>CM042696.1:37533045-38133045 GCA_023614405.1 Avena insularis | reverse complement strand
ATGTTATTTTTTCACTAGAGCAACAACATGTAGTGTTCAATAAGTTACTACCAAAAAATGCCCGTTCACATGGACGACTGGTCTAAAAATCTACTCCGTAGACGGCGAGCCCAATTAACTATCTTTGTACGAACCGGTACGTACGTAGTAAGCCATGAGGAGAGGCGACTCTGAGAGAAAAATCCATCTAAGGTTCCACACTCCTCGCCGGCGACGTCGTCGGTCAGTTTCGTCTCCAGGACCTTAGAGTTTTGGAGGTGTGGCTGACTACGGTCTCTCGCTGGCGGGATGTTTTTCGTTATTTGTTTCGTTTGCTTTTTAGTGTTTTCTTTGGGATGTTGAGGCGACGGCTACGTCCTGAAGTCAAAATAAGGTCCTCCCCGCTCTATCCTCGCTTCAGTGGTGCATCTAGCGCTAATGGAGGGCGTGTGGAGTCGTTTATCCGACGGATCTCCTGTCCGTTTTCGTGTTCGTCAGTTTGTTTTTAGGTCAGTCTCTTTCGTTCTACGGATGTCATCATTGCCGATGGTTGCTGCTCTAGTGCGTTGATCCACTGTGGTCTTAGCACGACGACTTCTCGTCTATCTACTACAACAAGCTCTACTACGACAAGCTTTGCCCGGCTTCGGTGATAGAGGGACGAGGACGACGGCGCGCCTTTGGCTCGCGCTAGTGTTTGTAGTCGTCGCTAGGTGGTCCAATGACCTATTTATAATTTTATTATTTTTGGATCTTTTTGTACTGCTGTTGATGATTATTAATAGATCGGTGAAATTTCGCAAAAAAAATAACCGGGAATGATCCATGGCTGAAGATTTAACCCTAGAGGTGCCTAAGGCTCTAAAAATCCGTTAGTATTGCTGTTGCTCCGCCAGAGATTGTAAAGCAAATCAGGCCCTCCGTTCAGCAGTTGGCACGTTGTACGGCACACGGGAACCGCATGAGCGTCTGCATGTGTGCCTCCTATTCCTCGGTGGACGCAAACGACACATACACCTCGCTCGCAAGGTCGCACTCTGCCTTCGGTGCGTGTCTTTTTTTTTTTTTGCATGGATTTGGTGCGTGTCTCTGAGCTGCGTCCAGGGCACACCAAACGGTAGGTAGGTAGTACGTCTTGCATGCTGAGAAGAGCCAGAAAACGTGCTTACCTAGCTACGCACAAAGTACAACTCTTTGGAAGAGCAGGGCAGGGCACATACGCCCTGCCATGTACGTACAGTAGATGACTCCGTCCGTATGCAGCGTCGATCAGCATTGATAACACGTTAGTATATTACACCGACGTACCGCTGCCTACAGTGTACAGACCGTACGTGCCCACCGACGTACTACTCCGTACCTGCGTACGCACGCACGTACGGTCGTCCTCCGTCGAGGAGCACCGCGCGACTGTTAATCGACAGTGCCGGCCGCTCCCCTTTCGTTCGTTCGTAATCGTACGTACTGTACGTGCGTGCTGCCCCTGGCTGGCAGGCAGGAACAGCCTGGCTCGACAACAACGGCTTATCTATCCATCCATCCACGCTGTATCCTACGTGTACTGTACACCGATCGATCGATCGATCGACGCGAGGTGGTGACCACCGACGTTCCCGTCAGGGCAGGGCGGTTATAGCAGCGACGCAGTGCAGGCTCCGCCCGATTCATTCTTCCACCAGGGAAAATCTCCGTCCTGGCCGTTCGTTCTTCTCTCTTCGTTGGCAGCGTCACTCCAGAAATATTGAATTGAACTTTTCTTCGTTCAGCAGCACACATATAGCTGTTGATTATCCAGAGCAGCGTGAGCTGTCACGACTTGGATGCACATACACACATGTCTAATGCGTGGTGGCGGCTTTTGGGTTTTGGATGTTGGGCGGCCGAAGCTATAGCAGACTTCCGGCCGGCTTCAAGTTTCCTGCCTTGTGTATACATCTTGCTCGCATCGTTTTCTCCGTGACCAGATCGGATCACCAAACACGGCGCCAGCCAGCCAGCTAGCGGTAGACGCTAGAGACAGGTAACGCCCGAGACGCCTTCTCCTCCCCGCTGCCGTACGTGATCAAGCGTACGTTTCAGCAGCCAGAGCGACGTGTACGTACCTACGCCTGCCGCATCCGCATGACAGCAGCCACCCCCGCGCGCGGGGGCTAGCTAAGAGTGGCTTCACTGCTGCTGGGTTAAACCGTGGATCGAGCTGTGCGTAGGCCAGCGCTTTTAAGCAGGCGGGTACAACCCTGTTGATCCGCGCCGGGGTAGAGTGGTATCATCGCTCAGGGATTGATCAGCGAGAGGGGCTCGTCGCAAACCGAATTTTCTCTTACTTTCATTTCTATCAAAGGGATCAATGTTATTTCGATCATGGACCAAGTATTAGACAGACGAATATTTGGATTCATGAGAAAACTCACACAACAGATACATATATGACTTTAGAGAAAAACTTGAAAGAACACTAAGATCGATGACAGAATGCAATGGCATAGACGGATCAAAGAAGAGAGGGAACAGCTCGCTGGTTTAGTGCTAGGAGGAACTAGACACTTTTTTGATATAATAGATCGAACTCCGATCGTTAGGATGCGCCAACTGCGAACCCGCCAATAGGCTATTGCCCTGTTAAGAGTAGGAGTAAGATATTTCGGTTCAACGTGTTGTCTCTTTGCCTGCTCATATAGGTTTACTTTAAAAGGTTGACCAATCTGGGAATCTCGGGATCCATGCTTATTTTCAACTCTCGAGTCGTTTTGTAGCTTCATACCCCCTTCTCGTCTATGAGTGCCTAGGCAACCACCAAAAACCTTTTCACTTTGGAGCCTCGCCATAAACATTAGGGCTTTACATTGTAGATGCGCCTCATTAAATCCTTTTTTACACATGTTGGTGATGAGTGGACATCATACAAAGGTTCTTTTAGAAACCCATATATGATGAGTAGTCGTCACACATGGACATTTTAGGATACGTGTGTTTGGCGTGTTTTTAAGATGACATGTTTTTCATGTGTTTGTGTATTCAATTCCTAAACAACATATCCAATTCATCATCCCGTTAAAATGGTACATGCATAGCTAACATTTTCTCGCGGCTACACGCTCCTTCCCGCATATCTACCTACCATCGACACCTCCTCTTAGCTAATATAAATCTTCACGCGCGTTCTAAAAAATCTACAAGCGACATTCCCTTCTCATGGCCTATCATATCACACAATCCATGTGAGGGCGTTCGACCTTTCAGAAGAGGCAACAACGGTGTGCAACAACATCTAGGATGGCAATTGCGCATCAAGCTACGGGCGGAGTACTATATCTAGGACGCAATAGCGCATGGAGTGAAAACCTCCGCTCTGACCTCTAGCGATTTTCTGGATCTCAGGCGGTGGAGTAGTTCACCGTCATTGTCGGGGGGCTCCACCTTGAGTTGTCATGATGGCGGCATCCACGAGTTCATCAACTAACGATGGCCATACAACCTTGAAATGTGACGAAGACGACGCCCTCCTCCCTAGGACCGGCCACATCTTGCATGACTAGGCAGGTGATAGCCCACGACTCGATGAGTTTGTGTTTCTATACTTTGACCCTCTCTTACCATGAGAATTTCTAGTGGCAAGTGAAGAAAATGTGGCATCACTCATATGGACTTGCTAATATATCATAAACCCTTATTGGAAGGTTTTTCCTTAATAATGGCCACATTATCAAACTATGCCACGAGCAATTGTTAATGTTTCTGAAAAATGAGACTCAATTAGGATATAAAGTACACCTTAAATATAGAATAAATACACCATGTTCTCCGTTGTTAGTTAATTATGATATTATTTTAATCAATGTTTTCAGGCGATTCTAATTGTATTTCATAGCAAAACTAAAAAACATAAGCAAGTTAAGGATTTCAACAATTTAGTACTCCCTCCGATCCAAATTAATGTTCTCAAATTTGTGTAGGTTCGGATGTATCTAGTACATAAACATTATTAGATACATCCGAATTTAGACAAATCTAAGAACACTAATTTGGATCAGAGGAAGTATTTACAGACTAATTTGGTCGAGAATCCGCGATATTAATTTATTCCATTCATCAAACAAAAATTGCTTGAGAAAACAATAACACACAACTATTCCCTCCACTGTTTATACAATTTCAATCAAACTTTCCCCGCAAAGAAAGTGCAATCATATTTTAACTTACGCATCATTTTTCATGTTTTAACTTACACATCATTTTTCAGCTATAACATGCACGGTTTTTGAGTTAAATTTACTGGCGGGTCATGAGTAAGCACGCCGTAACTACAGATTTGAGAAGCTAAAGAAATCACTATGTGTGCTCTATCACCTTAATTACGATGGTAAATGTCTCATCGCCAAACCAAATATATCTCATTTAGCAATACCAAGCCGTAATTTTATATCGGGTAAATCCGGCAAGTGCTTTCGAAAACCATGTCTGAATTCTGAAGGCGAAGCAGTAGCTCATCCTTTTCATCAAAAGAAAGGTACACCAGTGGTTGGCGTCGGATTCCTTTTTACCCGAAAGGCCCGGACCGCGCCGGCCCCAGCCCGATCGCCAGCGGGCGCAGGAGCAGACAGCGAGCGGGAGTCGCTGGGCGCCAATCCCGACGCCTCCAACAGTCACTACACTAGGCTCAGGCTGAGGCTAGCCCCACCCACGCTGTACGGCCGGTGGCTGATTGGTGGGCGTGCCGGGATGGGCAGGGAGACCGGCCGGACTCCACCACCACCACACCTGCCATTGCCAATTGCCATGCGCCCCCTCCTACTGTCCTACTCTGCTGCCGTGCGTTTCCTTTCGAAAGCTCGTTCTCCTTCACGCAAAAAATGGCAACGTTGCTTGCCTGCTCGCTCTCCCAAAGGCCAGGCAAGCTTTGATTGATCTCCCACAGTGAGACAGTACCCTTTGCTATTTGCAAAAGCAAGCAGCATGGCAAATTGGCAATGATAATAACTCACAAAAAACTTTAATGTTGGCTTGATTCTCTTCAGCGCCGTTTGCCCATAGGAGAAAGAATCATGGATTCACATCACAATCGTGATCGCAAGGAGAACTACCACATCTTTCTACTCGTCGTGAAATGAAAAGACATTGGAGGTCAACTCGAAGTGGAGTAGTGGTAGCAACACAAAAGCTCTCAGGTTTCATTGAGGAACACAGCTAGCAAAGTAAGGCTAAAAGTGAAGTAGCCAACCAAAGAAATCACACGCTCATCACAAAAAAGAAAGCGATCTGAACCAACTCAACCTATCACCAAAATCGAACTGCCGTAACAAACCAACTAAAGGGACGTCTAAAATTGCCTAAGATTCTCAGCTACTTTGTACATTTTTTTTTGGTCGTGTCCACCGCCGGCCGGAGGTCACCGGAGAACGTCGGACCGTAGGTGCGAGAGCTCCTTCCTGAGCTTGTGCGAGAACAGCATGCACGCGTCCATGCTCAGGTCCACTGCTGCCGCGAGCGCCACGAACGCAGCTGCGTCTTCGGCGCACCCGACGTGCGCGACCCCGACCTCCACTGTGGGCTTGCTGCACCGGCCCTCGCCTTCGACAGCTGCTGACATCACGAACCCGCGGTAGTTCCCTAGAGGCCACTGGCTGAAGTCGCCGCTGCCGCGTGGGCTGCACCCCGGGGTGCCGCCCCGGCTCAGGGGCTGCGCCGCGGTCAGGTCGAGGGCAAACTTGCCGCCCTTGGACGCCGCGATGGTAGAGTCCGCGATGGGGACTGAGTGATCCACGCCGGGGACGAGGAGGTCGAATCGGTAGCCGAGGCTGTCGGACGAGCCGGCCCCGCCGCGCTCGCGCCAGCACTCGAGGCGGCCCCACGGCTCCCACGAGCCGTCGCCCGCGGGCCGGAGGATGAGCCACGCGCCAGGGTTGGAGCGGCTCACGCGGTCAGTCCCCGGCGAGGCCACGAACGGCGTCACCATGGAGGCCAGCGCCACGGGGGAGCCCGACAGGTCGTGCACCGTCACGGACCACCCCTTGCGCTCCTTCCCGGCCGCCTCCCGCTCCTTCTGCGCGACTGATCTCTGCAGGTCGCTGTTGGTGCGGCAACCGAACTTGCAGGTGAACATGGGCTGCTTCATGCTGCCCCGCACCTGCATCACCTGCGGGCTGCACTCCGGCTCGCCGTCGAACTCGAACACGAAGCGCGGGTCGGGCTCCGCGCGGACAGTGAGGCTGAGCTCCGCGGCCTTAGCGTTGCCGCCGCCGCCGCCTCGCTTGCCGACGGATATCCAGCCGCTGTGCAGCACCGCGGGCTTGGCCTCGGCGCCCTTGAGATCAAGCGAGATCGTAGCCTTGCCAAGCAACCGCCCGGAGCTGACGCCGCAGGTGGTCCCCTTGCGGCCGGCGTAGACGGAGACCTTGAGCGTGGCGGCCCCGCGCGAGGGGGAGAAGATGGAGGGCTTCCGCGCGAACCACTCCAAATCGGCCTTGGACAGGTGGAACGCGGCGGCCAGGGCACCGGACGGGAACTGCTCGCCGCTGCCGGCGTCGGACAGCACGAGCGGTGCCACGGCGGTCTGGGCCGGCATCTTCCCGAGCCGGATCTTGCAGTAGCACGGCGAGGGGAACGGGTGGACTCCAGCGCCGGCCCCGGCGGCCGGCAGCGCCACCGGCATTCTGAGCGCCAGGTTGCCGACCAACACCCGCACGAACGGGCACGGGTCCATGGCCGCGAGCTCTGCTCCGATCAGGTTGGATTGGCCGCGAGCGACGGATGGGTGCGTGCGAGACTGGCTGGTTCAGAGATCCCCGAGAGATAAGGGGGGAGAGATTGGCGGGTGTATATGGAAACGGGGAGGCGGCCAGGCTGGATCCTGCTGAGCCATGGCTGTAACCGCACACCACACGAACCCAGCTGGGGATCGCTTTACTGCTCGCGCGCGGGCCCGCGATCGCGGGCGTGGTGTCAGTGAGAGATCGGGACGAGGGGGGTGCGGGCGCTGGTGTCTGTGGGGACGGGTGCGTGGGGAGGCGAGCTGGAGCCTAGAGGGACTGAGGGATCCGAGTATGCCGCGCTGTCCAAGGAGAGGGATCTCTGTTTGGGTTTGCGCTGGTTTTTCGCTACTACTTCTTCTCTGCTCTGGTTGGGACTCTGCGTGAGGTGACTGGGCCCGCCGGGAACTTGACTTGTTTGGCAAACTTCTGTTGGAAACACAGATGTATCAAAGAAATTTTTTTCGTATTTTTCAACATTAAAATACCAATAGATATGCAAAACCACTTATCAGATAGAGATTAGCAATGCCACATTCTGTGAAAGCATGCTGGAAGGAAGAACATCCTTAAGAAGATGACACCGGTTAACAAGGAGTCGGATAGATCGCGCCGGTTTTCAAAAGCCTGTCAGTATGGAATGTACCAACAGTTGATAACCAAATGCAGATTGTGATAACAAATTGAAGGAATTACACACACACACTTTCTATGGTACTACGGAAATCCAGAACACGTGAATCCTAGTTTAAATTTTTAGAAGAGGATTGAAAACGTTACACTTTCTTACCAGAAAAGGGTGGGTGAGTGGGTAAGAAGAAAAGTGGAAGCAGTCCTACTCTCGCGTTTTGTTTTTCCCTAGTATACATAGCTACCAAAAATATTTGCTAGACTGACAACGACCATTTGGCTGAGACCACGAAGGCGGGATGGCTCGATACCAATTGTAACTACCTCGGTAAATTACGCTCTTAATTACAAGCTGGATGAGCGGAAATGGTTAAAATAATGCAGTGGGGCCAAATGCCACTCACAGTAGACCTTTTAGTCCTAACCATTTCCAAACATCGGGACAAGAACGAGCGGCGTAATCGGCAGGAGAAGGGATCAACTACATACACAAATGAGTATGTATGCAAGCCACATACAACAGTCCTCATAGCCATTCCATCTAAAAGAAATAGAAATATTGCAACGCCATACGGCAAGATCCAAATATCCTAGATAGATATAATAGTTTAGGATATCTCCTCATACATCAAACATCAGAGTATCGGTGAAGCGAAAACAAGATCCGAGTACGGATAAGAAGCAAATCGGCATAAGATGCCCCATAAATAAACACATCCCGCCCACAGATCTCACGGATCCCCGTTCCCGGAATCTCTACACCGAGTGATCGTTGCCAACATCGTCCGTCTCCTCCACCCAGTATCCATCTTGCGAGAATACCTATTCATCTGAATCAAACAATTTATCGTGTGAGACCCTAGGGGTACACAGCAAGTCTTTATGCCTCTAAAGGGGACACAACCTGGGGTGACGCAATTGCAGCAAAAGATAATCCCTAACAATTCTATAGAAACTCGCTATCCATCCGTCCAACCAAAGATAGACGGATGTCCGTTAATTAAGAACAACAGTTATAACAGTATAATTAACAGATCCATCCTCCTTCTCGCTTACCAACGAGAAAGCGGACGAACAACCCCCATCCGTTGGCAGTTTTATTACCATTCCATGAGTGTTGCTCTATTTACTAGTTAAGTACTTAGTCAATTTAAAAGCGGTACTTTAGTTATACTTGTCTATGATCGAGAAACTGTGCTCCAAGTCGTCCATAATCGCGGACACGGCTTTCAGAAAGATTTACCCTGCAGGGGTGCACAAATAGCAACACACACTCGATCAACCTCGGAAAAACCAAATCAAAACCCAACGAGGCATTCACGACAAAGCGATCACAGGATTCAGAAATGTTTCGGGGGGCCACCCCACTAAACTACCCGCATAGCGAAGTTGGCGGCTCGAACGGACCTGTGGTTTGCGACGGTAAACGTATCGGGAACCCAAAATGTGACTGGGCTTGTCGATACCACGAAAATGGCGCGATCCAAAATAGTCTGGTGCTCCACGCACAATCTTAAATAATGCGATAAAAGCATGGCATAAATCAGGATAGTAATAAAGCCCCAAACTACTTTGTGGCCCCAAGAAATAAGAATGAATCAAGCTCTAGCTCAGGGGGGTCCATAAGGCCTCCCGGATGTGGATAGTGCGAATAGTCAAGGAACAGGAATCAAGTACTCGGGGTCCTACGGGACACAAGTGAGCATGAAAAACCAAATAACAGATATTGCTCACCGGTGCCACTTTCATTAGTTATCCCATTACTACTCAGGTTAAGTTGTTTAGGTACCTCGTTATCCATCAGACACTCACATGCTCTACACATGTTGTTCTACGACCCGCATGGCTCAAACAACTCCTGTAGTAATGGCTCATGGGATGGAGGAACAAGCTTCGGTGGGGTTTAACAGTAAAGGCTATGCAGTACTTGGGATTCAGTTTAATGCAATCGCGACTCAATGATGCAAGAATAAGAGAGAGGCAATAGGTACTATATGTATGCAAGCATGTGGTAGTGCTTGCCTGGTAGTTCAGTTGAAGCGAGAGAAGGATATGGGTAGTGCTCCTGGGATTCCTGATATATCCCCTGCTCAGCGTCTATTCGAAGAAGAACCAAACAAACAATGGCCAACATAAATAGAGTGCACAAGCATATGAATAAAATGCGACAAGCAAACAATCATGCCATGATGAATGATGCACAATTTGCATGGCAATAATGTAGCATGGCATGGGTGAGGTGTGGAGTACAAGAATAAAGCATTTTATGGCGTTTTAGTCACCTTTTATCCTCAAATAAGTTGCTGTATACTTTATATTTATATGATGCATGCTGGAATACATAACATGGAATGCATAGATAGAACGGGCTCGTCGCGCTGATCGATTTAGACATATTATTTGTCAAATTTGGAGTTATAAAACTAAAGTTATTAATTAATTAAGGAAAAGGGCATTTTATTGTAATTTTAATCATCTCGAAATTTGAAGTGTTCAAATAATATTTTGAATGGCATATTTGAAATTCTCACATTTTTCTGATTCAAAAACATATATCATATGTTGAATTCGGAATTATATTCTAAAAGATATGAAAAACAGATTTGAATTTGAATTTAAACAATTTTGAAAAAGGTTTTAATTAAACAGCAAGCAGAAACCATTTTGTACTCACACAGATCTAGCCACAGACACCGCCAAGTGGGTCCGGGCTAATCTGGCGGTAACATGCGCACCGAAGGGTTTTCTGTACCGTGGCCTTAGCTAGCCCAGGTCGCTGACCGGTGGGTCCGTCGGTGGGGCCGGGCCCACATGACAATGAGAGGGAGGGTCCACGTGTCATGCGAAGGGAGCGCGTGTTGAGGCTGGAAGAACTAGGGGGCTTAACTACAAAACGGACGGAGAGGCTGATGGTGGGGCTCGGTGGTACCGCGGGTTGAGGCGAAGAAAAAGAAAGGGGGTATATGGAAAAGGGCCAAAGTCGCGTGATCGACGGGCGCGTTCGAATCAAGGCTTGGCCTTGTGGTAAGGTGGTAAACTTCAGCGTTGGTTACGGATGGTGACAGAGGAGCGGCGCGGCTAGATGTGGTTCTCGCGACGCGAAGCCAATGAAGTGGACGGCCTGGCAGCATGTTCGGCAAAAGAACGACGGATCTAGACGGGCGACAACGAGGCGGAGGTTGTCGAGGAGGAGAGGGTCGCATGCGGAGAGATCGGTGCGCACCGGATCGTCAAGGTGAGGGGCGACGCAACGGCCGACGAACTAGGGTTTGCGCCCCCGGCTGGTGCTGGCGGTATGGCGCCCTCCTCCGGCGTCAGGCTGTGGAGCAGCAGGAGGTCTCCTTGTCTCCTGCACCACCTCCAAGACGCCACGCCGGAACGACGAGACGCAGGGGCAGCATGGTGATCAAGGCAAGACCTGGCAACGGTGAAGAGGAAGGGAGGAGAGGCAGGGCTCTGGGCGGATCTGGGAGAGGCAGAGGAGCCGTGGGGCGGAGGGTAAAGCGAGGGAGAGAGGCAAGGTAGCGTGTGGGCACAGGGTAGGGAAAGTGGCTTCGGCCCTTTTCTTCTTCTCCTCGATCACGTGGTTGAGCTGGGGCTCGACCTGGGCAGCCAGGGCAGGGCGGGTAGGGCTGCCAAGTGGGGACGGCGTGGCGGTGGGGCTACCCGGCAGGTAGAGAGAAGAGAGAGGATAGGGAGCTCGGTTGTAACTTAGTCTAGGGTTAGGAGGAGCTCGGGTCAGCTAGGGCTTGGCTAGGAGGGGGTGGGTAGATGGGGTCATCATGGTAGAGAGAGGGAGAGGTGAGAGAGGTGTGGTTAGGGTTTGGCTTAGAACTAGGGTTAGAAGAAAAGAGAGGAAACTAGAGTTAGGGTTTAGATGGGGTGTTAGGTTTTTGGAGAGAGGATAGAGAGAGAGGGTGATGTGGTGGTAGGGTTTGAATCATGACCAAAGCATGAGGCGACAAGAGTGAGGAGAGAGGGGTGGAGATGGTTTAGGGTTTTTAGAGATAAGGGTTGAATATGCCCACACATGGCTTGCATGGATGGGGGGATGGGTGTAGGGTTTTTAACATGAACCAAACAAGATCAAGCATGAAGGGGGGTAGAGAGAGAGAGATGGTGGCGAGGGATGGAGATGATCCCAAATAAAGAGAAAAACCCCACTTAAACCAAGAGAAAAGCAAATGGCTAAAGGTGGTGGTACTCTTGCATGGCCCATGCAAAATAATAAATGCCATGTATTATCCTTGTGAAAACAATAATGATGATATGGCATTATTCTTATGCATTCCCAAGAAGTGGAATAAAAGCCAAGCAAAAGAATTTATAGAATTAGATCCACCCCACCCACATGAGCTAGAATAAAATCAAAGAAAAATAAATACAAGCTCATGGGTAATTAGGGTGGTGGAATTATAAGGTGGTGACAAAGAAAGGTGGTGGAGTGGAATAAAAGATATGCCCCCAACTCAACTTGGGCATTAAACAATATATCAATAACCAAATACAATATCAAGAAGCAAATACATTTAATAATGCATATGAGAGAAGAACCAAAGAAAGAGGGTTTTATATGATGCTCAAATGCAAGGTGGCATGATGACATGAGCATGATATAATTATGATACAACAATTATATATAGGAAGTAGCATTTATGTAGACTAGGCTAGTAGCATTGCAATTGTTAGACAATTGGGATGCTACACACTTCAATCACTGCCCTGCAGAACCTGTACAACCAATCGATGACGGTGGACTCGTCCATGTGGAGATAGTCATCAACATTGTCACCAGGCGCTCCGTATGCAAGCAACCTCATCGTCACTGTGCATTTCTGTAGTGAGGAAAACCCAACCATGACGGTGCAGTCCTTATTGCACAGGAAATAGGGGTCAAACTCCCGGATGGCATGCATGATCTCGAGGAAGAGCTTTTGGCTCATCCTGAAACGGCACTGAAACATGGCCTCTTCTTGCAGCGGCTCGTCAACAAAGTAGTTGGCGTACAACAGGAAGTAGCCCTCCATCCTCTGCCTTGCTTTGCACTTCCAATGACCCTTCGCCGAGCCTCCACGCTTTTTCGCTGTAGTCTGCATGTACAGTCGTGCCAGAGAGGCGAGGATCTGTATGTGCTCTACATCTTCGACGGCTGTGGCATTCATTTCCTCCAGCAACACGGCGAACATCTCCTCATCATCGGAGTCCATGGCCGAAGGGGCAAAACGCCGAACACTTGGCGGGCGAGGTGGCGGTAGCTCGGAGCATAGCCGAGCTACGACGAAGGAGGGGTGGCGAAAGGTGGTCTACGTCGAGGGGAAATGGTGCAGTGATGGCGGTGGACCTATCTACAGGAGTGACTTCGACTTGGCGTGGTGGAGCTTCACCAGCGTAAGCATGGCGACAGGGAAGCTGGGGTAAACTCTTCGCCGCGGGAGAGGCGATTGGTGGTAGGAAATGGGGTTGTCTCGCCGACAGGGTTGGCCTACCCTCATTTTCGCTTCACCGGTGTTCCCAGGGTGTTCTCGGTGCCCCGGGATTGGCCTGGGATCCCCGGACGAAAGTTGGGCCAAATCCGGACGAAATCGGTGTCCTAGGAACGCGACTGGGCTATTTTTCGGTGTCCAGACGAAAAAAACACTCTGGGAATGACGTCCTTGGAACCCGAGTGGAGATGCTCTTAGATTTATATGGCATGTGGCCAATATGGACGGCCTTTATGCCTAATGAATCTTCCTAAAATCTCAAAAGTCCATATATGGAGAGAAGAAAATAGGCTCGCATTACTAGATGGGAGAGAGTTGGAGCAGCTTATAAGGTGGGTAATTTCACTATCATTACGTAAGTAAAAGCTAAGTGACAAGAGAAAGACTGCACACGCACTCCTCCGCCACCCGCCTCGCACGCATGGAGAATTTCGTGATTCGAGTTTGAGTTAGAGACTCATTTTGCGGAAGACAAAAATTCACGGTGCACGAATTGATTGGATACATTTCAACACACGTATGATTGTATTACACCACGTGGCAGGTCGATCAGCTCACCTCTGAGGCTATAGAGATAGAATAGATTAAGCCGTTACATGTTCTCTATATCTCCTTCACACTTGTTCCTTTTATAGCGCTGCTCTTTAGGCTTCCACATCCCGGTTACTGCGTGCATAGTCGTCTAGGAGATCAGGATTCTGAAGCCATGTCCGTTGAGATCCTGCATCGGGAGACAATCGATAAGGTTTTTGTGGAGCGTTCTCAGCGTGACTGCTCACATCCTTTCCTCTGCATCCAATTCGTCAGTACGTCTTCTTCATCAACAAATCCAGCTACAGGCAACCTCAACACCACCATAGCCGACATCAACAACGAAGTTGTTGCGGTGGTTGATGGCCCAAAATATATCGAGCTCGTTGGGGAATCCCAAGAGGAAGGTATGATGAGCACAACAGCAAGTTTTCCCTCAGTTATGAAACCAAGGTTATCGAACCAGTAGGAGCAAGGAAACACCTCCAAGGTGTTGTTTCCAACTTGGAATTCTGCACAACACAACCACATAACTTTGCCCCCAACTTACAGTGAGGTTGTTAATCTCACCGGTTTTGCTGAAAACAAAGGATTAAACGTATTGTGTGGAAGATAGTAATAGCTTGTAGAAAGTAAACAGAAAACAGTAAATAGATTGTAGACTGATAGTAAAAGAAAGAACTGGGGTCCATAGTTCACTAGTGCTGATTCTCCTTAAGATAGATGACATGTTCGGTGAACAAATTACAGCGGAGCAATTGACAAACATTGAGAAAGCATACAAGCATATACTAATCATCTTGACTCCTATGAGATTTGATTGTGCATTACAAAATTATACATAGACCATAATCCAACTGCATCTATGACTAATAATCCACCTTCAGGTTATCATCTGAACCCCCTCCAGTATTAAGTTGCAAGCAACAAATAATTACATTAAGCATTGTGTGTAAAGTAAACAATATGATTGTTCTATGAACAAAGGATTGTTGTTTTCTCCCTAGTAGCAACAACACATCTAGTACCTTAGAGATTTCTGTCACTTCCCTAGATTCCTAGAGGCATGAACCCACTATCGAGCATAAATACTCCCTGTTGGAGTTTCTAGCATCTACTCGGCCAATATAGCTACTAAGAACGGAGAGCATGCAAGATCACAAATAACAAAGACATGATAGAATCAATAATCAATCTGAAATAGCATCTCAATATCCATCGGATCTCCGCAAACACAACATGTAAGATTACAAATAGATGATCTTGATCATGAACGGAGCTCACAAGATCTAAACATGGTAGCACAAAGGAGAAGAACCAACCATCTAGCTACTACATGGACCCGTAGTCCACGGATGAACTACTCATGCATCACACCGAAGGCAGTCATGGTGATGAAGAAGGCCACCAGGGTGAACTCTCCCCTCCGGTAGGGTGCCGGGAAGAGCTTCAGATCCCTCCTGATCTAGGGATGGAGATGACGGTGGCTACAGACTCTTTCGTGGAATTTTGATCGGGTACTTAGGGTTTCTGTATCGGAGGCGATATATAGGAGAAAGGGGAGGCCGAGGGGGTGCCCTAGGCGGCCACACCACCCCTGGAGCAGGCCAGGCATGGCCACGCAGCCAGGTGGTGTGGCCGGCCTCTGGCCCCTCTCCGTCTCGTCTTCTGGCTCCGTGTCCCCCTCGGTGAAATATTGACTTTGGCTTTTGTCCCGTCCAATTCTGAGAATATTCATTTTCTGACTTCCTGGAACCAAAAATAATAGAAAATAGGCAGCTGGCACTATGGCATCTTGTTAATAGGTTAGTCCAAGAAAGTGTATAAAAACACTCCAAAGTGTGGACAAAATATAAGAAAGTAGATATAAAACAAGCATGGAACATCAAAAATTATAGATACGTTAGCAACGTATCAACATCCCCAAGCTTAACTCATGCTCGTCCTTGAGTAGGTAAGTGATAAAAAGATAGAATAATTTTTTAGGTGACATGCACCATCATAAACTAGATCAAAGTATTTGTAAAACATTGATAGCTGGGATCATAGTACTTTAACATAGCATGAGAGATATAGTTCTAACAATAAAATATTCACATAAATAAAACATATCATAGTGGCATTCAGCTTGTCCTTCATAGTGTAGCAAAACATAAATGCATAGAACACCTTCAAAGTTCATAAGGGTGACTAGATACAAGTAGTTTAAGAACAAGCAATATCAAAGTTATGCATCAATCAACAAGTCTTGGGACAATGCACATTAAACTAAGAATGGCCACTATGCTCTCTCAATAGGTGTATAAAGATAGAAGATGGAGACTCAACATAAAAGTGAAAGAAAGGCCTTCATAGAAGGAAGTAGGGATTCAAGTCTCATAAAGAGCTTCCAAAAATTATGGTACTTACTAGCTTTCAGCTCTCATTGCCCCTATCATAAGCATCTTGAAGTGATTAAATTTAAAGTGAACAAACTATGGAGTATATGCTTGACGGAGTATAAGTTGGCAATATCATGTCCCTTGAATACGAGGGCCGCTCCTCATGCTACCCAAGTTTAGTTACCGGTAAGTTCTTGTCATAGTAAGTACATGTGTATCATAGAGAACCGCCAACGGGGTACCCCTTGCCCGATGATACGGAAGAATCCCCATATCAAAATGACAAGGCAAGCAGACAATAAGCATCTCAGCAATCTTCTTATTTACCATGGGAAAATGGTTCTTTTTTCTCTCTTTTCTCATTTTTTTTCTTTTTCTCAATCTCTATCTTTCTTTTATAAGAAGAATGCTTCATAGATTTCTCATTATGATTACGCTACAGGTTTCCACCATGATTAGGCATGGATTAGACCAGCGGCCCAGATGTTTCTCTAACACACATACATAACTCCATGGACTTACAAGCTCCCCTTTCATTTCACACCGATGGCATCCATAGAGAAAAGAGCATGATATCAACTAGGTACAATGTACAAGTGCAATGTTGAAAGCGTTCCCCATGACAACATGGTTCTGCTAATTCCCAACGTATAAGTGCAAGCATATACAACATAGATGACACAATGGTTCAAGTTTATTAGGGGCAAGAAAAGTAAAGTGTGCCATCAAGTTCGTGAGAGCTTTAATCACTAGTTTTCTCATAACAAGTTTAATTCGGAAGGTAGATAAAAACATGAATATATTTGGAATAGCAAATGCTAATAGGTAGGTATGGTGGACTCTTTGGAATAACTTGGTTTTATTTGGAGTTGGATGCATGAGTGGAACTCATACTTGGTTATGGGGGCTAGCAAAAGACTGGGAGCGACCAACTAAGAGAGCAATTGTAACATCCCAGCATTAGAGCTTAGAAATAAGCTGAAATGGGGTGTGTGCATTGCATTCATGCATACAAAATCTGGGGAATTTTCGCGCAAAACTAAAGAAGCTATAGAATGATCGAGGTCTTTGTTGTTCTGATGAAAGCATCCGAGCAAGTGCGGTAGATTTTGGCATAACCTCTCTTGTATCTTTTGTGTTTGAGGGGAAGACAATTCAAATTCGATTATTCCATTGGTACAATTGAATCTATAAAAGAGAATTTGAAATGAAATAATTACAATAATAATCTTTATTATTACAAATAAATAGATAGTATTATTGTTCTTTACAATACAAGAATGAAAGTAAATTACAGTAAAGAAATAAATAGAAAAGTAATTACATAAATAAAATAACTAAAAGAATTCTTTATTACAAAACAATATACAAATCACAATGTCTTTTACAAAGGAATAAGGAAATTACAAAAGAAGAAAGTAAAATCTAAAACTAAATCCATCTTCAATTTCTCCATCTTCTAAATCTTTTCTTTATATTTCTGATCTTGTATACCTGCAAAACAACTCAAAAGAACACAAAACAAGTAAAAGAATAAGGGGGGTAGAGTATAAATAGAGCCCTCAGATATCAACAATGAAGGGCACTGTTTTGTCTCATCATTGAGCTTAATTTGAAGGGGCAAGTTTCACTAAATCATAGTATCTATTCTTAATCAGATAGTTGCCACAGTACAACATCATTGGCAGTGAATTATGGGGCAAGTTTCACTAGAGTGGTAGAAGTGAAAAGGAGGAGTATCAAGATATTTGGTCTTGCACTCATCCAGAACAGTGCAAGCAGCACACACACCTAACTGCATGGCATGAGCTGTCAACACATGAAGCAGCCAAAGAATGGATGGATAAGAGGAGGGAACCATAGCACCACCTCTCTCTCTGCTCATTCTTTCACCACAAGTATAGTTATACCACACGACCACAACTATCTCTTTCTCTGTTCATCACAAGTCTGTTCCACCACAAGAGCATCTGTTCTTATTAGATCATCACCAAGATCCATATATCCATTATCTAACAATCAAATCATTGAGTAGGGCCTAGTAAATAAATCAAGAACAAGACCAAGAGTAGCTCTAGAGGAGAAGGTCTCATCAACAACAGATCAAGGAGCCAACAACAGGTCAAGCAGGAGGAGATTTAGATGCCAGAAGGAGCAACTGGAATTAAACCAGAGGTAGATGGTGGAGCAGGCCATAAGTATTGGTGTAGGTAATCAAGATCTACAACAGGCCATAAGCCACTCACAACCAGCAGGTAAGAATCATCAGAACTAACCACTGGATCATGCATCATATGTTCTTATATCTTGCATATAGATATGGGAACACAAGAGAAATAATACACATCCACCAATTCCATCTACCCTCAACTAGATTTTTATCTAGGAGGATTGGATGGGGAGATTCTCTCAGTCTTGCATGGAGATGCCATGCAAAGCTCATCACAGAGAATTAAAGCCACAAACAAATGTCTATTCTTTTACCTAAAAAATATGCCTCAGACTTGGCATCATTGGCAAGCACATACCAACATCTGGTTGAGTTAAAGTATAGCAGATCATGTAAATGATCTATGATGTTGAGCTCCCTCTCAGGAAGGTTCCACAACAGCATAGTCATATTACAGAAGCCCTTTCTTTATGCAACATTGACAATTTAATCAAAACATATCATTTTCCTAGCAAGTGTTCTAGAATCAACTATATAGGTTGCTTCACTGTACAAAGTTACAGGAAGACAAATCCTTTCTTAAGATCCCCAACAAATCAGCCAACAACTATAGCCAACATAGTATATGACTTTTATCTATAAAATGGCCTCAGTCTATGCATCCTTGGCAGCGATTGATAATAGCAAGTCATGTTGTTTTGATCTATTGTTGTGCAAACTCCACACGGGAAGCCCCACAACAACAGATCTAATGGCAGCAGAAGCCACTAAGTTGTTTAACACAAAACATCAAGTACCAACTCTGTTCTTGTTTAAATAGTGGCCTCAGGATCTTGCATCACAGGCCAGGCTAAGAAGTCAAGCACAAAACCTGTTCTTTACAGTTTATAAATAGAGAGACAAAGACAATTAGAGAGGGGAACCAGATCAATTAGTTGAGCTGGTGATCCCTGGTATAAACAAGAGCTCACACGCTAACCATATAAAGGGAGGATAGTAATATGAAGTATGGAGAGTAGCACTGATGCACAAAACGTATACAACATGTATTCTCTGTTTCCAAAGTAAAGGTGCTAGGAAGTAGCACAAGTATCTTTAGAGATGCTTAAGTATTTAATCAAACACGATCATGCTTTGTAAATGTTCTAGGAGCAAGCTGTGTGCAATACAGCACAGAGATTATCTAACTAAAACCTCTACACTACTATTAGAGTATCACAAGAACTAGTTTAACACATGTTTAGGAGTAAAATATAACTCTGAATATAAAGTAGCACGGAACACCTATTTGGCCAGTATTTCATCTTCAACCTCACAACCTAGAATATACTAGCAGAACATCACCATGGCTTAGTACTTGATAATCACTACCATAGAAGCCCATGACAAGCATGTAACCCTCTATCACAGCTAGCTCAACCAGAAGTTCCCTAGCATTATACATAATCAATATGCAACAGAATAACAAGAACAAAAGAAGCAAGAAACCAATTGGATATCTAACCACTAACCTGCCAAATAACTATTTAGCCAAGTCCCAAAAATTCAACATTTGGTTTTAAACCTTTAAATTGCAGCAAGAGAAAAATGTACTTTAAGAGAACTAAAACTATCAGGGACAGACTTAAATACCTAGAGGATATAATTATTAATCACCTAAGTTAGTTCATCGGCTCGATGGCCGGTCACAGTAGAGTTTACCTGAAAGGTTGTTGAAGCCGAAGGGGAGGTGAGTGTGGTCGATGGCCAAGCTGTAGCAGTAGCACGGCAATAACCAAATGTTCATCACCATCACAACAGCAGATAAGTAGAGCCATGAACCGGTAAACCGGAGGTCGCCAGGGTTGCGCTTGGAGCACCGTCTCGCCGGCGTTGAGGATGAAGTAGTCCGCACAACTGTGCCATCACAGCAGCACCACACCAAGTCCTCACCAAAACCACCAGTACACTACCATACCTCGCCATCTCCATAGCAGAGTCCAGAGGCAATAGGACATGACCACCAGGGTTACAGGCACCCTGCCTTTCCGCCAGCACCAGATCAGAGAAGATACAACAACATAGGCCGAGAATGGTGTGGCCGTGTCACCAAGAACGGCAGACCAACCATCCAAGGTAGGGCGACGCTGGGATTGCGCCAAGGCGGCGATGACGTTAGACCGAAAGGAGAGGCGGCGGATGGTGGAGCCACAAGATCATGGAACCCTAGCTAGAGAAGGGTTAGGGGCGAGCTCGATAGGGCCTCAAAGCCAAATCAAATTGGAGGGCCAGATCGGCCAGTCGACGATAGAGCTTAGGCATCAGGCGGCGGCAACCGCAACATCTTGGTTCTGCCAGAATTGATCAGGCGACGGTGGCGACCGAAGCCGGGAGAGGAACGAGAGTGTGGTGTGCGTGTGAGATGAGAGAGGAGAGGGGTTGGGCTGGGGTGGGGTTTGACCCTAGGCCCAACTGGGCCATGTTGGGCTTAATCAGCCCGCGGGTCAAAAGTAGTTTTATAAGAAAGAGAAAATTAAATATTGAAAAAGAAATAATAAACCAAATGTAAAATTACCAAAAATACCCCTGAGATTGTTTTAGCCTTAGAAAAATATATAAAAATCCTAAAAATATATATCATATATCAAAATGATCATAAAAATGATATATGCCTAAGAAAAACACAACTTTACTTATTTAAGCTAAGTAAAATGTGAATAAATATTAACACCCTTAAATCCTTAATAAAATCTCATAAATTAAGGAAAGTCCAAAAAAGATGAATAAAAAATCATTTTTGCATTTAAAAATAAATCTACTATTTAATAAAAATACTAACTTAATTTGTTTTCAAATAAATCTTGAAGCAAATATTTAAAGATATATAATCCTTTGTGGCATTTTGTAAAAATAAGGATAACACCTAAAATTGAATAAAATTCACTTCTAAGATCTTAAGTAAGTATGTTTCCCTAGAAAAATACTAATTATGTTATTCCAACCCACTTTAAGGTTATTAAGAAATAATCACAATTTTATGTAAAACCCTAAATCTTGTACATTGAAATACTATTTCTAAAACCATAACTTAAGTCTATAATAATACTTAAAAGTAAAACTATTAACATTTAGAAAACTCACTTAAACTAAAAGTGAATGATCCTATACCTTCAAACATGCTTGTCATAAGATTCAAAGTTTATTAATACTTTTAAACACATCACACCCTAGATCTAATTATGTTTTATAGTTAACTTTTGTCTGTTCCAAATTAAGTCATAAGGCATCTCAAATCCAAACTTATCAAACAAATGCAAATGACATCGATCACATTCTACTAACCATAAAGATTGGTTAAACCTTATCAAAGAAACCTTCTCTTCAAAAGCTATTCGTTTTGCCACTTCAAACCACAATCTCATAATAAGTTCTTCAACTCTTATTAACCTAAAACATGGACTTACATAATAGATACATAATATCAAATAACTCTAAGCATGTGTTGTTATATTTACTTTATATCATACATGTTAGTCTTAAGTTCCTTGTATATGTATGTTGGCTTGTAAAGTAAACTTATAAACCAACTAAATCTTAAAGAAATCACTTAAATTTAACTCATTCACCATATTGGGGTATTACTTCGGGATTTTCCAAACTGCATTACATTACTTATGCATAATTGCATTCTGCTTCTTTAAACATTAGTCCTTACTGGACCAATGATGTTATTTCCAGATTTTGGATCTTCTATTGTCTTGAAGACCGTGAGTGGATAATCTTGCAATCACAAAAGGCAAGTTCACAACTTGCTCATGTCCTTTGATTATTTTCTATCAAATACTTGTAACTCAAATGTTGTCATCACCTTGTTGGGGTTCTGTGTATGAAAACAATAAATTTTACCCTACGCCATTGAACCCCTGAAGCTTCCAGGACCTATCTATTAGTAATACAGTAATAGGAGGGGCTTTTCGCGAACTTACCCTTGAAGACCGAAAAGCGTTGTCAACGCTCAGGAGAGCGTGGTTGATCTAGACGAGCCGAAGTCGACCTCAAGGTCGTGATGAATTCCTCGCGCTCCTTTGGCTCCAACGACTTGAGTGCCTCAAGTGCGACACCTCGCGGGGAGTTACACAAGTCTGGTGCCTGACGATGACTCTCGCTTCCCCGATCCAGCAGCAGTTCCGGAAGTAGAGCTCCTGGATCCGAATCTCGCAGCGCGAGGGCGCTCCGCGGTGAAGATGTCTCTCGTTCGCGCAGTCTAGACTTGGGACCACGGTCACGAGAGAGAGAGGGGGGGAGGAAGAAAATATCAATTAGAGGTCCTCCCAAAAGTGAGAAGACCTTTATTGATTATTGGTGTATTTTATTTGGCCAAATACCCCCACTATATATAGGGGGAGGGGAGGTACTACCTCCCTCAAAGTCCCGGGGTGGGACTAAAGGAGAGGAGGGGGGGAGGGGCAGCCACCGGCCACCTAGTGGTCCCCGCGCGGGGAGGGGGGGCTAGGCCCAGCCGGCCACCCCCTTGGCCCCTTCTCCCTCTCTCCTTTCCCTAATGGGCCCTCTCCCCTTCGGGAATTGGCCCATTAAGCCTTTGACCAATTAATCGATTTTTCTCTTTATTAAATAATTATGAATAAATGATTAAATCAATATTTAACATTCATTCACATATTATTCAACCTCCATGGCTATGGAACACCTTCCACCTCCACTCTGGACATCCTCCGGACTTACCGAAACCCTTCCGGTTTTCTCTCTACTATTCTTTGGTGATTTTACCGATCCTATAAACACTCTCTAAGAATCATCAAACCCTTAAGCGTGATACCCCATGGTTCAGGAACAGTCCAGACATGGTCGGGACACTCCCGCACCAATGATCGACAAAGGGACCTGGATGGCCATGTGACCCCTATGCGTTCCACGAAGATCTTTCGTCGTTTGAACCAGGACAGTCGTGTCTTATTCACTTTGTCACTCGATACTTGCATTGTCCGAGATCTGATCAATGACATCACCATGTCGTGTTCAATCTCGTTATCGAACAACGCTACTTGACTCGTTCCGACAAGTGATATCCCCGTGATCAAATCACATGTTGCGCAGCTATTGGATATAACCTCTCCGAGTGGGCCCTTCGAGTATCTTCCTGTCACATGGACGGACAAATCCCGCTCTTGACATTTATTGCCTCAACGGTTTCCTTCGAGTATCCGAACACACCTTTATAACCACGGTATTACCAAGTGGCGCTTGATGCTATCAAAGCACTCTCAGGAGACAGTGATTGATATAGCCTCATGGTCTAAGGAATTGTCTACGAGGATCCATTTCTAATCATCATAACTTGAACTTCGTGACATGATCGGGTCACGATGTTTAGGTTGGGTATTGGTTCATCATCTCATTTTCGGAATGAGATGACTTCATTTCCAACTGGCATAAATGCCACATGATCAGGAAATATGATCATCTGTTAACCAATGGACCAGTGACTATAGTTTCACTGGGAACCCCTTGTTATTCGTATATCACACGTGTATTGATGTTTTCACTCAATATAGTTATAGCATGATATAAAACTTAATCATAAACTATATGAAATATGATAGTAGTCCTTACTATTATTTGTCTCTAGGGCATATTTCCAACACACCTACATTTCAAAAAGGACAGAAAATACTATTTTCATAATAATATGATTATAGATTATTTACCAAGTGGTAATAATTTATTGATACAGTTCCAGTGGTAAATGAACATAATATCTAGGACTTAACAACCAATGTCGCTAGTCATTCTAGCGCCGTATATTACGCGTTAACCATGTGATTTGGAATGGAACGGAGAAATCAGTTGTATCTTCTTCCTTTCATATGAAGGCAAGATGAACTTATCATGACACTGTGATTCCTTGTGTGGATCCAGCATATGGGTGGGCACCCTTAGGTTCCATGATTTTGGTGTCTAGATTATCTATGAGTGGCTGTGATACGTCCATAACGTATCTATAATTTTTGATGGTTTTATGCTAATAATATGCTTTTTATACTCCTTTTTATATATGATTTATTTGGACTAACCTAGTAATAGTTGAAAAAGTGCACAATGTTCTTGTTTTACACTTTGATGTGTAGGAATTACCAAGAATACAAGTGGAAACCTTATTGGAGTCAAACTGGGATTTTCCAGAAATCTGTCTCAGAACTCTGTGAAGATGGTCATGTTTCGGGTCGAAGACAGCGTCAAACGGAAAACTCTTCAACTACAAAGTTCTTGGAAATTTCACGACAAACATTCTGGACATAAAATTTAGCTGATTCAGAATTCGTATGGGCCCGATAGGCCCAATTTACTACAGCCCAAGATGGGGTGACGGGAATCCAAGAAGCTATATAAAGGGAGGAAACCTAATTCGTGGGAGACACCTCCATCCACGAATTTGTAGCCACCAAAGCGAAGTTTTTGCCTCCCCATAGATCCCATCTCCATGGAAGAGGGCTCCTAATAAGCCATGAAGGAAGGGGGCTAAGGGCGGTGCCCCCTGTGATACGGGCGGCGGGGAAGGAGTCCTCCACGCCGCCGCCGCCGCCTCTTCACCATATTCACCGCCATCTCCAGCGCCATTGCTGATTCCCATGATGAGGAGGGAGTAGTTCTTCCTCGAGGCTAAGGGCTCTACCGATAGCTATGTGTTCATCTCTCTCTCTCTATGCATGATCATATTGTGATCATGAGCTTTGTAATCAAGTAGATCTACCTTGGTACTCAAGTGCTTTAATAGATCTCTGCTCTCCCCATGTGTGTGAAAGTGACAGCGTGCACACCATGGTGGCACTTAGGCTAGAGATTACAAATAGTTGTTATGATTTATATTTGGAGTTGGATGTTTCTATGAAATTGTGGTGTTTGTTGGAACCATCTAGAGCTCAAGGTGACAGTGTGGGGTTATCTAGATGGGGAAAGCAGACTTCGAGGAGTGTTGTTATAGCCCTACCATGGATTAGAGTGTCCAACCGGAGAGTAGTTCAAAGTAGTATCATGAAGAGAATATATATTTATATGAGAGTGTTCACTAGTGAAAGTATGATCCCTAGGCCTTGTTTCTAAGCATTGAAACACCGTTTGCAACTAGATCTGTTACATGTTTGCTTGTTGCCATCTTTATTTCAGTTTGCCTTTAGTCTCTTCCACGCTATCAAGCTATTTTCTGGCACCGTTGTCTTTTATCCATACCACTTGTATTTTACTATCTCTTCATCGAACTAGTGCACCTATACACCTGACAAGTGTATTGGGTGTGTTGGGGACACAAGAGACTTCTTGTATCTTGATTGCAGGATTGCTTGAGAGGGATACCTTTGACCACTTCCTCCCTGAGTTCAATAAACCTTGGGTGATCCACTTAAGGGAAAACTTGCTGCTGTTCTACAAACCTTTGCACTTGGAGGCCCAACAACTGTCTACAAGAATAGAAGTGCGTAGACATCAGGCTGCCGGAGGTATAGTCGGACCTTTATGGAGCTTGCCAGGGGCATCACCAGCTCATAGAGTCTTCGGGAACTCACCAGGGTTGTAGCTTGCCCAAAAAGGGGGCTTAACGGAGGTGTAGTCAGCCCCGAAGGATCGTGTAGACGTATGGGGTCGCGGAGAGGGCAGTGATTGGCTTGGATCTTAGACTGGGCCCCATACCAAGGAAGTATGGACAAGCTCATGACTTGGTTGTGCAACAAGGCTAAGGTCTCTCATGGGTAAAGTAACGCACCTTTGCAGAGTGTAAGAACTGTGACATGTTACTCCCTGTTCCGGGAAGGAGCTACGAACGCGGCAGGAAAGGAACCCCACGAAGGTTCTGGTCAACCTGTGAAGGCTGTCGGACATAGTTTTCAGAATAAAAGCAACCTTTGAAGAAATGTTTACGAAAACCTGCATTGCCAACGACCTATGGTCTGTGGTTGTAGAGATAGTGCATCATACACTCCTTTTTAGTGAACTTGCTGAGTACGCTCGTACTCAACCGTACCTTCTTAACCCTTGCTAGGATCTAAGGCGTTGAAGACGACGCCAACATCAATTTCTGCTCACGAAACCATCATCGACAACTCAAGTTCTTCAACAGAGTCAATGAAGTCAACATATACATCAACCGAAGTGAAGACAAAGTTCTTAAGTAGATAGGAGTAGATTCGCTAGCCATAAAACTTACTTCTATAGAGCATTGCAATAGCAGCAATGGCAAGCCAAATAGTTTAGATGCTAGTCTTAGTTACTACTTAGTTCTGAGTTATTATTTTTGGTTCTTCTTTGTAAAAAGTTTATTTATCTCTCTTTAACCTAGACTGTTCTCTGGATCTTTTGTAAAGAGTCAAGTTGTAATCTATGGAAGTCATGCGAGCATACCATCTTAATGAGGTCAACTATGAAAGTACAACTCACAACATTAGATACCGCGACTATCAAAGCAGAATGAGTTCATGAACTCTTAACAGATTTGCCAATGCTTGAAAAGCCTATACTATCAATCCATATGAACTATCATAACCAAACTATGCTTGTAAAAGTGAATAGTTCTTAGGATAATATGAATAGTCCAAGACATATCAAGAAAATATCGAAGGCTGTTAGAAAACTAAAAACTCTGGAGTTATAGCATTGGATTGTGTCCAAATGGCTAAGAATCTGGTAGATCCTTTTACGAAAGCACTATCAAGAAACTTTATATAAAACATATCGAGAGAGATGGTTTTGAGACCCACGTGAGTTGTAGAGGGGGTAACCCAACCTATGTGATCGGAGATCCCATGAATTAGGACCCGGAAAAACAAACTGGAGAAAGCGATATGAGAGAACATTTTAATACTCCCACTATGCCACGGTTAGACATGTTGGAGATATATTAATGTGTTCTGATGGGATCTTTGGGAGAAAAGACACTATCCTACAAAACGATCTTAGAAAGAACACAAATATATGAGCTACACAATTGGTCACAGTGTATGGGATTTGGATGAATCTATAGGAAGCTCATGAAAGGCTGAGGAGTATGACTTATAAGCTCCACCCGAGTGTAGCCTATAGCAGCCTCATACGGGTAATGGAATTGAGTGAAATTGGCTACACAAGACTGCCAATTTAAGGCTTAGTCCATTGCCAGTTGTAGTTAAGCGTATCTATTTGTCTTGTTGGAGGTTCAACTTAACAGTCTCCACTGAACTACAGGTACCTTAAATAGTGATTGGACTAATGAGCCATATAATGTGCCTCTGAGATCTGGTAAAGGATTGTTAGATTCATATGGGTTGTGGCCCATGTGGGCAGATAATAAATTCTGAAATCTCAAGGTCTTTGGTAGTTTGGAAGCTATGTGGGATAAAGTTTAATCGCACATTGCTAGTTGGACAAGAGTTGAGCTTATAAGGTGAGTTATTCCACTCTTGAGTACGAAGAGAAGGTGTGCACACACACTCCTTATTATTCGTTGCCCGCCTTTCCCGGCATGCATGCGCGACATATTTCGTGAACTGAGTTCGAGTTAACGACTCGTTTTGTGGAAGACAAAAATTATGCACGGTGCACCAACTGCTTGGATAACACACATGTCTGCATATTCGACGCGTGTCCTTGTATTCCATCACGTGGCGGCTCGGCCAACTCACCTCTCAGGCTATAGAGAGATAGAATGTATCTGGATAATATTGTGTTCATTCTTTGTCTTGCGTGCTTATTCCTTTTGTTGCGCACGGCAATTGCGTGCACAACTGTCTGGGAGAACATGTCTTTGAAGTCCCATCAGTTGAGATCCTGCATCAGAAGATGGAGGATAAGATTTTCGTCTGCATCCATGTCGGTTGTACGTCTTCTTCCTCTGCGGATCCGGATAGGGTGAACTCAACACCACCATTCGACATTAAAGACGAATCTGCTATGGTGGTGACCTTCCCGGCCAAAAAGTATGTGTTCCTCATCGGATATTCACTTCGGCTCCCAGGTACAAATGCACCCATTATGAGAAAACATATTTCGAAATGTCAAAAAATTAAAAAAAATCCGCATATACATTTGTACATTTTATATTGGTTCATGGTTTTTGCGATGAAAGAACATTTTATGTGTTGTGTATAAAAACACAAAAAATGTCTTGTGAATACATTTTCTCTTTTTTATACATGACACATAAAATGTTCTTTCATCCCAAAAACTTGTGAACCAACATAAAATGTCCCGATGTATATGTACAATTTTTTTCAAATTTTTTGACATTTAAAAATATGTTTTTTTATAATAGGTCCATTTGCACCTATGAGCCTAATTACCGCCTCATGTTCATCATCTCCTTGTTTGTCCTAGTATTATACTATAGCTTAAGTCTGAACAAAAGCGAGCCATATGAGACCATCTGCTATACGCGCGGTTCTGATTGTCTGATTTTCACTCTAAGCTATCTCAACCATACAGTTTCAGGTGTTGACCGAAATCTTACGAGCTGGTCCCTCCCGTCCCTGCCCCCACCCTCCCCCATCTCGATCCCGTTTCCCTCCACCCGAGCTCCCCGAGTCCCTAGCTCCCGCCCATCCCAGCCCCTCCTCCATCTCCCCCACAACGTTCGTGCCTCCTCCGCTTCTAAGATCTCTCTCTCACCTCCGCCCCTCCACTCACGAGGCCACTACCTCCCGTCCAGCTCCCGCATCCAGCGTCGGCTGCCTCTGCTCTCCCGCCTTGAACCTTTACAGTACCGATTCAACATCGCCTCCGACCTCGCGCACCCGTCCGCCGCCACGCTTTACCGGTGATGAGGAAGATAAGGAGGGGGTGAGCGCGTGGGACAGTGGGGTGAGACAGAGGGGGTGGCACAGGTAGATAAGCTCCTATGCGGGAGTACACGAAGATGTCACATCATCCTCACTGCTTTGACTAAAAAATTAGGGACGGGTGGAGGAAAAAAAAGAAATTGAAAAGGAGAGGGGCCCTTTGCTCCCGATCTCAACCTCTCACCTCATCTCCCTCCTCCCCTCCACTCACGAGGCCATCGTCTCCCGTCCAGCTCCCATATCCAGTGTCGGCCACCTCTACATCCCCGCCTCGAACCTACCAAGTATCAATTCAACATCGCCCCCGACCTCGCGTACTTGTCTGTCGTCACGCTTTGCCGGTGGTGAGGAATATAATACGGAGGTGAGCGCGTGGGACCATGGGGGTGAGAGAGCGAGGGCGGAGCGGGTAGAGACACTCCTATGCGGGATTACACAAAGATGTCACATCATCCTTACCGCTTTGAGTGGAAAAATAAGGGACATATGGCAGAAAAAAAGGAATTGAAAAGGAGAAGGCTCATGAGGCATGCGATGACGCGGCATAGAGCGTACCCGGAATCTACAGTAAGCGAACGGAAGAATTGTTGAACGGAAAGCGTGGAGCGCTAACAGGGCGAGAAATGGTCATGCCTTGTGAGAACGGGCGCGTTTCATGTCACTTCAACAATTAACATGTATGTATTCCTGAAATAAAACAGAATAAACTGAGTTTGGCCGCTATTAGGCTCTGCAACTGAATTTGCTTTTGTATATATTCGCATATCTCGAGAATACATGAGAAGGTTGTGTAAATTGATACATGTTCTATGTAGTTATATAATTTCTACACGAGTTAACAAAAAATTAAGTGCCCTTGATTTGGAGCATGCTCTATGACTAATGAAGAAGCGGGTTCCATCGACTAAGTGGGTCTAAAAGAAATGTCATAACTTTTATTTTTCATTTTTATGTACAGAAATTATCAAACTTGATTATATATTAGATATTCCTTTTATGTAAAGATTCGTGGCAACTTCCAGTCATATCTTCTCTTTTAAATTTTATTAAACTAGTGAATAATTTGGAATATATCAAGTATAACTCCTACATAGAATTAGTATATATATATAACCTGGTTGTCTATATTGACTAAACTAATCATTTAATAATCCAGCCACAAGTGTTGAATACAAAGTTGTGCCTCCTGTTGGAGGTCTACAATCCAAATAGTTGCGACCATCTATTTTGAGGGAGTCAAACAAGGTTACCATGTGATCTTCATAAGTTATCTTGTTTTCACATCATTAGTTTTTTATAACATGTCAGTTCTTTGTGGTACTGAACTTGGTCTATTGCTTGATGTATTTTTGTTTGAAGTTTGCTCGATGTATTTTTTTGTTTACTTGAATAAACACGCATCCCTATGTTTCTTATGAGCTTCACTAGAAATAAGGATCTGCTTCTTGCGTCTAAGGTCAGATATCTCAGTTTTAGACATGTCTAACACGTAAATAACACATTAGTCTACCGATCAAGACACTCAACCCCGCACAGACTCATATATTTATCTTATGGTAACACAAATAAAATAAAATGTGTTACAAGCAATGAGTACAACAGAACCTGCCAAATAGACTGTAGGCGGCGCAACGAAGCGCGTTTGTCCACCTAGTTTGGTTCATGTGCAAATCTGCCAGTGCTTAGTCAGATACTAATGTTTTTTTTTGAGGTAATGCATATGTAATGCTGATTTCATTAATTAAACTCTGCCGAAAAATTGCTTAATAAGCCAACAAAGGCTTGGTCCACCCTTAAACGCCGCCACTGCATCTAATCTAGCATTGAGAAGAACAATAACAATCCGCCGTATAAAGCACAAACCTTTCCTAAGACTGAAACTTAACACGTCGGGGTATGTTCCAAAATACTTAGTCAACAGAGGCGCTACAAATCCAGTTTTTCGTGATAATGGGTCACGCATGCATTTTCGATAAAATTGAATAAGGCCATCAGCATGACTATGACTAGGAGCCCCGTCATCGCAAAGAGATAAGCGCTACGTACGTATACGTCCAGCAGGGCTTTTCACCTGGGATTACCAGTACAATAGCGTATTTTACTCGCTACCTACAGCAACAACGGTATCGCAACCGCGACGTCGTCGTCTAGCTGCGTAGAAATAGTATTCTACGCTGGCGCCGGAAGCGTTCCACGTTGGTTTCTCAGGCACCTCAGTCGTCGCTTCCGGATCACAGTTACAGCGAGGGAGGGGGAGCTGTCATGTGCAGGACGCCAGGACACAGCGTGCGTCGTCTGGCCGAGAGAGCTTGCACTTGCACGCACGGAATGTTTTGAAGAATCCAATGCTAGTAGATCCAAGCCCAGGTCCGATGACTCATCGACCGATGGATCGATCGATCCAGTCCAGGTGGGTGGGTCTGCCCAGTCCACACTGCTGCTGCCACGCTCCGCTGGAATCCAGGCAGGTTTAAACCATTTACTAATCAGTCGAGGCCGATCGGTGATCTGGCCGATGCGCGCATGTGGAAACAGCCCGGACTATGCAGTGCACGCGCGGGTGCAGCATGCAGTGTGCAGAGAGGCGTATTATAAAAGCGGGCTTATCTGTGTGCCGACGTGCCGCGCTGTGCAGGTGCTGGTGATGCACGGTGGATGGGCTGCACATATCCGTAAACTTGGTCATGGTCGCCTCGTTAATCATTCCCGTCGCAGCAATAACTAATCCGATCACTTATCGACCTCCTCTCCCTGTCGCCCACGGAAAGCAGCGCAACTTGCGTGGGCCGGGCGGGCGCGGGACCCGGGCGTCGGCGAGGCGGTCTGGACACAGAGACCACATGCGGGCAGCCGGGGGAAAGAGAGAGGATGTTGACGGCCCACGGGGGAGGAGGAAAGGAAAGGAAAGTGTGGTGGTGGTGCGCTGTGATCTCCCACTGGATGGAGTCCAGGCTGGGAACAGCTCGGCGTGCGCCGCGATTCCGATCTCGACTCGTCGTCCGGATAAAATTCCGCCCCGCGATTGGACGATCGCTCGTCGTCGGTACTCGGTACGGGTCCGGCGTCGAGCTGGCCCTGCGTCTGTGCGCCAGCGCGAGCCTGCGTCCGTGCCGCCTCGACCACCTGGCCGAGACGAGACGAGGCTGGTTGCGTCGCGTGGGCGGGCTCTTTGATTGATTGATGGAGAAGCTTCCCCGCCTCCGTCGACATCGACCCCGAACCGCCTCGGGTCTGGCGGCTCTGACGCAACGAGGGGACACCTGTGCCGTGTAACGGCGTGCACGTCACCTGCTGTAGTCGTATGCTCCACGAGCCTATCACGTTACGAGACGAATCATCCGGGTCCTCGGCTCCAACAGTTTTCGTACTAGTAGTAGTGCTTCCCGCTTCTTCGCGGGCGATCAGAGTTTTGTCACGCCACGGCTGACAATCTATACATACATGAGCTAAGCTTATTAGCGCACCCCCCTCCCATGATTCCCTGACTGAGCCTCGAACTGGGGCCAACTTTGGTCTGCAGGATGCGGATCTCCAATTCAAAATTGACGAGCACCAACCTTCCAAGAAACCGATGAGCACCCGTGAGCTAAGTTCCTAGACGAGGACAGCATTAAATAAAATGAACTTGAACTTCGCGGGCAGTCCACTGGAATTGTCAGATTGATGGGCAACCGTGGGCTAAAATTTCCAGTGAGAGGACATCGCACATGGTTTATAAATAACAGGCGCCAATCAATGAACAAAGGAAAAATCGGTGGAGCTGAAGTTTCTACAGTAACAAAAAGGCCGAGAGAGCAATTGTCAGGAAAAAAAAGCATGAGCCGGGAGAGCTGGTGTTGTGGACTGAACAACAGCAGATAGAGCAGTTCATGTAGAACTAACGAAATTACTCCAAAGTTTTTGCTCACATTGCTTCACTATTGGAATAACGTAACTCATGCGTGTCACGACAAAAAAAAAACGTTAGAAATAACACCTGGCCCAGTAGTATGATGCCCTCGAAGAGTTCATATAAGACATTTTAGCTTTGAGAAATAAATATATCTAGACTTTTTTTGTGTGTATAGGTTCACTCCGAACCTCTACAAACCTATACACTATAATAGCTCTAGATACATTCAATTCACAAAGCTAAAACGTCTTATATTCCTGAACAGGGGAGGACAAATATAAGATGTTTTGATTTATGAAGGTAATATATTAGACACATTTTAGTGTGTAGATTTCAAGTAATCCTTTTCAAACCTACACTAAAAGATGTCTAGATATATTATTTCACAAAGCTCCCTAAGTCCGGAAATAAGCGACTTGGTCTTGTCTAGATTCGAATAAATCTATAAACTAAAATATGTCTAGACACATACAAATCTAGACAAATGCAAGTCACTTATTTTCAGACGGAGGGAGTAGTATATTATAAATCAGAGGGAGTACCATTTATCAGTTACACGCAAAAATATTTACTAGCTTAATCAATAAACACTGAAGCAACAAACACCTGTTCCAATAATGGACTGTACCAGAACTCAAGTCTGGCAAACCATAAACAATAGTAGCGGATCATCAAAACAACACATTACAAGATCATAAGCAACCAGAAAGGGTCTTGCAAAGCTGAGCTGAGACCAGTTGAGGAACGCGAACAGAGCACAAAAATATTTCCAAGTTATCAAAAGGCACTGTAGCTCAGAACACCTATTCAATCGGGTAAACTATCAGCGCTGATAGCAGACCATCAACACAGAACAGTAGGATAACAAACAATCAGGACAAAAAAACATAGTAAACCTGAGAAGAGAATATTTCAGGAACAACAAACAGCCGCACATAGAGATGACCATGTGAATGAAAGTTAGCATCAAATGGAAGTGATACCAGCTTTCACGGAAAGGTAATGCGAACACGGAAACAGAACGAGCCACAATAGCAACAGAACTATCTGTCTCCCGTGCTCAAGCAGCAGTGACCAACATGGTTTCATGGTTTGTTACTCCGATTCAAACATTTAGTTCATTACATGATATATAATAAAGATCGTCCTCGATGAAACAACACACTTTGATGATAACTTCCTACTCCATGCTTCCTTTGAGGTTTCCAGTCTTAACGGTACTGCAAAACAAGAATGCAGATTCAGCAATAAAAAACTAAGCTGCACAACACACATTTGAGGTATTCAAAAATAAAAGAGAAATCCAGTAACAGATGCATCTGAAACATAATTTACTCAATCCTAAGAATTCAAACATAAAAATGCAACTCACAAGAAAAAGGTGGAAACAAGTTCCATCACAAGTTCAATCATCTCAATATGCAATACATAATAGTATTCAGGAAATGTATATATACGTATTTATGGATATTCATACAATTGCAATACATTGAATGTATTAAGTTTTCAAAGGCACCAATATGCTTCCACGATACACCATTATCCATAGATACAAGACGTTTAAAAAACTGATTGGCTTTAAGGGGAAGAAACCCAAAGCCCTATGTTTTTACTAGAAGTAATTGTGCGTACGACACCGAGTGCAAGCGCAGGGCCTCGAACTCGGGCGGGTCAGGAAGTATCAGCCCATCCTAGCCAGTGGGCTATGCCTCACTCCACAATATAATAGATGTTTTCGGGAGTTCAAGAGGTAGTAGTTGCTAGTGGACAGTGAGAAAGTAAAATACTCCCTCCGATCCAAATTAATGGACTCAGATGTGTCTAGATTCGGATGTATCTAGCACTAAAACATGTCTAGATACATCCGAATCTAGACAAATCTGAGACCATTAATTTGGATAAGAGGGAGTAGTCAAAACTGGAGATAAAGGCAGTAAAGGCATCATTAGCAGGAACAGCAAAGCAGACATAACTTGTATCAACCTCACCGAAGATAGTTGTAGCAATACTACTACCGCCCCAAGGCTTAAGGCTTAGTTTTTTTTTGAAAAGTCAAAATATGCAAAGTTTGACCAAGTTTGTAGAAAAATATATTAATACTTACAATATGAAATACATACCCTTTGATACATCATGAACCATATATTTACATGGTATCTATATTATATCATAGTTCTTGATAGTTTTTTCTAAAAGTTTGACCAACTTGACTTTTCAAAAATATATAAGCCTTAAGCTTTGGGACGGAGGGAGTACAATCCTAAGATGCCGATTCATTAGCTTGTAGCAAAGAGATGGGCATATTGCAAGACAGAACATGAGGTAATGACTGCAAAAGTCGACCTCGAAGGTTATTGCCACAAGAAGAGTAACACACCCATCTATCCTGAATAAGTGAACCTACATGTCATGTCTCATAGTATGCAATAATTCGTGCTACTTGGTGGTAGTAGCTAATAAACTAAACTAGCACAGTTATATCAGGAGGCTCTGTAGACAAAGCATATAGTATTGCAAAGCAAAGCATGGGCTGACATATAGCACTGCCCAATGGATACCAAATTCATGCATGGGATTCAGGATATGAGCCAACAGCGTGGCGGCGCATACCTTGATGAAGCCAATGTCCTTGGCGTTGCTGCGGAAGCACTGCCTGCAGCACATCAGCCCGTACTTCCGGATCAGGCCATGCGAGTTGCCGCAGACACGGCTGCAACAACAAAAATCCAAACCACAACGCGTCACAAACCACGTGAATATTGAATCTCGAACACAGGCTTGCGATACGGATCTACAGGCACAGACAGAAATCGCCCATCTCTACCAATCTAAGACAGGGCGCGGTACAATTTTCTAATCGATGAACCGATCACGAAGTAGGGACAAGAGAGAAGTGATTATTACCAAACCCTGGATCCGGGGCCGTAGTTCTTGGGGTGCGAGTTCCAGACGTTCGAGTGTCCCATGGCGGCGGCGGCGGCGGAGGTCCTTGCTCTGTAAACCCTACCTTTCTCTCGCCTGGCTAAAATGAGGAGGCGGGTCGCGAGGGCGCGGCTTCTTCTATAGGTAGATAGAGACAGGCCTCACTTCACTTGCTGGGCTCTCACTTGGACATGCTAGTCCAGCAACGAAGAAATCTCGACGACTGGGCTCACGGATACATGGGCTCGATGCACAGTCTGTTTAAGTAAAACTCGGCCCGGTGATTTGGGTGATCCAGTTGGTATTGTTCTGTTTTTTTACACTCCACTTTTCGTGGTATTACTCTATAGCTTATGTCTGTCTGAGAGAAAGCCTGTGAGCTGAGCACGGGCTCAGCCACGGTAAACAATGCGCAGAAAAAACCGATTAATTATAAGCTGCTATCAGCCCGCGATGCCTGGCGAGCGAAGCGCTTGGCGTGGGACGGTGGCGCTTAGCGATGACGCCGTGTGGTGGCGATTTTTTCCACATGCGTCTTTTTCTCGCGTCCTTCGAGAGAGCTTGTTGAGAGTCGTCACGCCACCACTCCCTCACTGACACCGTCGCCTCGACGGCGCTTCCGACTGGTAGAGAAGGAGAGGAGCCTATCTTTGATCGAGTGCATCGCGCCGGCAAGCAGCGGCTGCTGCCTTTCCACGATGCCTTGCCTGCTAGGGCTCACTGCTAGGCCGAGATTCTTGGAGGCGCCATCGGAATCTTTGTTAATAAGCTCGCTAGGTCCTCTGTTCTGGAAGAAGAAGGAGAGGAGGATTCAAGATCCAGATCAGGTCAGTGCTCAAATCCGGTGGGAAGGGCATGTGTCGTGTGGTCTTGTGTTGTGAGAAGGGCAGGTATTTTGTGGGCGTTGCTTTCTTTGGCCTTCCATCGCGCTAGATGCCGCCGCATCGCCGCCCCCGCGAGAGACGACACTCCCACAGCAGACTCCGCTGCATCGCCGTCCCCTGTGCCAGACCCCGCCGCCGCCCTATCTCCCTCGCTGCCAGACGCGGCCTCCACCGAGCATGTTCCCCTGCATCGTCCCCACCCCATGCCCCAGGGCACCGCCCCATGCCGCCGTCTGTGTTTTACCCAGGTACAAGGGTTTCTTCAAATTAACACCGTCATCAACATCATGTGCTCGGACAAATGTCTTCACATTTGGAAAATATTATCTCATAGCTCAGACGGCTCCATAGTTTGCACTAGGAGTATCTAAGTGATGGCGGCAGAACAGGCCCTATTAGCTTCAACTTTGTGCAGTACCTAGCAAAAATCAATAGATCATTATTTCTTGGGTCAAGTATATGACTGGGTCAAATTGAATTCGTCTTACCTCTCTGTATCCCGCATCACCGAAATATACTGAGAGTATGTTATATTTTAGTTCTCCTTTGTACTGTTATGGGAAAGTTCATGACGATGATAATAGATCATTAGACAGGGAGATTTCACTTCACTTATTTTTTAACCGGGTTTGCAGGGGAAGGAACCGTTTTGTCAACAATTCAGAACATGATTTAAAATCTTAAAAGAGTATTGAGTTCTGCGACGGTATAAAATTATTGCTTAGAGATTGTAATATCAGAGTATAGTTTACAGTAGCTTATCATGAGAAGCGATTTTCTTTATGAAATGGAGTTTATTCTTATACTGTTATACTACTTTCTAATCCAATCTTGATTCTCGGATGGTTCTGCATAATAACAGTATGATGAAGCGGTTGTTGATTCTCTGATGCTTGTGGAGCAACAGCTATCTTATTCCGTGTTTTTGGCGAAACAAACGTCTATTTTGATTAACAGTTTGGGGACTTAGATGCAGATGCTTCTCTAGAGGCCAGATCAGCATGTTCAACAAGACATCGATAGTTGTCTGAACACGGATACATACATTGATCTCAGGAATAGATTGGTGGGATTCAGATGACTCAATGCTTCTCTAAAGCTTGCATCAGTTTGGATAGTAAACTAAATTCACCATGTGGGATAGTAAAATAGATTCGACAAAAGTTTAAGATAGATTAATTCTTTTAGAGCAAAGGCATCTGCTATGTTGTTTCTTCGGAGCTGGTGAATTGTGTTGACATGTTCTTCTGAATTGAACATAATAGTGTTGTAAACCTCATTTGTTCAACAATGGTCGGTATAAGAATTGTAGGCATTTTACTATAATTACAAGCATACTTTAAAGCAGATTATAATCCATAATGGATGATCAATTGCCAATTTCACTAATGGAATCCTATTGTGATTTACCAATTTCTTTACCACCACGGATACTGTACATTCTGATTTCCATGTACGTGCAAGTCCCTTTTTTCACGAAAATAGCAGGGGTTGCTATTTTATTTGTTGGAGATATGCCCAAGGGGCAATAATAAAATGGTTATTATTATATCTTTATATTTATGATAAATGTTTATATCCCATGGTATAATTGTATTAACCGGAAACATTAATACTTGTGTGTTTTGTAAACATAAAAGAGTCCCTAGTAAGTCTCTTGTTAAACTAGCTTGTTGATTAATGGATGATCATGGTTTCCTGATCATGGACATTGGATGTCATTGATGACAAGATCATATCATTAGGAGAATGATGTGATAGACACACATCCATATTGCATAAGATCAAGTCATTAAGTTCGTATTGCTATAAGCTTTCAAATGCATAGTAATCTAATCCTTCGACCATGAACTTATGTTAATCACCATCACCGGATGGGTACTTTGATGACATCAAACAACGCTTCGTAACTGGGTGGTTATAAAGATGTCATTGGGTATTCTGAAAGTATGTGTTGAAGCGCATGGACCAAGATTGGGATTTGTCCATCCATATGACGGATAAATATGCTCTGGGCCCTCTCGGTGGGATGTCATCTAGTTAGCTTGCAAGCATGTGACTAGGTCACAAGGGATGACATAACATGGAACGAGTAAAGAGTACTTATCAGTAACGAGGTAGAACTAGGTAGGAGATACCGACGATCAAACCTCGGATAAGTAGAGTATCGCGTGACAAAGGGAATTGGTTCCGTATGTTAAATGGTTCTATCGATCACAAAGTCATCGTTGAGTATGTGGGAGCTATTATGGATCTCCAGATCCCGCTAATGGTTATTGATCGGAGAGGTGTCTCCATCATGTCTACATGTTCACGAACCGTAGGGTGACACACTTAAGGTTCGAAGTTGTTTTAAGTAGATATGGAATGTGCGTTGGAGACCGAATGTTGTTCGGAGTCTCGGATTGGATCCGGGACATCACGAGGAGATCCGGAATTGTCAGAATAAGATTCATATATTGGGGATCATTTTCTAAGTTAGGAAATGTTCCGAAGTGTTTGTATGGAGATTCTAGAAGGTTTCAGAATGTTCCGGAAGGTTCTAGTAGATTTCTTGGAGTTTGCTTGAAAACCAAGAAAGGATCAAGGAGTCTTTGTGGGGCAAGACACGGATTCGTGGGGGAGGAGGACTCCTTCCCCCCTTCCCAATCCGCCGGCCAAGGAGGGAGGGGAGTCCTACTAGGACTCCCCCTCCCATGGCGCCTCCCTCCTTTAAATAGAGGGGTAGGGGCGCCAACCCCGAGCCCCCTCACAATCCGCAAACCCTAGCCGCCTCTCTCCTCCTCCTTCCCTCTGCTCTGGCTTAGACGAAGCCCTGCAGAATTCTCTACTCCACCACCACCACCACACCGTCGTGCTGCTGGGATTCCGTGGAGAAGATCTACTACCTCCACGTCATTGGAATGGGGAGAGGAAGGTGCCTGACTCAGACGCAGGACCGATCGCTGAAGCGCTGTTAACGCGGCGCCGGAAGGACCGTCCACACGATCTTGAGATCGACAAGTGATCGACTACATCAACCCCGAGATCTAATCTCGTAACGCTTTCGGGTCTACGAGGGTTAGTACAGATCTATCTTGTTGCACATGTCTAATAGATTAGATCTTGGCTTTTATCTAGATTAGATCTGGGTTTTGTTCGTTCTTGCGGTAGAATTTTTTTGTTTTCCATGCTACGAACCCATCAGTGGTATCAGAGCCGTGTCTATGCGTAGATCTGCTGCAGTAGAACACAATGGTTTTGTGGGCGTTGGTGCTCGTGTCGCCTTTTTGCTTTGTGTACTTTGCATCTTGCGGTATGGTGGGATGAAGCGGCTCTTTAACCTTACATGTCATCGCACATGAGACTTGCTCCACGCTTGACGTGTAATTTGCTTTGCACAAGTGGCTTTATGGTGTCCATCTCCCATCATAGTATAGATCCAATCTACACTTTGCACTTGATAGCACTTGTATCAACGTTGTGGTTCAGTTTCGTAGGTAAGATCCGTTCTTATTCAAAAGCCCCAAACCACGTAAAACATGCAAAGAAAATTAGAGGCGTCTAACTTGTTTTTGCAGGGTTTTTTGTGATGTGATATGGCCATCATGTGATTGTGATTATATTTGATGTATGCAATGATCCTTGTTGTACGGCAGGAGCCTAATGGTTGTCTTTAATTCTGTTAAGACTTGCATGTCTATTCATCTTGTAATAGCTTTATTCCAAGTAGTTGTAATAGTTGCTAGTGATGATGTACAACCATGAAGCGGCGCCTAATCGACCTTTGACGCAATCTTTGGTGATGATGGAGATCATGTCCGTGCTTTGGAGATGGAGATCAAAGGCATAAGAAAAAAGGGCCATATCATATCACACTAATTATGAATTGCCTGTGATGTTAATCCTTTATGCATCTTGTATTGCTTAGATCGTGACGGTAGAATTATAAGATGATCCCTCTCACTAAATATCAAGTAATAAAGTGTTCGTCCTTAGTAGGCACCATTGCTAAGACTCGTCGTTTCGAAGCATCTCGTGATGATCGGGTGTGATAGATTCTACGTGTGCATATGACGGGTGTAAGCCAGATTTGCACATGCGGATACTAAGGTTAACCTTGACGAGCCTAGCATGTACAAACATGGTCTCGGAACACGGAATACCGAAAGGTAAAGCATGAGTCATATGGATGATATGATGAACATGTTGATTGTTCGCCTTTAAAGCTACATCATCTCACGTGATGATCGGACTTGGTGTAGTGGATTTGGTTCGTGTAATCACTAAAACAACACGAGGGATGTTGTTTTGAGTGGGAGTTCATTTGTAATTTGGATTAGTCAATCTCAATTTATCATAAACACAATCAAAGTGAATTTGCATAGTTTGTTGTAGTCATTGGTATCCGTTCACCATCTTACGCTTAGTTATAGTTGAGATAGTAGAACTATAGAAATTCTGGATATTTGCTTTACGAACTGGTATCGTATTGTTTTGAGTGTCAATCTAAAGTTTAAAAGTCATGTTGCAAACTTTTAGCAAACCCCGTTTACTCTGTGAAGTTTAATAAATAGTATTAAATCAAGAGTAACAATTCCAGTGTTAGTATCTAATGTATCATGTTTGCCTCCAGTGTTAGTATACTCAAAAGATTGTTTTTAATATCAAGTTTATCTAAGAGCTGAAAGCAATGTTTCAGAAACCATCATATATGAAAGGTATTGCGATATCTAAAACAATGTGTTGGTTACAACATGATAGAGTATATGTCCTCATATTTGATGAGAATTTATGAAGGTTGGAGACGCTAGTCGTCCTAATCCTCCAAAAGGTTTTGGAAAAGAAACAGTATACTCGCAATTCACCTTTATAAGCTATAGCAGCTTGATCATGAAAATTGTCATGATAAGGATGAATAGAAGATGTAAGTAAAATGTTTACTACACAAAAAGATTACTAAAGAATGGAATTTTGAAAGAATGCCAAACATTTGATGAAGGTGATCCACTTCAAAGTGCAAGTTCAAAGGTATTAGTATTTGACTATACACACTTTGTACTATGTGTCATGTGAATGACACCACTATTGATGTTGATAGATTCTTTTAAAAGAAAAGGAATTGTTGAAAAAGAGAATCTATAAAATATTTGGCAGAAAAGAAAAGATTGGAGATATCCAACTTAGGTATATAGAAGATACATGTTATGGCTGTATTCCTTGGTTGTTAAATAATGTGGTTCTGAGGTATTGGATACCGAATTGGTTGGTATGAAGTGTCATACAGGACAACACAATTCATGAACTGCAATGGCCTAAGTAACTAGCAAGAGAATATGTGATGATGTTCATCGAAAACAAACAAAGGATTGTTGTGTTGCTCGTTAACATAAAAGCTTGCCTTCAAGATTTGTTTCAATAATTGTTATTTTAATCAGGTATTATGACGACAAAAGGTTGTTCAAATAATTACCGTATTCCATAATAGATGGATGGTATACAAGTCTGGTTGGAGATATAACGACCATAAAACTAATGCTAAAATGTTGCAAGACAAATGATTGAAAGATCACTTGCGAAGTGACATCACCGTTTAAATTATATTAGGGATACATGAAGAAACTCCATGTTGATGGATTTTTGGAGTCTTTGATTTTGATCAAATGACGCTTGTGATACTTTCCTGGAGATAATAAAAACTCCGTTCATAGGCCAAAATAGGAACGGACGACTAACTGATTGGAATTTGTACATATTGATGTATATAGTCCATTATGTGTAGTCGTGGGTGATGGATTTCAACTTCATATGTTTTCTCCGAAGATTTGAGTGAGTATATGTATATACTTATTCAATAAGGAAGAAGTATGAAACATTTGAAAATGTTCAAAGACTTTCAAGATGAAGTGGAAAATTATTGTAACAAGAAAATAAAAAGTTTATGATTGGATCATAAAGAAAGATGTTTGAGTTACAAGTTTAGCAAAACACCTAAGATTTGAGGAATCGTTCCATGGATTTGCATTTCCCAAAACACCATAGGAGTATGGAGTGTTCAAGATATGTAATGAAACCTTGTTTGACATGGTAAGATCAGAGGTATCATTTATAAAACTGCCATTATATTTTAAAGATTAAAGCTTTAGTGACTACCGCTTTTACACTGAAAAGAGCTCCATTGTGATCCGTTGAAATGACACCATATAAGTCATGGTTTGGGATAAAACCCAGGTTGTCCTTTCTTAAATTTTTTGTATGCTAGGCATAAGTAAAATGTTTATAACTAAAGTCGGATGAGCATGTCTTTGTAGGTTATTTCGAATAACCATTGGGTATTCCTCCATAACACCGAAGACAAAATTGTTTGTCGCTTAGAGTGTCGAGTTTCTTGAGAAGGAATTTTTGGTGAAAAGTCAAGTGGGAGGACAATAGAACTTTGACAAGGTTGTTGAACCTTGGCTAATATGTGCTGAGTTGCGCAGCATCGGTAAGTGTCCCGAAGGCAGCAACAATGCTCATGGATAACGTGCCTCAAAGGTTGTGGTCACGGAGATCTAAGTTCCTATTGAACCAAGTAGGTCGGGTAAGTAATCAAATGCCAAGATTTGAGAGTTAAATCATTGTTGTTTGACAATGGTGAACCGACTACATGCAAAGAAGCAATGATGGGCCCTGACTTCGTTAAGTGGCTTGAAGCCATAAAATCCGTGATAATTCCATACACGAGAAATGAAGCTTTGAATTTGAAAGACCCTCTAGAAAGGTGCAAGACCTTACAGTCGTATATGGATCTATAAACAAATAGACATAGATGTTTCACATCTATGAAATAGTCGACATGTCAGAAAGAGTTTACGACAATGTTCAAGGAATTGACTATGATAAGATTTGATTTTTCATAGCGATATTTAGTCTGGACGGATTAATGTAGCAACCACTACATATATTTTGGTATATGGTAGTTGAACAAACAAAACAAGTTCTTCTAATAGAATGGTTACCTATGATGTGTCCATGACACGATCCAAAGGGTTTTGTTAATTCAAAGGATGCTAAAAGAGTATGCAAAACTTCAATGGTTGAAGTGAGCATCACGGAGTTGGAATCTTCACCGTGATGAAACCGTTAAAAGGTTTAATTTCATCAGAGACGATGAAGATGTTTACATTTTGCAAGAAATTAAGTGGGAGCGCTAAGACATATTTCTAATACATTATGTGAAAGACATATTGTTGATTAGAAATGATGTATCTTTTATTGACACAGGTTAAGAATTTCATTTCGATGAAAGACTTAGGCATAACCCAAGAATTAGGCATCAATGTCTATATGGATAGATTGAGGCGCTAATATGGTTTTGCCAAATGTACATAGATAAGATGTTGAATGAGTTCAATATGGAAACAACAAGAAAGGTTCTTGACGCACGGAAAGGACTGAATCAAGATTCAAGTGTGTTGACACGAGATTCAAGTGTTTTGACACTTGGTGAAATCACAAGAATATTTTGATCAATCATTCTTTGAGATGTACACATCCAGATATGTCCTATGCTCTAAATATTATGAGCATATACCAGAATGACTCATAAAGATGATCATTGGATAATAGTAGGGATATTCCTATGATCTTTGGAAGAACTAAGAATATATATTACTTATATAGTGGTGACAAATAGTTCATTGTAAATTGTTACATTGATACTAGTTTTGTCACAAATTAAGTTTATCTCAATTTAAACTATGGGTGGCACAATGTAATGGAAAGGAAGTTCCATAACGGATTTGGTTGAGTACCAAAGTTAAAACATTATGACAGATACTACAACAAAAGGCTAAGTATATGACTGCTATTGTAGCAGCAAATGAGGGCATTTGCGTCAAGTAGTTTGTTATCAAACTAGGTGTGGTTCATAGCGGGATAATACTATGAAAATACATTGTACGATAATTGTATCAACATGATTTAATCCCAAGGAACTAAAGGTCTCACCAAAGGACCAAATTTATACAATGCCATCTCATTGGAGAATGAGTAATGCGTAGAGACGCAAGGACATGCAAATACACACGGACCTGGAAGTGTCAGATCCGAAGATTATGTTTACCACTAGCAATAGTGTCTGTACAACACCAGAAAGCCATAGGTGTTGAATGCACAAGTTTTTAACTAGATTATTGACTCTAGTGCAAGTGGGAGACTGTTGGAGATATGCCCAAGAGGCAATAATAAAGTGGTTATTATTATATCTTTATGTTTATGATAAATGTTTACATCCCATGCTATAATTGTATTAACCGGAAACATTAATACTTGTGTGTTTTGTAAACATAAAAGAGTCCCTAGTAAGCCTCTTGTTAAACTAGCTTGTTGATTAATGGATGATCATGGTTTCCTGATCATGGACATTGGATGTCATTGATGACAAGATCATATCATTAGGAGAATGATGTGATGGACACACACCCATAGTAAGCATATCATAAGATCAAAGTCATTAAGTTCGTATTGCTGTAAGCTTTCAAATGCATAGTAACCTAATCCTTCGACCATGAGGTTATGTTAATCACCATCAACGGATGGGTACTTTGATGACATCAAACACCGCTCAGAATCGGGTGGTTATAAAGGTGTCATTGGGTATTCTGAAAGTATGTGTTGAAGCGCATGGACCAAGATTGGGATTTGTCCATCCATATGACGGATAAATATGCTCTGGGCCCTCTCGGTGGGATGTCATCTAGTTAGCTTGTAAGCATGTGACTAGGTAACAAGGGATGACATAACATGGAACGAGTAAAGAGTACTTATCAGTAACGAGGTAGAACTAGGTAGGAGATACCAACGATCAAACCTCGGATAAGTAGAGTATCGAGTGACAAAGGGAATTGGTTCCGTATGTTAAATGGTTCTATCGATCACAAAGTCATCGTTGAGTATGTGGGAGCTGTTATGGATCTCCAGATCCCGCTAATGGTTATTGATCGGAGAGGTGTCTCCATCATGTCTACATGTTCACGAACCATAGGGTGACACACTTAAGGTTTGAAGTTGTTTTAAGTAGATATGGAATGTGCGTTGGAGACCGAATGTTGTTCGGAGTCTCGGATTGGATCCGGGACATCACGAGGAGATCCGGAATTGTCCAGAGAATAAGATTCATATATTGTGGATCATTTTCTAAGTTAGGAAATGTTCCGGAGTGTTTGTATGGAGATTCTAGAAGGTTTCGGAATGTTCCGGAAGGTTCTAGTAGATTTCTTGGAGTTTGCTTGAAAACCAAGAAAGGATCAAGGAGTCTTTGTGGGGCAAGACACGGATTCGTGGGGGAGGAGGACTCCTTCCCCCCTTCCCAATCCGCCGGCCAAGGAGGGAGGGGAGTCCTACTAGGACTCCCCCTCCCATGGCGCCTCCCTCCTTTAAATAGAGGGGTGGGGGCGCCAACCCCGAGCCCCCTCACAATCCGCAAACCCTAGCCGCCTCTCTCCTCCTCCTTCCCTCTGCTCTGGCTTAGGCGAAGCCCTGCAGAATTCTCTACTCCACCACCACCACCACACCGTCGTGCTGCTGGGATTCCGTGGAGAAGATCTGAAGGAAATATGCCCTGAGAGGCAATAATAAAGTTGTTATTATGTATTCCTTGTATATGATAGATGTTTGTTTTGCATGCTATGATTGTATTGATAGGAAACATCAATACATGTGTGTTTAATAAACAAAAAGGGTTCCTAGTTATGCCTCTCTTATAGACTAGATTGTTGATTAACAAGATGATCAAGGTTTCCTGATCATGGACATTGGATGTTGTTAATAACGAGGTCACAACATTTGTGAAATGATGTGATGAACATTCATCCGAAGTATAGCATTACAATCAAGTCATTATGTTTATATTGCTATAACATCATACAAAGTAGTCTTAGTCCTTAGACCATGAGATCATGTTAATTGCTAACACCGGAAGAGTATCTTGATAACATCAAACGTCACACCGTAACAGGGTGACTATAAAGGTGGGTTCGTTATGAAGGTGTTATGTTGAGGCTCATGGATCAAGAGTGGAATTTGTCAATCCCGATGACGGATAGATATACTCTGGGCCCTCTCGGTGATATCACATTAAGATAGCTTGCAAGCAAGTGATGTGATCACTAGAATGTTATATCACGGGAACGAGAAAAGAGTGCATGTCGATCTAGATCAAACTAGGTATTTGGATACCGATGATCGAATCTCGGACATGTATTATATCATGAGACAAAGGGATTAAATTGACGTTAAAGGTTCTCACGATCACGAAGTCATCGTTGAATATGCGAGTCAGTATGGATCTCCAGGTCCCGCTTCTCATTATTGATCTGAGAGGAGTCTCAATCATGTCTGCATTATTCGCGAACCGTAGGGTGACACACTTAAGGGTTGTCGGACACCATTTAGGAGCACATATGTTCCAAACAAAAGGTTTGCAAAGCGCAGGAAATGTTTCGATAAAAACAGGAATTGTTTCGATAGAATCCGGAATTGTTTCAGGTGAAATTGCAGAAAGTGGTCTTCGAGGGTAAGTTCTCCATGGATGTATGTCCACCCGTTGCTCTGTATCTAGTAGATAGATCTTGGCGTATAGTTCTCATCGTAGGAAATTTTTTGTTTTCTATGTCATGGACCCAACAAAGGGTATCGAGCCTGATCTATGCGTAGATGCTTGCAGACGGTAGTACACATATGTTTATATGTGGGATGATGATCATGTTATTGCATCTTCTATGTACTTTGGATATTGGTGGCATAGTGGGATGAAGCGGCGGACCAACCTTACATGTCATCGCACATGAGACCGGTTCCACGACGACATGCAACTAGTTTTGCATAAGTGGCTAGGGTGTCGCCTCCTACTATAGTCAATATCTGATTTACAACGAGTTGCTAATAACTTGGTTATCCTCGTTGTGGTTCATGTTCGTAGGTAAGACCGGTTCTATCTCTGAAAGCCCTAAGCCACGTAAAACTTGCAATTGATAAATTAGAGGCGTCTAGTTTAGATCGTTGCTGGGCTGGTGTCTTGATATGGTATTGTTGTAAGTAGATGTATGATAGATACTCTTACAACTCACTTAACGTGTAAGTTCCATAGACCTTGGCCTTACACACAAAGGAATGATAGAGATCATACCACGATGCAAATGATAGAGATCAAATGCATGGACCATATCACCTCACTTCACACATTAGATGTTAGCATCTTATATTGCTAGTTTGGCGCTTTTGATAGCATTATAAGATGATCCCTCATTTAGATATCAAGATAAAATGTGTTCTTCCTTAAGTATGCACCGTTTTGTGGATCGTGTTTTGAGGCATCACGTGATGATCGAGTGTTCTCGACTCTACGCTTTCATACAACGGGTGTAAGACAGTTTTACACACGCGAATACTAAGGTTCTTACTTGACGAGCCTAGCATGTACAGACATGGCCTCGGAACACGGACCGAAAGGTTAAGCATGAGTCATATAGTTGATATGATGCCCATATAGATGCTCACCTTTGAAGCTACACCGACTCACGTGATAATCGGAATTGGTGTAGTGGATTTGGTTCATGTAATCACCAAAAGGACACGAGGGATGTCATTTTTGAGTGGGAGTTCATTAGTAATTTGGATTAGTTGAACTCAATCTATCATAAACTTAGTCTAAATAAACTTTACAAATTCTGTTGTAGATGGCACCACCTGCTTTTAATTTCAATGTGTTCATGGAGAAAGAGAAACTTGCTGCGAATGGTAGCAACTTCACCAACTGGGCTATGAATTTGAGGATTCTCTCACCGCCGCACAAAAGCAATATGTGCTAGAGGCGCCGCTAGGCCCCCCACCAGCTCCTGATGCCCCTGACGAGGAAAAGAACGTCTATATAACTCGTCAGGAGGACCACAACTTAGTTCATTGCGGCATACTGTATGGGCTAGAGCCAGAACTTCGAAAACGTTTCGAAAATGGCAATGCTTTTGATACCATGGGAGAATTGAAAATAATTTTCGATACCCATGCTGCCGTAGAGAGTTATAATGCTTCTAAAAAGTTCTTTAGCAGCATGATGGAAGAAAACAGCTCCGTTAGTGAGCACGTACTCAAAATGTCTAGGTACGCCGATAAGCTTGTGTCCTTGGGAATAACGATTCCCATTGACTTAGGCATACATCGTGTTCTCCAATCTCTGCCACCTAGCTACAAGAGCTTCGTGATGAACTATAATATGCAGAGCATGAAGAAGTCTCTTCTCGAGCTTCTGTCAATGCTCAAGACCACAGAAGTGGAGATTAGGAAAGAACATCAAGTGTTGATGATCAATAAGACCACCGGTTTCAATAAGGACAAGAAAGGCAAGGAAGGGAAAGAAGGGCGACAAATCTGCTGCACGAAAAGAAACCCCGAGCTGGCCCTAAGTCCGACAATCGAAAAGTGCTACTATTGCAAAGGGATCGCCATTGAAGCTTAATCGCCCCAAGTATTTGCGACAAGAAGGTCGGCAAGGCAAACAAAGGTATATGTGATATACATGTTATTGATGTGTACTTGACTAGTACTACAGATAGCACCTGGGTATTTGATACGGGATCGGTTGCTAATATATGTAACTCGTTCGGGGGCTACGAACAAGCGACAACTAGCAAGGGATGAGGTCACGATGTGGGCAATGGATCAAGAGTTGATGTGATCTCCGTCGAACGCTGCCTCTCCATATGCCGTCGGGATTAGTTATAAACCTGAATAATTGTTATTTGGTGCCTGCCTCGAGCATGAACATTGTATCCGGATCGTGTTTGATGCAAAGTGGTTATTCGCTTAAGTCTGAAAACAATGGTTGTTCGATTTATATGAATAATATCTTTTATGGTCATGCACCGTGTTGAATGGTTTGTTTCATTGGATCTCGATAGTAGTATTACGATATTCATAATGTTGATGCTAAAAGGATTAAACTTGATAATGATATATCTGCATATATGTGGCACCGCTCTAGGTCATATTGGCGTTAAACGCATGAAGAAACTCCATTCGATGGACTTTTGGAATCACTTGATTTTGAATCATTTGATACATGTGAGCCATGCCTTATGGGCAAGATGACTAGAACGCCGTTTTCGGTTCAATGGAACGGCGATGATTTATTGGAAATCATACATACTGATGTGTGTGGACCAATGAGTGTGTCGGCGCGAGGTGGATATCGTTATTTTGTTACTTTCACGGATGATTTGAGTAGATACGGGTATATCTATTTGATGAAACATAAGTCTGAAACCTTTGAAAAGTTCAAAGAATTTCAGAATAAAGTGGAAAATCATCGTAACAGAAAGATCAAATTTCTGCGGTCCGACCGTGGAGGAGAGTATCTTAGTTACGAGTTTAGCACACATATGAAAGACTGTAGAATAGTTTCACAACTCACGCCTGCCGGAACACCACAACGTAATGGTGTGTCAGAATGTCATAATCGTACTTTATTGGATATGGTTCAATCTATGATGTCTCTGACTGACTTGCCACTGTCATTTTGGGGTTATGCACTAGAAACCGCTGCATTCATTTTAAATAGGGCACCATCTAAATCCATTGAAAAGACACCGTATGAATTATGGTTTGGAAACAAGCATAAGCTGTCATTTCTTAAAGTTTGGGGATGCGATGTTTATGTGAAGAAACTTCAACCGGATAAACTCGAACCCAAAGCGGAAAAATGCGTCTTCATAGGATACCCCAAGGAAACAATTGGGTATACCTTCTATCACAGATCCGAGGGCAAGGTCTTTGTTGCCAAGAATGGATCCTTTCTTGCGAAAGGTGTGAGTAGTCGAAAGGTAGAACTCGAAGAGGTTATTGAACCTTCTCTTCATGAAATGGCGAGTAGCGCAGCACCGGAAATTGTTTCGGAGTTGACTTCACCTAATGAAGAGAGAGCTAATGATATTGATCATGAAACTCCGAAAGAGGACACTACCCAACCTCGCAGGTCAAGCGTGACACGTCGCGGCTCACCGAGTATGCATTCTGGCTAATCCTATTATGAATTTCATGATTGATGAAATAGATGACCCTACGACATATGAAGAAGCGATGATGAGCCCTGATTCCAACAAATGGCTAGAAGCCATGAAATCCGAGATGGAATCCATGTACGAAAACCGGGTTTGGACCTTGGTGGACTTACCTCACGATCGAAAGGCCGTTGAGAATAAATGGATTTTCAAAAGAAAAACTAATGCTGATGGTAATGTAACCATCTATAAGGCTCGACTTGTCGCAAAGGGGTTTCGACAAATTCAAGGAGTTGACTACAATGAGACATTCTCTTCCGTAGCGATGCTTAAGTCGGTTAGGATTATGTTAGCAATTGCTGCATATTTTGATTATGAAATATGGCAGATGGATGTCAAAACTGCGTTCCTCAATGGTAATATTGAAGAAGAGTTGTATATGATACAACCTAAGGGTTTTGTCGATCCTAAGGATGCTGATAAGGTGTGCAAACTTTAGCGATCCATCTATGGACTGAAGCAAGCATCCCGGAGTTGGAATCTCCGCTTTGATGAGGTGATCAAAGAGTTTGGATTTGTCCAAACTTATGGAGAGGCTTGTATTTACAAGAAAGTGAGTGGGAGCAATGTGGCATTTCTGATATTATATGTGGATGATATATTATTGATTGGAAATGATATAGATCTTTTAAACAGTGTTAAAGGTTATCTAAACAGCAAATTTTCGATGAAGGACCTTGGTGAAGCTTCATATATATTAGGCATTAAAATCTATAGAGATAGATCAAGACGCCTAATTGGGCTATCGCAGAGTACATACCTTGATAAGATATTAAAGAAGTTTAATATGGACTAAGTAAGAAGGGTTCTTACCTATGTTGCAAGGCAAGACATTGAGTAAGACTCAAAGTCCGCTATGGCGAAAGAAAGAGAGATAATGGATAAGATCCCTATGCCTCAGCCATAGGCTCTATAATGTATGCCATGCTATGTACAAGACGGATGTGGCACATGCTATTAGTTTGACTAGTAGGTACCAATCTGATCCGTTCTAACATCGGATAGCGGTCAAGAATATCCTTAAGTACTTGAGAAGAACTAAGGATATGTTTCTTGTATACGGAGGTGAAGAAGAGCTAGTCGCTAAGTGTTATGTCGATGCTAGCTTTGACACTGATCCGGATGACTCTAAGTCTCAATCCGGATACGTATTTCTCTTGAACGAAGCAGTAGTTAGTTGGAGGAGTTCCAAACAACCTGTGGTGGCTGGATCAACAACGGCGGAATATATGTCTTTGCTTGAAGCGACAGAAGCGATTTGGATGAAAGAGTTCATTACGGAACTGGGTGGTTCCCAGTGTGTTGGACCCAATGGTGATCTATTGTGACAATAATGGAGCCATAGCCAACGCCAAGGAACCAAGGTCTCACAAGAATTCCAAGCATATTAAGCGCCGGTTTCACTCCATCCATGGGCATGTCAAGGATGGAGATATAAAGATTTGTAAAGTGCACACGGACCTGAATGTAGCAGATCTGTTGACTAAAAGTACTCCCTAGGAAAAACATGATCAACACGAGAACTCCATGGGTGTTAGATTTATCACTATATAAACTAGATTATTGTCTCTAGTGCAAGTGGGAGATGAAGGAAATATGCCACGAGAGGCAATAATAAAGTTGTTATTATGTATTCCTTGTATATGATAGATGTTTATTTTGCATGCTATAATTGTATTAATAGGAAACATCAATACATGTGTGTTTAATAAACAAAAGGGTTCCTAGTTATGCCTCTCTTATAGACTAGCTTGTTGATTAACAAGATGATCAAGGTTTCGATCATGGACATTGGATGTTGTTAATAACAAGGTCACAATATTTGTGAAATGATGTGATGAACATTCATCTGAACTATAGCATTACGATCAATTCATTATGTTTATATTGCTATAACATCATACAAAGTAGTCTTAGTCCTTAGACCATGATATCATGTTAATTGCTAACACGAAGAGTATCTTGATAACATCAAACGTCACACCGTAATGCAGGTGACTATAAAGGTGGGTTCATGCTATGAAGGTGTTATGTTGAGGCTCATGGATCAAGAGTGGAATTTTTCAATCCCGATGGCGGATAGATATACTGGGCCCTCTCGGTGATATCACATTAAGATAGCTTGCAAGCAAGTGATGTGATCACTAGAATGTTATATCACGAACGAGAAAAGAGTGCATGTCGAACGAGATCAAACTAGGTATTTGGATACTGATGATCGAATCTCGGACATGTATTATATCATGAGACAAAGGGATTAAATTGTTGACGTTAAAGGTTCTCACGATCACAGAAGTCATCTTTGAATATGCAGGAGTCAGTATGGATCTCCAGGTCCCGCTTCTCATTATTGATCCGAGAGGAGTCTCAATCATATACGCATTATTCATGAACCGTAGGGTGACACACTTAAGGGTTGCCGGACACCATTTAGGAGCACATATGTTCCAAACAAAAGGTTTGCAAAGCGCAGAAATGTTTCGATAGAAACAGGAATTGTTCGATAGAATCGGAATTGTTTGGTGAAATTGCGTAAAGTGGTTCTGCATGTGATATTGAAATGTTGCAAGGGGTTTTATGTGAATGTTTGTTAATTAAAGTAATTAACAAAATTCTGAATAAAATAAATAAAAGAGTTTTATTAATTGAGAGTTGCATTTAATTTGGTGGAAATTAAATACATGTGAGTGGGATTTTGGGTGGAGGCCATGTTTATGTGAGTGGAGGTTCAGCACATGAATGAAGGAGGGGAGGAGTCCCCCCCCTCATGCGCCGGCTATGGGAGGGGAGGGGTCTCCCTCCCTCCTATATAAATCCCCCCTCTCCCCTCTCACAAACCACACCTCCTCGTGAAGGATCTCTCTCCCCCTCTAGATATTTCCCCATGGTCTCGGATTAGCGAGATACATGTTCCTGGTGGCCTTGCATCCGGAAGGAGTTGCTGCTTCCGCTGATTCGCTGGAGCGAGGAGGTGGAGGTTATCCGGTGGCTTGAACGTAATGGATGCGCTGCTGATTTGGCCGGACTTCCACACGATCTTGAGATCGGCAAGCGTACGACTACATCAACCACGAATTCCTACTTGTTAACAAAACTCGTTGTCTTCGAGGGTAAGTTCTCCATGGATGTATGTCCACCCGTTGCTCTGTATCTAGTAGATAGATCTTGGCGTATAGTTCTCATCGTAGGAATTTTTTTGTTTTCTATGCTGCGGACCCAACAAGATCTACTACCTCTTTTCATCGGAACGGAGAGGAAGGTGCCGCTCGACTCACGTGTGATCGATCATGAAGCGCTTAACGCTGGCGCGGAAGGACATCCACACGATCTTGAGATCGACAAGTGATCGACTACATCAACCCCGAGATCTAATCTCGTAACGCTTTCGGATCTATGAGGGTTAGTACAAATCTATCTCGTTGCACATGTCTAATAGATTAGATCTTGACTTTTATCTAGATTACATCTGGGTTTTGTTCGTTCTTGTGGTAGATTTTTTTTATTTTCCATGCTACGAACCCATCATTATTGCCAATACGAGGAAATGCCTCATATGAGAAAAACAAAGATAGAAAATACATAGACTGAAATCATGTATGGAAATTATAGATGTGAAGAATTAGACATATATACATATACTCTGAAGAAGGTGTGTGTATCATTGTTGTCGACTACATCTAATTTGCATTTGTGTTTTCGTACAGAACATGTGTATTGCATATGGAGAATCAACCAGATGATCTTCTACCTGATGTGGTGACCGTGCCCTGTTAACATGAGATGATGTCTCATACAAAATTATGATGCTGTTTGCTCAAATTCTCAATCCCATGGTCTCCGCATGGGTAATTTTTTCCCTTTTATATTTACTGATTTATTTCTCCAGGATTTTACAATGTACTTCTTTTTTTCGCAGATAAATCCAAGTTGATATATTTTGTTAACTTATATATTACTACGACAAAATTTTAGCTTTGATACACTTCTATAGTTATTTTCCCGGCAGGTTTTAAAAAGCATCAGCTATCTCAAACCAATGGAATTTCCAATCTAAGAAGTAATGAACTACCTAAAGTGAAGTAAAGCATTGGCAAGATTAGTACCAACTAATGAATGGTATGTTACATTATACTTAGTTGTGTTTGTGGCAAACTAATCTCTATCATTCTTCAGTGATTCATACAGATTGGAAACATATATATTACTCCCTCCGTCCAGAAATAACTGACTTGGATTTGTCTAGATTCAAACGTATCTAGACGCATTTTAGTGTATAGATACATTCTAATCTAGACAAACTCAAGTCAGTTATTTCTGGACGGAGGGAGTAGTACCAAAAGTGGTTACTGCTGAGCTGGCATGTAGGTAGAGTAGCATACTTAGATACATTATTATTTTTTCTACAATGTCCATACCGTCATTTTTTTATGTCCACTCAATAGCTCACATCTAAGATGCTGCATTATTTTTTTCACCGTTAATCCAAGCTATTAAATCAGACCTCTTGGTTAGGTTTGTACTTTCACAGATCAACATGTGTTATATTTATTTATACAGTGGATTCATTTGTTTGATGCTTCATTCAATAGCTTATATCCAAGTTTCTACAGTTGTTTCTCCTGATATTCATTCTAGCAATTGGATCAATAAGATGATTGAAAGTATCTGATATTATGTTAAAAACATTAGTGATCTTTGTTGTTCTCTCATGGTTCTGATTATGCCACAACTTTTATTCGAGATTCTCGATAGTTCAGAGGTGCAACAATATTGTTCACAACAGAAGCGAATCTATATGCCTTAGATATACTATGGTTTGATTCTGATGACACGTTCAAATTCAGGGGTCATGTAGTTGTGTAACTTGAATGCAAGTGTATAAATACTCATATTCAGTAGCTAGTGGAAAATTAATTAGTACATGTAAGTATACACTCCTCTAGCTATATTTTGTGTGCCATTTCCCTGATGTACACATGCGTGAGGTTGCTATTGATTAGCGAGCAATAATTTGTATTAGGCACAAAAATGTTCCTTTCATGTTTAGTAATGTGTGACCGTGCTCTGTGTCAAATTGGTACCGACAAGAAACCTGTGTAATTTGGTGGAGAGTGTGCATGATGCCTATATATTTGTTCAGCATAGGTGCACAGGAGTTAAGACAAAGGGGGTCCTTAAGTTTGATAACTAGAAATTGTAGGTCATTTAGCTACCATCATTAGCCGAATAAATTTGGATTGAAGTAGCCCCATAACTTTTGGTTCTGAACTTCTCTATTCCTTTGAGAGCTTAACATGTGCCTCCACTATTTTTGTTTTAGTGTTCCATTTGAAGGTGCAAGTATAACTTCTTAAGTGTGTTGTAGTCTCCGTCTTTCTTTATAAGCTTCAATATTATTTACTGAGTACTAGAATTAACTCTGACAAATTGCAGTTCGGAGGGCATGCCACGCACCACAGTAATAAATCAAATCAGGAGTACTCAATCTCTCTTCATTTTGGCCTCACGGATTAGTGGTCTGCTTCTCTCAAGGCTCGGTGAGGTGACAGAGATCTGGTGGGCGGTGGTGGCCTGTTGGTGGCGTTGACGCACTCGACGCATCCCTTGCCGGTCATCGGGTACTTGGCTCATATGTATGTGCCCACGGTTGAGATATTGAATCGCTGGTAAGACTTGGCCTTGTGCGTGTGCCTTTTTTGTCTGTAGCGTATGAAGGTGATATGTTCGATGAAGTACATGGACATGTCATTCTAATATCTGTGGAAACACGATATGTAGTAGATGATTTTTTCTTGTTCTGTTTTAATTTTAGCTATTTTTTGTCATTCCTTAATGTTTTGTTTTCTCAAGCTAGTACTCCTTTTTGCATAGGTGGTATTTGTAAGCTATCCTTCGTCCCCGTTGGGTTGTACCTTTGTTGGCTGGTTGCGGATTAGAGCGTTGTTCTTCTTGTTTTGTGAATCTGCTATGCCTTCAGTGTTTCTTGTTTGGGGTGCCTTTTTCGTGTGTGTGTTGGTGTCCTCCAATTTTGGTGTGATGTGGATGATTTTAGTCTGTGTCATCCCATGTTGTTCCTTCTGCATCTTTGGGAGGAAATATGTTGCTGATATCACCATGTTGTGTTATTCCTTCCGTAATTAGGACATTTGTTTTCAGGTGCTGAAGTTTTATCTTGAAGGCACAGGCCTATTTTGGTCTATGTGGGATTGATACCGCCAAAGGTAGCCGCTGGACAACCCCGTGCTCGCCATGGCTACTGTGGAGTGTAATGAAACCGGTGAGCTAAATGCTTGTGTTATTCTGGAATCTCCACATGCTCTTCTATTTATATTACTCCATCTGTTCCATAATTTTTGTTTTGAACTAGGACAATAATTTTGGAATGGAGGCAGTATTTATCATGATCCTATGATTTTCAACAACCTAGACAAAGATATGTTATGTCAGTAGGGGTCTTTGAACTAAAACTAGAATAATTATTTTGGAATGGAGGGAGTATTTGCCTCTTTCAGTTATGCAGTGTCTTCTTGTGCATGTTTACTATAGGAAACCTCTGCAAAAAAAACTCCAACCATTATGAGAAGAACGAGGACATGCCTGACAGTGCATGTTGTGCTCTGCCGAGATCCTCAAGAGGAGGTGAAGAACTGATAACCTTGAGTACTGTTGTGACCAAGGTTAACAATGTTCTTGCTTAAAGTTTAATTTTATTTTTCAGATTATGGGATCAATTGTTGGCTTCAAAACAAGTTGGTTGGCAATTGAAAGAGAATAAGAAGGTTTGCCAGTGTCAACCATACTATCTTTAGGTGTTAAGATTGCTTAGGAAGGGGCTACAACTGTGTTTCGAACATGTTGATGTGATGGGCCACATAACATGTTTCCACTAGCAGGCAAGCAATAGGGCCTATGACGACATGTATTTCAGACAGTTACATAGTGGATTTGGCAAGTCAAAGAAGAATGGGCATATTAAAAGTAAAAAAATTAAGTGTTGCCAAGTTATACTGGAGTAGATCAGAGCTAGACCATTGTTATTTATGTATTGCTGCAATATTCCTATTATGCATTTGTCCCTTCCATCATTGTTCTATTGATCATGTACCTTTGGTGTAAAATTAGTGTAAGGTTATGAGCTGACAAAAGCAATGTTTGTACCAGATATATAGTTCATGAAAAATTGGTTGCAGAACTGCCACAATTTGGTTACCAGCTACAATATTACCTATCCTCATAAAATTAATAAAATGAATCTGCATTTGTATCATGGGTACCACGAATTATCAAAATTGATTGCAGGTGGCGCGGCGAAGCGCGCTTATCCATCTAGTTCTTTATAAGTTTATAAGCGTGGTGACCTGCGGCAGTTTCGAAGCCACCTGCGGTGCCTTTTGCTGTTCCTTTGTCGCTAGTTCTGGCCTTAGACGCTTACTGTCGCTGCTTTGTGGGCCTCGGGCGCCGTTTGCGCATGGATTGCGGGGAGCTGGTGGGTGAGCGGTGGACAGTGCAACCAGGGGTTGGCTTTTCGTTGTTGACCGCATCCTGTCTCCCTTGATGCGTGGGGTCAGGTCGAGACGTGGTGCGTTGCATGTGTTTCATGGACGACGGTGTTCGATGTCAACACATCGTGCACGGGCTCGAGCCGCCCCTTTTACTCTAGTCAAGCTCTGCATTGGATGATGCGGTGGTGACAACGCTCATGAACACCAGAACCTAGAACCGAGCCATGCACGTCACTGTAGACAGGTTGTGTGTTAGTAGGTTTGTAGCAAGAGGAAGATAGTTTGCTGACGATTTCTTCGAGAGGGGAACTCCAGATGTGTGCTGGCTCGAAGCTCAACAATGGCTCAATGTGGTGCGTTCATCGGGTCTAGATATGCAAGAACTTTTCGAAGTCTACATCTCCCTTTGCTTATTGATTTGTTCTGATGGTCAATTGATTGGGATTCATGAAAAACTGCCAAAGCTCAATACGGTATTTTCTTGATGTTTGGGTTCTCGGGTACCCACAAACTAAGATTTTATTGATTTGATTCCAGAAGCTCCAAAGGTAGATTAGCTAAGGAGGAACGGACACCAAGATGCAGACCACAAGGAATTCAAGCACCATGACCTCCTCAGGACTCCCAAGGTCACCGCGGTGTCGTGGAATCATAATTTCTCTAGCTATATCCACTGGCCAAGCTAGTAACGTTTGCTCAGACAACACATTCATTTGTGATAACTTCTCACTATTTTTTTGTTGTCGACGAACAACCATTGAAATTAAGAACAACATGGTTATACACACTCTATCTTGGCCATCTGAATTTTTAATCTCATAATTTATGATGTGTTAAGCTACAACGAATATAGAAAGCAATTTGTCATGTATAACCTGCGAAAGCAGCAATTTAGTGATTTTTTAGAGATAATACACTAATTTATCTATGATATTTTGTTCAGTAATTATGTAGGTGCACTACTATAACCGTAGGGTATTTTCTTCTCACAGTTAAAGCTTCCTTCTTGCAGACAGATGCAATTCTTCTAGACCCAATCACTAACAATCTCGATTTCATCGTTTCTTTTCTTACTTGCATTGTTTCATGATTTGTACGCAATGCATCCAAATGCATCATGTATAATGAATTCAATGTGCGGTGTGGAGCTTATAATTCAAACATTAGCATCACTTGATTTATGGTGAAATTAGCCCCATAACCTTAGACGAATATATAATGTATGAGATTAACTCCATTGACTCTGCACTTGGTCCACTGGTTTTGGTCTAGATTGATGTTTGTTCCTGCCAGCTTGTGAAATCCAATTATCGTATCGTGAGATACATGATAGATTATTCCCCATTTCAAATCTTTTTCAATAACAATGTTTCTAAAGTAGAAAAAAAAATACTTAACAATACGGTCTCCAATGTTGACACTGGGAATAGAGACACTATTCTACATAAGATAGTAATGTTGATGCAATTATCACGGTATCAGTTTAACTGTATAAAACTAGAGCTACTCACGCACTTATAAAAAGGACTGCAATTTCTTTATTTTCTGCATTGGGTCCTTACCACGAGTTAACAAGATGCTAAACTTTTCCTATTTAGTTTCATGGTTAATGTATGTTAGAGATATGTGTATTTAGGCAGTATTTTCAGATATTTTAGTTAGATAAATCAGTGAACCTGTTTTCTTGAAGCTTAATCAACAAATATCTCTTTAGTTTTCATGAATCGCCTAGAAACCACGAGCATCTCATTGCACTATAAAACAAAGCACCAGTTTTGCTTTAGTTTTTCCATGATTTTCTTTCGTTTTTTGATAAAGGACGCTTTATTAGTTAAAATGTTTAAATATCACACCTGGTCTCTGCATAGCTAGGATGCACACAACCGAACAAGTTCAGATATCCAACCAAAGAAATAATAACGCGAATTACAAATCATCATGAGAAATTGTAGAAACGCCTAAGATGTTGAAGGAGGACCAATCCGTAGATTATGATGCCATCAATGGCGGGAAAATAAGTCACGTCACGTATCCTCTATCCGCATACACACCTCCGTAAAAATGTCATGATACTACGCACGATGTAGGGCCGACCAATAACAAAGCGTATTGGTATACCGGTAAATAACCTACAAAACGGAACAATTTAAATCATTAAAAACTTTATTATTTTTACATAGCCATAGTGGTCATATAATGACAATCGCTCCAACCCTGAAAAGTAACTTATACTTGTTATCTATGCCATGCAACCAATTTTTTAATATATTGGCAATACTACGTGGTGGATACAAGGCTGAAGATGATTGGATAGCTGACCATATAGACCTAGCAAAATTGTATTGGAAAAACAGGTGTGTTTGATTGTCTCATTTTAATGACAAAACACACATGAATAATTCCCAAGCCAATTCCACCTAATGAGATTATCTTTAGTAAGGATGACTCCTCGAAGAAGATACCAAGCAAAAAATTATTTTTCAGAGGTATCTTCATCTTCTAGATCATCCTATTATCTAAAACTGGTATGACTGGCTATACAAGCGCATTGTATAATGAACTCAGCGAGAATGGACCATTCTCACTTAAATTCCATCTAAAATCACAAGCCCCCAAGTGACAGTTAGATATCTGCTAAGCGTTGCAGCAAAGCAATCCAAGAGTCAAGTCTGGTTCCAATTAGATCTCTCCTAAACGCCACATTTGGAGAAAACGATTCCAATAATGTTGCAATCATTTCATCCTTATGACAAACAATAGAATACAATGCAGGATATTGTTCTCGGAGCGTAGTATTTCCTAGCCACTTATCCTCCTTAATCGAAAATGTTTCAAAGCGGAAGACATATTTCTTCGTTGCCATCAGACCAGCCCAAAAGTGAGAATCACCCGGTTTCCAAACCACATGGGATAATGCTTTTGAACCGATATATTTTCTTTCATATAGTTCAGTAAGAACTATAGATTTTTCTAATGTTTTTACATGCTCTATGATCATAGTTGCTAGGTTACTTTCCATCTTGCATGCATTCTTTAAACTACTGTAAGGAAAACAATACATGAATGGTTACAGCGCAAATGTCGTCTTCTAGTAAGGAAAATGTGATGAAAAGATACATATGCATGTTGTCTTCTAGTTGGGTCGCTGGGTTTATTCACATTTCACTTGAGATGATATATAAGCACTAAGGCGCACTTTTTATGTGAATGGTTACATCGCAAATGTTAAGACAATGACTTACATACGCAGTCTTGTTTTAGGTCTTGTTTGGTTGGTCGGGCCCAAATTTCCAATTTCCCCTATTTGTCCCGCTGGGCGCTACATGAGAGGAGATTGGGTTTGGGCCAACTTAAACATTTTGTTTGGCTTCCTGCATTCAGGTTTCCTGCAAATTGGCCTAATTGTTTGATTGCACAAACTTTTTTCATGTTGATGCATTTCACAGGTGTTTGGTGTGGTGCTTTGCACCTGATCACATGGTTATGATCACCCATTTCAAATTGGGTGATCTTACCACCACAATACACACACAACACATGATCACAATAACAGGCATATGCACACACAATATTATGAGCTACCCCATATATATATACTACCATGCAGGCATCAATGAGGGGTTCTAAATTACACCCCTGATCAAAAGAACCATCAGGAGGGCATCGCATGCTCTTCAACCACCAGATGTTTAACCCCTGATGAAACGAACTATCAACATGCGATGTGATGGCTCAATGCACGGCGCCCAGAAAAGTGTTGATGGCTCGTGGTTGATGTAGAGCTCGTTGGGAACCCCAAGAGGATGGTATGATGAGCACAGCAGCAAGTTTCCCTCAGTTATGAAACCAAGGTTTAATCGAACAAGTAGGAGCAAGGAAACACCTCAAAGGTGTTACTAGATGAGCTTTGGCAGGGCGCACTACCGGTGCTAGTAGCAACGTGGAGACCTGCACAACACAACCACAGAACTTTATCCCCAACTTGCGATGAGGTTGTCAATCTCACCGTGTTTTGCGGAAAACAAAGGATTAAACGTATCGAATGAAAAGAAGTAAAAGTTTGCAGAATGTAAACACAAAGCAGAAACAGTTTATAGATTGTATGTAAAGAAAAGGACCGGGATCCATAGTTCACTAGAGGTGGCTCTCCTTAGATAGATAACATGCTGGGTGAACAAATTACAACGGGGCAATTGACAAACACCGAGAAAGCAATACATGCATATACTAATCATCTTGACTCCTTTGAGACTTGATTGGGCATTACAACATAATACATAGGCCGCCATCCAACTGCATCTATGACTAATAATCCATCTTCAGGTTATCATCCGAACCCCCTCCAGTATTAAGTTGCAAGCAACAAATTATTGCTTTACGAACTATGTATAAAGTAAACAATACGATTGTTCTATGAACAAAGGATTGTTGTTTTCTCCCTAGTAGCAACAACACATCTAGTACCTTAGAGATTTCTGTCACTTCCCCAGATTACCAGAGGCATGAACCCACTATCGAGCATAAATACTAACTCTTGGAGTTGCTAGAATCTACTTGGCCAAGATAGCTACTAACAACGGAAAGCATGCAAGATCACAAATAACAAAGACATGATAGAATCACTAATCAATCTGAAATAGCATCTCAATTTCCATCGGATCCCCGCAAACACAACATGTATGAATTACAAATAGATGATATTGATCATGAACAGAGCTCACAAGATCTAAACATGAAAGCACAAAGGAGGAGAGACCAGCCATCTAGCTACTAAATGGATCCGTAGTCCAAGGATGAACTACTCACGCATCACACCGGAGGCTTGCATGGTGATGAAGAAGGCCTCCAGGGTGAATTCCCCTCTCCGGCAGGGTGCCTGGAAGAGCTTCAGATCTCCCCCGATCTAGGGACAGAGACGACGACGACTACAGACTCTTTCGTGGATTTTTGATCGGGTACATAGGGTTTTCGTCCCGAGGGAAACTTATAGGCGGAAGGAGAGGCCGAGGGGGTGCTGGGGTCGGCCAGACCACCCCCTGACGCGGGCCAAGCCTGGCCGTGCGGCCAGGTGGTGTGGCCGGCCCCTGGCCCCTCTCCGTCTCGTATTCTAGCACTTGATCCCTTCCGGAAAAATAGGCACTTTGGCTTTTGTCCCGTCCAATTCCGAGAATATTCATTTTCTGACTTTCCTGAAACCAAAACAATGAGAAAACAGGCATTGCTGTGGCTCAATGGCTCAGGTTAATAGTCCAAGAAATCATAATAAAAGTACTCCAAAGTTGGAACAAAACACAAGAAAGTGGATAAAACTAAGCATGGAACATCAAAAATTGTAGATACATTTGCAATGTATCAACATCCCCAAGCTTAACTCCTGCTCGTCCTCGAGTAGGTAAGTGATAAAAAGAAATAATTTTTGAGGTGACATGCACCATCAAAGACTTGATCAAAGTATTCACAAAACATCAAAGCTGGGATCATAGTACTTCAATCATAACATGAAAGACAAAGTTCTAGCAATAAGCAAAGAAACTATGATGCAACATGAAAAGGCACAAACAAAAGATTCATGAATAACAATGCTTTGCAAGACGTTTGTTTGTTTCACATAAAGAAAACATAGCATAATAGTATTCAGCTTGTCCCTCAATAGAGTAGCAAATATAAATGCATGTTATGCAATAGTTTCAAATAAGTAATAACAAGTTATGCATCAATCAAATAGTCTTGGGACAATGCACATAGAACTAAGAATGGCCACTATGCTCTCAAAGTAGTGCATAAAGATAGAAGGTGGAGACTCAATATAATGGTGGAAGAAAGGCCTTTTGTAAAAAGGAAGTAGGGATTCAAGTCTTGTAAAGAGCTTCCAAAAATTATGATACTTAAAGCTTCCAGCTCTCATTGCCCCTATCATAAGCATCTTGAAGGTGATTAAGGTTAAAGTGACACAACTAAGAGGATATGCTTGACAAGTTATAAACCGAAATCTCATGCCCCTTACTTACGAAGACCGATCCTCATGCTACTCAACTTCAGTCACGAGTAAGCTCTTGTCATTGTAAGTATATGTGTATCATTAAGAACCGTCAACGGGGTACCCCTTGCACATGATACGGGAGCTTTCCCATAACCAAGGCAAGCAGACAATGAGCATCTCAGCGATCTTTTTATTTGCTATTTGCATAGGTTTTTATTGAGGATGCTTCATAGAGTGCTCATTATGGTGATGCTGCAAGTTTCCACCATGATTAGGCATGGCTTAGGCTAGCGGCCCAGGCGTTTCTCTAACACATATACAAACTCCATGATCTTACAAGTTCCACTTTTATTTCACACCGCCGGGATCCGTAAGCAAAAGAACATAATATCAACGGGGTACAAAGTACAAGTGCAATGTTGAAAGCGTTCCCCATGAACATGGTTCTGCTAATCTCAACTTATAAAGCGCAAGCATATACACAACAAAGAAGGACCCAATGGTTCAAGTTTATTAGAGGCAATAAAGTAAAGTGTGCCATCAAGTTCGTGAGAGCTTTAATCACTAGTTTTCTCATAACAAGTGAAAGGTAGACAAAAGCATGAATATACTTGGAATAGCATAAGCTAGTAGGTAGGTATGGTGGACTCTTTGGAATAACTTGGTTTAGGGAGTTGGATGCATGAGTGGAACTCATACTTTGTTGTGGAGGCTAGCAAAAGACTGGGAGCAACAAACTAAGAGAGTAATAATGGCCATAATCATGCAGAGCGACAAAACATCATTGATCAAAGCATAAAGTGATACTACAAGTTGAAAACTAAATTATCATAAAGGCTATGGTGACTTGTGACAGTCATAACATGGTGTGAGCATGTGCCAAGTCAACCCAAATAAAGCATCAAAGGAGAATACCACTATACTATGCTTTAAATATGCTAAAACAACGCATGATTTATCCAAGGCACATTAAGCAATCTCAATTGTTTATAACAAGTCATGCTACAGCAAAGAATACTAAGCATAAAGCCAAAACAATATCAAGCATGGCATGACAAAGCATAGGCCACCGTAAAAAACGAGCTATTTTTACCACATAAGCATGAACTTTCCTACTCTTTTCCAAACCAAACCAAACTATTTGAAAACCAATGTATGAAAGAGGGGGTCCAACAAAATTATTCAGAAAACTAAGCAAACCAAGCAAACTAAAAACCAAAACAAAAACGAAAAAGAGGACGCTCCAAGAGAAACACAACTGTGCACGAAACAATAAAAATGAAGCGTTTGGAAGAAACCTAGAATTTTTAATAATGAAGAAGGGGATGCCTTGGGCATCCCCAAGCTTTGACGCTTGTAATTATTGGATATTTCTTGGGGTGACACGTGTGGCATCCCCAAGCTTGAGCTTTAGTCCATCCTTCATCTCATTACTCATTCCTTCCATACACCTGAAATTTTTCCTTCATACAAAACTTCACACAATCTCATTAGCAATATTAGTGCACTTAAGATAAATAAGTCTCAAGGTTCAGTTCTAACACCAAATAAACTTCCATTAGAACACTAGCTACTGTAGCACTTCCCTCAAAAATCTCAATTCCCCAAAGGAACTCAAGAAGGAACTAACAAGAAGCAAATGCAGAAAATGGCAGAAATCTATCAAACCAGACCAGCAGGTAAAGACGAATTTTTTCGAAGACCTTCTGTTGCTCAAATCAAAAAGTGTTGAACTAACGAAAGTTAGATAACAACCTGGGACAGAATAACAAAAAAGTACAGCTCAATCCGACGTACAGAGCTCTCTCAGAAATTTTTATGGTGAAGCACAGAAATCTGTTTCGGGACAGCAACTTTCCCAATCATTACTTCACTCTCATTAGAGGTTACTCTTGGCACAAAAAGCAAATAAAAATGATAAGGAGAGGTTATTACAGAGGTAATAACTTCCAATACTCATCTAAAACTCTTGGGTTATCTCCCAACAAGTACTTTTCTTTAACGCCTTTAAGTTAGGCATAAGAAGCAAAGAAAGAATCAAGTGTTCTCAAATGAAGAAGCATTAAGACCAAATTTTGTTTTCATAGGAGAAGCAAAAGAAATCTTTTCTCTCTTTTTAAGGAAGTGTTCTATACCTTTCTTGAGTGGGAGTTGGTATTTAATGGTGCCTTCTTTCATATCAATGATGGCACCAACAGTTCTAAGAAAAGGTCTTCCCAAAGTAATAGGACAAGAAGCATTGTATTCAACATCCAAAACATAGAAATCAAAGGAGACATAGGAATAATTAACCATAATAAGAACATCACTAAGACTCCCCATGAGTTTCTTTTTAGCATTAGCATCAAGTGGGACATTCAAATAACAATCTTTAAGAGGAGGCAAATCAAGCATATCATAAATCCTTCTAGGCATAATAGAAACACTACTATCAAGATCACACAAAGCTTTGAAATCAAAGTCATTCACTTTTATATTAATGATGGGTTCCCAACCATCTTCTTGTTTTATAGGAATAGAAGCTTTATGTTTCATCTTTTCTTCTTTAATCTTTATGAGAGCATCAGTAATGTGTTTTGTAAAAGCCATGTTCATAGCACTAGCATTAGGGCTTTTAGCAAGCTTTTGTAGGAACTTAATAACTTCAGAGATATTGCAACCATCAAGATCAAAATCAACTTTATCATCTAAAGTAGTAGAACTATTACTAGCCTCAACACTAGTGGTGGTGATAGTAGAAACACTAATGTTTCTAGCAATTTCATCTTCTCTTTCCCACTTAGCATGTAATTCAGCTAATAGTCTAACATTTTCATCAATTCTTACTTGTATGGCATTAGTAGCTGCAAACGGATTCTCATTAATTTCAGGTTTAGCAGCCATTTTATTCAAAGTAGATTGAGCTTCAGCCAAAGATGTTATATTTCTTTCAGCATTAGAGAGTTTTTCCTCAATAGTTTTATTAAAAGCAGTTTGTTTACTAATAAACTCTTTAAGCATAACTTCAAGTTCAGAGGGAACACTCTTATTATTGTTGTAAGAATTTCCATAAGCATTACCATTGTTGGGAGGATATGGCTTATAATTGTTGTTACCAAAATTGTTCCTATAAGCATTATTACCATAAGCATTGTTGCCAAAGTTATTATTTCTTATGAAGTTCACATCAACTTGCTCTTCTTGAGCAACCAAAGAGGCTAAAGGAACATTATTTGGATCAATATGGGCTTTCCCATTAACAAGCATAGACATAATTATATCAATCTTATCACTCAAGGAGGAGGTTTCTTCAACAGAATTTACCTTCTTACCTTGTGGAGCTCTCTCAGTATGCCACTCAGAATAATTAACCATCATATTGTCTAAAAGTTTTGTTGCAGCACCCAAGGTGATGGTCATAAAGGTACCTCCAACAGCTGAATCCAATAGGTTCCTTGAAGAATAGTTCAATCCTGCATAAAAAGTTTGGATGATCATCCAAGCAGTCAGTCCATGAGTGGGACAATTCTTAACCAAAGATTTCATTCTTTCCCAAGCTTGAGCAATATGCTCATTATCAAGTTGTTTAAACTTCATTATTTCACTTCTCATGGATATAATCTTAGCAGGAGGATAGTATTTTCCAATAAAAGCATCTTTGCACTTACTCCAAGAATCAATACTATTCCTAGTTAAGGAATTCAACCATTCTTTAGCTTTTCCTCTCAAAGAGAAAGGAAACAATTTCAGCTTAATAATATCACCATCTATATCTCTATTCTTTTGCATCTCACAAAGTTCAACAAAGTTATTTAGATGGGAAGCAGCATCTTCATTACCAATACCAGAAAATTGCTCTCTCATAACAAGATTGAGCAAAGCATGTTTTATCTCAAAGAAAGTATTTTCAGCCACCGGTGGAGCAATAGGTGTGCTCATAAATTCATTGTTGTTGGTGCTAGTGAAGTCACACAACTTAGTGTTTTCAAGAGTAGTCATTTTTTTGGGTTTTCAAATAAGAAAGCAAACAAGTAAAACTATTTTTTTGTGTTTTTGAAGAACAAAACAAGCAAACAAAGATGTCCTTAACTCCCCGGCAACGGCGCCAGAAAAATTCTTGGTGGCTCAATGCACGGCGCCCAGAAAAGTGTTGATGGCTCGTGGTTGATGTAGAGCTTGTTGGGAACCCCAAGAGGAAGGTATGATGAGCATAGCAGCAAGTTTCCCTCAGTTATGAAACCAAGGTTTAATCGAACCAGTAGGAGCAAGGAAACACCTCAAAGGTGTTACTAGCTGAGCTTTGGTCGGGTGCACTACCGGTGCTAGTAGCAATGTGGAGACCTGCACAACAGAACCACAGAACTTTGTCCCCAACTTGCGATGAGGTTGTCAATCTCACCGTGTTTTGCGGAAAACAAAGGATTAAACGTATCGAATGGAAAGAAGTAAAAGTTTGCAGAAAGTAAACACAAAGCAGAAACAGTTTATAGATTGTATGTAAAGAAAAGGACCGGGATCCATAGTTCACTAGAGGTGGATCTCCTTAGATAGATAACATGCTGGGTGAACAAATTACAGCGGGGCAATTGACAAACACCGAGAAAGCAATACATGCATATACTAATCATCTTGACTCCTTTGAGACTTGATTGGGCATTACAACATAATACATAGACCGCCATCCAACTGCATCTATGACTAATAATCCACCTTCAGGTTATCATCCGAACCCCCTCCAGTATTAAGTTGCAAGCAACAGATTATTGCTTTACGAACTGCGTGTAAAGTAAACAATACGATTGTTCTATGAACAAAGGATTGTTGTTTTCTCCCTAGTAGAAACAGCACATCTAGTACCTTAGAGATTTCTGTCACTTCCCCAGATTACCATAGGCATCAACCCACTATCGAGCATAATTACTAACTCTTGGAGTTGCTAGCATTTACTTGGCCAAGATAGCTACTAACAAGGGAAAGCATGCAAGATCACAAATAACAAAGACATGATAGAATCACTAATCAATCTGAAATAGCATCTCAATATCCATCGGATCCCCGCAAACACAACATGTATGAATTACAAATAGATGATCTTGATCATGAATGGAGCTCACAAGATCTAAACATGAAAGCACAAAGGAGGAGAGACCATCCATCTAGCTACTACATGGATCCGTAGCCCAAGGATGAACTACTCACGCATCACACCGGAGGCTTGCATGGTGATGAAGAAGGCCTCCAGGGTGAATTGCCCTCTCCGGCAGGGTGCTGGGAAGAGCTTCAGACCCCCCCGATCTAGGGATAGAGACGAGGGTGGCTACAGACTCTTTCGTGGATTTTTGATCGGGTACCTAGGGTTTTCGTCCCGAGGGCAACTTATAGGCGGAAGGAGAGGCCGAGGGGGTGTTGGGGTCGGCCAGACCACCCTGCACGCAACCTGTGATGTGGCCGGCCCCTGGCCCCTCTCCATCTCGTATTTTGGCACTTGATCCCTTCCGAAAAAATAGGCACTTTGGCTTTTGTCCCGTCCAATTCCGAGAATATTCATTTTCTGACTTTCCTGGAACCAAAAACAGCAGAAAACAGACAGCTGGCACTATGGCTGTTGTTAATAGGTTAGTCCAAGAAATCATAATAAAATTACTCCAAAGTTGGAACAAAACACAAGAAAGTGGATAAAACTAAGCATGGAACATCAAAAATTTTAGATACATTTGCAATGTATCACGATGCCCCTAAACCACTAGGGGTTTTATCCCCTGATCAAAAGAGATCAGCCTAGTTCACCATCACGAGTTGTCCATTAACAACAACAACTACTACTTACAAACTATGACATAAAGGCAGCCGACGTCTAGTTGTGGTCAAGGCAGGTGTATTGCCTAGCGCTGAAGGTGCCTGCCTTGTAGATTGTCATCTTGACGATGAAGGCCTTGAGCTTGAACTCCACAACATAGTGCTCTAGGTCATACTTGTACACAAGCTCCGGCCAGTTCTTCCTGAACGCGACCTGGCTAGCAAACCAGTCCACCTGCACCCACTCAGCACACCAGCGGCAGGCCGTGACTGGCACGACACGCAAAAGCGAGGCCCTGATCTAGTTTCTCAGGCCAAGCTGGAACACCGGCGGGATCACCAACATGTCGAGGTCAGCAACGTCCAGTTGGACGATGAACCAGCGAGGGACATCATCGATCTGGTGGTGGCCAAGCTTTGGCTGTCGGCCCTTCTTACTTTGAGTCTACGCAGCCGCCTTCACCCTGCCGATGACCACGGGCTTCATTGCCTAGCGGTTGATTGGGAGCACGTCTTCAAAACTCGATGGTGGTGCTAGCCCATACACATAGTTTCACACTCAAACTTAACCACCTTGACATAAAGCAAAACAAGGTCAGCACAAAAGTACAATCGAGCAATGGACATGATAGAGACATGGGCAAAGTAACAAGGACTAGAAGTACCAGCATTGCCCAATTGGGCAATGGACATGATAGTAACATTGCCCAATCTGGCAATGGACATGATAGAAACATGAGCAAAGTAATAAGGACTAGAAGTACTAGCATTGCCCAATTGGGCAATGTACATGATAGAAACACTACCCAATCTAGCAAAGGACATGAAAAAACATGGGCAAAGTAACATTGCCCAATCGGCCAATGCGCATTACATCAGATTGGATATGTATCCCCAATCCGGCTAAGTACCAGGACAAGAACCAATTTGAGGATTTAGGTAAATTGAATCCCCAAATTTGACAGCATATTATGAAATATGTAACTACGTAGTGCCAAAAAAGCTCCAAATCGGTCGTTCATAACTCTAACTACCTAGATCAAGTGCTAATTGTCATCGATTTAGTACTAAACCTTAACCGCTACCTAGATCGGGAACTTACTCTGTCGGCGGTAGCGCCATCGATGAAGATGGAGCACTAGCAGGTGCCTCCGGAGTGATAACCCACAAGTATAGGGGATTGTGTGTAGCCTTTTCGATAAGTAAGAGTGTCAAACCTGTAACACCCTCAAATCGGCCCTATGCAAGTTTTAGCCCTTTCCGCCAAACCCGCATAGAAACGATTCAAGGATGCCCACCAGGCACTTTCGTGCGGGTAGAAAATGAAGTAATACCATTACACAAAAGTCCTCGATGGGACCCATAGAATAGATATATATTCAACATCGACTCAACGAGTCAAGAATATAGTTATACAATTCAAAGATCCAAATCACCTTGCAAACGATAGAGCGTGCAACTACGGACAAGATGCAAATGGGGCTAAGAGCCCTGAAAAATAACCAATGGAGTCCATAACCCTGCCCAGGCCAAGCCGGAAGGGTAACCCTGCCAACGACGTCAATCTCAAACCTGCTAAAACAAAAGGGGTGCCGACAAAGGGCAAAGGAAAAAGAGGAGCGTCAGTACTGAGGCCAGTACACGGCGAGGCTAGAATTCGGCAGCTCTCGCCTACATAGGTATGGTGGACTGAAGCGGCAGCGCAGCATGCACTAAATGACCTATAGAGACTCGATTCATCTGTCGGCTACTAGAGAGGGATAAGAGAGATCTATTCGTATCCAACCTGATACTAACACCAATCATACCCATCCTGGTATTCCCCCTCGAGATCAAACGAGGAAGTTAAACCGAGGAACTCACACAGTTGGCAATTTTACTCATTCCGTTATAGTTGTAGCACTTACTAATCAGATGTAGGTATGGTAACATAAGTAGTGGGCAATTTTAGTTATCATTCCGTTGTAGTTGGAACATTTACTAGTCAGATATAATTGTCCTGACGAATCCCAAAACCCAGCAGTTGTTGGCACTTTTATCACATTCCATTGGAGTTGTAATACTTACTAGGCAGGTATATCAGAACACGATACGACCAAGATCCACCAGTTGTTGGCATTTTTAATATCCATTCCGTTATAATTGAGCTAATTACTAGTCACATATTAAGTCAAATTTATAGCACTACTTTAGTTATGCTTGTCTATGATCGAGATACTGTGCTCCAAGTCGTCCATAACCGCGGACATGGCTTTCAGAAAGATTTACCCTGCAGGGGTGCACAAATAGCAACACACACTCGATCAACCTCGTTAAAACCAACTCAAAACCCAACGAGGCTTTCACGACAAAGCGATCACAGGATTCAGAAATATTTCAGGGGGGCACCCCACTAAGCTACCCGCAACGAAGTTGGCCGGCTCTGGAATGGACCCAGGGTTTGTGACGACGGCTGTAAACGACTGGGAACCCAAAAGTGTGACTGGGCTTGTCGATACCGCGAAAACGTGGCATGATCCAAAACAGTACAGGTGCTCCACGCACAATCTTAAATAAAGCAGTAAAGCATGGCATAAGTACAGGATAGTAATAAAACCCCAAACTAGTTTGTGGCCCCAAGAAATAGAAATGAATCAAGCTCTAGCTCAGGGGGGTCCATAAGGCCTCCCGGATGTGGATAGTGCGAATAGTCAAGGAATAGGTATCAAGTACTCGAGGTCCTACGGGACACAAGTGAGCATGCAAAAACCAAATAACATATATTTGTTGGAGACATGCCCTAGAGGCAATAATAAATGTAGTTATTATTATATATCTTTGTGTTTATGATAAATGTTTACATTCATGCTATAATAGTATTAACAAGGAAACCATTAATACTTGTGTGATTTGTAAACTTAATTTGAAGTCCCTAGTATAGCCTCTATACTTCACTAGCTTGTTGGTTGATTGATGATTGTGGTTTCTCTATCATGAACATTGAGATGTTATCAACAACAAGATCATATCGTTAGGAGAATGATATGGTGGACATACTCCTATAGACAAGCGTAGCATAAAGATCAAGTCATTTCAATAGTTCAATTGCTATATGTTTTCTGATACATAGTAACCTAATTCCTTCGACCATGAGATCATGCATATCACCTTTACTGGATGGATGCTTTGATGTCATCAAACACCACACCGTAACAGGGTGGCTATAAAGGTGGCATTGAGTGTTCGGAAAGTATTGGTTGAAACACATGGATCAAGAGTGGGATTTGTCCATCCACATGACGGATAGATATTCTCTGGGCCCTCTCGGTGAAATGTCATCCAATTAGCTTGCAAGCATGTGACTTGGTCACAAGGGATCACATATCAGGAGCGAGAAAAGAGTACTTATCGATGTGAGGATGAACTAGGTATGCGAGAGATAAAGCGATCATAACCTCGGATAAGTAACATATCGTGAGACAAAGGGAAATTGGTATCGTATGTAAGTGGTTCATTCGATCGTAAAGTAATCGTAGAAATATGTAGAACCATATGAATTTCCAGATTCCTCTATTGGTTATTGTTAGGAGAAGTGTCTCGATCATGTCCACATAATTCACGAACCGTGGGGAGACACATAAGGATTGACGTTGTTTGAGTAGTTATGGTATTATGAGAAAGACCGAATGTTGTTGGAGTCTCGGATGGGATCCGGGATATCACGAGGTGATCCGGAATGGTCCGGAGAATAAGATTCATATAAGGAAAGTCCCGTTTGAGTTGGGGAATGGTTAGGTGTTTTCATCGGGAACATTCTAGAAGGTCCGGAATGTCCGGCACTCCGGAGGGAAGGGTACATGAATGTGTCATTGTAAGTTGGAATGATTGCATCATGTACTAGGTGTTCTTGCTGTCCAAAATAAAGGGTTTATTTAAATCCTAAATTGAAAAGTCAAACGGCTAGTTTGAAAGTCAAACGACAAGTTTTGGAAAGTGGAAAGAGGAGGAGAAGTGGAAACCGAGTTGGGAGGATTCCTCCTCCCCAAGCAGCGCCCACCTCAAGGCCGAGTTGGGGAGGACTCCTCCCTCCCCTTGGCCGCCGGCCCTCCCACCTATAAAGGGAGGGGCAGGGCCTCCCCTCCTAGACACACAAGTTCCTATCCTCTAAACTAAACCCTAGACCTAAACCCCGGTTTAGAGCTATTTCGGTTTAGAGCCTTCTAATTGGTTTAGAGCCTTCTAATTGGTGTGTCTAATTACTAGACCATTAATAGCCTCTCTCATAAGCTCCACCATACTACTGGCTTAAAGCGAAGCCTGCGGGATTCCCTCTACTTAGGTACCACGCCGTTGTCTTTGGGAATCGCGAGAGAGTGCTACAACCTCCATTTGCTGGAACAAGGGAGAGGAAGGTCTTCGTCAATCTGCGAGCGTGTGACCATTGCGGGGCGCTGCTGGAACATGGCGCTGGAAGGATCGTCTCTGTGATCTTGAGATCGGAAGAAATGCGACTACATCACCCGAGAATCTGCTCTCGTTAAACACTTTGGAATCTTCGAGGGTGAGTTATTCCATCGACTCGTTGCTGCAATCTAGTAGATAGATCTTGGCTTGTTTGTTTGTATGCGATAGAAATTTTTTTGTTTTCCATGCTACGAACCCCTACAGTGGTATCAGAGCCGTGTCTATATGTAGATCTGTTGCACGAGTAGAACACAATGGTCATTGTGGGCGTTGATGCTTTTATTGTAGATTGCTTTTGTGTACTTTGCATCTTGCGGTATGTTGGGATGAAGCGGCCGGGCTAACCTTACATGACATCGTTCATGAGACTTGCTCCACGCAACATGCAACTCGTATTGCATAAGTGGCTTTGGGTGCTGTTTCTCCTAGCATAGTAAAGATCCAATTTACAACGGGTGATCAACAATGCTAGTATCAATGTTGTGGTTCTTGTTCGTAAGTTAGAGCGACACTTATTGAAAGCCCCAAACCAAGTAAAATATGAAAATAAAGTAGAGGCGACAAACTTTGTATTGCAGGGGTGTCTGATGATGTGATATGACCATGATTGTGATTATATTTGATGTATGCAATGTTCCTTATTGTAAGTTGGCAACGGCGGGGAGCCATATGGTTGTCTTTAATTTACATTAAGACCTGCGTGTCTATTCAAAATAGTTGTAATAGTTGAAGCTGGTGGGCGACAACCATGTAGAAGCGTGTTTGTCCTTGATTCATTGCAGGTGATGATGGAGATAATGTTCGTGCTTTAATATGTAGATCTGAAGAACATAGTATAAATGCCATTTCATATCACTTTTTATGATTTGCATTTTTTGTTAATCCTTTATGCATCTTGTATTGCTTAGTAGGCACGGTAGCATTATAAGATGATCCCTCATGCACATAAATTTCAAGTTCTAAAGTGTTCACCCTTAGTATGCACCGTTGCCAAAGCTTAGCTTGAAGCACCACGTGATGATCGGGTGTCTTTGATTCCGTGGTGAATACAACGTAAGCAAGCCAGATTTGCTTATCGGTAGCTAAGGTTTGATCTTGTGAGCCTAGCATGTATGGACATGGCCTCGGGAACACGGATCGCGAAAGGTAAAGCATGAATCATATAGTAGATATGATGAACATGATGATTGTTAGCCATTAAAACTATATCAACTCTCGTGATGATCGGTGTTGATGTAGTGGATTTGGTTCGTGTGATCACTAAAACAATGTGAGGGATGTTGTTTTGGTGGGAGTTCACCTAGTTTAATTTCATTAATTAATTTGAACTCAATTTGTCATAAACTTAGTCTAAACTATTGCAAATATGTTGTAGATCAATGGCAGCCCTACCATCAATTTTAATGCGTTCCTAGAAAGAAAAGTTGAAAAACAATGGAAGCAACTGGCGGATTGGTTCCATAATTTGAGGATTGTCCTCACGGTGGTAATTTGACCTATGTGCTGGATGCACCGCTAGGTGACCCACTGCGGTGATGCTACCGATGAAGTAAAGAATGTTTACCTCGCTCGGAAGAATCAGTACTCCATAGTTCGATGTGCTATCTTGTATGGTTTGGAATCGGAGCTTGAGAAAAGGTTTGAAGAGTCGATCCATATGATATTGCCGAGGATCTCAAATTAATCTTTGAGACTCATGCGGCAATTGAAAGTTATGAAGCTTACGAAAAGTTCTTTAAGCGCAAGATGGAAGAGGTAGCTCGTCGGTGAGCATGTGCTTAAGATGTGCAGGCGCAAAATAAACTTCAAAGTTTGGGTATAGTGATTCCTAATACTTTGGGGTTTACGCATCCTCAATCACTACCACCAAGTTACAAGAACTTTGTGATGAACTACAACATGCGAACATGAACAAAGAGTTGCGAACTATTTGCTATGTTAAAATCTGCGAAGTGGAGATCAAGAAAGAGCACCAAGTGTTGATGGTCAATAAGACCACCAAATTCAAGAAAGGCAAGTCTAAGCAAAGGGACACTTCAAGAAGGGTGGTAAGAAAGTTACCATGACGAAGAAGACCAAGGCTGGACCCAAGCACGTCTTGAGTGCTTTCTTTGCAAGGGAGAAGGTCATCGAAGCGGAATTGCCCAAAGTACTTGGCGGATTTGAAGAACGACAACATCAAGAAGAAAGGTATATCTGATATACATGTTATTGATGTGTATCTCACTAGTATTCGTAGTAGTGCCTAGGTATTTGATACTGGTTCGGTTGCTCATATTTGTAACTCGAAACAGGAGCTGCAGAATAAGCGGAAGCTAGTGAAGAGCGAGGTGACGATGCGCGTGGAAGCGGATCAAAGGTTGATGTGATCGCGGTCGACGCTACCTCTTCATCTACCATCGGGATTAGTTTTATACTTAAATAATTGTTATTTGGTGCCTGCGTTGAGCATGAACATTATATCGGGATCTTGTTTATTGCGAGGCGGTTACTTGTTTAAATCCGAGAATAATGGTTGTTCGATTTATATGAGTAATATGTTTTATGCACATGCACCTTTGATAGATGGTCTATTCATATTGAATCTCGATAGTGGAAATACACATATCAACAACATTGAGGCTAAGCGTTTGAAATCAGCGATAATTAGACCTATATGTGGCACTGTCGTCTTGGTCACATTGGAGTGAAGCGTATGAAGAAACTCCATTCCGATGGACTTCTTGAATCACTTGAAAGATGCGAAGCATGTCTGATGGGTAAAATGACTAAGACTCCATTTTATGGTATGATGGGCGAGCTACGGACTTATTGGAAATCATACATACCGATGTGTGTGGTCCAATGAGTGTAGCATCATGTGGTTATCGTTATATTCTTACCTTCACGGATGATTTGAGTAGATATGGGTATATCTATTTCATGAAACATAAGTCCGAAACTTTCGAGAAGTTTAAGGAGTTTCAAAGTGAGGTAGAGAATCAACGTAACAAGAAGATTAAATTTCTACGTTACGATCGTGGAGGTGAATATCTAAATTACGAGTTTGGCGAGCATTTGAAGAAATGTGGAATACTTTCGCGATTGACACCGGAACACACAACAGCGTAATGGTGTGTCCGAGCGTCGTGTCGAACTCTCTTAGATATGGTTCGTTCTATGATGTCACTTACAGATTTACCACTATCATTTTGGGGTTATGCATTAGAAAGCCGCATTCACTTTAAATAGGGCATCGTCTAAATCCGTTGAAACGACACCGTATGAATTATGGTTTGGGAAGAAACCTAAATTGTCGTTCCTTAAAGTTTGGGGATCTGAAGCCTATGTAAAGAAGTTATAGCGGACAAGCTTGAACCCAAAGCGGAAAAATGCGTCTTCATAGGATACAGAAGGAAACTATTGGGTATACCTTCTATCATAGATCCGAAGGCAAAATCTTCGTTGCTAAGAATGGATCCTTTCTAGAAGGAATTTCTCTCGAAAGAAGTGACTGGAAGGAAAGTAGAACTTCGACGAGGTTGTCGAACCTTCTCTCGAAATTGCGAGTAGCGCAGCACGGAAGAAGTTCTGTGGTGCACCGATAAGAGAGGAAGCTAATGATGGTGATCATGAAACTTGGTTGAAGTTGCTCTGAGCCTCGGAGGTCAACGAGAAATCGTACCACTCCAGTTGGTATGATTCCGTTATGAATGTCATGTTGGTGGACAACACCGATGACCCTGCGACATATGAGGAAGCGATGATGAGCCCAGATTCCAATAAATGGCAAGAAGCCATGAAATCCGAGATTGGATCCATGTACGAAAACCAAGTATGGACTTTGGTGGACTTCTGGGATGGCGGAAGGCTGTCGAGAACAAATGGATTTTCAAGAAGAAAGCAGATCTTGATGGTAATGTTCATCTATAAAGCTCGACTTATGCAAAGGGTTTCGACAAATTCAAGGAGTTGACTACGATGAGACTTTCTCACGGTAGCGAAGCTAAAGTCTGTGAGGATTATGTTAGCAATCGCTGCATATTATGATTATGAGATATGGCGGATGGATGTCAAACAGCATTCCTCAATGGAGACATTGATGAAGAGTTGTATATGATACAACCCAAAGGTTTTGTCGATCCTAAAGATGCTAACAAGGTATGCAAGCTTCAACGGTCCATCTATGGATTGAAGCAAGCATCCCGAAGTTGGAATCAATGTTTTGATAAGGTAATCAAAAGTTTTGGTTTTATACAAACTTATGGAGAAGCTTGTATTTACAAGAAAGTGAGTGGGAGCTCTGTAGCATTCTTAATACTATATGTGGATGACATATTGTTGATTGGGAATGATGTAGACCTTCTTAATAGTGTCAAAGAATATTTGAATAATAGTTTTTCAATGAAGGATCTTGGCGAAGCAGCTTACATATTAGGCATAAAGATTTATAGAGATAGATCGAAACGCCAAATATCATTGTCACAAAGTACATATTTGAACAAAGTTCTAAAGAGGTTTGGAATGGAAGATAGCAAGAAAGGGTTCTTGCCCATGTTGTAATCGACCTTGAGTAAAACTCAAAGTCCGACATCGGAGAAGATAGAGAAAGGATGAGTAAGACTCCTATGCCTCAGCCATAGGATCTCTAATGTATGCCATGCTATGTACTAGACCCGACATCGCATATCTTTAGTCTAACTAGCAGATATCAAAGTGATCCAGGAGTGGATCATTGGACAATGATCAAAAACATCCTTAAGTACTTGAGAAGAACTAAGGATATGGTTCTTTCTTATGGAGGTGATGAACAGCTCGTTGTTAATGGTTACCGATGCTAGTTGGAACACCGATCCGGATGATTCTAAATCACAATCTGGATACGTATTTATTTTGAATGGTGCAGCGATTAGCTGGAGGTGCAAAGCAAAGCGTTGTGGCGAGATCTTCAACTGAATCGGAATACATGGTTGCTTGCCGGAGGCTTCACAAGAAGCGATATGGATGAAAGAGTTCATTCTGAGCTGGGTGTGGTTCCTAGTCGCTGGACCCAATGTCTATCTCTTTGTGATAACATGGGCGCCATAGCCAATGCGCAAGAACCAAGGTCACACAATAAGCTGAAGCATATCAAGCTGCGTTTCACGCTATTCGAGAACATATCCAGGATGGGGATATAAAGATTTGCAAAGTACACACAGATCTGAATGTGGCGGATCCGTTGACTAAACCTCTCCAGAGGGCAAAACATGACCAACACCAAACTGCCATGGGTGTTCGGTATATTACCATGTAATCTAGATTAGATGACTCTAGTGCAAGTGGGAGGCTGTTGGAGATATGCCCTAGAGGCAATAATAAATGTAGTTATTATTATATATCTTTGTGTTTATGATAAATGTTTACATTCATGCTATAATAGTATTAACAAGGAAACCATTAATACTTGTGTGATTTGTAAACTTAATTTGAAGTCCCTAGTATAGCCTCTATACTTCACTAGCTTGTTGGTTGATTGATGATTGTGGTTTCTCTATCATGAACATTGAGATGTTATCAACAACAAGATCATATCGTTAGGAGAATGATATGGTGGACATACTCCTATAGACAAGCGTAGCATAAAGATCAAGTCATTTCAATAGTTCAATTGCTATATGCTTTACGATACATAGTAACCTAATTCCTTCGACCATGAGATCATGCATATCACCTTTCTTGGATGGATGCTTTGATGTCATCAAACACCACACCGTAAACGGGTGGCTATAAAGGTGGCATTGAGTGTTAGGAAAGTATTGGTTGAAACACATGGATCAAGAGTGGGATTTGTCCATCCACATGACGGATAGATATTCTGGGCCCTCTCGGTGAAATGTCATCCAATTAGCTTGCAAGCATGTGACTTGGTCACAAGGGATCACATATCAGGAGCGAGAAAAGAGTACTTATCGATGCGAGGATGAACTAGGTATGCGGAGATAAAGCGATCATAACCTCGGATAAGTAACATATCGTGAGACAAAGGGAAATTGGTATCGTATGTAAGTGGTTCATTCGATCAAAGTAATCGTAGAAATATGTGAGCCATATGAATTTCAGATTCCTCTATTGGTTATTGTTAGGAGAAGTGTCTCGATCATGTCCACATAATTCACGAACCGTGGGAGACACATAAGGATTGACGTTGTTTGAGTAGTTATGGTATTATGAGAAAGAGACCGAATGTTGTTGGTCTCGGATGGGATCCGGGATATCACGAGGTGATCCGGAATGGTCAGGAGAATAAGATTCATATAAGGAAAGTCCGTTTGAGTTGGGGAATGGTTAGGTGTTTTCATCGGGAACATTCTAGAAGGTCCGGAATGTCCGGCACTCGGAGGGAAGGGTACATGAATGTGTCATTGTAAGTTGGAATGATTGCATCATGTACTAGGTGTTCTTGCTGTCCAAAATAAAGGGTTTATTTAAATCCTAAATTGAAAAGTCAAACGGCTAGTTTGAAAGTCAAGCGACAAGTTTTGGAAAGTGGAAAGAGGAGGAGAAGTGGAAACCGAGTTGGGAGGATTCCTCCTCCCTGGCGCCCCACCTCAAGGCCGAGTTGGGAGGACTCCTCCCTCCCTTGGCCTGGCCTCCCACCTATAAAGGGAGGCGGGGCCTCCTCCTAGACACACAAGTTCCTATCCTCTAAACTAAACCCTAGACCTAAACCCGGTTTAGAGCTATTTGGTTTAGAGCCTTCTAATTGGTTTAGAGCCTTCTAATTGGTGTGTCTAATTACTAGACCACTAATAGCCTCTCTCATAAGCTCCACCATACTACTTGCTTAAGCGAAGCCTGCGGGATTTCCCTCTACTTAGGTACCACGCCCGTTGTCTTCTTAGGAGAGTGCTACAACCTCCATTTTCTTTGGAACAAGGAGAGGAAGGTCTTCGTCGAGTACCGAACGTGTGTGACCATTGGGGGCGCTGCTGGAACATGGCTGGAAGGATCGTCTCTGCGATCTTGAGATCGGAAAATGCGACTACATCACCCACGAGAATCTGCTCTCGTTAAACACTTTGGAATCTTGAGGTGAGTTATTCCATCGACTCGTTGCTGCAATCTAGTAGATAGATCTTGGCTTGTTTGTTTGTATGCGATAGAAATTTTTGTTTTCCATGCTCTGAACCCCTACGATTGGTATCGAGCCAGTCTATATGTAGATCTGTTGCAGAGTAGAACACAATGGTCATTGTGGGCGTTGATGCTTTATTGTAGATTGCTTTTGTGTACTTTGCATCTTGCGGTATGTTGGGATGAAGCGGCCGGGCTAACCTTACATGACATCGTTCATGAGACTTGCTCCACAACATGCAACTCGTATTGCATAAGTGGCTTCTGGTGCTGTTTCTCCTAGCATAGTAAAGATCCAATTTACAACGGGTGATCAACAATGCTAGTATCAATGTTGTGGTTCTTGTTCGTAAGTTAGAGCGACACTTATTGAAAGCCCCAAACCACGTAAAATATGCAAAAGAAAGTAGAGGCGTCTAACTTTGTTTTGCAGGGTGTCTTGATGTGATATGACCATGATTGTGATTATATTTGATGTATGCAATGTTCCTTATTGTAAGTTGGCAACGGCGAGAGCCATATGGTTGTCTTTAATTTCATTAAGACCTGCGTGTCTATTCAAAATAGTTGTAATAGTTGAAGCTGGTGGGCGACAACCATGAAGAAGCGTCATTGACCTTGATGCTATGCGGTGATGATGGAGATCATGTTAGTGCTTGAAGATGGAGATCGGAAGCACAAAGAAGAAAAGGCCATATCATATCACATATTATGAATTGCATGTGATGTTAATCCTTTATGCATCTTGTATTGCTTAGTAGACGACGGTAGCATTATAAGATGATCCCTCATGCACATAAATTTCAAGTTCTAAAGTGTTCACCCTTAGTATGCACCGTTGCCAAAGCTTGCTGCTTCGAAGCACCACGTGATGATCGGGTGTCTTTGATTCCGTGGGTGAATACAACGTAAGCAAGCCAGATCTGCTTATCACGGTAGCTAAGGTTTGATCTTGACGAGCCTAGCATGTACGGACATGGCCTCAGAACACGGATCGCGAAAGGTAAAGCATGAATCATATAGTAGATATGATGAACATGATGATTGTTCGCCATTAAAACTATATCAACTCTCGTGATGATCGGTGTTGATGTAGTGGATTTGGTTCGTGTGATCACTAAAACAATGTGAGGGATGTTGTTTTGAGTGGGAGTTCACCTAGTTTAATTTCATTAATTAATTTGAACTCAATTTGTCATAAACTTAGTCTAAACTATTGCAAATATGTTGTAGATCAATGGCAGCCCCTACCATCAATTTTAATGCGTTCCTAGAGAAAGAAAAGTTGAAAAACAATGGAAGCAACTTAGCGGATTGGTTCCGCAATTTGAGGATAGTCCTCACGGTGGTAATTTGACCTATGTCTTTGGATGCACCGCTAGGTGACCCACTGCGGTGATGCTACCGATGAAGTAAAGAATGTTTACCTCGCTCGGAAGAATCAGTACTCCATAGTTCAGTGTGCTATCTTGTATGGTTTGGAATCGGAGCTTCAGAAAAGGTTTGAAGAGTCAGATCCATATGATATTGCCGAGGATCTCAAATTAATCTTTGAGACTCATGCGGCAATTGAAAGTTATGAAGCTTCTGAAAAGTTCTTTAACTGCAAGATGGAAGAGGGTAGCTCGTCGGTGAGCATGTGCTTAAGATGTGCAGGGCATAAATAAACTTCAAAGTTTGGGTATAGTGATTCCTAATACTTTGGGGGTTTACCGCATCCTCCAATCACTACCACCAAGTTACAAGAACTTTGTGATGAACTACAACATGCAGAACATGAACAAAGAGTTGCCAGAACTATTTGCTATGTTAAAATCTGCAGAAGTGGAGATCAAGAAAGAGCACCAAGTGTTGATGGTCAATAAGACCACCAAATTCAAGAAAGGCAAGTCTAAGCAAAGGGGACACTTCAAGAAGGGTGGTAAGAAAGTTACCACGCCGACGAAGAAGACCAAGGCTGGACCCAAGCGATCTTGAGTGCTTTCTTGCAAGGGAGAAGGTCCTTTGAGCGGAATTGCCCAAAGTACTTGGCGGATTTGAAGAACGGCAACATCAAGAAGAAAGGTATATCGATATACATGTTATTGATGTGTATCTCACTAGTATTCGTAGTAGTGCACGGGTATTTGATCTTGGTTCGGTTGCTCATATTTGTAACTCAAAGCAGGCTGCAGAATAAACGGAAGCTAGTGAAGAACGAGGTGACGATGCGCGTAGGAAGCGGATCAAAGGTTGATGTGATCGCGGTCACGCTACCTCTTCATCTACCATCGGGATTAGTTTTATACTTAAATAATTGTTATTTGGTGCTTGCGTTGAGCATGAACATTATATCGGGATCTTGTTTATTGCGAGACGGTTACTTGTTTAAATCCGAGAATAATGGTTGTTCGATTTATATGAGTAATATGTTTTATGCACATGCACCTTTGATAGATGGTCTATTCATATTGAATCTCGATAGTGGAAATACACATATCAACAACATTGAGGCTAAACGTTTGAAATCAAGCGATAATTCGACCTATATGTGGCACTGTCGTCTTGGTCACATTGGAGTGAAGCGTATGAAGAAACTCCATTCCGATGGACTTCTTGAATCACTTGAAAGATGCGAAGCATGTCTGATGGGTAAAATGACTAAGACTCCATTTTCTGGTATGATGGAGCGAGCTACGGACTTATTGGAAATCATACATACCGATGTGTGGTCCAATGAGTGTAGCATCATGTGATGGTTATCGTTATGTTCTTACCTTCACGGATGATTTGAGTAGATATGGGTATATCTATTTCATGAAACATAAGTCCGAAACTTTCGAGAAGTTTAAGGAGTTTCAAAGTGAGGTAGAGAATCAACGTAACAAGAAGATTAAATTTCTACGTTCTGATCGTGGAGGTGAATATCTAAGTTACGAGTTTGGCGAGCATTTGAAGAAATGTGGAATACTTTCATGATTGACACGCCGGAACACCACCAGTAATGGTGTGTCTGAACGTCGTAATCGAACTCTCTTAGATATGGTTCGTTCTATGATGTCACTTACAGATTTACCACTATCATTTTGGGGTTATGCATTAGAAACAGCCGCATTCACTTTAAATAGGGCATCGTCTAAATCCGTTGAAACGACACCGTATGAATTATGGTTTGGGAAGAAACCTAAATTGTCGTTCCTTAAAGTTTGGGGATGCGAAGCCTATGTAAAGAAGTTATAGCCGGACAAGCTTGAACCCAAAGCGGAAAAATGTGTCTTCATAGGATACGAAGGAAACTATTGGGTATACCTTCTATCATAGATCCGAAGGCAAAATCTTCGTTGCTAAGAATGGATCCTTTCTAGAGAAGGAATTTCTCTCGAAAGAAGTGACTGGAAGGAAAGTAGAACTCGACGAGGTTGTCGAACCTTCTCTCGAAATTGCGAGTAGCGCCACCGGAAGAAGTTCTGTGGTGCTGCACCGATAAGAGAGGAAGCTAATGATGGTGATCATGAAACTTGGTTGAAGTTGCTCTGAGCCTCGGAGGTCAACGAGAAATCGTACCACTCCAGATTGGTATGATTCCGTTATGAATGTCATGTTGGTGGACAACACCGATGACCCCGAGACATATGAGGAAGCGATGATGAGCCCAGATTCCAATAAATGGCAAGAAGCCATGAAATCCGAGATTGGATCCATGTACGAAAACCAAGTATGGACTTTGGTGGACTTACCGGGATGGTAGGAAGGCTGTCGAGAACAAATGGATTTTCAAGAAGAAAGCAGATCTTGATGGTAATGTTACATCTATAAAGCTCGACTTGTCGCTTAAAGGGTTTCGACAAATTCAAGGAGTTGACTACGATGAGACTTTCTCACCAGTAGCGAAGCTAAAGTCTGTGAGGATTATGTTAGCAATCGCTGCATATTATGATTATGAGATATGGCAGATGGATGTCAAAACAGCATTCCTCAATGGAGACATTGATGAAGAGTTGTATATGATACAACCCAAAGGTTTTGTCGATCCTAAAGATGCTAACAAGGTATGCAAGCTTCAACGGTCCATCTATGGATTGAAGCAAGCATCCGAAGTTGGAATCAACGTTTTGATAAGGTAATCAAAAGTTTTGGTTTTATACAAACTTATGGAGAAGCTTGTATTTACAAGAAAGTGAGTGGGAGCTCTGGCATTCTTAATACTATATGTGGATGACATATTGTTGATTGGGAATGATGTAGACCTTCTTAATAGTGTCAAAGAATATTTGAATAATAGTTTTTCAATGAAGGATCTTGGCGAAGCAGCTTACATATTAGGCATAAAGATTTATAGAGATAGATCGAAACGCCAAATATCATTGTCACAGAGTACATATTTGAACAAAGTTCTAAAGAGGTTTGGAATGGAAGATAGCAAGAAAGGGTTCTTGCCCATGTTGCTCAATATCGACCTTGAGTAAAACTCAAAGTCCGACATCGGCGAAGATAGAGAAAGGATGAGTAAGACTCCTATGCCTCAGCCATAGGATCTCTAATGTATGCCATGCTATGTACTAGACCCGACATCGCATATCTTTGTTAGTCTAACTAGCAGATATCAAAGTGATCGAGTGGATCATTGGACAATGATCAAAACATCCTTAAGTACTTGAGAAGAACTAAGGATATGGTTCTTTCTTATGGAGGTGATGAACAGCTCGTTGTTAATGGTTACACCGATGCTAGTTGGAACACCGATCCGGATGATTCTAAATCACAATCTGGATACGTATTTATTTTGAATGGTGCAGCAGTTAGTGGAGGTGCAAAGCAAAGCGTTGTGGCGAGATCTTCAACTGAATCGGAATACATGGCTGCTTGAGGCTTCACAAGAAGCGATATGGATGAAAGAGTTCATTACAGAGCTGGGTGTGGTTCCTAGTGCTGGACCCAATGTCTATCTCTTGTGATAACATGGGCGCCATAATGCGCAAGAACCAAGGTCACACAAGAAGTGAAGCATATCAAGCTGCGTTTCCGCTATTCGAGAACATATCCGGGATGGGGATATAAAGATTTGCAAAGTACACAGATCTGAATGTGGCGGATCCGTTGACTAAACCTCTCCGAGGGCAAAACATGACCAACACCAAACTGCCATGGGTGTACGGTATATTACCATGTAATCTAGATTAGATGACTCTAGTGCAAGTGGGAGACTGTTGGAGATATGCCCTAGAGGCAATAATAAATGTAGTTATTATTATATATCTTTGTGTTTATGATAAATGTTTACATTCATGCTATAATAGTATTAACAAGGAAACCATTAATACTTGTGTGATTTGTAAACTTAATTTGAAGTCCCTAGTATAGCCTCTATACTTCACTAGCTTGTTGGTTGATTGATGATTGTGGTTTCTCTATCATGAACATTGAGATGTTATCAACAACAAGATCATATCGTTAGGAGAATGATATGGTGGACATACTCCTATAGACAAGCGTAGCATAAAGATCAAGTCATTTCAATAGTTCAATTGCTATATGCTTTCTGATACATAGTAACCTAATTCCTTCGACCATGAGATCATGCATATCACCTTTCTTGGATGGATGCTTTGATGTCATCAAACACCACACCGTAACAGGTGGCTATAAAGGTGGCATTGAGTGTTGGAAAGTATTGGTTGAAACACATGGATCAAGAGTGGGATTTGTCCATCCACATGACGGATAGATATTCTCTGGGCCCTCTTGGTGAAATGTCATCCAATTAGCTTGCAAGCATGTGACTTGGTCACAAGGGATCACATATCACGGAGCGAGAAAAGAGTACTTATCGATGTGAGGATGAACTAGGTATGCGGAGATACCGCGATCATAACCTCGGATAAGTAACATATCGTGAGACAAAGGGAAATTGGTATCGTATGTAAGTGGTTCATTCGATCATAAAGTAATCGTAGAAATATGTAGAACCATATGAATTTCCAGATTCCTCTATTGGTTATTGTTCGGAGAAGTGTCTCGATCATGTCCACATAATTCACGAACCGTGGAGACACATAAGGATTCGACGTTGTTTGAGTAGTTATGGTATTATGAGAAAGAGACCGAATGTTGTTCGGTCTCGGATGGGATCCGGGATATCACGAGGTGATCCGGAATGGTCCGGAGAATAAGATTCATATAAGGAAAGTCCGTTTGGAGTTGGGGAATGGTTAGGTGTTTTCATCGGGAACATTCTAGAAGGTCGGAATGTCCGGCACTCGGAGGGAAGGGTACATGAATGTGTCATTGTAAGTTGGAATGATTGCATCATGTACTAGGTGTTCTTGCTGTCCAAAATAAAGGGTTTATTTAAATCCTAAATTGAAAAGTCAAACGGCTAGTTTGAAAGTCAAGCGACAAGTTTTGGAAAGTGGAAAGAGGAGGAGAAGTGGAAACCGAGTTGGGAGGATTCCTCCTCCCAAGCCGCGCCCACCTCAAGGCCGAGTTGGGGAGGACTCCTCCCTCCCTTGGCCGGCCCTCCCACCTATAAAGGGAGGGCAGGGCCTCCCCTCCTAGACACACAAGTTCCTATCCTCTAAACTAAACCCTAGACCTAAACCCCGGTTTAGAGCTATTTCGGTTTAGAGCCTTCTAATTGGTTTAGAGCCTTCTAATTGGTGTGTCTAATTACTAGACCACTAATAGCCTCTCTCATAAGCTCCACCATACTGCACCCGGCTTAAGGCGAAGCCTGCGGATTTCCCTCTACTTACCACGCCACCGTTGTCTTAGGAATCGCGAGGAGAGTGCTACAACCTCCCGCCTGCTTTGGAACAAGGAGAGGAAGGTCTTCGTCAGTACCGAGCGATGTGACCATTTGAGGAGCGCTTTGGAACATGGCTTGGAAGGATCGTCACGCGATCTTGAGATCGGAAGAATGCGACTACATCACCCACGAGAATCTGCTCTCGTTAAACACTTTGGAATCTTCGAGGGTGAGTTATTCCATCGACTCGTTGCTGCAATCTAGTAGATAGATCTTGGCTTGTTTGTTTGTATGCGATAGAAATTTTTTGTTTTCCATGCTATGAACCCCTACAATATTGCCCACTGATGCCTCTGCATTAGTTATATCTAGCATTTTAATAGTTGTATTTAAAGTCATGATCATCTCCACCATAAACATCTGCCAGCATTCCAACAACTGTGGTACTTGACAACACGAGATCGCACCTGAGCAAGCAACTATGACACGCAAGGCCAGCTATCTACCAAACACAGGTAATAGGAGGTGTCCAAGGCAATATAGAGGCTGCATGGGATATAACTGGTGTACGGAAACTAAAGCATCGCGACATGGATAACAATAGATCAACAGGAGGAAATAAAGACTATAAATGCAAAATAGGTAGAAGGGGGAGAGATGCTCGCCTGGGAAACACTGTCGAAGGATCATATCCGGAGAACTTGTCGATACTCGCATCAACTCATCGGCCTAATCCGCAAAGAGGCAAACACTAGGAGAAACACCGGATGCAATATTTAATACTATGGCAGAAGATCCGGCATGATTATGATATGATGCAGATGCGGTGCAATTAGGCAGTATTAAGAGGAACTGGGGTCCCAACAATTAATTAGACGGTTCAAGTTGTTTAACTACCCCGCAATTTAAATGTTGTATTAACAAGGCAAATCATGGCATCGGTTCGCTACGCAATTTAAATGGAATCCGGAATAAGACAAAAGTATCCCATAGATGGACTCCATATTTAATTAGGAGGTGAATCAGCATAATGCCCCCAAACCACAGACAGATATGCATGCATGAACAATTTAATATGCGACAGTTTTACATATAGCATTTATAAAATAGGGGCTCAGGAAAAGGTTCACACATCTGGGCTCGGAAGATCTTGGGTTCCAGGGGTTCGAGGTCGGACTCAGGGTTCGGCGAGGAGGAACGGTTCGACGGGATCGGTCTCGGGCAACAGAAGGAGAGCTTGGCGTTCCGAGAAGAAGGACTTGGTTTGGCTTGGCGTCGGTTCGCTACGCAATTTAAATGGAATCCGGAATAAGACTAGAATAGCCCGCATATAGACTCCATATTTAATTTAGGTGAAACTACTATCTAACCCAACCCACCAGATGACATGTATGCAAGCATGATGATTTAATGATGCGATAGGTATATGTCATATTATAAAAATAGAGGCTTAGGGTCACACATCTGGGTTCGGAAGATCTTGGGTTCCGGGGGTTCGGGGTTCGACAGGGGGAATGGTTCGACGGGATCAGTCTCGGACAACGGAAGGAGAGCTTGGCGTTCCGGGAAGAAGGACTTGGTTTGGCGTCGGGGGCGCATCGGATTCGTCCTGGTCGGTGTCGATCTTGTCGTTGCGAAGATCTTGTCGGGTCCGCATATCGGGTCGGTCTTGGCGTTCAGGATGAAGAACTTGGCGTTCCGGTGGCGATCTTGGTGGTCTTCGGGTCCGGGTCTCGCATCCGTGAAGGAGACCTTGCGGTCTCGGCTCAATTGTCGGTGTCGGTCTCCGGATCTCGCATGGGCCGGTCTTGGTGACGATCTTGTCCATCAAGAGATCATGGCATTCCTCGGTGGAGAGCTTGATGCCCCGGGTCGGAGACGCGTGTGCGGGGTCTTGTCATCGGTTATTATTGGTGCCTAGGCTCCTTGTCACTTTCGTGGGCAACACCATATCCCAACAGAAACTCATGGCAACATCGGAACACTAAAACAAACCCAAGGGTGGCCGCACAAGTCAGCAGTGCTACATGCATAGCGTCTTGGCTTGGCGTGACGAACACGCGGATGTGGTCGGCACGAGCAGCGCCAGGTGATCTGGGCCGGGAGGAGGCGAGCTGGCCTTGGCGGCGGTGGAGCAAGCCAGGCACCGAGGCCGGAGGACGAAGCGGGGGCACGGGCCGAGGCAAAGGCGGGGGCGCCATGCGCGAAGTGCGGAGGAGGAGGAGACGGAGCAGGCGGCAGCGGCCAGTCTGGCGCAGTAGAGGAGGCGTGCGATGCGGCCAGAAGCAGAGGACGAGAGGGACCGCAGAGCGAGTGCTCGAGGGGGCGCCGTCGGGGTCAGAAGACCCGGGAGCAGGGGCTGCGGTGGCGGAGCGACTGGCGAGCCTCGAGCGCCTTGAGAAGAGGCCCGATGAGGCGAGGCGAGGAGGCCGGCGAACTCGGAGAGGCACACAGAGGCGGCCGCGGATCCGGTCGGGGGAGAGCGGAAGTTTGCGGTGGCGCTCGACGAACGGGGCGAGGTAGGTTGGAACACGCGACGGCGCTCATGCGGCCGGAGGCTGACCAGCGCGAGGCGGTGGGGCCTGGCCGAGGCGGGCGCGCGGAGGAAGGCGGCGGGGAGCGGGTTCGATCGATCTAGGTGGTTGAGGTAGGTGGGCGGAGAAGGATCACTCGGGGCGAGCGGGGTGGGAAGAAGGACTGCACAGGTGGGGCCGGGGTTGGGAATGGTTCGCGGGGTCGTCGACGCGTTTTGGGTGAGAGGAATCGGAACGTGTCGAGGATGGGTCGGTCGAGCAGGTGGCGTGTGTGCACTGCGGGCGTGTGGGGCGTGTGAGATGGGATTAGCTGGAGCGAGGGTTGGTGGCTGCTGCGCACGAGTGCGGGATGGTGGGGCCAGCGGGGACGGTTTTTTGGCGGCGTGGCAAGGGTCGGCTAGGGGCTGGCGCCGTGTCGGTCTCGGGAGGAGCCTAGGTAGCGCGGCAGGTGGAGGGGTGGGGATGAGAGGGAGGGAGTGGTGGCAGGGTGGTGGGACAAGGGAGTGTGGGGCTGGCGGCTGGGTGTGGTTTTGGGGTAGGTAGCTAGGGTTTGGGGTTAGGACTAGATTTTATTTGGAGGTGGCCGGCTGGGCTTTCGGGCCTGGCTGGCTGCCTCCTGCAAAAAATAATATAAATATTTTATTTGTTTAAAACAGGGCTTTTGCAAACCATATTTAGACAAACCAAAATATTCCGGAGACCTTGGTTTTGTATTTGAATAAAGACGGGGCTTATTTAGAAAAACAAAATAGGTTTTCGAAAATAGTTTTGAGACAAATCATGCATGATGATGACGATGCTCAAATGTAATGTGGCATGATGACATGAGCATGCGGTCATGATGATGCAATGCACAAAAACACAACGATTTTCTAGTAGTGGTTTTAGCGGGATGCCACAATTCGACACCACTAACAAGGGATCTCGCCCTCGAGATCCGCCTCGTGGTATCGGGAAGAAGGTCGGCGATCTGAATCTTCTCGCTTCGTGTAGATCCTCGCGACACCACTAACAAGAGGTCATTGTCCGTGCTGGCCGAGAGAACACTCCGGGAACAAAGGGCGAAGGTAGAGGTATCAACAAATAAAGCCACCTCTAACTTCTGTGGAAGGAGCAAAATTGCTTGATCCACTGATTCGATGTACAAGAGCGAATGATAAGAGTAGTCGGATGGTGATCAGTCCATCACGCACCCAGACCATTACTCTGCACCCGAATAGGTGAATTATGCGACCAACTCTCGGAATTACACTGAAGATCTCGACAAACGAGGCTCGGAAACAAAGGTGGAATGCAGACTCTGCATCGGATGTGGCGTAGCTGATGATGTCGTCTTGGAAACTCCGGAAGGCACGAGAAGGAACAAAGAGAAGTCCAACAGATGAAGGATTCCTCAGATAGCATGAAGACCGGATGTAGCAACACCGTTACCAAAGGAAGAAGCGAAACCCTAAAGGTACGATGGAAACCCAACCACGAGAAATCCTGGACTCTAAGAAAAGATAAGAGAGTAGAATCATAACACGCAGAGGTAAGAGGAGAATAGCAGGGGTAAGGAGTAAAAGCAGACCTAATCAGACCTATCCAACTGATTTTCCAAAATAGTTTTGACACTCTACTTCGGCCGTTAGCTAGGTTATCCTACAGGCTGGACTTGTGGGGTATCGCAACTGCTGAGCTCTGATACCACTCTGTAACACCCTCAAATCGGCCCTATGCAAGTTTTAGCCCTTTCCGCCAAACCCGCATAGAAACGATTCAAGGATGCCCACCAGGCACATTCGTGCGGGTGGAAAACAAAGTAATACCATTACACAACAGTCCTCGATGGGACCCACAGAACAGATATATATTCAACAGCGCTTCGACGAGTCAAGAATACAGATATACAATTCAAAGATCCAAATCACCTTGCAAACGATAGAGCGTCTGACTACGGACAAGATGCAAATGGGGCTAAGAGCCCTGAAGAATAACCAATGGCGTCCATAACCCTGCCCAGGCCAAGCCGGAAGGGTAACCCTGCTAACGACATCGATCTCAAACCTGCTAAAACAAAAGGGGTGCCGACAAAGGGCAAAGGAAAAAGAGGAGCGTCAGTACTGAGGCCAGTACACGGCGAGGCTAGAATTCGGCGGCTCTCGCCTACATAGGTATGGTGGACTGAAGCGGCAGCGCAGCATGCACTAAACAACCTATAGAGACTCGATTCATCTGTCGGCTATTAGAGAGGGATAAGAGAGATCTATTCGGATCCAACCTGATACTAACACCAATCATACCCATCATGGTATTCCCCCTCGAGACCAAACGAGGAAGTTAAACCGAGAAACTCACACAGTTGGCAATTTTACTCATTTCGTTATAGTTGTAGCACTTACTAATCAGATGTAGGTATGGTAACATAAGTAGTGGGAAATTTTAGTTATCATTCCGTTGTAGTTGGAACATTTACTAGTCAGATATAATTGTCCCGAGGAATCCCAAAACCCAGCAGTTGTTGGCACTTTTATCACATTCCATTGGAGTTGTAATACTTACTAGGAAGGTATATCAGAACACGATACGACCAAGATCCACCAGTTGTTGGCATTTTTAATATCCATTCCGTTATAATTGAGCTAATTACTAGTCACATATTAAGTCAAATTTATAGCACTACTTTAGTTATGCTTGTCTATGATCGAGATACTGTGCTCCAAGTCGTACATAACCGCGGACATGGCTTTCATAAAGATTTACCCTGCAGGGGTGCACAAATAGCAACACACACTCGATCAACCTTGGAAAAACCAACTCAAAACCCAACGAGGCTTTCCCGACAAAGCGATCACAGGATTCAAAAATATTTTAGGGGGCCACCCCACTAAGATACCCGCAACGAAGTTGGCCGGCTCTGGAACGGACCTAGGGTTTGTGATGACGGCTGTAAATGACTGGGAACCCGAAAGTGTGACTGGGCTTGTCGATACCGCGAAAACGTGGCACGATCCAAAACAATACAGGTTCTCCACGCACAATCTTAAATAAAGCAGTAAAGCATGGCATAAGTACAGGATAGTAATAAAACCCCAAACTAGTTTGTGGCCCCAAGAAATAGAAATGAATTAAGCTCTGGCTCAGGGGGGTCCATAAGGCCTCCCAGATGTGGATAGTGCGAATAGTCAAGGAACAGGTATCATGTACTCGGGGTCCTACGGGACACAAGTGAGCATGGAAAAACCAAATAACATCTATTGCCCACCGATGCCTCTGCATTAGTTATATCTAGCATTTTAATAGGTGTATTTAAAGTCATGATCATCTCCACCATAAACATCTGCCAGCATTCCAACAACTGTGGTACTTGACAACACGAGACCGGACCTGAGCAAGCAACTACGACTCGCAAGGACAGCTATCTACCAAACACAGGTAATAGGAGGTGTCCAAGGAAATATAGAGGCTGCATGGGATATAACTGGTGTTCGGAAACTAAAGCATCGCGACACGGATAGCAATAGATCAACAGGAGGAAATAAAGACTATAAATGCAAAATAGGTAGAAGGGGGAGAGATGCTCGCCTGGGAAACACTGCCGACGGATCATATCCGGAGAACTTGTCGATACTCGCATCAACTCATCGGCCTAATCCGCGAAGAAGCAAACACTAGAAGAAACACCGGATGCAATATTTAATACTACGGCAGAAGATCCGGCATGATTATGATATGATGCAGATGCGGTGCAATTAGACAATATTAAGCGGAACCGGGGTCCCCGACAATTAATTAATAGGTTCGAGTTATTTATCTACCCCGTAAATTAAATGTTGTCTTAATAGGGCAAAACATGGCATCGGTTCGCTACGCAATTTAAATGGAGTCCGGAATAAGACTAGAATAGCCCGCATATAGACTCCATATTTAATTTAGGTGAAACTACTATCTAACCCAACCCACCAGATGACATGTATGAAAGCATGATGATTTAATGACACGACAAGTATATGTCATATTATAAAAATAGAGGCTTAGGGTCACACATCTGGGTTCGGAAGATCTTGGGTTCCGAGGGTTCGGGGTTCGACAGGGGGAACAGTTCGTCGGGATCAGTCTCGGACAACGGAAGGAGAGCTTGGCATTCCGAGAAGAAGGACTTGGTTTGGCGTCGGGGGCGCATCGGATTCGTCCTGGTCGGTGTCGATCTTGTCGTTCCGAAGATCTTGTCGGGTCCGCCTATCGGGTCTGTCTTGGCGTTCGGGATGAAGAACTTGGCGTGCCGGTGGCGATCTTGCCGGTCTTCGGATCCGGGTCTCGCATCCGTGAAGGATACCTTGCGGTCTCGGCTCGATTGTCAGTGTCGGTCTCCGGATCTCGACATGGGCCGGTCTTGGTGACGATCTTGTCCATCAGGAGATCATGGCGTTCCTCGGTGGAGAGCTTGATGCCCCGGGTCGGAGACGCGTGTGCGGGGTCTTGTCATCGGTTATTATTAGTGCCTAGGCTCCTTGTCACTGTCGTGGGCAACACTATATCCCAACAGAAACTCATGGCAACATCGGAACACTAAAACAAACCCAAGGGTGGCCGCACAAGCCAGCAGTGCTACATGCGCAAGCGTGCGGGCTTGGCAACGAACGAACACGGCAGATGTGGTTGGGCACAGGCAGCGCCAGGGTGATGCGGGCCGGGGAGGGCGACAAGCTCGCTGGCGCGGGGCGGGCGGCGGAGCAAGCCAGGCACCGAGGCCGGAGGACGAAGCGGGGACATGGGCCGAGGCAAAGGCGAGGGCGCCATGCGCGAGTGCAGGAGGAGGGAGGAGACGGGAGCGGTCGCGCGTTCCGGGCAACAGAGAGGGGCGACGCCGCGGTAAGCGAGAGGAGAGGAACCACGGAGCGAGTGCTCGATGGGGCACCGTCAGGGTCAGAAGACCCGGGAGCAGGGGCTGCGGCGGCGGAGCTCCTGGCGAGCCCGCGGCGCGACGAGGTGGAGGTCGGGGCTCCGGGCGCGCGAGGAAGAGGCCTGATGAGGCGAGGCGAGGAGGCCGGCAAACTCGGAGAGGCACGCAGAGGCGGGCGCAGATCCGGTCGGGGGAGAGCGGAAGTTTGCGGCGGCGCTCGGCGAATGGGGCGAGGTAGGTGGGAACACGCGGTGGCGCTCACGCGGCCGGAGGCTAACCAGCACGAGGCGGCGGGGCCTGGCTGAGGCAGGCGCGCGGAGGAAGGCGGCGGGGAGCGGGTTCGATCGAGCTGGGTGGTTGCGGTAGGTGGGCGAAGAAGGATCACTCAGGGCGAGCGGGGTAGGAAGGAGGACTGCGACAGGTGGGGCCGGGGTTGGGAATGGTTCACAGGGTCGTCGACGCGTTTTGGGTGAGAGGAATTGGAACGTGTCGAGGATGGGTCGGTCGGGCAGGTGGCGTGTGTGCACTGCGGGCGTGTGGGGCGTGTGAGATGGGATTAGCTGGAGCGGGGGTTGGTGGCTGCTGCGCGCGAGTGCGGGATGGTGGGGCCAGCGGGGACGGTTTTTTGGCGGCGTGGCAAGGGTCGGCTAGGGGCTGGCGCCGTGTCGGTCTCGGGAGGAGCCTAGGTAGCGCGGCAGGTGGAGGGGTGGGGATGAGAGGGGAGAGTGGTGGCTGGGTGGTGGGACAAGGGAGTGTGGGGCTGGCGGCTGGCTGTGGTTTTGGGGTAGGTAGCTGGTTTGGGGTTAGGACTAGATTTTATTTGGATGTGGCCGGCTGGGCTTTCGGGCCTGGTTGGCTGCCTCCTGATATAAATATTTTATTTGTTTAAAACGACGCTTTTACAAACCGTATTTAGACAAACCAAAATATTCCGGAGACCAGGGTTTTGTATTTGAATAAAGACGGGGCTTATTTAGAAAAACAAAATAGGTTTTCGAAAATAGTTTTGAGACAAATCATGCATGATGATGACGATGCTCAAATGCAATGTGGCATGATGACATGAGCATGCGGTCATGATGATGCAATACACAAAAACACAGCGATTTTCTAGTAGTGGTTTTAGCGGGATGCCACAAAACCCAACGAGAAGCTAAAGGTAGGATAAATGTTCTCTCAACCACTGATACAACTCTACGCACACTAAACGTTTGCATTATCTAGGAAATAAAATTAGAGCAACAATACGAGTACTAGAGATAGCCTTGCATGATAATAAATAATAAGAAAGTAATGCTAGTTGCTGCAGCAATAAAATATACTAAACTAACAGAACCATGAGTGTGGAATAGTGGTGGTAATTGTGGTGGCTTTGTCCAAGTTTAATTAGTGAATAAATCGGGTTCATTGTCTTCGATGCAGTTTTCTATATGGGAGAGGCTAAATATACATGCACTTCACTACTTGGAATTACATGTATTATATGATTGGATAGTGAGCAAACATCTGTAAGTACTAACAATGTATTAAGGTTTCCCCAACCATAGCCTTAAGTTTAATGGTCCTCTTACTCCCATACGTGCAACGTTCTGGTTCGCGTCCTCGGGTTTCTGTCACTCCGGCAGAACTCCTCTTTCCTTTTGCACATACTACAAACCTATGATATTTAATCGATGCACGTATAAATATTATGGATACCAAAGGACTGTACCATATCAACATACAACTCTAATGAACCAAAGACGTTCAACCATTCAATCTAAGAACAAAGAAACTACGCAAACATGACATAGATCATAGGATTATAACTTATAGCATCAAACACCATGTTTACATAGGACGGTACAGAGGTGTGTGGGAGGATGAACCACTGCATACTAGGAGGATTAGGTGATGGAGATGGCGGTGAAGATGGTGAAGATGGTGAAGAGGGCGGTGGTGGCATCGGCGCCGACGCGGGGGACTCCTTCCCCGCCGCCGGTATCATGGGGAGCACCGCCCCTTAGCCCCCTTCCTTCATGGATTCTTGGGAGCCCTCCCCCATGGAGATGGGATCCATGGGAGAGGCAAAAACGTGGCTTTGGCGGCTGCAAATTCATGGGTGGAGGTACCCTGGGCGAATTAAGTTTCCTCCCTTTATATAGCTTCTGGGATTCTCGTCACCCCATCTTGGGCTGTAGTAAATCGGGCCTAGCGGGGTCGTCCGGACTCAGAATCAGCTAAATTTTATATCCAGAACGTTTGTCGCGAAATGTCCAATAACTTTGTAGTTGATTTTTCCGTTTGACGCCATCTTCGACCCGAAACGTGACCATGTTCAAAAAGAGTTCTTAGACAGATTTCTCGAAAAATCCCAATTTGACTCCAACAAGGTTTCCACTTGTATTCTTGGTAATTCTTACACATCAAAGTGTAAAACAAGAACATTGTGCACTTTTGCAACTATTAGTAGGTTAGTCCAAATAAATCATAAAACTTATACAAAAAGGAGTGTTAAAAGCATATTATTAGCATAAAAACATCAAAAATTATAGATACGTTACGGACGTATCAACATCCCCAAGCTTAGTTCCTGCTCGTCCTCGAGTAGGTAAACGATATGAGGTGACATGCAGACAACACAATCTTGATCATCATTATTGTAAAAGCATTGATAGTTGGGATCAAGGTACTCTAAACATGAAAATAAAAGATAGAATTCTAACAATAAGATATAGCAACTATGTTGTAACATGAAAATATACAAACAAAAGATCATGAATAACAATACTTTAAAAGACGTTTGTTTGTTTCACATAAAAAACATAATGAGAATGGTATTCAGCTTGTCCCTCATAGTGTAGCAAAACATAAATGCATAGAACACCTTCAAAGTTCATAAGGGTGACTAGATACAAATAGGTTAAAAACAAGCAATATCAAAGTTATGCATCAACCAACAAGTCTTGGGACAATGCACATAGAACTAAGAATGGCCACTATTCTCTCTCAATAGGTGCATAAAGATAGAAGATGGAGACTCAACATGAAAGTAAAAGAAAGGCCTTCATAGAAGAAAGCAGGGATTCAAGTCTCATAAAGAGCTTCTAAAAATTATGGTACTTATTAGCTTTCAACTCTCATTGCCCCTATCATAAGCATCTTGAAGTGATTAAGGTTAAAGTGAACAAACCATGGAGTATATGCTTGACAAAGTATAAGTTAGAAATCTCATGTCCCTTGAATACGAGGACCGCTCCTCATGCTATTCAAGTTTAGTTACCGGTAAGTTCTTGTCATAGTAAGTACATGTGTATCATAGAGAACCGCCAACGGGGTACCCCTTGCCCAATGATACGGAAAAATGACAAGGCAAGCAGACAATGAGCATCTTATCAATCTTCTTATTTACCATGGGAAAATGGTGTTTTTTCTCTCTTTCCTCTTTTCTCATTTTTTTTTCTATTTTTCTCAATCTATATCTCTTTTTTTATAAGAAGAATGCTTTATAGATTGCTCATTATGGTTACGCTACAGGTTTCCACCATGATTAGGCATGGATTAGACCAGCGGCCTAGGCGTTTCTCTAACACACATACATAACTCCATGGACTTACAAGCTCTCCTTTCATTTCACCGACGACATCCATAGACAAAAGAGCATGATATCAACTGGGTACAATGTACAAGTGCAATGTTGAAAGCGTTCCCCATGACAACATGGTTTTGCTAATCCCCAACATATAAGTGCAAGCATATACAATATAGATGACACAATGGTTCAAGTTTATTAGGGGCAAGAAAAGTAAAGTGTGCCATCAAGTTCATGAGAGCTTTAATCACTAGTTTTCTCATAACAAGTTTAATTCGGAAGGTAGATAAAAACATGAATATACTTGGAATAGCAAATGCTAATAGTTGGTATGGTGGAATCTTTGGAATAACTTGGTTTTATTTGGAGTTGGATGCATGAGTGGAACTCATACTTGGTTATAGAGGCTAGCAAAAGACTGGGAGCGACCAACTAAGAGAGCAATAATGGCCATAATCATGCAAAGCGACAAAACATCATTAATTAAAGCATAAAGTGACATTACAAGTCGAAAACTAAAGGATCATAGAGGCTATAGTGACTTGGGATAGTCTTAACATGGTGTGAGCATGCGTCAAGTCAACCCAAATAAAGCATCAAAGAAGAATACAACAATACTATGCTTTAATATGCTAAAACAACGCATGATTCTTTCAAGGCACATTAAGCAATCTAAATTGTTTGTAACATGTCATGCTACAGCAAAAAATCACAAAGCATAAAGCCAAAACAATATCAATCATGACATGACAAAGCATAGGCCACAGTCAAAAACAAGCTCCTTTTGTACCACTTATAAGCATGAAGCTTCCCACTCTTTTCCAATCACCAATCAACTTATTTAAAACCACATATGAATGCAGGGGTCCAACCAATTTTTTTAAGCAAACCAAACAAAATAAAACTAAAAACAAAAACAAAGAAGCTCCAAAAACAACACAATCGTGCATGAAACAATAAAAATGAAGTGTTTGAAAGAACCTGAGATTTTTATTGATGAAGAAGGGGATGCCTTGGGCATCCTCAAGCTTTGACGCTTGTACTTCTTGGATATTTCTTGGGGTGACATGGGGTGGCATCCCCAAGCTTGAGCTTTAGTCCATTCTTCATCTCATTACATCATTCTTTCCTTAACACCTGAAATTTTTCCTTTATACAAAACTTCATGTAATCTTCATTAGCAACATTAGTGTACTCAAGATAATAAGTCTTTGGATTCAGTTTCAACACCAATAAAACTTCCATTAAAACACAAGCTACTGTACCACTTCCCTTAAAAAGCTCAAATCCTCCAAGATAATCCAAAAAGGAATCGACAAGAAGCAAATGCAAATAATGGCAGAAATCTGTCAAAACAGACCAGCAGATAGAAACCAATTTTTTCGAAGACCTTCTGTTGCTCAAATCGAAAAGAGTTTAACTAACGAAAGTTGGATAACAACCTGGGGCAGAACCACAAAAAATTACAGCTCAAACCTACGTATAGAGATTTTATACGAATTTTTACAGCGAAGCACAAAAATCTGTTTCGGGACAGCAACTTTCCCAAACATTACTTCTCTCTCATTAGAGGTTACTCTTGGCACAAAAAGCAAATAAAAAGGATAAGGAGCGGTTGCTACAGAGGTAACAACTTCCAAGACTCAAAGAATACAAATGTAACTGGTGTTTGATGCTAAGACAAATAAATAAAAAGATACATACGCTCCAAATTTATTCAAGTTTCTATGCTACTCAAAAAATAAAGTTTAAAGGTTTGAAAACTGAGGGGTTGTTGAAGAAACTTTTGGCCATTCTTCAATTTCTCAGTTTTTGTGTTCCTTATTCTCTGTGAAAAAACTTCAACACAAAAACTTTCCCATTCTTTCGTATGGTTTTTAACTGAAAAGCTTCCATGGAAAGATTTGTTTTGGTTTCATAGGCATGAACACAAGTGTTCAAGGTCGACCCCCACTTAATCATTACTCATCTTTTCAATCACTTTCTTTTTTAAAAACTTTTTAGGTAACAAGTACAACTTTTTTTGTAATTCACATTTCCTATCCATACTAAGATAGAGAACAACTTAAAACTGAAAGTAAAAACTACTTAGAGATAAAACAAACAAGTGCACACAAGAATATTCACCCACACGCTATTGCTCCCCGGCAACGACGCCAGAAAAGGTCTTGATATCCACAAGTATAGGGGATCGTGTGTAGCCTTTTTGATAAGTAAGAGTGTCGAACCTAACGAGGAGCTAAAGGTAGGACAAATATTCTCTCAAGTTCTATCAACCACTGATACAACTCTACGCACACTAAACGTTTGCATTATCTAGGAAATAAAATTAGAGCAACAATACGAGTACTAGAGATAGCCTTGCATGATAATAAATAACAAGAAAGTAAAGCTAGTTGCTGCAGCAATAAAATACACTAAACTAACAGAACCATGAGTGTGGAATAGTGGTGGCTTTGTCCAAGTTTAATTAGTGAATAAATCGGGTTCATTGTCTTCGATGCAGTTTTCTATGTGGGAGAGGCTAAATATAAATGCACTTCACTACTTGGAATTACATGTATTATATGATTGCATTGTTAGCAAACATCTGCAAGTACTAACAATGTATTAAGGTTTTCCCAACCATAGCCTTAATTTTAATGGTCCTCTTACTCCCATACGTGCAACGTTCTGGTTCGCGTCCTTGGGTTTCTGTCACTCCGGCAGAACTCTCCTTTCCTTCTGCACATACTACAAACCTATGATATTTAATCGATGCAAGCATAAATATAATGGATACCAGCGGCCTAGGCGTTTCTCTAACACACATACATAACTCCATGGACTTACAAGCTCCCCTTTCATTTCACCGACGACATCCATAGACAAAAGAGCATGATATCAACTGGGTACAATGTACAAGTGCAATGTTGAAAGCGTTCCCCATGACAACATGGTTTTGCTAATCCCCAACATATAAGTGCAAGCATATACAACATAGATGACACAATGGTTCAAGTTTATTAGGGGCAAGAAAAGTAAAGTGTGCCATCAAGTTCATGAGAGCTTTAATCACTAGTTTTCTCATAACAAGTTTAATTCGGAAGGTAGATAAAAACATGAATATACTTGGAATAGCAAATGCTAATAGTTGGTATGGTGGACTCTTTGGAATAACTTGGTTTTATTTGGAGTTGGATGCATGAGTGGAACTCATACTTGGTTATAGAGGCTAGCAAAAGACTGGGAGCGACTAATTAAGAGAGCAATAATGGCCATAATCATGCAAAGCGACAAAACATCATTAATTAAAGCATAAAGTGACATTACAAGTCGAAAACTAAAGGATCATAGAGGCTATAGTGACTTGGGATAGTCTTAACATGGTGTGAGCATGCGTCAAGTTAACCCAAATAAAGCATCAAAGAAGAATACAACAATACTATGCTTTAATATGCTAAAACAACGCATGATTCTTTCAAGGCACATTAAGCAATCTAAATTGTTTGTAACATATCATGCTACAGCAAAAAATCATAAAGCATAAAGCCAAAACAATATCAATCATGACATGACAAAGCATAGGCCACAGTCAAAAACAAGCTCCTTTTGTACGACTTATAAGCATGAAGCTTCCTACTCTTTTCCAATCACCAATCAACTTATTTAAAACCACATATGAATGCAGGGGTCCAACCAATTTTTTTAAGCAAACCAAACAAAATAAAACTAAAAACAAAAACAAAGACGCTCTAAAAACAACACAATCGTGCATGAAACAATAAAAATGATGTGTTTGAAAGAACCTGAGATTTTTATTGATGAAGAAGGGGATGCCTTGGGCATCCTCAAGCTTTGACGCTTGTACTTCTTCGATATTTCTTGGGGTGACACGGGGTGGCATCCTCAAGCTTGAGCTTTAGTCCATTCTTCATCTCATTACATCATTCTTTCCTTAACACCTGAAATTTTTCCTTCATACAAAACTTCATGTAATCTTCATTAGCAATATTAGTGTACTCAAGATAATATGTCTTTGGATTCAGTTTCAACACCAATAAAACTTCCATTAAAACACAAGCTACTGTACCACTTCCCTTAAAAAGCTCAAATCCTCCAAGAGAATCCAAAAAGGAATCGACAAGAAGCAAATGCAAATAATGGCACAAATCTGTCAAAACAGACCAGCAGATAGAAACCAATTTTTTCGAAGACCTTCTGTTACTCAAATCGAAAAGAGTTTAACTAACGAAAGTTGGATAACAACCTGGGGCAGAACCACAAAAAATTACAGCTCAAACCGACGTACAGAGATTTTTATACGAATTTTTACAGCGAAGCACAAAAATCTGTTTCGGGACAGCAACTTTCCCAAACATTACTTCTCTCTCATTAGAGGTTACTCTTGGCACAAAAAGTAAATAAAAAGGATAAGGAGCGGTTGCTACAGAGGTAACAACTTCCAAGACTCAAAGAATACAAATGTAACTAGTGTTTGATGTAAGACAAATAAATAAAAAGATACATACGCTCCAAATTTATTCAAGTTTCTATGCTACTCAAAAAATAAAGTTTAAAGGTTTGAAAACTGAGGGGTTGTTGAAGAAACTTTTGGCCATTCTTCAATTTCTCAGTTTTTGTGTTCCTTATTCTCTGTGAAAAAAATTCAACACAAAAACTTTCTCATTCTTTCGTATGGTTTTTAACTGAAAAGTTTCCATGGGAAGATTTGTTTTGGTTTTATAGGCATGAACGCAAGTGTTCAAGGTCGACCCCCGCTTAATCATTACTCATCTTTTCAATCACTTTCTTTTTTAAAAACGTTTTAGGTAACAAGTACAACTTTTTTTGTAATTCACATTTCCTATCCATACTAAGATAGAGAACAACTTAAAACTGAAAGTAAAAACTACTTAGAGATAAAACAAAGAATTGCACACAAGGATATTCACCCACACGCTATTGCTCCCCGGCAACGACGCCAGAAAAGGTCTTGATAACCCACAAGTATAGGGGATCGTGTGTAGCCTTTTTGATAAGTAAGAGTGTCGAACCCAACGAGGAGCTAAAGGTAGGACAAATGTTCTCTCAAGTTCTATCAACCACTGATACAACTCTACGCACACTAAACGTTTGCATTATCTAGGAAATAAAATTAGAGCAACAATACGAGTACTAGAGATAGCCTTGCATGATAATAAATAACAAGAAAGTAAAGCTAGTTGCTGCAGCAATAAAATACACTAAACTAACAGAACCATGAGTGTGAAATAGTGGTGGCTTTTTCCAAGTTTAATTAGTGAATAAATCGGGTTCATTGTCTTCGATGCAGTTTTCTATGTGGGAGAGGCTAAATATAAATGCACTTCACTACTTGGAATTACATGTATTATATGATTGCATTGTTAGCAAACATCTGTAAGTACTAACAATGTATTAAGGTTTCCCCAATCATAGCCTTAATTTTAATGGTCCTCTTACTCCCATACGTGCAATATTCTGGTTCGCGTCCTCGGGCTTCTGTCACTCCGGCAGAACTCCCCTTTCCTTTTGGACATACTACAAACCTATGATATTTAATCGATGCGTGCATAAATATAATGGATACCAAAGGACTGTACCATATCAACATACAACTCTAATGAACCAAAGAAGTTCAACCATTCAATCTAAGAACAAAGAAACTACGCAAACATGACATAGATTATAGGATTATAACTTATAGCATCAAACACCATGTTTACATAGGACAGTACAGAGGTGTGTGGGAGGATGAACCACTGCATACTAGGAGGATTAGGTGATGGAGATGGCGGTGAAGATGGTGAAGAGGGCGGCGCCGGCGCCGACGCCGGCGCGGCGGATTCCTTCCCCGCCGCCGGTATCATGGGGAGCACCGCCCCTTAGCCCCCTTCCTTCATGGCTTCTTGGGAGCCCTCCCCCATGGAGATGGGATCCATGGGAGAGGCAAAAACATGTCTTTGGCGGCTGCAAATTCGTGGGTGGAGGTACCCTGGGCAAATTAGGTTTCCTCCCTTTATATAGCTTTTCGGATTCCCGTCACCCCATCTTGGGCTGCAGTAAATCGGACCTAGCAGGGTCGTACGGACTCGGAATCAGCTAAATTTTATGTCCAAAACGTTTGTCGCAAAAGAGTAAAATACATAGGACATCATGCAACTTGTCCGTATAAATCAGTTTGGTCCCTGTACTCAGAAAATTTCAATTTACGATCATGGAAGACGCATTGCCGGGTCATGGTACGGTCATCGCATACAATCCATATACGTATTGAGTGACCTGACGGGCATTTTGACTTGTCCCACCGTTAACTTAAGTGATGGCCCACGTGCAGCAGGGGGTTTTCACAAAAACGCCAACAACTACAATCTATAAATTTTCCTCCGCGGCCTCGTTGTTCTTCCGGCGACCACACCACAATCCCGAGCGGCCTCTCCTTGCCTCTAAGCTCACTGGCGGTTGTCGCCGTGGCGGAGTAGGCGAACGCGTCCGGGAGCTGGGTGCATGTGTGGCCGCAACATGTACATGCCTTCCACCACCGCGGATCTCACATACGCCGCTGCCGCGTTCTCGTCGAGCGCCGACATGAGTCCATTCTGGCGAGCAGAGCGCATCAGTTCATGTTGGAAAGCAACATTTGTGGGGGTTCGTGCAGAAGAAGTCCATGCCGGCTGCGAGGTGGGCGAGCTTCGGGCACACACGACGTTCCTCTTTGGCGTCCGCCCGCCAGCATATTGTGTCCGTGTATCCCGCATCGTACGTGAAGCTAGCTAGCAAGAACCGATCAACCTGCTTGCTTGTAGCGTGTACGTGCATGTTCCTCCAGCGAGTCAGCTTGTACACATGGTTGTTTTGCTTCGGTCAAAACAACTGACTAGCAGCGAATCAATCTTGAGAGCGTACTGACCCAGCTTTGCTACGCGCCGCGCTTGTCGAAAAATTACATGTGAGGTGCGTCACAAGATCGGTCCAATCCCAAACAGCAGCTGCTCTGTAGGTTCAACGCCTTGTCGAGCCATGACGCACGGCGTGGTGTGGTACCAATTGTCCGTCGGCGTCATGCTCCTTCGAGGCCGGCTCCAGCGTCCCGGACGTGGTGGGCGCCATGTACACCCTCCTTCTCGATCATGCTGCAGCGCGTCGGCGGCAGCGGTACCTGTAGGGGTTCGTAGCATGGAAAACAAAAATTTTCTATCGCATACAAACAAACAAGCCAAGATCTATCTACTAGATTGTAGCAACGAGTCGATAGAGGAACTCACCCTCGAAGATTCCAAAGCGGTTAACGAGAGCAGATTCTCGTGGGTGATGTAGTCGTACTCTTTCCGATCTCAAGATCGCGTGAGCGATCCTTCCAGCGCCACGTTCAGCAGCGCTCCCTTGATCGGTCACACGTTCGGTACTCGACGAAGACCTTCCTCTCCTTGTTCCAGCAGGCGGAGGTTGTAGCACTCTCCTCGCGATTCCGGCTGTGGCGTGAATGCAGGAAGTAGAGGGAAATCCAGAGGCTTCGCCTTAAGCCGGTGCGAGTATGGTGGAGCTTATGAGAGAGGCTATTAGTGGTCTAGTAATTAGACACACCAATTAGAAGGCTCTAAACCAATTAGAAGGCTCTAAACCGCTGGCTAAAGCAATTAGAAGCTCTAAACCAAAACGGCTCTAAACCGGAGATTAGAGGTGGAAACTTGTGTGTGCTAGGAGGAGCCCTGCCCTCCTTATATAGGTGGGAGGGCCGGCCAAGGGAGGAGAGTCCCTCCCAAGTCGGCTTGGTGGGCGGGCCAAGGGACGAACCCTCCTCCAATTCGGCCTCCACCAATCCTCCTCTCTTCCCACTTCCCAAAATTGCCGTTTGACTTTCAAACTAGCCGTTTGACTTTTCAATTTAGGATTTAAATAAACCCTTTATTTTGGACAGCAAGAACACCTAGTACATGATGCAATCATTCCAACTTACAATGACACATTCATGTACCCTTCCCCCGGAGTGGGACATTCAGGACCTTCTAGAATGTTCCCGATGAAAACAGAACCATTCCCCAACTCCGAAATGGGACTTTCCTTATATGAATCTTATTCTCCGGACCATTCCGGATCTCCTCGTGATATCCCGGATCCCATCCGAGACTCCGAACAACATTCGGTCTCTTTCTCATAATACCATAACTACTCAAAACACCGTGAATCCTTAAGTGTGTCTCCCTACGGTTCGTGAATTATGCGGACATGATCGAGACACTTCGCCGAACAAGAACCACTAGAGGACTCGGGAAATGCCAATGGCTCCCACATATTTCTACGATTACATGCGATCGAATGAACCACTTACATACGATACCAATTTCCCTTTGTCTCACGATATGTTACTTATCCGAGGTTATGATCGTCGGTATCTCGCATACCTAGTTCAACCTCGTTCTTGATAAGTACTCTTTTCTCGTTCCCGTGATATGTGATCCCTTGTGAGCCAGTCACATGCTTGCAAGCTAATTGGATGACATTTCACCGAGAGGGCCCAGAGTATATCTATCCGTCATATGGATGGACAAATCCCACTCTTGATCCATGTGTTTCAACCAATACTTTCCGAACACTCAATGCCACTTTTATAGCCACCCTGTTACGGTGTGGTGTTTGATGACATCAAAGCATCCATCCGGTAAAGGTGATATGCATGATCTCATGGTCGAAGGAATTAGGTTACTATGTATCAGAAAGCATATAGCAATTGAACTATTGAAATGACTTGATCTTTATGCTACGCTTATCTATAGGAGTATGTCCATCACATCATTCTCCTAACGATATGATCCTGTTGTTAATAACATCTCTATGTTCATGATCAGAAACAATGATCATATATTAACCAACAAGCTAGTTTAACAAGAGGCTTTACTAGGGACTCTTATTTTAGTTTACAAATCACACAAGTATTAATGTTTCCGGTTAATACAATTATAGCATGGTATGTAAACATTTATCATAAGTGTGAAGATATGATAATAACCACTTTATTATTGCCTCTTGGGCATATCTCCAATAGTCTCCCACTTGCACTAGAGTCAATAATCTAGTTTCAAACCTTTGTGTATTCAACACCTATGGCTTTCCGGTGTTGTATGTACACGATTGCTAGTGGTCAACTGATCTCCGGATCTGACACTTCCAGGTCCGTGTGTAATTGCATGTCTTTGCGTCTCTACGCATCACTCATTCTCTAATGAGATGGCTTTGTATGATTTGGTCTTTCGGTGTGACCTTTAGTTCTTTGGGGTTAAAACATGTTGATAATATTGTCGCACAATATATCTTCATAGTATTATCCATGTGAACTACACCTAGTTTGATAACAAACTACTTGACACAAATGCCCTCTTTTGCTGCTATAATAGCAGTCATATACTTAGCCTTTTGTTGAAGTATCTGTCACAATGTCTTAACTTTGGAACTCATCCAAATCCATCATGGAACTCACTTTCCATTATATTGTGCCACCTTTAATTTAGATTGAGATAAACTTAATTTGTACTTTGTGACAAAACTAGTATCAATGTAGTACTTTTACAATGAACTAACCATCTATTTGTCACTTCTACAAATAATATACTCTTAGTTCTTCCAAAAGATCATAAGAATATCCTTACTATCGTCCAATGATCATCTTATGAATCATTCTGGTATATGCTCATAATATTTATAGCATAGGACATATCTGGATTTGTACATATCATAGTATGATTGATATAAATACTCTTTGTGATTTCATACATCAAGTATCAATCTATACTTGAATCTTTGTTTCACTTACCAAGTGCCAATACACTTGAATATATCATCAACATTGAACTCTTTCAATCCTTTACGCAACAAGAACCTTTCTTGTAGTTTCTATATTGAATTCATGCAATATCTCGTCTATGTACGTCTGGCACAACCATATTAGCGTCTATTGATGCCAAATATTTGGGTTTTGCCTAAGTCTTTCATCGGGATGAAATTCTTAATATGTGTTAATAAAAGATACATTATTTCCAATCAACAATATGTCTTCCACATAATGTATTAGAAACATGTCTTAGCGCTCCCACTTAATTTCTTGCAAATGCAAGCATCTTCATTGTCTCCGATGAAATTAAACTCTTTTAACAGTTTCATCATAGTGAAGATTCCAACTCCGCTATGCTTACTTCAACCATTGAAGTTTGCATATGCTTTTAGCATCCTTTGAATTAACAAAACCCTTTGGACCGTGTCATGCACACGTCCTAGGTAACCATTCTATTAGAAGAACTTGTTTTGTTTATTCTACTACCACATAACAAATTATATGTAGTGGTTGCTACATTAATCCGTCTAGACTAAATATCGCTATGAAAGATCAGATCTTGTCATAGTCAACTTTGAACATTGTTGTGAACTCTTTCCCAACATGTCGACTATTTCATAGATGTGAAACATCCATGTCTACTTCTTTATAGATCCAAACACAAATGTAAGGTCTTACACCTTTTTCGAGGGTCCTTCAAGTTCAAAACTTGATTTCGTGTATGGAACTATCACGGATTATATGGCTTCAAGCCATTTGAGTCGGGCCCATCATCGCTTCTTTGCATGTAGTAGGTTCATTATTCTCAAATAATGATTCAACCCTCAAATCTTGGTATTTGATTGTTCATTCGACCTACTGGTTTCAATAGAAACTTAGACCTCTGTGACCACAACCTTTGAGGCACGTGAGCCATGAGCATTATTCTTTGCCTCGGAACACTTTTCGGTCTTTGCAACTTTGCACATATAGCTAAGGTTCTTTTAACCTTATCAAAGTTCTATTGTCCTCCCACTTAACTTTTCACGAAAATTCCTTCTCAAAGAAACTTGGCGTTCTAAGCGACAAACACTTTTGTCTCCGGTGTTTATGGAGGAATACTTACTTGATAATACAAAGACAGGTTTATCCGACTTTGGTTGCAAACATCTTTCTTATGCATAGCATACCAATGTTTAAGAAAGGACTACTTGGGTTTTATCCCAAACCATAACATTATATGGTGTCATTTCAGCGGATTATGATGGAGCTCTTTTAGTGGAAAACGGTAGTCTCTAAAGCTTTTAATCTTAAAAATATAATAGAAGTTATATGAATAATACCTTGATCTTACCATGTCAAACAAGGTTTAATTACATATCTCGAATGCTCCATACTCTTATGGTGTTTCGGGAAATGCAAATCCACGGAACTATTCCATAAATCTTAGGTATTATGCTAAACTTGTAACTTAAATATCTTCCTTTATGATCTTATCATAAACTATTCATATTCTTGTTACAATGATTTTGCACTTCATCTTGAAAGTCTTTGAACTTTTCAAGTGTTTCATACTTTATCCTTATTAAGTAAATATTCATATATTCACTCAAATTTTCGGAGAAAGCATATGAAGTTGAAATCCATCGCTCTTGACTACACATAATGGAGTTCGTACAACAATATGCACAAGTTCCAATAAGCTAGTCTTTCGTTCCCTTTTGGCCTATGAACGAAGTTTTAATTATCTCTAGGAAAGTTTCACAAACGTCATTTGATCAAAATCAAAAGACTCCAAAATTCCATCCACATGGAGTTTCTTCATGTTTTCTTTCCAATATAATTTAAACGGCGATGACACTTCCTAAGTGATCTTTCAATCAATTTGTCTTTCGACAATTTTAGCACTAGTTTTATGGATGTGATTTCTCCAACGAGATTTGTGAATCATCCATCTTTTATGGATTACGGCAATTATTTGAACAACCCTTTTGTTCTCATAATACCTGATAAAACAAATCTTGAAGGCAAGCTTTGATGTTTAACGAGCAACATAATAACCCTTTATTTGTTCTCGATGAACATCATCACATATTCTTTTGCTATTTACTTAGGCCATTGTAGTTCATGAATTGTGTTGTTTCGTATGACGATTCACACCAACAAATTCAGTATCAAATACTTAAGAACCACATTGTTTAATAAGCAAAGAATATAGCCATAACACATATATCATCTATATACTTAAACTGAACAATTCTAGTCTTTTCTTTTCTGCCATATACTTATGAGATTCTCTTTCAGTATTTCCTTTTCTGTTTGAAAGAATCTATCAACATCAATAGTGGAGTCATACTTATGACACATAGTCCAAAGCGTGTATAGTTAAATACCAATGTCTTTGAACTTGCACTTTGAAGTAGATCACCATTATCAAATATTTGGTGTTCTTTCAAATTCCTTTCTTTAGTAATCTCTTGGTGTAGTAAACATTTTACCTACATCAAATATTCACCCTCATCATGGACTTATCCATGATCTAGCTACTTTTAGCTTGTAACGGTGAATCGTGAGTATAATGTTGCTCTCCAAAACCTTTTGGAAGATTAGGACAACTAGTGTCTCCAACCTTTTGCAAATTCTCATCAAATATGAGAACATGACTTTTGCCATATTATACTCTATCATGTTGTAACCAAAACTTCATTTCAGACATCACAATATCTTCCACACATCATGGTTTCTGAAACAACTCTTTCAGATCCTAGATAACCTTGATATTGAGACAATCCTTTGAATATCAAGAATCATGGAGACAAACATGATACTCAAACACTAACACTTGGAATTGTCACTCTTGTTTTAATACTAATTATTAAACTTTATGGAGTAACCGGAAATTACTGAAAGTTTGCAATAGGACTTTTAAACTTTAGATTAACACTTCAAAACAATACGATACCAGTTCGTAAAGTAACTAACCAGAATTCTATAGTTCTATCATCTCAATTATAACTAAGCGCAAGGTGGTACACGGATGCCAATGACTACAACAACTATGCAAATACACTTTGATTTAATTTATGATAAATTGAGTTCTAATTAATAATTAAATTAATCCAGGTGAACTCCTACTCAAAACAACATCCCTCACATTGTTTTAGTGATCACACGAACCAAATCCACCACATCAAAACCGATCATCACGAGAGTTGATGTAGCTTCAATGGCGAACAATCAACATGTTCATCATATCTACTATATGACTCATGCTTTACCTTTCGGTGATCCGTGTTCACGAGACCATGTGCGTACATGCTAGGCTCAAGATCAAACCTTAGCTACCGCATAAGCAAATCTGGCTTGCTTACGTTGTATTCACCGGAATCAAAGACACCCGATCATCACGTGGTGCTTGAGCAGCAAGCTTTGGCAGTGCATACTAAGGGTGAACACTTTAGAACTTGAAATTTATGTGCATGAGGATCATCTTATAATGCTACCGTCTACTAAGCAATACAAGATGCATAAAGGATTAACATCACAGGCAATTCATAATATGTGATATGATATGGCCTTTCTTCTTTGTGCTTTCGATCTCCATCTTCAAGCACGAACATGATCTCCATCATCACCGGCATAGCATCAAGGTCAATGATGCTTCTTCATGGTTGTCGTCCACCAGCTTCAACTATTACAACTACTTTGAATAGACACGCAGGTCTTAACAAAATTGAAGACAACCATATGGCTCCTGCCGGTTGCCAACTTACAATAAGGAACATTGCATACATCAAATATAATCACAATCATGGCCATATCACATCATTGCACACCCCTGCAAAACAAAGTTAGACGCCTCTACTTTCTTTGCATATTTTACGTGGTTTGGGGCTTTCAATAAGTGTCGTTCTAACTTACGAACAAGAACCACAACATTGATACTAGCATTGTTGATTACCCGTTGTAATTGGATCTTAACTATGCTAGGAGAAACAGGCACCCGCAGAGCCACTTATGCAATACAAGTTGCATGTCAAGCGTGGAGCAAGTCTCATGAACGATGTCATGTAAGGTTAGCCCGGGCCGCTTCATCCCAACATACCGCTAGATGCAAAGTACACAAAAAGCAATCTACAATAAAAGCATCAATGCCCACAATGACCATTGTGTTCTACTGCAAGATCTACATATAGACACGGCTCGATACCCTTTGTAGGGGTTCGTAGCATGGAAAACAAAAATTCTCTATCGCATACAAACAAACAAGCCAAGATCTATCTACTAGATTGTAGCAACGAGTCGATAGAGGAACTCACCCTCGAAGATTCCAAAGCGGTTAACGAGAGCAGATTCTCGTGGGTGATGTAGTCGTACTCTTTCCGATCTCAAGATCGCGTAGACGATCCTTCCAGCGCACGTTCCAGCAAGCGCTCCCGATCGGTCACACGTTCGGTTTTCGGCGAAGACCTTCCTCTCCTTGTTCCAGCCAGCGGAGGTTGTAGCACTCTCCTCGCGATTCGGCAGCTGACGGCGTGGTACCAGGAAGTAGAGGGAAATCCCATGAGGCTTCGCCTTAAGCCGGTGCGAGTATGGTGGAGTTTATGAGAGAGGCTATTAGTGGTCTAGTAATTAGAAACACCAATTAGAAGGCTCTAAACCAATTAGAAGGCTCTAAACCGCTGGCTAAAGCAATTAGAAGCTCTAAACCAAAACGGCTCTAAACCGGAGATTAGAGGTGGAAACTTGTGTGTAGGAGGGAGCCCTGCCCTCCTTATATAGGTGGGAGGGCCGGCCAAGGGAGAGTCCCTCCCAAGTCGGCTTGGTGGGCGCCGCCAAGGGAGAACCCTCCTCCAATTCGGCCTCCACCAATCCTCCTCTTCCACTTCCCAAAATTGCCGTTTGACTTTCAAACTAGCCGTTTGACTTTTCAATTTAGGATTTAAATAAACCCTTTATTTTGGACAGCAAGAACACCTAGTACATGATGCAATCATTCCAACTTACAATGACACATTCATGTACCCTTCCCCGGAGTGTCGGACATTAGGACCTTCTAGAATGTTCGATGAAAACACCGGAACCATTCCCCAACTACGAAATGGGACTTTCCTTATATGAATCTTATTCTCCGGACCATTCCGGATCTCCTCGTGATATCCCGGATCCCATCCGAGACTCCGAACAACATTCGGTCTCTTTCTCATAATACCATAACTACTCAAAACAACGTCGAATCCTTAAGTGTGTCTCACTACGGTTCGTGAATTATGCGGACATGATCGAGACACTTCTCCGAACAATAACCAATAGAGGAATCTGGAAATTCATATGGCTCCCACATATTTCTACGATTACTTTGCGATCGAATGAACCACTTACATACGATACCAATTTCCCTTTGTCTCACGATATGTTACTTATCCGAGGTTATGATCGTCGGTATCTCTGCATACCTAGTTCAACCTCGTTACTGATAAGTACTCTTTTCTCGTTCCCGTGATATGTGATCCCTTGTGAGCCAGTCACATGCTTGCAAGCTAATTGGATGACATTTCACCGAGAGGGCCCAGAGTATATCTATCCGTCATATGGATGGACAAATCCCACTCTTGATCCATGTGTTTCAACCAATACTTTCCGAACACTCAATGCCACTTTTATAGCCACCCTGTTACGGTGTGGTGTTTGATGACATCAAAGCATCCATCCGGTAAAGGTGATATGCATGATCTCATGGTCGAAGGAATTAGGTTACTATGTATCAGAAAGCATATAGCAAGTGAACTATTGAAATGACTTGATCTTTATGCTACGCTTATCTATAGGAGTATGTCCATCACATCATTCTCCTAACGATATGATCCTGTTGTTAATAACATCTCTATGTTCATGATCAGGAAACAATGATCATATATTAACCAACAAGCTAGTTTAACAAGAGGCTTTACTAGGGACTCTTATTTTAGTTTACAAATCACACAAGTATTAATGTTTCCAGTTAATACAATTATAGCATGGTATGTAAACATTTATCATAAGTGTGAAGATATGATAATAACCACTTTATTATTGCCTCTTGGGCATATCTCCAACAGTACCGACGACACATTCGCCAACGTGTGCATCGGCTGGCCGGGCTCCATGTCCGACGACTAGGTGCTCAACAGGTCCGCTCTTCGGCAGCGCGCCGTGACCGGCGTGATGGCTATTGGCTGGATCCTGGGTTTTTGGCGGTGCCAACTACCCGCTCAAGTCAACGTTGACCTGCTCCTGCTAAACCTCACCAAGCTCGACAAACCTTCAGCCACGTAGACTGTGACGCGTGCCCTCAATCGGGTGCACGCATGCAGTGCTGGACGCGTCGTCCGTGCAGCTGGCCTCAAGGATGCGGAGTCAAATAATCCAGAAATAAGAGATTTTAAGGTGGTTTTATATAAAAAGCACAGTTCTTCTGCCACTACCACACGGGTCCCACATTGCCACATCACCTAATACATACCTGAATCGTATGCGGTGACCGTACAATGACCCTACAACACGTCTTTCATGACCGTAAATTGAACTTTTCTAAGTAGAGGGACCAAACCGATTTATACAGACAAGTTGCATGGTGTCTCATGTATTTTACTCGTCGCGAAATGTCTAATAACTTTGTAGTTGAAGAGTTTTCCGTTTGACGCCATCTTCGACCCGAAACGTGACCATCTTCAAAAAGAGTTCTGAGACAGATTTCTCGAAAAATACCAATTTGACTCCAACAAGGTTTCTACTTGTATTCTTGGTAATTCCTACACATCAAAGTGTAAAACAAGAACATTGTGCACTTTTGCAACTATTAGTAGGTTAGTCCAAATAAATCATAAATTTTATACAAAAAGGAGTGTCAAAAGCATATTATTAGCATAAAACCATCAAAAATTATAGATACGTTATGGACGTATCACGGAGCAAAAGAAGATGCGACGGGTGTGGAGTTGGGGCCGCTGGCAAAAGCGGAAAAACCCTATCCAACTCGTCGAGGGTAACCCCGACACTAGCGGGGAATTTTCTGGCCGCCTTCGCTATAGATGCAGCTTCCTCCGCAAATGTAGAAGACGACGCCGTTGTCGCGACCGCCACCATTTCCGCCCGAGTTCCGCACGCGCAGAAGGTGCGGGATCCCTGAGCGCCCTCGCCAAGGCTGCCTCGCCGTAGCCGGCGAGCTTCTCCAAACAAGGATTCCGGTCTATTGCAACAAAATCATTCGTCGCAACAAGCACAAAATTGTTGCAATATGTACCTGTTGCCACCACATATCATTCATTGCGAGCCGTTGTGACAGGACGCATGGTAATAGGTTATTGCGACAAAAAACCAATCGTGGCAATAAAGTGAAATATTGCAACAATCAGGTGGCAAGTCGCCACATTGTGTTCCATGGCATCATGCACTTGATGCCACAATTTGGCTCGTGGCGATAACTTAATACATCATATAATGAAACGTGGCGACTACTGGTTCATGGCGATAGGAATTTGTGGCAATAACCTATGCCAACAACCGCTTTTTTCGTGGCACATGCTTTCCGTGGCAATAATCTATGACAACAACTCTTATTTTTGTGGTATTAGGCTTTTGCAACGGATCACTATGCACGTGGCATTAACTTACGGCAACACCATTCTGATCGTGGCAACAAAAAATTGCAACATCCAGACAGTCTTATTAATCAATGAAATTTGTACAGAGAGTACCCTATTTGTGAATGTCCAGAACATGATCACAGATCACAGTGAAGAGATGGTAATATTCTATTCTCTCTTTATTGTCATTTCTTTAATTGAAAGATAACATGTATATGACTCAAAATTATGATAAAGATACTAGGATAATATGTTCCACACCAGCATATACATACCATCACTATTGCATATTTCATCATTCAAACGACTACTCGGTAAGAAAGTTAAACTACAGAACATCTTTCACGGAAGTATCTGTACAGATAAATGAACTCTGAAAATGTCACAAGCTAGCCTATATACTCCTCTGCCTCCAACCCCTGAAGTACTTGTTTTGTACTGCTCGCCATGCATAGCATCATCCTCATCATTGATGGTACCATCTCGTCATCTTTGTCATTCCAAGATCGAAGAGTCAGTATAATCACAAAAAGCATAAGAGATGAACTTGCTACAAGTTTCAGCACCAACTAGCTTACACAAAGTAAGACAAAATACTTTGAAGTCAAGTTTGACAAACATTTAGCTAGGTTGTATGACTTCCAAAACTCATGGCTTTTCATCTAAGCATGATGATGTAATGGAGCAGTATAGTTCACAATCTTCCGACCACATTTAACTAAGTGGTTGTTGCACCGCCTAAATAGGTAGTTGGCCTGACAAGTTAAAGCATTCAGTTTTATCCAGATACTATAGTTTAGGTATGCTCAGGTGTGCTCAATCACTATTATCAGAGTAATTCCTACTACATGTTACAGTTGCCATGTATAAGTGTTGATGAATGCACAAAAAACCAGGACTGTTTACCAACTAAATATAAAACACAAGAGAATTAGATCCCGACCGGAAGATAATGCAGCAAGTGTTAACTATACAAGCTTTAACTATATGGAACAGTAGAAAAACTTCATGTTTCTTCAACATTCTAAGAGGGTAATTATGGTATGTTCAATATAGCGTCGATGAAGTCTAATGCTGCAAAACTTAATAGCTGAAATAAAGGCCACACAAGCTACAATGAGAGCAAAGATTGCCTACAAGAATACGTGCTTAATGCCACATAAAGCATCAGAACCATCATTAGCGATTGCAACCTTAAATAATGGAATTCCACTACCCGTGTTGTCCTAAATGATGGCCCCATCTAATAAATCATGTAAATCTGCATTTCACGGCACTCTATTTCTTTTGTAATGTAGCATAGTTTCTTTACAAAATGAAATCTATTGGTTGTAATTAATATGCTAGGACTAACCCAACAATACAATTATCCTCTTAAAATACACTTCCATAGTATTATAATAACGAGATTTTTTGTAGCAAAAACCTCTTCACTTATTTATGGTATCTTACCAATGTGCTAACTTCCAGACCCAATCTACCACCGACGGACATATTTGTACGAGCATTTATGAACTAGTTCAAAATCTAGAACAAAGCAGAATGTAAAATAAGTTCAGTAAACTGATTTCATTTAACAGAACGCAAAGCCTTTCAAAAATCATTTGCATAGTCAAAACCAAATATCCTATTGGCTTTTATTGTCCCTACATGTGATTATTGATGGAAGAACTTGACAAAATTAAGATTGCCTATTTGCAGGTAATGGTCATACATACTAATTAATGGAGCAGTACCCGTGCAACGTCGTCATCAAAACTGGTTGGGAAACCTTGATGTTTCCTGACTTCCTAAAAGTAAAACTTCAGTTAGAAAACTCGAACAGCTATACATAGTTAACTCGAGAGACCACCATACAGTAATCAAGAATAGTACCATACCATATCCTTCACACAAAAATAAAGAAATATAGTAGGGCGTCGTATATCTAGGAAGAACTTTTGATCAGGATACACCCAGAGGTGAAAACTGTAGAATAAAATGAGAAAATCTAACAGCTAAGAAAAAACACGAGATAAGCAAATCACTGCAGGGGCATGATGTGATCATGGACAAGCCTCCTAAAATAAAATTTGTAAACCATCGTCGTCATGACCATTCACTTGTCCATACACCGAGCTATGTACACCTTGCTAGATGATGAGAGTGCAGCCATAAATTTTGAGTTCTATATTGTGGTTACTATTATGAGAGCGGCCATTTGCAGACGGATCAATCAGTAAATGGGCCTATATACTATTATTTCATCACAGGTACTACTAGCTAGCACATCGGCTTCATCTTGCTTTGAAAATGAATCTGGGGCGAGCTTGTTGTCCAAACCTGGAGAGCTGCAATTCCCAAGGGGCAGCAACTTCCAGTCTCTCGTACCTGGTAACCTCAAGCCACGCCCGGACCCATGCCCCCCTCCACTCACTAGATGGATGTCGTAAATGAGGTTGTAGCACTCCAGGCGAGACGCTGCCCAGCACGCAGTTCTCCTTCTTCGTGGTCGAGGACCTACACGGGAATCCCCACAACCCGCTGCACAGAGCCAAGAGTATGCAAGTGATAATAAATCTCAGTCCAGTTCCTAATTTAGATGTAATTCCAAGCATACCTCAGATATTACAAGATATAAAAGGCTGCATCTCACATAATCAGCAGAAAGAGAACCAAACACTATGTCAGGACCAATGAACAGAGAAATTTTGAGGCCAGAACATACAATGGAATACCTTCAGATTGGAGTTCCCTTCTCCGGCATCTGTAGATGGCGGGGCTGGGGCGCTGAGGTGACAACCGGCATGATCGAGCTGGGGCGCTTAGATTGGACAGGGAATGGGGTGAGGTTGACTGCTCGATGTCGGAGCACATTACCGGGGCGAGCTTGTTTTCCCAACCTAGAGCAGGAGGCTTCACATCAATCTAGCCCCCCGTGCCCTCTCCTTGATGGCCTTAACGAAGCATGGTTAGGGTAAGAGGACATGTGTAAAACTCTGCTTCTCCTGATGAACTGTCGATGTGCAGATAGACATATCAAGTAACGCCTCAGTATGATTATGAAGAGGGAACGGTCCAGATGCGAGGATGATGATCAACGGTGGAGCGGTGGTCTTCTCCCCATTAGTTATTACCTCTGTTTATTTACTGTTATCTTATCTGAGCTCAGTGCTCTGTAACTCCCAGTTGTAACCGAATATATTAGCCAGCCCAGGAGCTGGGAAGAAAGGCACCGAAGAACTCAACCCTAATTTTATCTCTTTACTTCCTGTTCTAGTGCAACTACCTTAGAAAATTCCCCAATTCGTTGAGGGGTCTCCGAATCGGGGGAGTTGTAGAAGTCCAATTCCGGCTAGCGGGATTTGACAAATTGGTATCAGAGCGGAGCGATTCTCGGCTACCCAATTTTTCTTATGAATCTTGACATGTGAGCAACTCGGCTTGGGTTCGTGGCGGCGAATCGATCCGGGCAGAGAGGGTGGTTGGGGTCTCTCGTAAAATCCCACCCTCCTCTCCCATTTCGCGGCGGCGGGGCGTTGAGTCGACGGTGGCGCAGGCGGCGGTGACGTCCTCCCTGACGTGTGTCGACGACGGCGGCTTGGCGGCGGCGGCACCATTCGAGCGCATACTGAGTCTCCGTCGAGGTTGCCGGGAAATATCTCTCCTGGTGGTAAAATCCCTTCGACGAACTTGGTACATGTGCATCTAGGCGGCGGGATCGCGAGGGGGCGGTAGAAAAGGACTACCTTGAAGGCGCAACCATGCCCAAGTCCAAGAACTCTGACACAGCCGAGGCAGCAGAATTGGTTGCCCTCAAGCTGGACCTGGAGCATGTCAACACAAAGACTTGTGGAATTGGGACTAAGGTGTACGGTCTGCAAGGTCAGCTAGCTTGACTGTCTGAACAGATGTCCAATCTGACAACCATGATCATGGAGGATAGGAGTCTTGCGACCGAGAAGGCATGGAATATCGCCAGCGCGAGTCAACAACAAGAACCTGATACATCTGAACCCCGTGGTCACTCTCAACCACCATACTGGAAACGGCGCAGCGAGGCTACAAATCAGCTAAGGTATGAGTTCCACTACCAGGAGTACAATGATTATGCTCGTCCTCCTGAAGAATACCAGCAAGCGTACTATGAGGTACATGCCATGGAACCAGGAAATTAACAATACCCATATCCCCAACCACACCCATACAATCAGCCTCAACCACCACCATATTACATCCCATAGCCATACCCTGAACAATACTCTTCCCAACACAATATGCACAATCAATCCTTCCATGTGCCACACACTACTGATCCTTTTCACCCACCCAACCCAAACTACCATCCAAATACCCACCCAAATTGGCAGCAACCATATTCACATCAGCCCAACAACTATAACCCAAATCAGATACCACAGCATGCTCCCAACATACCCCAACAGCATGTGGACTACATGCAAGAAAGAAACATACCCCAACCTAAAAGAGGACAGCTTCCCAGAGGACAGTACAATAGACATGACACGCAACAATGGTTTGATAGAGATGAACAGTTCTACAAATCCATTGCAAAGGCACCCAAGATGGACTTCCCCAAGTTTGATGGGTCCAACCCACAGGAATGGTTGCGCATGGCAACAAAGTATTTTGCCATGGTGTATGTTCCAGAAGATAAAAAGTTCGATTACGCTCAAATGTACATCACGGACATAGCTGATACATGGCTCAGAAACTCTGGGGTGCTAGAGGAAAACTTAAATTGGAAGCAATTCTTCCAAGTTTTGCTACAAAGGTTCACTGATGACAATGCTTATGAGGTGTTAGAAGAATTCAACACTATTAAGAAGGGACAAGAATCAGTTAATGAGTACACTGACAGATTCAAGGACAAGATGTCAAACTACAAAAAGGAAAACCCAGAAGTCAAGGAAACATAGTACATCAAATGCTACATCAATGGCCTTAGAGGAGAAATCAAACATTACCTAAAACCACTGAAGCCTACTTCATTGTATGAGGCTGTTGAATATGCTCATGACATGGAAAAAGGAGCCAATGCAACTGCACAACATAACAACAAAAAGTATCAGTACTCAAGCAACCCTTCCAAAGAAAATTACACCTCCTACCAACAAAATAATCCTAGGCCATACAGTGAGAACACAGCTACTAAGAAGGAGTATGCCAAGCCTGTGGGCAAACCTGAAGCTAAATTCAACGAACCAGGATTGTGTCGATACTGTGGGAAGAAATGGTTTTTCGGTCACCGTTGCCAACAGTACAAGAAGCTGAACCTCATGGCAGCAGAGGAGGACGAGCACCAGGAAGTTGATGTTGAGCAACTGCAACAACAAGAAACAAAACCTTCCCAGCCATCGCCAACCAGCCCTACTACAGACGAACAACTCATGCAAATTTTAGTCTAGGCTGTTAGTGGTAGATCTTCCAATACTACTTTTACCCTACAAGTAAAAATTGGAGGCAAGATAGGTTTGGCACTGGTCGACATAGGAAACACTCACACCTTTATGGACTTGAGTTTTTCCACAAAAATTCATTGCACAACTATGCCTAATACCATGGAGAAGGTACTTGTAGCAGGTGGAGGAACGTTACAAATAGGAGCAACGGTCCAAAGCATGTCATATACAATCCAAGGGCAAGAATTCAATAATTCCTTCAAAGTAACGGCACTTAAAGAATATGATATTGTTCTTGGTGGAGATTGGCTGAATCACCATAGTCCAGTAAAATTTGATTACAAGACAAAGGAGTTGAAAATCAGAGTAAATGGCAAAGATAAATTAATCCTCAGAGATAACTCCTCTCCTTTGTTGGAAATATGCCCTAAGACAAATAGTAGTAAGGACTATTATCATATTTCATATAGTTTATGATTAAGTTTTATATCATGCTATAACTATATTGAGTGGAAACATAAATACACGTGTGATATACAAACAACCAGGGGTTCCCAGTGAAACTCTAGTCACTGGTTCATTGGTCAACAGATGATCATGTTTCCTGATCATGTGGCATTTATGCCAGTTGGAAATGAGGTCATCTCATTATGAGAATGAGATGATGAACCAATACCCAATCTAAACATCGTGATCCAATCATGTCACGAAGTTCAAGTTACGATGATTATAAAAGGATCCTCGTAGGCTATTCCTTAGACCATGAGGCTATATCAATCACTGTCTCCCGAGAGTGCTTAGATAGCATCAAACGCCATCTGGTAATACGGTGGTTATAAAGGTGTGTTCAGGTATTCGGAGGAAACCGTAGAGGCAATATATGTCAAGAGCGGGATTTGTCCGTCCATGTGACGGGAAGATACTCAAGGGCCCACTCGGAGAAGTTGTATCCAATAGCTGTGCAGCGTGTGATTTGATCACGGGGATATCACTTGTCGGAACGAGTCAAATAGCATTGTTCAGTAACGAGATTGAACACGACATGATGATGTCATTGATCAGATCTCGGGCAATGCAAGTATCGAGTGACAAAGGGAATAAGACACGACTGTCCTGGTTCAAACGACGAAAGATCTTCGTGGAACGCACAGGGGTCACATGGCCATCCAGGTCCCTCTGTCGATCATTGGTGCGGGAGTGTCCCGACCATGTCTAGAGTGTTCCCGAACCGTGGGGTATCACGCTTAAGGGCTTGATGATGCTTAGAGAGTGTTTATAGGATCGGTGGAATCATCGAAGAAGAGTAGGGAGAAAACCAGAAGGGTTTCGGTAAGTCCGGAGGATGCCCGGAGTGGAGGTGGAAAATGTTCCATAGCCATGGAGGTTGAATAATATGTGAATGAATGTTAAATATTGATTTAATCATTTATTCATAATTATTTAATAAAAAGAAAAACAATTAAAGGTCAAAAAGGCTTAATGGGCCAATTTCTGGAGGGAGAGGGCCCATTAGGGGAAAGGAGAGAGGGAGAGGGGCCAAGGGGGAGGCCGGCTGGGCCTAGCCCCCCCGCGCGGGGCCCACTAGGGTGGCCGGCAGCCACCCCTCCCCCCTCCTCTCCTTTAGTCCCACCCCGAGACTTTGAGGGAGGTAGTACCTCCCCCCTATATATAGTGGGGTATTTGGCCAAGATAAATACACCAATAATCAATAAAGGTCTCCCACTTTTGGGAGGACCTCTAATTGATATTTTCTCTCTCCCCCCTCTCTCTCGTGACCGTGGTCCCAAGTCTGGACTACGCGAGCGAGAGACATCTTCACCATGAGCACCGTCGCCTTCTGAGATTCGGATCAGAGCTCTACTTCCATGGCTGCTCTTTGGATCGTAGAAGCGGGAGTCATCGTCAGGCACCAGATGTGTGTAACTCCCCGCGAGGTGTCGCACTTGAGGCACTCAATTCGTTGGAGCCAAGGAGCGCAAGGACTTCATCACGACCTTGAGGTCGGCTTCGGCTCGTCTACATCAACCACGCTCTCCTGAGCGTTGACAACACTTTTCGGTCTTCAAGGGTAAGTTCACGAAAAGCCCCTCCCGTTACTGTATTACTAATAGATAGGTCCTGGCAGCTTGGGGTTCGAGGCGTGAGTAAAATTTATTGTTTTCATACGCGGAACCCCTACAGTGGTATCAGAGCTAGATCTATGCGTAGTAATGCTAGTACGGGTAGAACACACGAGATGTAGCATGTGGGCGTTGATCTTTTAGTCGTTACCCTCCCACGTGTACTTGTGTATACCGCAGTAATGCTTGATGGAGCGGCCCCCAAACGACTTTATGTGTTCATTCGCGAGACTGGTCCACACTTGACATACGGCTTGTACTGTATAAAGTGGCTTAGGGGGGTGTCTGTCTCTCTAGCATTAGTTGGTATACCATTTGCAACGGAGGACCCCGAAAGGGGTGTAGTAGAGACAACTACTTGATTAGCGTTGTGCTGAAAGTTCGTAGGTAAGAATGGTTCTTGTGCGAAAGCCCATTCAGCCACGTAAAACATGCAAACATAAAGTGGAGGCGTCTAACTTTGTTTTGCAGGGGGCGTTGCTTTCTAATATGGTTGCGGCAAAGGTAAAGTGATTACCTTCTGTTACGTAGTAGTAAATAGTCACGGAGGTGACAAACTACCACGCTGGAATGACACCGGTACCCTGGTGTCTACGGAATCCCGAACTGGCCGAACCCGTGACGGCGGACGGAGATCACGACGTGAAGGACCATATCACATAGCATTTACATTCAATGTTATTGTTTGTATGTCTTATTGTGTGCTAGTATTAGATACTCGACGGTAGCCTAATAAGATGATCCCTGTTAAAATTACCAACGATTGTGTTCCCCCTTAGTGTGCACCACCAAGAAAGTTCTTCGGTATGAGGCGATCCAGGGTTACAGGCCTGGGTGTCAGACATATCTACGTTCACATATAGTGGGTGCAAGCCATGTTGCACAGCGAATACACTAAGGTTGAGTTGGCGAGCCTAGCACGCCACAGAAGCATGGCCTTGGAACACGGATGGTCGAAAGATCGAGCACGAGTCGCATGAATGATGTGACCGATGTTTAGCGTCCACCCTTGAACCCATATTGATGGCCGTGATGATCGGGGGAGATGTGGCTGATAGGGGTCGTGTTATCACTAGGAACCCTTTTGGGGATAGGTATTTCTGAGTGGAGTTATTATTAACTCATTTAATTATAAACTTAGTCTAAATTTCTTTTGCAATTATAAATGTAGAAAATGGTTCTCTCCGAGATTACCTTCCCTATCGACGTTTGGTTAAAAGGAGAAAAGCTCAAGTTAGATGGATCCAACTTTTCTGCATGGGTCATACGCCTGTTTGATCTCCTTGGGGAGAACAATGTAGCCGACTACATGACCCGCGAGATGTATTTGGAGCCACCCTATTCTCATGAGACCCAGGAGCAGCAGGATCTGCGCTATCATCGTCGTGTGATGGCCACATTTAGATCAGTGACCATGCGCCTCGGAATGGAGGATGTGCTATGGCCAATGGTGGGAAGTCTCAAGCCCCGAGTGGTCATGGAACATCTGAGATCGCATTTCGTGGAACAAGTGCGCATGTGGGAGTATGAGCTGATGGGGGACTTCCTCTCCATAAAGATGGAGGAGGGCTCCTCACTGGATGAGCACTTATTGCGCATCTACGATGCGTACATGAGTCTGGCATATTACTTGTACAACTGGTTCTCAAGATCATTTGCCATGGGAGTTGTGCTACGGTCGCTTCCACCAAGCTTCCAAGCACAAGTCAGGATCTGCATTATGAGAGGCGACACGGAAACACTAGATTTCCTCGAGTTCATATCACATTTCAGAAATGTGGTAGATGAACCCAACGTCGCTGGAGTCGTCAACGACAAAGGTATATATTTGATATACAATTTTATAAATGTTATAATCTTGCAAACACATTGCAGTGTTAAGTATATCTGATACTTGTTCTGTTTTGCTGAAAACAGGTCCTTCTGCATGAGAGGTGCTTGCTGGAGAGGAGGTGACGTTGCATGTTGATGGCGAGCATGATGATGATAGCCGACGACACTCTCCCTCGACATTTATCATTTAGTTTATGTCTTAGGATGATTTTTGTAATCAAGAGATTGTGAACTTCTTTAGTGTGTCTCACACTTCGTGAGACGGTTATTCATATGAGTTTATAACAAACAGTTGTTCTACTTTTATGAATGATTTCTATTCGTGTTCATATCTTGTTTGATTATGTGTAAATTATCCTTGCTGTTTTAAACTAATTGATAATGCATGAACATTTGTAAAACATTAAAATGCCTTGTTTAAAATACCCAACTTAATGATATATTCATTAATGAATGAAACCATTGTTTAAATTCAAAGTTATGTGATAATATGTGAAAGTCATTCGATTTCTTGTCACATATAAATCATGCCTAAGTTTGGCAAAATAACTTGAACACCGTGTATTACTTGAATGCAAAGTGTTTAATGAATTGTTAAATAGAATACATACTCGATGTATTGGGTTTTAACGAAAATGGTAATTATCATTATATGATTGTTTAAATGTGTAAAGTAGTTTACCAAAGGAAACATGAATATGAAACTATTTGATTTGATCAAAATGTTTCATCAACAAAGGGTATAAATATAAAAGAGAACCTAATTACTATGATTTGATCAATAGTAATGAAATTCGAATTTATAAGAATGGCATAAAAGTAATTGTGGAATGCAAAGCGTTCTGAAACGTCAGAATGCAAAGCATCACAATGTGATATTAGATATCAAATGGGTTGAATAGAAGGCACCAAATAAATCATTGTAGTGTAGATGTAGAGACCATTAGCTTAGAAATAGTTAGCACTCAATTAGAATGTAGTGAACCATTTGAATTCGTGAAAGTTTTGGGGATATTCGATATAACTGAAACAATAGCGAATAAGTCCTTGTAGCATATTCATTGGAAACATTGAATACGAAATCCATAGCTGAAACCAAAAGGAAAAGCAAACTTCGTATTGCTTGGATTTTGTTACATTTTTGAGAAAGCTCACTTTGAGTGATATTTCTCAATTATGGAGCAAATGGAAAATAGTGTAAAAACACGATGAGGATTCAAAACCCTGCATCAGAGTGTTGAGAAGCGCAACGGACAACGTTCCTGAACGGTTCTCTTCACAGAAGCAAAGAATCAATGATATTGATCATTGTGTTTTCCCCACTAGTGTTTTCACTATATGAAGTAGGATTCAAAATGTAATCCATATCTAGTATGGAGACACTTCTGAATCATTTGTCATGATTATTGGAATATGACATACCTACGAACTACTAAGAAAACAATGGTAAACTAAAATTATGAGAAATCCTAATAGCGAAATTCCCTTGAGATTAGAAAGCGATTAGTTGCTGAATCTCACAAGTAAAAGGGGTTACTTGAATTTTCCCTAATGACTGCAAAGCCATAGTGGAAAATGGGGTGAATGACAAAAGCACAATTTGTCAAGTATTGGATGAATTCAAATGAATTTGATTCATGTGTGCTAAATGTCAAGTGGATTTAAAACTAGTAAAGTACTAGTATCTCATAATAAATCTCCAAGTTTGATATTTGATCAAAGGATTTTAAAGTTATTCAAAATAGTAAGGAGATATGCAATTTTCATAAAATTGAGTGGGAGCTATGAAAGTCTTCCTGAAACAATATGTGATTGACATATTTTTGAGTGGGAGCAATATAAGTCTCAAATTCAAATATATAGGAACATATTCTGAGTGGGAGCTTATAGGAGTAATTCTTAAGTATATTAAGAATGAAAGGCGCAAATACTTATAAATAATGATTTATAAGATGTAGAAGTTGATAATAGGTGTATTATGATATTATGTAGTATTCCTTAAGAGATTCTGAAAAAGGTTTTCAGAATAGAAGTTAATTAAGGAACTGGTCCTTAATAACTCGAATTAGGAATAGCATTAAGTTTAGCATCAATTGTTGAAAGAAAGAAAAGGATGATTGTCATCCACTATGTTGAGACATAGGTTCTATCTTAGTAAACCATGATGATAACTTAGCATAATATGTGATCCAATAAGGAACGTTTAAAAGTGATTAAGTTCGAATCACAAAACGTTGATCTAAGTTTGTTCGCAGTGTCTAGTAGAGAACTGTGGACACATTTTCCAAATCCATAAAGGATGACATATCTTAAAGCATAAAGGGTTATGTTATAAGGGAATATGTTGGAAACTCCTGTAGGTACCAATTAAATTCAAGTAGGAAGCGAGGTGGAAAAAAACATCGAAAGATGCATAGAGTGCACTAGTGTTTCTATGAATACATTTATAATAATAGATAAGGGTACCATCTAAAGTGTTGTATAAAGTTATGGCGGGGCTAGTTCGCTTTTAACATAGAATGATGTGTCCCAGGGCACAGTGCCCATGAGAAAGCCCTCGAGGTTGATCTAACGTCACTGTAGGCTCCTGGAATCAGGCCTCGTTCTGCTGCCATAGCAACGATGCATACACACAGATGCTATCATGTGATGATAGAATATTAATGTCAATCAAGGTGACATTAGTAAGTTGCAAAGGATTTGGGACTGTAAAGTACAAACCCAAGGCTCAACCTCTTCCATAAGCAAGCATGTTCAGGGTACCGGGTACATGGTGCCAAATATTGAGGACAAATGCAGCTAGTGTATTTGTACTCTAGTGCAAGTGGGAGACTGTTGGAAATATGCCCTAGAGACAAATAGTAGTAAGGACTATTATCATATTTCATATAGTTTATGATTAAGTTTTATATCATGCTATAACTGTATTGAGTGGAAACATCAATACACGTGTGATATACAAACAACCAGGGGTTCCCAGTGAAACTCTAGTCACTGGTTCATTGGTCAACAGATGATCATGTTTCTTGATCATGTGGCATTTATGCCAGTTGGAAATGAGGTCATCTTATTCTGAGAATGAGATGATGAACCAATACCCAATCTAAACATCGTGATCTGATCATGTCATGAAGTTCAAGTTACCATGATTAGAAAAGGATCCTCGTAGGCTATTCCTTAGACCGTGAGGCTATATCAATCACTGTCTCCTGAGAGTGCTTAGATAGCATCAAATACCATCTGGTAATATGGTGGTTATAAAGGTGTGTTCAGGTATTCGGAGGAAACCGTAGAGGCAATATATGTCAAGAGCGGGATTTGTCCGTCCATGTGATGGGAAGATACTCAAGGGCCCACTCGGAGAAGTTATATCCAATAGCTGCACAACGTGTGATTTGATCACGGGGATATCACTTGTCGAAACGAGTCAAATAGCATTGTTCAGTAACGAGATTGAACACGACATGATGATGTCATTGATCAGATCTCGGGCAATGCAAGTATCGAGTGGCAAAGGGAATAAGACACACGGTCGGTTCAACGACGAAAGATCTTCGTGGAGCATACGAGGTCACATGGCCATCCAGGTCCCTCTGTCGATCATTGGTGCGGGAGTGTCCTGACCATGTCTAGAGTGTTCCCGAACTGTGGGGTATCACGCTTAAGGGCTTGATGATGCTTAGAGAGTGTTTATAGGATCGGTGGAATCACCGAAGAAGAGTAGGGAGAAAACCGGAAGGGTTTCGGTAAGTCCGGAGGATGTCCAGAGTGGAGGTGGAAGGTGTTCCATAGCCACGGAGGATGAATAATATGTGAATGAATGTTAAATATTGATTTAATCATTTATTCATAATTATTTAATAAAGAAAAAATCAATTAAAGGTCAAAAAGGCTTAATGGGCCAATTTCCGGAGGGAGAGGGCCCATTAAGGGAAAGGAGAGATGGAGAGGGTCCAAGGGGGAGGCCGACTGGGCCTCTCCCTCATGTGAGGCCCAATAGGGTGGCAAGGCCACCCTCCTCCTCTCCTTTAGTCCCACCCCGGGAATTTGAGGGAGGTAGTACCCCCCCTATATATAGTGGGGTATTTGGCCAAGATAAATACACCAATAATCAATAAAGGTATCCCCACTTTTGGGAGGACCCTTAATTGATATTTTCTCTCTCCCCCTCTCTCTCTCGTGACCGTGGTCCCAAGTCTGGCTGTGAGCGAGACATCTTCACCATGAGCGCCGTCGTGCTGCGAGATTCGGATCCGGGAGCTTTACTTCCGCAACTGTTGTTGGATCGGGGAAGCGGGAGTCATCATCAGGCACCGGACATGTGTAACTCCCCGCGAGGTGTCGCACTTGAGGCACTCAAGTCCTTGGAGCCTAGGAGCGCAAGGACTTCAACACGACCTTGAGGTTGGCTTCGGCTCGTCTACATCAACCACACTCTCCTGAGCGGTGATAACGCTTTTCGGTTTTCAAGGGTAAGTTCTGAAGGAAATATGCCCTGAGAGGCAATAATAAAGTTATTATTATGTATTCCTTATATATGATAGATGTTTATTTTGCATGCTAGAATTGTATTGATCGGAAACATCAATACATGTGTGTTTAATAAACAAAAAGGGTTCCTAGTTATGCCTCTCTTATAGACTAGCTTGTTGATTAACAAGATGATCAAGGTTTCCTGATCATGGACATTTGATGTTGTTGATAACAAGGTCACAACATTTGTGAAATGATGTGATGAACATTCATCCGAAGTATAGCATTACGATCAAGTCATTATGTTTACATTGCTATAACATCATACGAAGTAATCTTTATCTTTAGACCATGAGATCATGTTAATTGCTAACACCGGAAGAGTATCTTGATAACATCAAACATCACACCGTAACAGGGTGACTATGAAGATGGGTTCAATGCTACGAAGGTGTTATGTTGAGGCTCATGGATCAAGAGTGGAATTTGTCAATCCCAATGATGGATACATATACTCTGGGCCCTCTCGGTGATATCACATTAAGATAGCTTGCAAGCAAGTGATGTGATCACTAGAATGTTATATCACGGGAACGAGAAAAGAGTGCATGTCGGTAATGAGATCAAACTAGGTATTTGGATACCGATGATCGAATCTCAGACATGTATTATATCAAGAGACAAAGGGATTAAATTACAAGCGTTAAAGGTTCTCACGATCACAGAAGTCATCGTTGAATATGCAGGAGTCATTATGGACCTCCAGGTCCCGCTTCTGATTATTGATCTGAGAGGAGTCTCAATCATGTCTGCATTATTCGCGAACCATAGGGTGACACACTTAAGAGTTACCGGACACCATTTTGGAGCACATATGTTTCAGACGAAAGAATTGCAAAGCGCAGGAATTGTTTCGGGTGAAATTGCAGAAAGTGGTTCTGCATGTGATATTGAAATATTGCAAGGGGTTATATGTGAATGTTTGTTAATTAAAGTAAATAAAAAAATTCTGAATAAATTTAATAAAAGAGTTTTATTAAATGAGAGAGCATTAAACTTAGAGAATTTAATGCATTTAAAGTGGGGACTTTAAAAGAGAATGTGAAGAGGCATTTTAATGTGGAGGGGTTACCACCACATGAATGGAGGAGGTGAAGGGTCACCTCCCCCATGCGCCGGCCATGGGAAGGGGCACCCCCCTCCTCCTATAAAAGGCCCCCTCTTCCTCCTTCTTCCTCACACCTCCTTGTGAAGGATCTCTCTCCCCCTCTAGAATTATTCCCCCATGGTCTCAGATTAGCGAGATACATGTTCCCGGTGGCATTTCTGCGGAAGGAGTTCTTGCTTCCGCTGGATCGCTGGAGCGAGGAGGTGGAGGTTGTCCGTGGCTTGAACGCAAAGTGTAGGATACCGCTGAGTTGCGGATGGCCGGACTTCCTCACGATCTTGAGATCGGCAAGTATACGACTACATCAACCACGAGTTTCTACTCGTTAACAAAACTCATTGTCTTCGAGGGTAAGTTCTTGATGGATGTATGTCCACCCGTTGCTCTATACCTAGTAGATAGTTCTTGGCGTGTAGTTCTCAACGTAGGAATTTTTTGTTTTCTATGCTACGGACCCAATAGTGGTATCAGAGCCTGATCTATGCGTAGGTGCTTTGCACGGGTAGTACACATATGTTTATATGCGGGCGATGATGATCATGTTATTGCATCTTCTATGTATTTTGGATATTGGTGGCATAGTGGGATGAAGCGGCCTGGACCAACCTTACATGTCATCGTACATGAGACCGGTTCCACGACTAACATGAAACTAGTTTTGCATAAGTGGCTGGCTGGTGTCTTTCTCTCCTAGTATAGTCAATATCTAATTTACAACAAGTTGCTAATAACTTGGTTATCCTCGTTGTGGTTCATGTTCGTAGGTAAGAATGGTTCTATCTCCAAAATCCCTAAGCCACGTAAAACTTACAATTGATAAATTAGATGCGTCTAGTTTAGATCGTTGCTGGGCTAGTGTATTGATGTGGTATTATTGTAAGTAGATGTATGATAGATACTCTTACAACACATTCAACGTGTAAGTTCCATAGACCTTGGCCTTACACACAAAGGAATGATAGAGATCATACCACGATACAAATGATAGAGATCAAATGCATGGACCATATCATCTCACTTTACACATTAGATGTTAGCATCTTATACTGCTAGTTTGGCGCTTTTTGTAGCATTGTAAGATGATCCCTCATTTAGATATCAAGATAAAAATGTGTTCTTCCTTGAGTATGCACCGTTTTGTGGATCGTGTTTCGAGACATCACGTGATGATCGGGTGTACTTGAATCTACGCTTTCATATGAACGGGTGTAAGACAGTTTTACACACGCGAATACTAAGGTTCTTACTTAGCGAGCCTAGCATGTACAGACATGGCCTCGGAACACGGACCGAAATGTTAAGCATGAGTCATATAGTTGATGTGATGCCCATATAGATGCTCGCCTTTGAAGCTACACCGACTCACGTGATGATCGGACTTGGTGTAGTGGATTTGGTTCATGTAATCACCAAAAGGACACGAGGGATGGTGTTTTTGAGTGGGAGTTCATTAGTAATTTGGATTAGTTGAACTTGAATAAAATATGCCCTAAAAGGCAATAATAAAGTTGTTATTATGTATTCCTTATATATGATAGATGTTTATTTTGCATGCTAGAATTGTATTGATCGGAAACATCAATACATGTGTGTTTAATAAACAAAAAGGGTTCCTAGTTATGCCTCTCTTGTAGACTAGCTTGTTGATTAACAAGATGATCAAGGTTTCCTGATCATGGACATTTGATGTTGTTAATAACAAGGTCACACCATTGGTGGAATGATGTGGTGAACATTCATCCGAAGTATAGCATTACAATCAAGTCATTATGTTTTTATTGCTATAACATCATACGAAGTAGTCTTTATCCTTAGACCATGAGATCATGTTAATTGCTAACACCTGAAGAGTATCTTGATAACATCAAACATCACACCGTAACAGGGTGGCTATAAAGATGGGTTCAGTACTACGAAGATGTTATGTTGAGGCTCATGGATCAAGAGTGGAATTTGTCAATCCCGATGACGGATAGATATACTCTAGGCCCTCTTGGTGATATCACATTGAGATAGCTTGCAAGCAAGTGATGTGATCACTAGAATGTTATATCACGGGAACGAGAAAAAAGTGCATGTCGGTAACAAGATCAAACTAGGTATGGAGATACCGATGATCGAATCTCGGACATGTAATATATCGCGAGACAAAGGAATTTAGTTACAAGCGTTAAAGGTTCTCACGATCACAGAAGTCATCGTTGAATGTGTAGGAGTCAGTACGGATCTCTAGGTCCCGCTGCTGATTATTGATCGGAGAAGGGTCTCGATCATGTCTGCATTATTCGCGAACCGTAGGGTGACACACTTAAGAGTTACCGGACACCATTTTGGAGCACATATGTTTCAGACGAAAGAATTGCAAAGCGCAGGAATTGTTTCAATAGAAACCGGAAATTGTTTCGGGTGAAATTGCAGAAAGTGGTTCTGCATGTGATATTGAAATATCGCAAGGGGCTATATGTGAATGTTTGTTAATTAAAGTAATTAACAAAATTCTGAATAAATTTAATAAAATAGTTTTATTAAATGAGAGAGCATTAAACTTAGAGAATTTTAATGCATTTAAAGTGGAGACTTTAAAAGGGAATGTGAAGAGGCATTTTAATGTGGAGGGGTTACCACCACCTGAATGGGGGAGGTGAGGGGTCACCCCCCATGCACCGGCCATGGAGAGGAGGGGCACCCCCTCCTCCTATAAAAGGCCACCCATTCCCTCCTTCATCCTCACACCTCCTTGTGAAGGATCTCTCTCCCCCTCTAGAATTATTCTTCCATGGTCTCGGATTAGTGAGATACATGTTCCCGGTGGCATTTCGTCTAGAAGGAGTTGCTGCTTCCGCTAGATCGCTGGAGCGAGGAGGTGGAGGTTGTCCGGTGGCTTGAACGTGTGTGCGAGTATGGATGCGCTGCTGAGTTGCGGCGCTCGAACTTCCTCGCGAACTTGAGATCGGCAAGTGTATGACTACATCAACCACGAGTTCCTATTCGTTAACAAAACTTGTTGTCTTTGAGGGTAAGTTCTCGTTGCATGTATGTCCACCCGTTGCTTTGTACCTAGTAGATATATCTTGGTGTGTAGTTCATACCGTAGGAATTTTTTTGTTTTCTATGCTGCGGACCCAACAGTGGTATCAGAGCCTGATCTATGCGTAGGTGCTTTGCACGGGTAGTACACATATGTTTATATGTGGGCGATGATGATCATGTTATTGCATCTTCTATGTATTTTGGATATTGGTGGCATAGTGGGATGAAGCGGCCCGAACTAACCTTACATGTCATCGTACATGAGACCGGTTCCATGACTGACATGCAACTTGTTTTGCATAAGTGGCTGGCGGGTGTCTTTCTCTCCTACTATAGTCAATATCTGATTTACAACGAGTTGCTAATAACTTAGTTATCCTCGTTGTGGTTCATGTTCGTAGGTGAGAACGGTTCTATCTCCAAAAGCCTTAAGCCACGTAAAACTTGCAATTGATAAATTAGAGGCGTCTAGTTTAGATCGTTGCTGGGCTAGTGTATAGATATGGTATTGTTGTAAGTAGATGTATGATAGATACTCTTACAACACATTCAACGTGCAAGTTCCATAGACCTTGGCCTTACACACAAAGGAATGATAGAGATCATACCACGATGCAAATGATAGAGATCAAATGCATGGACCATATCATCTCACTTTACACATTAGATGTTAGGATCTTATACTGCTATTTTGGCGCTTTTGGTAGCATTGTAAGATGATCCCTCATTTAGATATCAAGATAAAATGTGTTCTTCCTTGAGTATGCACCGTTCTATGGATCGTGTTTCGAGACATCACGTGATGATCGGGTGTACTCGACTCTACGCTTTCATACAACAGGTGTAAGACAGTTTTACACACGCGAGTACTAAGGTTCTTACTTGGCGAGCCTAGCATGTATAGACATGGCCTCAGAACACGGACCGAAAGGTTAAGCATGAGTCATATGGTTGATATGATGCCCATATAGATGCTCGCCTTTGAAGCTACACCGACTCACGTGATGATCGGACTTGGTGTAGTGGATTTGGTTCATGTAATCACCAAAAAGGCACGAGGGATGTCATTTTTGAGTGGGAGTTCATTAGTAATTTGGATTAGTTGAACTCAATCTATCATAAACTTAGTCTAAATAAACTTTACAAATTCTGTTGTAGATGGCACCACCTGCTTTTAATTTCAATGTGTTCATGGAGAAAGAGAAACTTGCTGCGAATGGTAGCAACTTCACCAACTGGGCTATGAATTTGAGGGTTCTCCTCACTGCTGCATAAAAGCAATATGTGCTAGATGCACTGCTAGGCCCCCCACCAGCTCCTGATGCCCCTGACAAGGAAAAGAATGTCTATGTGACTCGTCAGGAGGACCACAACTTAGTTCATTGCGGCATACTGTATGGGCTAGAGCGAACTTGGCGTTTGAAAATGGCAATGCCATTGATACCATGGGAGAATTGAAAATGATTTTCGATACCCATGCTGCTGTAGAGAGTTATAATGCTACTGAAAAGTTCTTTAGCTGCATGATGGAGGAGAACAGCTCCGTTAGTGAGCATGTACTCAAAATGTTTGGGTATGCCGATAAGCTTGTGTCCTTGGGAATAACGATTCCCATTGACTTGGCCATACATCATGTTCTCTGATACATTGCAAATGTATCTATAATTTTTGATGTTCCATGCTTGGTTTTATCCACTTTCTTGTGTTTAGTTCCAACTTTGGAGTACTTTTATTATGATTTCTTGGACTAACCTATTAACAAGAGCCACAGTGCCCGGTACTGTTTCTGTTGTTTTGGTTCGGAAAAGTCGAAAATGAATATTCTCGAATTGGACGGACAAAGCCAAAGTGCCTATTTTTCGGAAGGATCAAGTGCCGAATCGAGGCGGAGAAGGGCTAGGGCCAGCCACACCACCAGCCCACGCCAGGCTGGCCCGTGCTGGGGGTGGTCCGCGCCCAGACCCTCGGCCTCTCCTTCCGCCTATAAGTTGCCCTCGGGACGAAAACCCTAGGCACCCGATCAAAAATCCACGAAAGAGTCTATAGCCTCCGTCATCTCCATCCCTAGATCAGGGGGATCTGAAGCTCTTCCCGGCACTCTGCCGGAGAGGGGAATTCACCTTGGAGGCCTTCTTCATCACCATGCAAGCCTCCGGTGTGATGCGTGAGTAGTTCATCCTTGGACTACGGATCCATGTAGTAGCTAGATGGCTGGTTTCTCCTCCTTTGTGCTTTCATGTTTAAATCTTGTGAGCTCTGTTCATGATCAAGATCATCTATTTGTAATCAATACATGTTGTGTTTGTGGGGATCCGATGGATATTGAGATGCTATTTCAGATTGATTATTGATTCTATCATGTCTTTGTTATTTGAGATATTGCATGCTTTCTGTTGTTAGTAGCTATCTTGGCCAAGTAGATGCTAGCAACTCCAAGAGTTAGTATTTATGCTCGATAGTGGCTTCATGCCTCTGGTAATCTGGGGAAGTGACAGAAATCTCTAAGGTACTAGATGTGTTGTTGCTACTAGGGAGAAAACAACAATCCTTTGTTCATAGAGCAATCGTATTGTTTACCTTACACGCAGTTCGTAAAGCAATAATCTGTTGCTTGCAACTTAATACTGGAGGGGGTTCGGATGATAACCTGAAGGTGGATTATTAGTCATAGATGCAGTTGGATGGTGGTCTATGTATTATGTTGTATTGCCCAATCAAGTCTCAAAGGAGTCAAGATGATTAGTATATGCATGTATTGCTTTCTCGGTGTTTGTCAATTGCCCCGCTGTAATTTGTTCACCCAACATGTTATCTATCTAAGGAGAGCCACCTCTAGTGAACTATGGATCCCGGTCCTTTACTTTACATACAATCTACAAACTGTCTACTTTTTGTGTTTACTTTCTGCAAACTTTTACTTCTTTCCATTCGATACGTTTAATCCTTTGTTTTCCGCAAAACACGGTGAGATTGACAACCTCATCGCAAGTTGGGGACAAAGTTTTGTGGTTGTGTTGTGCAGGTCTCCACGTTGCTACTAGCACCGTAGTGCATCGCCAAAGCTCAGCTAGTAACACCTTTGAGGTGTTTCCTTGCTCCTACTGGTTCGATTAAACCTTGGTTTCATAACTGAGGGAAACTTGATGCTGTGCTCATCATACCTTCCTCTTGGGGTTCCCAACGAGCTCTACATCAACACTACACGCCAACAAAGATTTTCTGGGCGCCGTGTATTGAGCCATCAAGCGATTTTCTGGTGCCATTACCGGGGAAGTAAGGTAAAAGGTATTCAGGCCGGAGGATTAAAGAAGAAGAACCTCCCATGGCAAACGCCGATTTTCTGGCGCCATTGCCGGGGAGTCAAGGACATCTTCACAAGGGGAGTCCCTCATAACCAATCTCTTTACTTTGTTTTTTTTGTTTTGCTTAGTTTCTTTTTGCTTTGTTTGCTTGTTTTGTTCTCCAAAAAAACACAAAAAAAAATTAGTTTTACTTTGTTTGCTTTCTTATTTGAAAACCCAAAAAAATGACTACTCTTGAAAACACTAAGTTGTGTGACTTCACTAGCACCAACAACAATGATTTTATGAGCACTCCTATTGCTCCACCTATGGCTGAAAATACTTTCTTTGAGATAAAACCTGCTTTGCTCAACCTTGTTATGAGAGAACAATTTTCGGGTATTGGTAATGAAGATGCTGCTTCCCATCTAAATAACTTTGTTGAAGTTTGTGAGATGCAAAAGCATAGGGATATAGATGGTGATATTATTAAGCTGAAATTGTTTCCTTTCTCTTTGAGAGGAAAAGCTAAAGAGTGGTTGAATTCCTTAACTAGGAATAGTATTGATTCTTGGACTAAATGCAAAGATGCTTTTATTGGAAAATACTATCCTCCTGCTAAGATTATATCCATGAGAAGTGAAATAATGAAGTTTAAACAACTTGATAATGAGCATGTTGCTCAAGCTTGGGAAAGAATGAAATCTTTGGTAAAGAATTGTCCCACTCATGGATCGATCGCTTGGATGATCATCCAAACTTTTTATGCAGGATTGAACTATTCTTCAAGGAACCTATTGGATTCAGCTGCTGGAGGTACCTTTATGACCATCACTTTGGGTGCTGCAACAAAACTTTTGGATAATATGATGGTTAATTATTCTGAATGGCATACTGAGAGAGCTCCACAAGGTAAGAAGGTAAATTCTGTTGAGGAAACCTCTTCCTTGAGTGATAAGATTGACATTATTATGTCTATGCTTGTTAGTGGGAAAGCCCATATTCATCCAAATAATGTTCCTTTAGCCTCTTTGGTTGCTCAAGAAGATTAAGTTGATGTGAACTTCATAAGAAATAACAACTTTGGCAACAATGCTTATGGTAATAATGCTTATAGGAACAATTTTGGTAACAGCAATTATAAGCCATATCCTCCCAACAATGGTGAATCTGAATTACCTAGTGAAGGTAGAATTTTGGAAGTTGAAAAAGCCACTAAAAACTTTATGCAAATGCAATATGAGCAAAATAGACTATTTACTAAAACAATGGAGGAGCAATTTATCATTTTGAAGAACATTAGCCATCAACTTGAGAGTATAAATAGGGAAATTCCTAGTTTACAATTGAAACTCTCTAATGCGGAAAGAAATATATCATCTTTGTCTGAAGCTCAATCTTCATTGATTAATAAAATGGCTGCTAAACCTGAAACTAATGAGAATCCCTTTGCAGCTACTAATGCTATACAAGTAAGAATTGATGAAAATGTTAGACTATTAGCTGAATTACATGCTAAGTGGGAAAGAGAAGATGAAATTGCTAGAAACATTAGTGTTTCTACTATTACCACCACTAGTGTTGAGGCTAACAATAGTTCTACTACTTTAGATGATAAAGTTGATTTTGATCTTGATGGTTGCAACATCTCTGAAGTTATTAAGTTCCTACAAAAGCTTGCTAAAAGTCCTAATGCTAGTGCTATGAACATGGCTTTTACAAAACACATTACTGATGCTCTCATAAAGATTAAAAAATAAAAGATGAAACATAAAGCTTCTATTCCTATAAAGCAAGAAGATGGTTGGAAACCCATCATTAATATGAAAGTGAATGACTTTGATTTCAAAGCTTTGTGTGACCTTGATAGTAGTGTTTCTATTATGCCTAGAAGGATTTATGATATGCTTGATTTGCCTCCTCTTGAAGATTGTTATTTGAATGTCCCACTTGATGCTAATGCTAAAAAGAAACTCATGGGGAGTCTTAATGATGTTATTATTATGGTTAATGATTCCTATGTCCCCGTTGATTTCTATGTTTTGGATGTTGAATACAATGCTTCTTGTCCTATTACATTGGGAAGACCTTTTCTTAGAACTGTTAGTGCCATCATTGATATGAAAGAAGGCACCATTAAATATCAACTCCCACTCAAGAAAGGTATAGAAAGAGAGAAAAGATTTCTTTTGCTTCTCCTATGAAAACAAAATTTGGTCTTAATGCTTCTTCATTTGAGAACACTTGATTCTTTCTTTGGTTCTTATGCCTAACTTAAAGGCGTTAAAGAAAAGTACTTGTTGGGAGATAACCCAAGAGTTTTAGTTGAGTCTTGGAAGTTATTACCTCTGTAATAACCTCTCCTTATCCTTTTTATTTGCTTTTTGTGCCAAGAGTAACCTCTAATGAGAGTGACGTAATGATTGAGAAAGTTGCTGTCCTGAAACAGATTTTTGTGCTTCACCGTAAAAATTCCTGAGAGAGTTCTGTATGTCGGATTGAGCTGTAATTTTTTGTTCTTATGCCCCAGGTTGTTATATAATTTTAGTTAGTTCAACACTTTTTGATTTGAGCAACAGAAGGTCTTCAAAAAAATTCGTCTTTACCTGCTGGTCTGTTTTGACAGATTTCTGCCATTTTCTGCATTTGCTTCTTGTTGGTTCCTTCTTCAGTTCCTTTGGGGAATTGAGCTTTTTGAGGAAAATGCTACAGTAGCTAGTGTTATAATTGAAGTTTATTTGGTGTTAGAACTGAACCTTTAGACTTATTTATCTTAAGTGCACTAATGTTGCTAATGAGATTGTGTGAAGTTTTGTATGAAGGAAAATTTTCAGGTGTATGGAAGGAATGAGTAATGAGATGAAGGATGGACTAAAGCTCAAGCTTGGGGATGCCACGCGTGTCACCCCAAGAAATATCCAAGAAGTACAAGCTTCAAAGCTTGGGGATGCCCAAGGCATCCCCTTCTTCATCAATAAAAATTCCAGGTTTCTTCCAAACGCTTCATTTTTATTGTTTCGTGCACAGTTGTGTTTCTCTTAGAGCGTCTTATTTTTCATTTTCGTTTTGGTTTTAGTTTGCTTGGTTTGCTTAGTTTTCTTAATAAGTTGGTTGGACCCCCTGTTTCACACGTGGGTTTGCAAATAGTTTGGTTTGGTTTGGAAAAGAGTAGGAAAGTTCATGCTTTTGTGGTAAAAAGAGCTCGTTTTTGACTGTGGCTATGCTTTGTCATGCCATGCTTGATATTGTTTTGGCTTTATGTTTAGTATTCTTTGCTGTATCATGACTTGTTATAAACAATTGAGATTGCTTAATGTGCCTTGGATGAATCATGCGTTGTTTTAGCATATTAAAGCATAGTATAGTGGTATTCTCCTTTGATGCTTTATTTGGGTTGACTTGGCACATGATCACACCATGTTATGACTTCCACAAGTCACCATAAGCCTTTATGATCCTTTAGTTTTCAACTTGTAGTATCACTTTATGCTTTGATCAATGATGTTTTGTCGCTCTACATGATTATGGCCATTATTGCTCTCTTAGTTTATCGCTCCCAGTCTTTTGCTAGCCTCCATAACCAAGTATGAGTTCCACTCATGCATCCAACTCCCTAAACCAAGTTTTTCCAAAGAGTCCACCAAACCTACCTACTAGCTTATGCTATTCCAAGTATATTCATGCTTTTGTCTACCTTTCACTTGTTATGAGAAAACTAGTGATTAAAGCTCTCACGAACTTGATTGCACACTTTACTTTATTGCCTCTAATAAACTTGAACCATTGGGTCCTTCTTTGTTGCGTATATGCTTGCGCTTTATAAGTTGAAATTAGCAGAACCATGTTTCATGGGGAACGCTTTCAACATTGCACTTGTACTTTGTACCCTGTTGATATTATGTTCTTTTGCTTACGGATCCTGGCGGTGTGAAATAAATGTGGAACTTGTAAGATCATGGAGTTTGTATGTGTGTTATAGAAACGCCTGGGCCGCTAGCCTAAGCCATGCCTAATCATGGTGGAAACTTGCAGCATCACCATAGTGAGCACTCTATGAAGCATTCTCAATAAAAACCTATGCAAATAGCAAATAAAAAGATTGCTGAGATGCTCATTGTCTGCTTGCCTTGTCATTTTGATTATGGGAAAGCTCCCGTATCATGTGCAAGGGGTACCCCGTTGGCGGTTCTTAATGATACACATATACTTACAATGACAAGAGCTTACTCGTGACTGAAGTTGAGTAGCATGAGGATCGGTCTTCGTAAGTAAGGGGCATGAGATTTCGGTTTATAACTTGTCAAGCATATCCTCTTAGTTGTGTCACTTTAACCTTAATCACCTTCAAGATTCTTATGATAGGGGCAATGAGAGCTGAAAGCTATAAGTACCATAATTTTTGGAAGCTCTTTATGAGACTTGAATCCCTACTTCCTTTTACAAAAGGCCTTTTTTCCACCATTATATTGAGTCTCCACCTTATATCTTTATGCACTACTTTGAGAGCATAGTGGCCATTCTTAGTTCTATGTGCATTGTCCCAAGACTAGTTGATTGATGCATAACTTGTTATTGCTTGTTTTAAACTATTGTAACTAGTCACTCTTATGAACTTTGAAGGTGTCCTATGCATTTATATTTGCTACTCTATTGAGGGACAAGCTGAATACTTTTATGCTATGTTTTCTTTATGTGAAACAAACAAACATCTTGCAAAGCATGTTATTCATAAATCTTTTGTTTGTGCCTTTTCATGTTGCATCATAGTTTCTTTGCTTATTGCTAGAACTTTGTCTTTCATGTTATGTTTGAAGTACTTTGATCCCAGCTTTGAGTTTTGCAAATACTTTTGATCAAGTTTTTGATGGTGCATGTCACCTCAAAAATTATTTCTTTTTATCACTTACCTACTCGAGGACGAGCAGGAGTTAACCTTGGGGATGTTGATACATTGCAAATGTATCTATAATTTTTGATGTTCCATGCTTGGTTTTATCCACTTTCTTGTGTTTTGTTCCAACTTTGGAGTACTTTTATTATGATTTCTTGGACTAACCTATTAACAAGAGCCACAGTGCCAGCTGCCTGTTTTCTATTGTTTTTGGTTCCAGAAAAGTCAGAAAATGAATATTCTCGGAATTGGACGGGACAAAAGCCAAAGTGCCTATTTTTCTGGAAGGGATCAAGTGCCAGAATACGAGACGGAGAAAGGCTGGGGGCCGGCCACACAACCTGGCCGCACGTCCAGGCCTGGCCCGCACCAGGGGGTGGTCTGGCCACCCCTAGCACCCCCTCGGCCTCTCCTTCCGCCTATAAGTTTCCCTCGGGACGAAAACCTTAGGCACCCGATCAAAAATCCACGAAAGAGTCTGTAGCCGCCGTCATCTCCATCCCTAGATCGGGGGGATCTAAAGCTCTTCCCGGCACCCTGCCTGAGAGGGGAATTCACCCTGGAGGCCTTCTTCATCACCATGCAAGCCTCCGGTGTGATGTGTGAGTAGTTCATCCTTGGACTACGGATCCATGTAGTAGCTAGATGGCTGGTTTCTCCTCCTTTGTGCTTTCATGTTTAGATCTTGTGAGCTCCGTTCATGATCAAGATCATCTATTTGTAATCAATACATGTTGTGCTTGCGGGGATCCGATGGATATTGAGATGCTATTTCAGATTGATTATTGATTCTATCATGTCTTTGTTATTTGAGATATTGCATGCTTTCTGTTGTTAGTAGCTATCTTGGCCAAGTAGATGCTAGCAACTCCAAGAGTTAGTATTTATGCTCGATAATGGGTTCATGCCTCTGGTAATCTGGGGAAGTGACAGAAATCTCTAAGGTACTAGATGTATTGTTGCTACTAGGGAGAAAACAACAATCCTTTGTTCATAGAGCAATCGTATTGTTTACCTTACACGCACTTCGTAAAGCAATAATCTGTTGCTTGCAACTTAATACTTGAGGGGGTTCGGATGATAACCTGAAGGTGGATTATTAGTCATAGATGCAGTTGGATGGCGGTCTATGTATTATGTTGTATTGCCCAATCAAGTCTCAAAGGAGTCAAGATGATTAGTATATGCATGTATTGCTTTCTTGGTGTTTGTCAATTGCCCCGCTATAATTTGTTCACCCAGTATGTTATCTATCTAAGGAGAGCCACCTCTAGTGAACTATGGATCCCGGTCCTTTACTTTACATACAATCTACAAACTGTTTACTTTTTGTGTTTACTTTCTACAAACTTTTACTTCTTTCCATTCGATACGTTTAATCCTTTGTTTTCCGCAAAACACGGTGAGATTGACAACCTCATCGCAAGTTGGGGACAAAGTTCTGTGGTTGTGTTGTGCAGGTCTCCACGTTGCTACTAGCACCGGTAGTGCGCCCTGCCAAAGCTCAGCTAGTAACACCTTTGAGGTGTTTCCTTGCTCCTACTGGTTCGATTAAACCTTGGTTTCATAACTGAGGGAAACTTGCTCCTGTGCTCATCATACCTTCCTCTTGGGGTTCCCAACAAGCTCTACATCAACACTACACGCCAGCAAAGATTTTCTGGGCGCCGTGTATTGAGCCATCATTCTCCAATCTCTGCCACCTGGCTACAAGAGCTTCGTGATGAACTATAATATGCAGGGCATGAAGAAGACTCTTCCCGAGCTTCTGTCAATGCTTAAGACTGCAGAAGTGGAGATTAGGAAAGAACATCAAGTGTTGATGATGAATAGGACCACCGGTTTCAAGAAGGACAAGAAAGGCAAGCACAAGGGAAAGAAGGGTGGCAAATCATTCTGCTTTGAAAAGAAACCCCGAGCTGGCCCTAAGTCCGATACCGAGTGCTACTATTGCAAGGGGACTGGCCATTGGAAGCGCAACTGCCCCAAGTATTTGGCGGACAAGAAGTCCGGCAAGGCAAACAAAGGAATATTTGATATACATGTTATTGATGTGTACTTGACTAGTACTCCGTGCTTAGCACTGCACCGGTATTTGATACGGGATCGGTTGCTAATATATGTAACTCGATTCTGTGGCTGCGGAACAAGCGACAACTAGCAAGGGATGAGGTCACGATGCGGTCGAATGGATCAAGAGTTGATGTGATCGCCGTCGGAACGCTGCCTCTCCATATGCCATCGGGATTAGTCATAAACCTAAATAATTGTTATTTGGTGCCTGCACTTAGCATGAACATTGTACCGGATCATGTTTGATGCAAAGTGGTTATTCGTTTAAATCTGAAAACAATGGTTGTTCGATTTATATGGATAATATCTTTTATGGTCATGCACCTATGTTGAATGGTTTATTTCTGATGGATCTCGATAGTAATATTACGCACATTCATAATGTTAATGCTAAAAAGATTAAACTTGATGATGATATATCTGCATATGTGTGGCACTGCCGTCTAGGTCATATTAGCGTTAAACGCATGAAGAAGCTCCATTCTGATGGACTTTTGGAATCACTTGATTTTGAATCATTTGATACATGTGAGCCATGCCTTATGGGCAAGATGACTAGAACACTGTTTTCCGGTTCAATGGAACGGGCGACAGATCTATTGGAAATCATACATACTAATGTGTGTGGACCAATGAGTGTGTCGGCGCAAGGTGGATATCGTTATTTTGTTACTTTCACGGATGATTTGAGTAGATACGGGTATATCTATTTGATGAAACACAAGTTTGAAACTTTTCAAAAGTTCAAGGAATTTCAGAATGAAGTGGAAAATCATCGTAATAGAAAGATCAAATTTCTACGTTCTGACCGTGGAGGAGAGTATCTAAGTTACGAGTTTAGCACACACATGAAAGAGTGTGGAATAGTTTCACAACTCACGCCTGCTGGAACACCACAACGTAATGGTGTGTCGGAACATCGTAATCGTACCTTATTAGATATGGTTCGATCTATGATGTCTCTGACTGACTTGCCACTGTCATTTTGGGGTTATGCACTGGAAACAGCTGCATTAACTTTAAATCGGGCACCATCTAAATCCGTTGAAACGACGCCGTATGAATTATGGTTTGGAAACAAACCTAAGCTGTCATTTCTTAAAGTTTGGGGATGCGATGTTTATGTGAAGAAACTTCAACCGGATAAACTCGAACCCAAAGCAGAAAAATGCGTCTTCATAGGATACCCTAAGGAAACGATTGGGTATACCTTCTATCATAGATCCGAGGGCAAGGTTTTTGTTGCCAAGAATGGATCCTTTCTTGAGAAGCAGTTTCTCACGAAAGGTGTGAGTAGTCGGAAGGTAGAACTCGAAGAGGTTATTGAACCTTCTCTTCATGAAATGGCGAGTGGCGCAGCACCAAAAGTTGTTTCGGAGTTGACTTCACCTAATGAAGAGAGAGCTAATGATATTGATCATGAGACTCCGAAAGAGGAAACTACCGAACCTCGCAGGTCAAGCAGGACACGTGCAGCTCCTGAACTGTACGGCAATCCTGTTGTGAATTTCATGGTTGATGAAATGGATGACCCTACGACGTATGAAGAAGCGATGATGAGCCCGAATTCCAACAAATGGCTAGAAGCCGTGAAATCCGAGATGGAATCCATGTACCAGAACCAAGTTTGGACCTTGGTGGACTTACCTCACGATCGAAAGGCCGTTGAGAATAAATGGATTTTCAAAAGAAAAACTGATGCTGATGGTAATGTGACCATCTATAAGGCTCGACTTGTTGCAGAGGGGTTTCGACAAATTCAAGGAGTTGACTACGATGAGACATTCTCTCCCGTAGCGATGCTTAAGTCAGTTAGGATTATGTTAGCAATTGCTGCATATTTCGATTATGAAATATGGCAGATGGATGTCAAAACTGCGTTCCTCAATGGTAATATTGAAGAAGAGTTGTATATGATACAACCTAAGGGTTTTGTTGATCCTAAGGATGCTAATAAGGTATGCCAACTTCAGCGATCCATCTATGGACTGAAGCAAGCATCCCGGAGTTGGAATCTCCGCTTTGATGAGGTGATCAAAGAGTTTGGATTTGTCCAAACTTATGGAGAGGCTTGTATTTACAAGAATGTGAGTGGGAGTAATGTGGCATCTCTGATATTATATGTGGATGACATATTATTGATTGGAAATGATATAGATCTTTTAAACAGTGTTAAAAGTTATCTAAACAACAAATTTTCGATGAAAGACCTTGGTGAAGCGTCATATATATTAGGCATTAAAATCTATAGAGATAGATCAAGATGCCTAATTGGGCTATCGTAGAGTACATACCTTGATAAGATATTAAAGAAGTTTAATATGGACGAAAGTAAGAAGGGGTTCTTACCTATGTTGCAAGGCAAGACATTGAGTAAGACTCAAAGTCTGGCTACGGCGGAAGAAAGAGAGATGATGGATAAGATCCCCTATGCCTCGACCATAGGCTCTATAATGTATGCCATGCTATGTACAAGACCGGATGTGGCACATGCTATTAGTTTGACTAGTAGGTACCAATCTGATCCAGGTTCGGAACACTGGATAGCACTCAAGAACATCCTCAAGTACTTGAGAAGAACTAGGGATATGTTTCTTATATACGGAGGTGAAGAAGAGCTAGTCAGTAAGTGTTATGTCGATGCTAGCTTTGACACAGATCCAGATGACTCTAAGTCTCAATCCGGATACGTATTTCTCTTGAAGGGAGCAGCAGTTAGTTGGAGGAGTTCCAAACAACCTGTGGTGGCTAGATCAACGACGGAGGCGGAATATGTTGCCGCTTCAGAAGCGGCGCAGGAAGCGGTTTGGATGAAAGAGTTCATTACGGAACTAGGTGTGGTTCCTAGTGCATTGGACCCGATGGTGATCTATTGTGACAACAATGGAGCCATAGACAATGCCAAGGAACCGAGGTCTCACAAGAATTCCAAGCATATTAAGCGCCGGTTTCACTCCATCCGCGAACATGTCAAGGATGGAGATATAAAGATTTGTAAAGTACACACGGACCTAAATGTAGCAGATCCGTTGACTAAAGCTCTCCCTAGGGCAAAACATGATCAACACTAGAACTCCATGGGTGTTAGATTTATCACTATGTGAACTAGATTATTGTCTCTAGTGCAAGTGGGAGACTGAAGGAAATATGCCCCGAGAGGCAATAATAAAGTTGTTATTATGTATTCCTTATATATGATAGATGTTTATTTTGCATGCTAGAATTGTATTGATCGGAAACATCAATACATGTGTGTTTAATAAACAAAAAAGGTTCCTACTTATGCCTCGCTTATAGTGTTGATTAACAAGATAATCAAGGTTTCCTGATCATGGACATTGGATGTTGTTGATAACAAGGTCACAACATTTGTGAAATGATGTGATGAACATTCATCCGAAGTATAGCATTACGATCAAGTCATTATGTTTACATTGCTATAACATCATACGAAGTAATCTTTATCCTTATACCATGAGATCATGTTAATTGCTAACACCGGAAGAGTATCTTGATAACATCAAATGTCACACCGTAACAGGGTGACTATAAAGATGGGTTCAGTGCTACGAAGGTGTTATGTTGAGGCTCATGGATCAAGAGTGGAATTTGTCAATCCCGATGACGGATAGATATACTCTGGGCCCTCTCGGTGATATCACATTAAGATAGCTTGCAAGCAAGTGATGTGATCACTAGAATATTATATCATGGGAACGAGAAAAGAGTGCATATCGGTAACGAGATCAAACTAGGTATTTGGATACCGATGATCGAATCTCGGACATGTATTATATCAAGAGACAAAGGGATTAAATTACAAGCGTTAAAGGTTCTCACGATCACAGAAGTCATCATTGAATATGCAGGAGTCATTATGGACCTCCAGGTCCCTCTTCTGATTATTGATCTGAGAGGAGTCTCAATCATGTCTGCATTATTCGCGAACCGTAGGATGACACACTTAAGAGTTACCGGACACCATTTTGGAGCACATATGTTTCAGACGAAAGAATTGCAAAGCGTAGGATTTGTTCCGATAGAAACCAGAAATTGATTCGGGTGAAATTGCAGAAAGTGGTTCTGCATGTGATATTGAAATATTGCAAGGGGTTATATGTGAATGTTTGTTAATTAAAGTAATTAACAAAATTCTGAATAAATTTAATAAAAGAGTTTTATTAAATGAGAGAGCATTAAACTTAGAGAATTTAATGCATTTAAAGTGGGGACTTTAAAAGGGAATGTGAAGAGGCATTTTAATGTGGAGGGGTTACCACCACATGAATGAAGGAGGTGAACGGTCACCTCCCCCATGCGCCGACCATGGGGAGGGGCACCCCCTCCTCCTATAAAAGGCCCCCCTCTTCCTCCTTCCTCACACCTCCTTGTGAAGGATCTCTCTCCCCCTCTAGAATTATTACCCCATGGTTTCGGATTAGCGAGATACATGTTCCCGGTGGCATTTCGTCTGGAAGGAGTTGCTGCTTCTGCTGGATCGCTGGAGCGAGGAGGTGGAGGTTGTCCGGTGGCTTGAATGTGTGTGCGAATACGGATGCGCTGCTGAGTTGCGGCGCTCGGACTTCCTCACGATCTTGAGATCGGCAAGTGTACGACTACATCAACCACGAGTTCCTACTCGTTAACAAAACTAGTTGTCTTTGAGGGTAAGTTCTCGATGGATGTATGTCCACCCGTTGCTTTGTACCTAGTAGATAGATCTTGGCGTGTAGTTCTCATCGTAGGAATTTTTTTGTTTTCTATGGTGCGGACCCAACAAGTTCGTGAAAAGCCCCTCCCGTTACTGTATTACTAATAGATAGGTCCTGGCAGCTTCAGGGGTTCAGGGGCGTATAGTAAAATTTATTGTTTTCATACGCAGAACCCCTACATCCTTCAGGTGTACAACTACTATCGGTTGCAGAAATGCACAAAGAATTTCAACAAGGCGCCAAAGGATATTGTTTGTTTCCTTTAACAGGAACATGCCAACTCAAAGAAGTTTCTGGTACTCAATTCCAACAACTTCTCTCTGAATATCCTGACATCTTGAGGAACCAAAGCAGCTACCTCTAGAGAGATAGTGTGACCATTCTATTCCCCTTAAAGGAGACAGCGAACCTCCCATGATATGGCCCTATAGAGTTCCTCACAAGCAGAAAGATGTGATGGAAAGACAAATTAAAGAGTTGCTCGAAGCTGCTGTGATTAGGCCCAGTAATAGTCTTTATGCAAGCCCTACAATACTCATCAGAAAAAGGATGGATCATGGCGCCTGTGTATTGACTATAGGAAACTAAATGCCCAAACCATCAAAGACAAGTTCCCTATACCAGTCATAGAGGATCTCCTAGATGAGTTATTTTGTGCACAATTCTTCACCAAACTGGACCTACGCTCGGGGTATCACCAAATTCGAATAAAGCCCTCGAACATACACAAGACAACATTTCGAACTTATTTTGGCCATTTCGAATACCTTGTCATGCCATTTGGCCTCACAAATGCCCCAGCCACCTTTCAAGCTTTGATGAACAACATATTTTTAGAGTACATGAGGAAGTTCCTGCTAGTATTCTTCGACGACATCTTAGTTTACAACAGATCAAAGCAAGAACACCTCCACCACCTGAGAACTGTCCTAGACAAGATGAGACAACATAAACTGTTTGCTAAGTTAAGCAAATGTGTCTTTGCTGCCCCCAAGTAGAATACTTGGGCCACATAATCTCAGGATAAGGCGTAGCCACAGATCCTAATAAAGTAGCTACAGTCCAAAATTGGCCAACTCCTAAAACCGTAACTCAACTGAGAGGGTCCCTTGGTCTGGCAGGATACTACAGACGTTTTGTCCCAAACTATGGTATTATCTGTCGACCCCTCCATGATATGCTCAAAAAGGACTCCTTCCAATGGACTGACAGCCAAAATAAAGCATTTGACCTGCTAAAGCACAGTTTGAGCACAACTCCTTTCATGGCATTACCCAAGTTTGCCCCCCTTTCACTCTTGAAACTGATGCAAGTGGCCAAGGTTTGTGCGTTGTTCTAATGCAAGAAGGTAAGCCTATTGCTTACTTTAGCAAATCCTTGGGTCCTAGGGTAGCCTAGTGGTCAACCTATGACAAGGAAGCCCTTGCCATCTTGGAATCACTAAAGAAGTGGCGCCACTACTTACTTGGCAATGATCTCCTCATCAAAACAGACCAGAAGAGCCTCAAATATATAAATGAACAAAAGATAGCTGAGGGAACCCAACATAAGTTGTTGCTCAAATTATTAGAATTCAACTACAAGATAGATTACAAGAAGAAAAAGAAAACATGGCTGCTGATGCTTTGAGCAGACAAGAACACTCCTTGATGCCAATGACTCTAGTCACTCCTACCTAGATTGAGAATGTGGAAAACAGCAACATAAATGATACTGTTTGCTAGGAACAAATCTGAAAATTAGCAATAACTCCTGATCCATCTTCACCAATTTCCTTACAGTCTGGAATTCTTAGATACAAGGGAAGTATCTACATTGGAGCTGATCATGTACTCAAGTTGCAATTGCTGGACACCTTCCATGCCTCTGCCATAGGGGGCATTCTGGAATGGTGGCCACATACCAAAGAATTAAGAAATTATTCTATTGGCTAGCTATGAGAAAGGACATTGAACAATACATCTCTGAATGCCCAGTTTTCCAAAGAGCCAAGTCAGAACACTATCCATATCCCGGTTTGCTTGAACCACTCAGAACCCCAGATATGCCTTGGCAAGATATTACTATGGACTTCATAGAGGGTCTACCTAAATCAAATGGGAAAGAGGTCATCTTAGTGGTGGTCAATAGACTGACTAAGACGGCTCACTTTATTGCACTCTCCCATCCCTACACGGTCAAAACTATGATTCATGCATTCATGGATAATGTGTTCAAATTACACGGGCCACCACTCAGTATTTTCACAGACCGACATAGAATCTTCACAAGCAAAATGTGGCAAACAATGTTCAAATCAATGAATATCAAGCTCAACCTAAGCACAACATATCATCCACAATCAGATGGTCAATCTGAGAGGGTGAATCAGTGTTTAGAATCTTATTTGCGGTGCATGTGTTTCTAGGAGCCGAAGAAATGGGCTGCCTGGCTTCCCTTGGCCGAGTGGTGGTACAATACCATGTACCACACAACTCTGAAGATATCACCATTTCAGGCATTATACAGTTTTGTACCACCCATGATCAATGAAGTGTCACTACCAGGTCCTGAGGATCTAGAAGCCAAGGAATTCTTACTGGCTAGACATCAACTATTGAACACACTGAAAGAAAATTTGACACAAGCCCAGGCTCGAATGAAGAAACATGCATACAAGAAACGAAGTGAAAGGATATTAACAGTTGGAGATATGGTTTATATCAAAATGCAACCCTACCGCATGTCTGCGTTTGGTATTCGACAGGCAATCAAATTGACAAGCAAGTTCTATGGGCCTTTCCGAGTGCTCGAAATAGTCGATAATCTGGCTTACAAAGTGCAGTTTCCTGATGGTGTCACAATCCACCCAGTTTTTCACGTGAGCTAGCTCAAGAAACACCTGGGAAAATTTGCGATTCCTGAGAAGAATCTACCTATGGTGACGGCTGATGGGAAAATCAAGACAGAGCCAACACGGGTACTTGCAACTCGGTCTCTCCCAAGCAATGGAGTGTTGGTGACACAGTGGCAAGTGGAATGGGCCTATCTGACACATGAAGATGCATCTTGGGAGGATGACAACCTGATGAAGTAAGTGTTCCCAGAATTCTACTCCAATACTCTCAAGTCATGGTTCCCGGAGCAACACACTCGAGGACAACTATGATTTCAGAAGGGGCAATGTCAAACTCTGCTTCTCCTGATGAATTGTCGAAGTGAAGATAAACATATCAAGTAACGCCTCAGTATGATTATGAAGAGGGAACAGTCCAGATGTGAAGATGATGATCAACGGTGGAGCGGTGGTCTTCTCCCCATTAGTTATTACCTCCGTTTATTTACTGTTATCTTATCTAAGCTCAGTGCTCTGTAACTCCGAGTTGTAACCGAATATATTAGCAAGCCTAGGAGCTGGGAAGAAAGGCATCGAAGAACTCAACACTAATTTTATCTCTTTACTTCCTGTTCTAGCGTAACTACCTTAGAAAATTCCCCAATTCGTCGAGGGGTCTCCGAATCAAGAGTTGTAGAAGTCCGATTCCGGCTAGCGGGATTTGACAACATGCCGCAAGATCTAGCGCCTGAGACCCATCTCCATGGATTTCAGATCCTTGATTTGGGTAACTTGGTGCGTGTAAGGGGGAGGGGGAGGGATACACCACGGTGGCGTCAATTTAGCTGGCGAGAGAATTTCTAGACCACTATGGCCTACGGAGGAGTGGCTGCTGCACATTTTTGGGAGGGAAGTTGGTGATTTAGGGTTCTGTGCGCAAGGAGATGGGGTAGCGATGCAGAATATAAAGGTGGGGCAGCATTCAACGGGAAAAAAGGAGGGAAGAAAAACATTGAAGCAGATATTTTTTTTTCATTCCCCCGAGCATGATGCAACAATAAAATGATATAATACTACTATTATTTCCGAAAAATTTAAAACATGCCATTGTTGTCAACTTGCAGATGGTCTGTGCTGTATTTTTGTTCTCTTTGGGGGTCTATCTGTAATGTTCCCAAATTAATGGCATTTTCTTTTACTCGCAAAAAAAATCTAACCATGAAAGTAAGGTAGGAATCAAAACCGAGAGTAGTGAAAACACAGTCAGAGCTATCATAGGACTAAACAACTAACCGAGTGGATTGTTGCAATATATTCTACATATTATCACGAATACCAAACTTGTCGCAATATGTAATAGTTATCGCAACATAATTAAATTGAGGCAAAAAAATATGCGCTAATACGACAAATATGTATTTTCTTGATTTTTTGCAACAACATTGATAACTAATGCGACACACCCAAAAGTGTTGCAATGTTTTTCCGAATATTATGATGGAAAATTATTTTGTTGCAATACCTAGTATCTATTGCAACAAAAATGACTAATTCACACAATGGAACTGAACCGTAGGAATATCGCTACCATATTGCAATGCTGATGCTTTTTGTTGCAATACGTGACCTATTTTGCCACAAATAGGTTGCATAGTGCAACCTAAACTGAATTGTGGCAATATGTGGACCCTGTAACTATGAATGAGAATTTTGTGGTAAATTGTATTTTATTGCAACAAAAGATAGTTGTGGTAATAAATTTTGTTGCAATAGACCGGAATCCTTATAGTGACAGCCCATGCGCACTCACCTCGCCGATGTTGGGGCCGCGGAACGAAGGGGGGGGAGGAGGAGGAGGAGCGGCGGCCATGGTGCAAGAAATGATGATCGACCCAACCAAACACGCCCTTAGTTACCGTCTTATTTTACCTCAAGTTCTTCTCCTTGAAAATCCACCTGGCCCATATTTATTTCCACGAATCTTCTCCCCCTTTGCTTTAATTCTCCATGGAGAAACTTGCTTCTGTGAGAAATGTGACCGATGCAGCAAAGGGATTTGAGGGAAAAGCCAATTAGAAGACGTATGTACATGCATGACTCTCATCACCCGTTTATTTCTGCTTTGAGATTGATGTGTTAGTTTAGCATTTTCTAAGTCCGTATATGGATGACGTCATGCTGATTTCATGCTGATGTCACTAATTAAAACAGAATTAAAACCAACTAAAACATTATTAAAACATTTGAAGCAGTTTGTGAACAATATAAAATATTTCAAAAGTTTCACAAATTTTCCAGTTTTGAGGGTGGCATGTGGCTGACATCACACTGACGTCATGTTGATGTTAGCATTCCGCTACATATATACGCAGCTGGCAAGGATTGAGGGCTCGGTGATCATGGGCTGCATCCTCGTCGGCATCCTTGTCATCTCCAACTCGAGGCGACACCATGATAGTTGTTGCTTTTCCAGGCTTGTCGTCTGGGGCGTCTTCATGTTCAACTTCGTGGCGATCTCCTACACCACCGGCCTGATGCAATCATCGTCCATTCATAATGATCTTTTGGCCGTGTGGGCCTCTTTACTAGTCCTCCTTGGCAGCGTCGACACCATGACGAAGTTCAACTTCAACGACAACAGCCAACAGACGAGATCCATGAAGAACCAGCCCTGCATGTATTTTGAAAAATCTGCCCCAATAGAGAAACTAACCTTCATCTGACCTCTTGTGAAAACTAATTCCAGATCTGACCACTAACTTCGACGCCAAACTACATGGATCCTAAGTTGTACATGTCGGATGTATAATGGATGGTGCTGAATGTGGCTGACGCGCCACCATATCAAATGGTCGACGCTGTATTTCCTAGCACCAAACATGAAATTCAATTTTTCTGCCAAGGACTATGGTTGCCGAAAACGATTAACTGTCCGGCGCCACCTATCCTAGAGCCGACATGAAGATGTTCAGTGTTAGACACATTGGAGCCGACCGTAATCTTCTCAGTGCACTATAATCTAATCCAAATCCCATTTTCTGGGTTGTACGCAAGGAAGTGAAGTAGGTTGATGACCGGCAAGTATAGGGGGTGTATCGCAGTATTTTCGATAAGTAAGAGTGTCGAACCCAACGAGGAGCAGAAGGTGTTGGCGAATGGCTTGGAGCAGGAATTCTCTGTAAATACTTAGCAAACAGATTTTTAGGGTTTTTAGATAATGCAGGTAAATAAAGTACGAGTAAATAAAAGACAATAAGAATAAATGCAGCAAGTGGCCCAATCCTTTCTTTAGCAAAGGACAAGCCGGATGTATTACTTAAGATGACCAAACGTTCTCGAGGACACATGGGAATATCGTCAAGTGCTTTCGCTTCATATAGTTGATTAATCTTCTTTAGTTTGCTAAGTGTTGTGTGGGTGAACCTGTGCTAATGTACCGACCTTTCTAGGACTAATACATACTTGTGATTATACCCCTTGCAAGCATCCGTAAGTACAAGAAAGTAATTAAGGTAGAAACCTAGCCATGGCTTTAAACTCTAACACCCTGACGTCCCTTGTGCAAAGGTTTTCTAACGGGGGTTCAGGTTTCTGTCACTCCGGCAACCCCTATGATTAGTAGCCAAATACACAATGCATTCCCCTAGGCCCATATAGGTGAAGTGTCATGTAGTCGACGTTCACATGACACCACTAGAAGAAATACACCACAACTTAAATATCAAACCATTAAATCTTTCTTAACACAATTCCACTACTAACAACATGACTTCTCCCATGTCCTCAACAACAAAACGAACTACTCACAAGACATCGTATGGATCAATATCAGAGATGATATAATGATATGTAACAATCTGAACATAAACGATAATTCAACGGTTCACTCAATAGCATCAACTATAAGGAGTAATCAACACCGGGAAAGTTTCCCCTAAGAACTATGCAAGATCCAACCCAATTGTTACAGCGGTATGGAGTGGTGATGATGGTGCTGGTGGAGATGATGGTGGTGATTATGGTGATGATGATCCCGATGAAGTCTAGCTTGATGGTGGTGTTGATGGCGACGATCTCCCCTCTCCGGGAAGGAATTCCCCAGACAATTACATGCCAGAGAGATCTTTCTCTCTCGGTGTTTTCCGCCCCACAGAGGCGGCAAAATCTTTCTGTGGTCACTCCCCGAGTCTTAGGGTTTCGGGAGGATAATATACGCCAGAGGGGAGAGCCTAGAGTGGGCCAGGGTGGCCACACCACCTGCTGGCGCAGCCTAGGGCTGCCTGCACTAGGGGGTGGTGTGGGCCCCCTGTGGCCCATCTCCACTTCCCCTTTTCGCAATCTTCGTCTTCTAGAAAAATAGAATTTTCCATGTATTTTCCTGGATTTTCTGATCTTCGCGAATTTTTCCTCCAAACAACACCTTTGACATCAGAATCCTGACTGCAGCGGTCCATCCTCCAAAAGTCATCAACCATGCAAAAACAGATGAAGTAATATAAGTATCATCTCTTAATATGAAATATATCAATGAATAATAGTAAATTATGATACAGAATAGTGATGCAAAATGGACGTATCAACTCCCCCAAGCTTAGACTTCGTTTGTCCCCAAGCGAAAACTGAGCTCAATAAACATGACCTCAGGTTTATGGAGTGAAGAGTCGATAAAAGAATACGGACAAGAAGCATCACATTCATTAATACATAGATCATAATAGAAGACAACTCACTATTATATAACTTAACTTGCAATAAGTAAAGGAAATACAATAAAGATGTATAAATTAAATCATAATTGGTAATGGCAAACTTAGCTCTTGGTCGAAGAATGGTTGACAATTTGCAGGAGTTCACAAATAACTGGTTTTCAATGATAGCTTTCAAAGTAGTAATCACCAAGATAAGAGCAATGTGCAAAACAAGGAACATAAGAAACATGATTGAATAGATCATCATATGAATGAATGAAACACAACAACTCAAAATACTTGCTGAGGTAGAAGGGAATAGGTTTACTGACTCAACTAAAAAAGTAAAAGATAGGCCCTTCGCAGAGGGAAGCAGGGATTTCAAGTTTCATAAAGAGCTTCCAAAAATTATGGTACTTATTAGCTTTCAGCTCTCATTACCCCTATCATAAGCATCTTTAGGTGATTAAGGTTAAAGTGATACAACTAAGAGGATATGCTTGACAAGTTATAAGTTGAAATCTCATGCCCCTTACTTACGAGTACCGAACCTCATGCTACTCAACTTCAGTCACAAGTAAGCTCTTGTCATTGTAAATAGATATGTATCATAAAGAACCGCCAACGGGGTACCCCTTGCACATGATACAGGAGCTATCCCATAATCAAAATGACAAGGCAAGTAGACAATGAGCATCTCAGCAATCTTTTTATTTGCTGTTTGCATAGGTTTTTATTGAGGATGCTTCATAGAGTGCTCATTATGGTTATGCTGCAAGTTTCCACCATGATTAGGCATGGCTTAGGCTAGCGGCCCAGGAGTTTCTCTAACACACATACAAACTCCATGATCTTACAAGTTCTCTTTTTATTTCACACCACCGGGATCCATAAGCAAAAGAATCATGATATCAACGGAATATAATTGCAATGTTGAAAGCGTTCCCCATGATACATGGTTCTGCTAACTTCAACTTATAAAGAGCAAGTATATACGCAACAAAGATGGACACAATGGTTCAAGTTTATTAAATGCAAGAAATTAAAGTGTGCCATCAAGTTCGTGAGAGCTTTAATCACTAACTTTCTCATAACAAGTTTAATTTGGAAGGTAGATAAAAACATGAATTTACTTGGAATAGCAATAGTGCTAGTAGGTAGGTATGGTGGACACAAATGGCATAGGTTTTGGTTTAAGGATTGGATGCACGAGAAGCATTCCCTCTCAATACAGGGTTTTGGCTAGCAAGGCTGGGTAGAAAGCATAAGAGTTGAAGGAAACAAACAAGCATACAAGTGATAAAAACAAACATGCAATCTTCCTTGGAAGCACAAAAGATCTTAACTAGAGAATACTAAACTTATGAGCAAATCAAGAAAGAAAGATGATGAAATTATATTTCTTTAAGAGTACTTTTATCTTTTTCATTCAACTCTCAAAAATAGTATTGCTACCAATCGAGCCAGGTTTGCCAAAACCAACTAAATTAACTCAATGATCCCAAAGTGATACCAATACTAACGACAAGATCAATCATATAACCATGAATTGAAAACTAATATAAGATATGCAAAAGAGTAAATGATAGAACTTCTCATTAATATTCCATAACGGCAACTCACACCAAGGGATACATAGATATCTAACGAGAGGGGGGACACTTCCATAATGCAAACCATACTACATGATAACTTCTATATTCATGATATGACTCTACTAAAAAGGTAAAAAGATAGAAGATAGTGATATGATACCGCGACACTCCCCCAAGCTTGGAACAAAACAAGGGGATGCCAAAACCTGATGACGAATTACTCCTTCGGTGGTGGTGGTATTCTCTCGATGAGCCTTTTGATTAGTTTCCCCAAGTCCTCAATGTCGAAGGTGAGAGTACGAATCAACTCCGAGTTTTGCTCAATGCGGCTCATGATCATGTCGGGTTGCAAATTCCAGCTCTTGCGATTCTTTTCCCACTCTTCTTCCTTGAAGTCTTCTTTTCCTGCATGGTTAGAACGAGGCATATCCCAATTGGAGGGTAGTTTCTCCTTAGGCATATTCTGGAACTGATTGTAACAACCCAGCATTAGGATCCGACGCAGGGTAGAATTAGGAATCCAAGTTTGTGCATGCATGCATCTGTAAAATCAGGGTAAATGTTTCGCCAAACAAAACGCTAAAGGGATCAAAGTTTCTTTCGCTAACTGGAGGTAGGAATAGCTCTTGTTAGTGATTGCTATGAATTCTGCCATGACCTTTAGGCATTATTAAGGTTTTGGGGAAGTTACTTTGAATTCAAATTCGAAATTTAAATCAATTTGAAAGAATTTGAACATTAGAAGTTTGTATTATTGATTTGATTTCCAAAATTCCTTATTAATATTATTTGGTTAAATTATAGATATAATAGATAACAATAAGGATTTAAGAAAAGGAAATTAAATAAGGGATGGAATCTTATTTCCTGATTAAATAATAATGAAACAAATAGTGATTAATACACCAACAATACTGAATATTATTGAAGATAGAAACAAACTTTATTAATTTATAATCACATCTTTACAAGATTCTTTACAAAAAGGGATAAAAAGAAGATTACAATTGAAATCTATATTACATATCTACTCCAATACTAGATCTTGTATGTCCAAATCTTGTTCCTGCAATTAAGAAAAATAACTAATGAAAGAAAGGGTTAGTGGTTAGTAAGTTTACTCTCAGTGGTGAACAGTGAAGTGCACTGTTCATGATACATCATTAAGTAAATAATAAAGGGGCAAGTTTCACCAAAGATGTAGTATCTATTCTTTTAGGTAAAACGCCCAAATGCCACATTAGAAGCCAAGTGGAGACAGGTAAGTTTCACCAGGCCAATAACAAGTAAATAGGTAGACGTGAAAGCCAGATTACTTGAGCTGATCCACATGAGCAACTCACACATACACACAGGTGAGTCACCTAAATGCATGCGATGTGCTGTCTAAACAGCAGCAGTAGAACAAACACTCAAACAGAGCACCTGCCGAAGCACAGATATAGGAAGCTCACTTCACTTTCTTAAAGACACCCTAGGAGCTCAGCGAGCTTGCCAGATCTAGATAAAACCAACCAGCTAATCCACCAAAATAACCACCAGTTCATCATAAAATGGTGACATAAGGAGGGGGTGGTGCAGAAGGATAACAAGGGAAACATCCTAATCACAGGAGAAGAGGAGGAGCAGGAACAGAACCAGGAGGTACAGGCCAAGATCCAACCACCAGAACAGTCTAGCAAAATCAAGCCACCAGATCAACTAGCAACAACATCAACCACTCCAATAGTGTGGTAAGTAAGATAAAACCTTCACATGATCCAATTATCTTATCCAGATAAGAAGTCATGTGTTGTTCTATATTAAATCTCTCAGAAATCACCCAAGTGGGGTGTATCCATCATAGAGAAATCAGAGTTAAAGCTAGTCAATACATCAATGGAAATAACCCCAGGATCTCAGACCAGCATCACTGATCCTAGATAAAAGCTATATTCCAGATTAAATTAGCCCAAGGTATGGATTCTGGGCAAATCTCTTAAAGGAGTAGCAGCCTAGAATCTACAGATCTACTGAATCCAAGATGAGTAGCTGGTATCAATACTAGAAATCATCTATTAGAGACAGCAAGTGAGGAAAACTAGTCCTATGCCTCAGACCAACATCATAGGCATGAAACAGTTGTTGGATATCATAAACCAACATATACATCAAGGATTTTCAGAGCAATTAAGCATCTAGAAAATTCTAGAATATTTGTAACCCAAAGCTAGTACTAGAGCAAATCCTGTGTACCATTCCTAGGAGGTGTCACTAGGATTTGTTCTAACCAAGCAAAGCTTACCTCAATGATTACATAATCCAGGTCAACTAACAGTTAATCATCTTCCCAATACTTCAATTGGAAATCATATTTCACAGAAGAACTATTAACAGAGAATATTCCAACTCAAGCATAATAATGAGTTTCAATTCAATAAAATGAAACCATCACAGAGGCAACAAGGATGATCACATAGAGTTCACTATACAAATATTCCGTAGAGTACCAACTGACAGAAGGGACAATAATTGGCTAGAACCAATAGCATGCAACAGATATCACTAGCACAAACAAAATACTAGAAGGGTATCACTGGTTTCCGTAGAGTACCAACTGACAGAAGGGACAATAATTGGCTAGAACCAATAGCATGCAACAGATATCACTAGCACAAACAAAATACTAGAAGGGTATCACTGGTAGGATAAACCAGAGCAACTAACCAACATATTCTGCAAGGTATGAACCCTAGGGTTTAGAGATGAACCCTAGACAGGGGGATTACTCGTGTTTGTCATGCCAAGGAAGTAGATAGAGTACACGAGAGGAGCACAGAGGGGAAGTATTCAGACTTACTCAAGGTCCTCGCAAAAATAACCGAAGAGGAAGCAGAGGAATGGCCGGCGGCGGAGCGGAAGCGGCGGCACGGGGCACTGCAACCCACGCCTATAGCACGTCAGAAACCGTTGGAGAAGAGGGGAGTACAGCGTGAGAAACCCTGGTGCACCATCACCGATGCTCCAGGGCGGCCAAACCCTAACCCTAGTTTCGGGCAGGGGTCAGCGCGGCCAGGAGGGAGCACCATCAGCAGATCTGCTCGGACAGAATGGAGCAACATCGTCGACTTAGCCATCATGCACCATGGCGATGGCAATGATGGCCGGACCTGGCTGGATTCGTGCGCGGTGGCGGCAGCGAGCGGAGGAGGTGACCGCGTGAGTGAGAGAGAGAGAGGAGAGGAGTGTGAGTGCGTGGGGGTACTGGGCCTATGGGCAGCCCAGTACTACCCTGGTGACTTAACTGGGCCAAGTGGGCCGGGTTAGGTTGGGCCGGGCCAGCCCAGTGGGCCAGGCCCGTATGTTAAAAGAGTTATTTAAAAAATAAATAATTACAAATATGCCCCTCAAATAAAAACAACTCTAGATAAATAAATAAAAATCTTAAAAATTTAAATAATATATCTATGAACTCACAAAAATATTTTCTATTGAGTAAAAATAATCAATAGAATTTTTGGCAACTAAAATTTAGGTCTATTATTAATATGGTGCCAATTACTTTTGAATTTTATAAAAATATATGAAACACTTAAAATTGAATAAAATTCATTTTTAAGATCCTAAATGAATATACTATTATAGAAAAATATTAGTTTGTATTTTTGAAAAGTAAATTCAATGTGATACAAATTAAGTTTTATTTCCTTAAAGGAATTTTAGTAAATATTTAAAAGAGTAAAAATTAAGTAAGTTTATGTTTTTAATTCTTAGCATAATACTTTTCTTTTATTAATCAAAGAAAATAGTAAACTTTTACTAACAGGGTAAAACACGCAAAGAAGCAGATAATAAATCATTGCATGACATTACTACGCATTACATATTGCTTCTTTAAATATTGTCCTTACCGGGCAATAAGTTGTAGTTATCATCCTAAGTGATGATGAAGATTGGAAATGGAACCTAGGGTTCCAATGGCATAAGTCACATAGGCTTAATAACCCATGACATCAGTGATTCTAGCGCCGTATATTACGTGTTAACCATGAGATTTGGAATGGGACAGAGAAGTCAGCTGTATCTTCTTCCTTTCATATGGAGTCAAGATGACCTTAACGTGACGCTATGAATTCCTTGTGCGGATCCAGCATATGGGTGAGCACCCTTAGGCTCCACATTTCTGGTATCTAGATTATCTATGAGCGGCTGTCGGAGGTACAGTCGGACCTTTATGGAGCTTGCCAGGGGCATAACCGGATCATAGAGTCTTCGGGAACTCACTAGGGTTGTAGCTTGCCCTAAATGGGGGCTTAATGGAGGTGTAGTTAGCCCCCGAAGGATCGTGCGGACATATGGGATCACAGAGAGGGCAGTGATTGACTTGGATCACCTACTGGGCCCCACATCACGGAATTGTGGACAGGAAAGTACGTCCAGTTGTGCAACAAGGAGTTGATCTCTCATGGGTAAAGCAACGCACCTCTGCAGAGTGTAAAAAATTGTGACATGTCACTCCCTGTTCCGGGAAGGAGCTACGAACGCGGCAGGAAAGGAACTCCATGAAGTAAAGGTCAACCTGTGAAGGCTGATGGGCATAGTTTTTGATAATAAAATCAATCTTTGAAGAAATGTTTATGAAAACTACATAGTACCAAGGACGTATCGTCCGAGGTGGTAGATAGAGCATCAAACTTCCCACCTTGCATATAATGAACTTGTTGGGTAACGCTATTACTCACTCTTTCCTTTGAACCCCTGCTTAGACTCTCAGAATCCAGAAGACCCTTCAATGTACGCAGCTGAAGGACAAGAGGATGTCTACTATGAAGAGCCAGACCTGTCCCGAGGTGTTGAAGGGGTCGACTACGAGATACGCTATGGAGTGCAAGGCAACGAGTCCGAGTAGTGGTCTTAGTTATTAGTAAACAATTGAGCCGAGCAACATGATCTTTATAGAATAAGTTGTTGAGATCAATTTGGAGTATGAGTTTGAATCTTATATCTTCCGCATAAACTACTTAAGTTTGGTATGTAATTTTGTAACACTTGAAGTTGGAACTTCTGGTTTGTAATAATAATGAAGTGTGTATGTTTGTAATATGGACCCGCAATGTTTCTATTGTACCACTCTGAGGGATGTGATATTTACGGAACGGTGTTCTGTAGATGTCATGTCAACGACTATAGTGTACTACACATGCAGTGATATGCTGGGTCACTGCACTAATGCTCATGGATAAGGGTATGGAAGGGATTCTTGGTGCGTGGAGGAAGTGACCGTGGAGCCAAACAGTGACACAGAGGCTTCCCTCCAGTTGACATCCGTGCAGTCCTTTTGATCTTGGCAGGGTTTGCCAACACTCCAATGCTTGCAATGGTAGTGCCGGTGTGTGGATGCGGGCCATTCTTTGCCTCCTCTTCATCTTCACTCTTGATCTCCTTCTCCTGCCCGGGGTCTTGGAGATATTCCTCCATAGGCTCCTTTTCCTTATCCTTGGCGAACACCATTGTGCTTATAAACTTTAAGAATAGTTCCTAGCAGAAACAACTCAAAAAGAAAACACGACGAGAACATGATATACGAACCTCTGGGGATCCAGGGGATTAAATATTACGAAGTTTTACAACAAAAGGAAGGTACTGGGAGAAAACGGGTCGGAGACGAAGTCCGAGGTGGCCACACCACCTGCTGGCGTGGCCAGGGGGCCCACACCAGGAGGTGGTGTGAGCCACCCTGGCTCCGCTTCCGTCCCTTTTTCACTTTGTTGCTTTCCTTGTTGGATAAAAACTGCAAAAATATAACTTTACAGGATTTTCGCGGAACTTTTCTTACCAGAATTGTTACCTATTCGAGAACGGACTCTGCAGGTCTCTGAAGTTGGCATTTAGTAGATTCTTCCGGAGTCACCGCTTGAATAACATCAATATCTTCATCTTCATACACATATTGCTCGAGTCATAAAACCTTTCACTTTCTTATTACACCATTTTCTCCACTAACCTAGAAATTTCTTTCACACAAAACTTCACATGGTTCTCATTAGCAACATTAGTATAAGCAAGGTAATAAACCTTTTAGGTTCAAATTCAACTGAAATCCATCAAAACATAAGCTACTGTAGAAACTCCTTCCGAAAACCCAAAAGAATTCAAAAAGGAAATCGATTTAAGAGGCAAATGCAACAGTGGCAAAAATCTGTCAAAATCTTCTGTTGCTCAAATCAAAAAGTGCAAAACTAATGAAAGTTAAATAACAACCTGGGGCAGAAGTACAAAAAATTACAGCTCAATCCGACATATATATATATCTCACGATTTTTTACGGTGAAGCACAAAAATCTGTTTCGGGATACCAACTTTCCCAAATCTTACTTCTCTCTCATTAGAGGTTGATCTTGACACAAAAACCAAACAAAAAGGATAATGAGAGGTTATTACCAGAGTAATAACTTCCAATACTCAAAGAAACAAAAAACAAACTAAAAGCACAAATAAATTGGGTTGTCTTCCAAAAAACTCTTTCTCTATAGCCTTTAAGATGGGCATGACAATTTCAGTGAGGCTCACATAAGATATGAATTGAAGTGAAAGAGAGCATTAAGAAGCAAAAATATACATGTTTAAGTCTAACCCACTTCCTATGCAATGGAATTTTGTAAGAAAATAAATTTTTGAAACCAGAGGCAGCTAGCATAGGAAGGCAAAACAAGTTCAACATAAAAACTTTCAGCATAAAACAAGGAAACTTGATATTATTGAGATGCATTAAAACAGTCTTCCCTCTCTCATAATAACTTTCAGTATCCTGCATAAATTTAATGATATAACTATCACAAGAACCGTTGTAGCAATGATCACTTATCCTAACAGAAAACACAGGGACAATAGCTCTCATAACACTACTTTGTGAAACAATATTAGGGATATCCTTACAAAGGATAGTGTGTCCCTCTTCTACATATTTAGTGACAAAGTCTTCCACATTTGCCATTATAGGTTCATCACCCATTTGTTTATCAGGTTCAACAGCTTTATTTGTACTTTCATTAACCATACTAGCTATCATAGAATGTTCCTTTATCTTAATTGGGAAATGCATTTTCTCAATGTAAGGTTCAGGTAAAACATGATTAGCAGTATAAACTTCAGTATTTCTTGCAGGAACACACTTAGCAAAATCTTTATATGGTCCATGATACTTATTCAACTTCTTTTTAGGAACTTCAATATAGGAAGCAAAAGCCTTAAAATAAGTTACAATAGCTTGAGAGTCTAGACCATAAGCATTTTTAATATTTTGAAAGTCATCGGTTCCCATAAAAGATTCAATGCATTCATAATCATAATTTATACCTGACTTTCTTCCTTTGTTATTCTCTCATGCTTCAGCATTGTCTTGAATACGGTTTAGAAGATCTGATACATTGCAAATGTATCTATAATTTTTGATGTTCCATGCTTGGTTTTATCTACTTTCTTGTGTTTTGTCCACACTTTGGAGTACTTTTCATATGATTTCTTGGACTAACCTATTAACAAGAGCCACAGTGTCAGCTGCCTGTTTTCTGCTGTTTTTGGTTCCAGGAAGTCAGAAAATGAATATTCTCGGAATTGGACGGGACAAAAGCCAAAGTTACTTTTTTCCCGAAAGACTGAGCCAGAAGGAGAGTCGGAGAGGGGCCACAGGGTAGCCACACCCCCCCTTGGCACGGCCAGCCCAGGCCGCGCAAGGGCATGGTGTGGGCCCCCTGGCCGGCCACCGACCTTGCCTCCTTAGCCTATAAGAGCCTCCTGATACCAAAACCCTAAGGGGTCAATCAGAAATCCACGAAAAGTTCCGCAGCGCCACCACCACCGAAGGGGAGATTCAGGGGACAGAAAGTCTCTGTTTCGGCACCCTGCCGGGATGGGGAAGTGCCCCCGGAGCCATCTCCATCGATCTCCACCACCATCTCCATCACCATTGCTGATTCCATGATGAGGAGGGAGTAGTTCTCTCTCGAGGCTAAGGGTTCTACCAGTAGCTATGTGTTCATCTCTCTCTATGCATGATCTTATTGAGATCATGAGCTTGTAATCTATAGATCTACCTTGCTACTCAAGTGCTTTAATAGATCTCTGCTCTCCCCATGTGTGTGAAAGTGACAGCATGCACACCATGGTGGCACTTAGGCTAGAGATTACAAATACTTGTTATGAGTTATATTTGGAGTTGGATGTCTTTATGAAATTGTGGTGTTTGTTGGAACCATCTAGTACTCAAGGTGACAGTGTGGGGTTATCTAGATGGGAAAGGCTTACTTTGAGGTGTGTTGTTATAGCCCTACCATCGATTAGAGTGTCCAACCGGAGAGTAGTTAAGAGTAGTATCATAAAGAGAAGATATTTATATGAGAGTGTTCACTAGTGAAAGTATGATCCCTAGGCCTTGTTTCTAAGCATTGAAACACCATTTGCTATTAGATCTGTTACATGTTTGCTTGTTGCCATCTTTATTTCAGTTTGCCTTTAGTCTCTTCCACGCCTTCAAGCTATTTTCTATCACCGTTACCACTTATAATTATCTATACCACTTGTATTTCACTATCTCTTCGCCGAACTAGTGCACATATACACCTCACAAGTGTATTGGGTGTGTTGGGGACACAAGAGACTTCTTGTATCTTGATTGCAGGGTTGCTTGAGAGGGAATACCTTTGACCACTTCCTCCCTAAGTTCGATAAACATTGGGTGATCCACTTAAGGGAAAACTTGCTGCTGTTCTACAAACCTCTCCACTTGGAGGCCCAACAACTGTCTACAAGAATAGAAGTGCGTAGACATCAAGATCCCATTTAGCTTCTTCTTCCATGCGTGTAAATGATCCAGCACAAGAGGCATCCAATAAATCCTTATCATGAAGAGGGAGCCTTGCATAAAAGTTATTGATAATAATATTGTTGGGGACCTCATGAATGGGACATTTGAGCATTAATAACTTCAATATCCCCCAAGCTTGAGTTGTACTCTCTCCATCAAGAGGCCAAAAGTTGTATATTTGATTCCGATCTTTATAAATCTCACTAGGAGGATAAAACTTTGAATAAAAGAGAGGCACTATTTCCTCCCATTCAAGAGCTTAACCATTCTTCAACAACTTATACCATTCCTCAGCTCTTCCTTTTAGTGATAATGAGAATAACTTCTTCTTGACTTGATCTATTATAATACATGCACACTTGAACAACCCGCATAATTCGTGTATAAAGAGCAAATGATCACCCGGATGGACAGTTCCATCTCCAACATAATAGTTATCCATAACACGATCAATAATTCTTGTAGGTATTTTAAAAGTATCATTCTCAGCAGGTGGTGGTTCATCTACTACCTTAGCAGTGGTAGTAGCATTACAAAATAAGAAACTCAGCGAATTATCCATATTGAAAATAAAGCAACTAACAGAAGTAAACAATACTCACAATAGAAGTTTCATTTGCCAGTTCCACTCTCCAATAGCGCTTCACTCATCGGCAACAGCGCCAGAAAATAGTCTTGATGACCCACAAGTATAGGGGGTGTATCGCAGTATTTTCGATAAGTAAGAGTGTCGAACCCAACGAGGAGCAGAAGGTGTTGGCAAATGGCTTGGAGCAGGAATTCTCTGTAAATACTTAGCAAACAGATTTTTAGGGTTTTTTGATAATGCAGGTAAATAAAGTACGAGTAAATAAAATATAATAAGAATAAATGCAGCAAGTGGCCCAATCCTTTCTTTATCAAAGGACAAGCCGGATGTATTACTTAAGATGACCAAACGTTCTCGAGGACACATGGGAATATCATCAAGTGCTTTCGCTTCATATAGTTGATTAATCTTCTTTAGTTTGCTAAGTGTTGTGTGGGTGAACCTATGCTAATGTACCGACCTTCCTAGGACTAATACATGCTTGTGATTATACCCCTTGCAAGCATCCGTAAGTACAAGGAAGTAATTAAGGTAGAAATCTAACCACATCTTTAAACTCTAAGACCCTGACGTCCCTTGTGCAAAGGTTTCCTAACGGGGGTTCAGGTTTCTGTCACTCCGGCAACCCCTACGATTAGTAGCCAAATACACAATGCATTCCCCTAGGCCCATATAGGTGAAGTGTCATGTAGTCGATGTTCACATGACACCACTAGAAGAAATACACCACAACTTAAATATCAAACCATTAAATCTTTCTCAACACAATTCCACTACTAACAACATGACTTCTCCCATGTCCTCAAGAACAAAACGAACTACTCACAAGACATCATATGGATCAAGATCAGAGATGATATAATGATATGTAACAATCTGAACATAAACGATAATTCAATGGTTCACTCAATAGCATCAACTACAATGACTAATCAACACTGGGAAAGTTTCCCCTAAGAACTATGCAAGATTCAACCCAATTGTTATAGCAGTATGGAGTGGTGATGATGGTGCTGGTGGAGATGATGGTGGTGATGATGGTGATGATGGTCCTGATGAAGTCCAGCTTGATGGTGGTGTTGATGACGATGATCTCCCCTCTCCGAAAGGAATTCCTCCGGCAGAATTCTGTCTGCCAGGGAGATCTTTCTCTTTCGGTATTTTCCGCCCCGTAGAGGCGGCGGAATCTTTCTGTGGTCGCTCCCCGAGTCTTAGGGTTTCGGGAGGATAATATCGCTTGAGGGAGCTGGAGTGGCAGGCGGCCACACCACATTTGGCGCGACTAGGCTGCCAGAGGTGGTGTGGCCCCCCTGTGGCCCATCTCCACTACCCCTTCTGGCAATCTTTGTCTTCTGGAAAAATAGAGTTTTCCATGTATTTTCCCGGATTTTCTGATCTTCGCGAATTTTGCCTCCAAACAGCACATTTTCCATCAGAATCCTGACTGCAGCGGTCCATGCTCCAAAAGTCATCAACCATGCAAAAACAGATGAAATAACATAAGTATCATCTTTTAATATGAAATATATCAATGATTAACAGTAAATTATGATACAAAATAGTGATGCAAAATGGACGTATCAGAGGTGAAGTATGGAGAAGAGGTCGTACGCCACGTAAGACAGAAACGATGGTGGACGTCACCGGAGTCGAACCCGAGGGAATTGAAATAGTGGACATCACCGTAGTTGAACCAGCCGGATTGAAACAGTGGACGTCGCCAAAATCTGGCAATGCAAACGGAAGTTGCTGCAATGCAGTGCTGATCAAGGCGCTTCGAGGCGGAGGGACCTATGTCTCTCCTTTGCTCTCTTCAGCCTTCTCAGGCTAAGGTTTGAAGTTGATCATGTCAGCAACATAAGCTTTCCCTTTCAGACATACAAGTGTCGAGACTTCGTTGTCAGATGGATCCTCTCTGATGACAAAGATCTTGATAGAGCATTTCGGGTAGTCGAGGCAGAGCTCGGATTCCTCTTTGATTTCTTCTATGCTCGGTACCCATCAATCAAATACACCCTAGCTCCAGATGTGATTGTGTATGCTCTGATCCGTGTAACCAGCATATTTACTCTCTTCTGCTCAGACCTCGTCAGGTACCGGCCTATGCATGTGGACGGTGCTACAAACATCTTTGTCCATGGATTCAATCTTGATCTCCTCGTCACTCGTTTGGTCATCGTGTGGTACATATTTCTTGAGTCGTATCAATTCCTTCCCTTGTTCATCTTCTCTAACTTGCACAAGGTGAAGATGTTGTGCCGGTATGTTTTTTTACAAAATGGGAGCGAAGCCCCGACCTCTGCATCAAATGATGCACACAACTATTTTTATTGCAAAGTTCGAATGGTACTTAAAGTATTACAATCATGGATCAGATAAGGTTGAGACAAGTATCAACCATCTAAAAATGGAAAGCAACGAGATACTATCCGTTACTAGTATGCTCTCACCCAGTAGCCTGGAAATAGAAGTCTCGAGCAACCATAATCAACCGGTTGCATCCAGTATCCATAGGCTCCCGCTGATCCGCCGGGAGTAAGTAGACCATAGATGAATCCAGTGTGCAGCCAGTCGAATAACCTGCAAAAAATTAGTACTAGTTTATTCGTTAAAGACAATATTATTTCTGGTCATCCAAATAGACCAACATAAAGCTGATACTCCAATACGTAATCTAACTTTATCAGCCCTATTAACTCTATTTAGCCAACTTCCAAACATATTTGTACTTCCAAACTTATTTGTTATATTCGTTGGTAGATACAAAACTATACGCCAAATGAGACATGCAAATGGACATGCAAGAAACAAATGTTCTACTGACTCCAATAAATCACAAAAGCAACATTTCTGACATCCATTCCACATGCGCTTAACCAAATTATCTTTAGTCAATAGACCTTTATTTTTAAGGAACCATATAAATATTTTGATTTAAAGTGGGAGTTTTAGTTTCCACAGTTATTTATATAAGAATCTTGTATGACCATTCATCTGATTTGAATACATAGACTTGACAGTAAACATACATGTTTCTGTTAGTTTCCACTTAAGAAGATCATGATTATCATTGAGTTGAACCGTCATTATATTTTGACATAAGAGTAACCAACTTGTCCACTTGGTGCGGTCAACACTCCCTAAAATTAATATTAAGAGGTGTCTGAGCAAACACATCAGCCACCAAGACATTTTTCTTAGAACAATATTATATAATGACAGATATTGTTGCGCTAAAGATGTATCACCTAACCATGCATCTCCCCAAAAGCGAACACTTTCGCCATTTCCAATTTTTAAAAAGTCACTCGTAAAGAACATTTACTTTACTCGCATAAGACCTTTCCAAAAGGGAGAATCCGTAGATTTTGCTTCTACTTGAGATAAAGTTTTATCATGGAGATATTTGTTATACAGTAATTGCTACCACATGCCCTCTTCAGTTAATAGTTTAAAAGCCATTTGCTAAGTAAACATTTGTTTTTTATCTCAAGTACATCAATGTCTAAACCCCTTGATCTTTGGGACAACACACGATATTCCACTTTAATAGCCTATATTTTTTTTAGTTTCAGTACTTTGCCAAAAGAATCTGGATCAGAAAAAGTCCAGCATTTTCCTTACTCCTTTGGGAATTTCTAAGAAAGATGTCATAAACATCGAAAGGCTAGTCAAAACCGAGTTAATTAGAACTAGAAGATCCCCATAGGTTAACAATTTGACCTACCACCAACCTAGCTTTGAGACAATACGACTTTCCACGAGATTCCATTCTGAATTTGATGGGGGAATATCAATCGGGGTATACCCATAAAGCAGAGTCGCCAGCTGAATCAAGCCGATTGAAGACAATACTAGAGCGGGTCGACTCGCCGAATACGGCGACTGACGCATACTAGATTTAGACGCCTTGCTGACTGGAGCCCCAAGACGGCGACTCCAATACAAAGTCTATTAGTGCACCTATAAACCCTAACTGGCTACATATATAAAGCCACCAGGGGCACCCCTTCGAGAGGAACTCTCTTACGTCATATTAGATCAAGTCTCTCTCTCCGCCTACAGCGATTCCCATGTAACGAATCTATGATCATATACTAGATTGACAGCAGGACGTAGCGGTCCTCCATCGAGGGGACGTGAACCTAGGTACACCGTATGCCAATCTCGCTCCCGGATTCTCCTACGTCGCCTTGCCTTCCTTTACGTAAGATATCTCCAGTAGCATCTGCCGTGTCAATACCACGATAATTGGCGCCCACCGTGGGACAATCGGTGCTTGGAGGTGATGATCCGAGTGGGATCCTTCATCAACATCGAAGAGATCTCCATCGACTGATTCATCCGCGCCGCCGCGTCCAACATCATCACCACAAGGCGGATGGCTGAGTCGGCGAAATTAAGGGATACGCGATCGCGATCCATGCGTGCAAGCGATACGGACGTCGTAGGCAACAAGCGCCGCGACGAGCAACATCGCACATCGCACGGAAGCTAAACGCCAACCAAATCAAGATTCAGCCGATCGGTCGGTAGAGTCTATTGTTTTTCTATTATTTAATTCAGTTTATAGTACCAAATCGATCGCACAAGAGCCAAAGAATCTACTGCAAATCTCTTTCCACTAATTGGCATGTTTAATTAATTGTGGACACTAATCCTGTTTGCAATTATGCATGATCGAGTGATCCATTGCTTGTCGTGAACTCGCCTATATATCATGGAGTCGATCGATCGGTCCGGTCTGGCACGCCGCAATGACCACAGCGCACACACAGATGGTGAATGATTACTTCATCTCCCTCTACTTTGAGTCTTTTATCGATTCATTATAATTTTATTTTGATCTATACATTGTGATCTTCTGGTTCATTGCTGACAAACTCGGCAGCGAGAGGCTGTGTTTCAGTCGCACACGCGTCGCAGATCGCTGACACGAGCACGGAAAAATCAGTATGAATATCGGGGACTCAAGATCTGCACTGCCTCCACGCACGATTACTGGCGCATCCGATTGCTTTTTCTGCCTCTCTACCCATGTGAAGCCTGGATCCACCGCTTGAATCACAAAGCCACGCATACAGTACGCTCGATCGTATCTGACCAGGATTAATGGGTTTTCAACTTTTCTATTCAATCTTATCTTTTATACTTTGATTACTCTGCCTATTGGCTACTTTATTTGAATCTAATCCTTCACCTATTGTCTTTTTTGAATACATGTACGTAAGTTATTTCTCGCGTGCATACTGTAGGAGAATTAATCCATGAAGGCGAGACGGCCCGGCAACTGTCTTTTGCGTCAGTTTCAGTTGTTCGCCGCCACGGCCGTGTCGACTTGATCCGCCAATCTCCAAAAGGCTGGTTCACGACCATCGCCACGCAGTCGCCTGCCATGAACACGCCATTGCGGACTTGCCGTGCTAGCGGGCTCGCCCATCACGGATTCAGCGTACTCGAGGACTCGTCCGCCGCAAACTCGCCCTCGCGGAGTCGCCACGCTCGGGGACTCGTCCATTGTCTACTCGACATACTACCGGCTAAACGCCAAACGGCTCTGGCATAGCGCGACCTCCTTCCGCCGCGTTGACTATGTGTCCGCCGCGTCGACTTCGCCATAGCGCGACCTCCATCCGCCGTGTCGACCTCGTGTCCGCCGCGTCGACTTCGCCATGGCGCGACCTCCGTCCGCCGCGTCGACCATGTGTCTGCCGCATCGACTTCGCCATAGCGCGACCTCCATCCGCCGCGTCGATCCCGTTTCTGCCGCGTCGTCTTCGTCATAGCGCGACCTCCATCCGCCGCGTCAACCCCGTGTCCGCCGCGTCGACTTCGCCATAGCGCGACCTCCGTCCGCCGCGTCGACTTCACCACAGCGCGACCTTCATCCGCCGCGTTGACACCATGTCCGCCGCATCGACTTCGCCATAGCGCGACCCCCGTCTGCCGCGTCGACCCCATGTCTGCCGCTTCGACTTCGACATAGCGTGACCTCCATCCGCCGCGTCGACCCCATGTCTGCCGCATCGACTTCGCCATACCGCGACCTCCGTCCGCTGCGTCGACCCCGTGTCCACCGCGTCGACTTCGCCACTGCGCGACCTCCGTCTGTCGCGTCGACTTCACCACACCGTGACCCCCGTCCGCCGTGTCGGCCCCGTGTCTGCCACGTCGACTTTGCCATAGTGTGACCTCCGTCCACCGCGTCGACTTTGCCACAGCACGACCCCCGTCCGCCGCGTCGACCACGTGTCCGCCGCGTCGACTTCGCCATAGTGCGACCTCCGTCCGCCGCGTTGACTCTTTGTCTGTCGTGTCGACTCCGCCAAAACGCGCCTATACTTCCGCTATGCCTAATGCGTATGACGTGCCTGCTAAGGGCCCCTCACCGTACGAGTTGCCAGAGAGGGTCGCCTGCCACGCTGCATGGACTCACCACTGGGCGTCTCTTGCCTCCGGAAAAAATCAATTCGCCTTTGTCAACCTTTGAAAGAGCAACTCGCAATGGCAAGTAGTGCGGATGAGGACTCGCAAACCGATCCTTGGATCGTCCACGAAAAACGCTAAATGAGAGCCATCATTAGAGTCGTCTTGCTTGGCTGGCCTTTCGGGCCAAGACAAATGGCAGTGCTACACAAACAACACCATGTCATCCTCAACCTTAGATAGTGCGACTCGCACGGCCAAGTACTGCGGATGAGGACTCACAAACCGAGCCTCGGATCGTCCAGGAAGAACGCCTAGCCGAGAGCCATCTTTGGATTCATCATGCGACTGTCCCCGGGCCAAGACGAGAGACTCGCTAACAAAAAATAGCGCAATCAATCTCTCCCAACATTGGATGAGCAACTCACTACACTCGGGGACTCTCCCCTCACGGACACGTCATCATCGCGGACTCGCTCAAACGCGGACTCTGCCATGCTCGGGGACTCGTCTCGCCCTCGCTGACTCGTCATCGCGGGCTCTCCATCGCGGGCTCGCCTTCGAAGACTCTCCACACTCGGGGACTCAACTCGCCCCTCGAGGACTCTCCACACTCGGGGACTTGACTCTCCCCTCACGGACTCGCCACACTCGGTGACTCGCCATCGCGGGCTCTCCTTCGCTGACTCGCCCATCACGGGACCGCCTCCGCCAACTCGGCGGCTTCATCATCAATGACTTGGCAGCTTCCATGTCTGCTATTCATCAGCCTCCGCGACATCAAATTGACAAGGCGCTAGTCAAACTTCTCCAAGGGGCGACTCCGACCAATGGCGACTCACCCGATGGGCCGCTTCATAAGCTATTTCTTTGTTTCAGGAGCTCGACAACGACTCACCATCGACTCCACCCTGAAATCGACTGCGCCGACTTGGCGGCTTGAAGTCATCGCCGAGTCCCTGACGCGCTCGGGGACAACTGATGGGGGAATATCAATCGGGGTATACCCATAAAGCGGAGTCACCAGCTGGATCAAGCCGACTGAAGACAAGCCTACAGCGGGTCGACTCGCCAAATACGGCAACTGGCGCATACTGGATTCAAACGCCTCGCCGACTGGAGGCCGAAGAAGGTGACTCCAATACAAAGCCCATTAGTGCACCTGTAAACCCTAACTTCCTGCATATGTAAAGCCACCAGGGGCACCCCTTCGAGGGGATCTCTCTTACGTCATATTAGATCTAGTCTCTCTCTCTCTCCGCCTACGGCGACTCCCATGTAACCAATCTATGATCATATACTGGATTGACAGCAGAATGTAGCGATCCTCCATCGAGGGGACGTGAATCTGAGTACATCGTGTGCCAACCTCGCTCCCAGATTCTCCTACGTCGCCTTGCCTTACTTTATGTAAGCTACCCCCAGTAGCATCTGCCGTGTCAATACCATGACAGAATTCTTTAATTTTCTATAATGGATTGGCACTCCAAGGTACCGAAAAGGGAGTGAACCAGCATTGTAGTCAAAAATCTGCCTATAATCGAGTTCTATCTCCTTTGCCTTACGAAAACAGAAAATTCACTCTTGTGGAAGTTAATCTTAAAACCAGAAAGTTGTTCAAAAGTAGAAAGTATCAGCTTTATATTAACGCTTTATATTAACGGCTTTCTGTAGATCATGCTCCATAATGGTATCATACGCATAATGGAGAATAGAAACCCCACCATCCACCAAATGTGGTATAAGGCTTTCAACTTAGCCATCCTCTTTTGCACGAGCAATAATAATGGCAAGCATGTCAGCAACAATGTTAAAAAGTATTAGAGACAAAGGATCACCTTGTCTCAAACCTTTTTTAGTTTGAAAATAATGGTCAATATCATCATTAACCCTTATTCCAACACTACCACCTTGCACAAATTGTTTGATCCATTCACACCATTGCGGATCAAAACCCTTCATGCGTAAAACTTGTAGCAAGAAAAACCATTTAACCTTGTCATATGCCTTTTCAAAATCAACTTTGAAAAGCACACCATCCAACTTCTTTCTATGAAGCTCATGAATAGTCTCGTGCAAGACAACAACACCTTCAAGGATGTCATCCCGGCATAAAAGCGACTTGGGTAGGTTTAATCACTTTATGTGATAGATCAGTGATGCGATTAGTGGCTACCTTTATGGAAATCTTAAAGCTGACATTAAGGAGGCATATTGGTCTATATTGTTGTATTTGTACTGCATTTTCTTTTTTAGGCAGTAATGTGATAGCATCAAAGTTCAATTTAAACAGGGGCAAATCTCCTGTTTTCAATTGACCAAAAAAAGGCCATCATGTCTGGTTTGATAACATTCTAAAAGGTTTGAAAAAACTCGGCAGGAAGCCCATCTAGTCCTAAAGCTTTATTATATTCCATTTGAGAAATGGCTTCCAAAACTTCTTTCTCATTGAAATCTGCTGTCAAAATAACATTTTCTTCGGAAGACAACTGTGGAATGTCATCAATTCGATCTTCCATTAGTGAAAAATTATTATAATCGGGCTCGCCAAAGAGCTTCTTATAATATTCAGTGATATATACCTTTAAATTCTCTTCTTCAACTTTGTTCTAATTGGAATTTTTTTTCTATGCTTACCATTTGCAATTAAGTGAAAATATTTAGTATTATTCTCACCTTCTTGAACATGCTTAACTTTCGTTAGTTGAGACCACTTGGTATCTTCGCACGTCTAAGTTGATTAACACGTTCATTTGCATTTTTTTTAACTTCTCCTTTTCGGATTAACACATTGTGCCGGTACGTGCGGAAGGAGTCATGGCACAAGGCATTCGTGGAAATCCCACTCAAGGTCGTGTGCCAGTTCAACTTCACAAAGTACGGGAAGGGGAGCGTCGGCCAATACTTCATCCTCGACAACGTCCATCCTCACCCGGTCAAGTCCTTCCTATCATGGATATCGCTCGAGGCCCTCGACTCATCGGTGATAACCAACTCCATCAGCAGCTTGCCACTGGATGTGAGGCAAGCTGTCCTCCGCCAACTCAAGGTCGTCACGGCAAGATCACCGATGGCAGGTTGTGGCTGTATGATATGGGTGTCGTCGACCTGGATCTCGATCGCGACTGCTTTCTTGGCCACATGTATGCCCGCTACACATCATAATCATGGAAAAAAACAGTGCGCTATTTCACGCTATTTAGCGTGCTATAGCGTATTTAGAGAGTTCACGCTATTTTTTCAAGATTTTGCTCGTTATGACACTATTTTTTAAATAGCTTGCTATATCTCGCTATAACATCATAGCGTTAGCGCTATTTCAAGTTAGGACGTTATTTTTTTTGTTGGTGGGTGGTTAGTAAGAGAGCATATGATAAATGTGTCGAGTAAGCAAACATACGATAGAAGTTTTGATTGTTAAACTTAAGTGATCGCGTCAAGCCGCCCCCTTCTCCAGCAATACACGACGTTGTACCTAGATTCAGCCCTGCCGGTTCTCCTCCAACTTGAACAACGTCGGAATTGATTATGCATGTACAAGTATTACTCTAGACAATTCATTAGATGCTAAAATCCTTGATATTCATGATATGCATATTATATTTTTAATTTTTTACAAAACGCTATTTTATAAAATAGAACGTTATTAGCACGCTATAACTTTAATATCGTCTGAAAAAAAGCCACCTAAATTAAATAGCAGGCTATTTTTTTCTTTGATCATAACATGGCATGTAGCCACAAGCATCTGCAGCTACGGCCTGACCATGCCGAGCAAGGAGAATGCCAGCAAAGAGGCGGCAGAGCTCGTGAAGAACCATGCGGCGTATTTGCTGGCCTTCAAACCCGACCTGGTTCCGGACATCACTTACACGAGCCTGTTGATGGCCCGTGGCACGCTGCAAAACGCCCGTGTGTACCTTGCCGAGTGAAAGTCCAACATGGAGATGTACGATAAACTGATCACGTTAGCGACTTCTGATTCCACTGAGCACGAGGTCCGCTTTCTGTCCGAGGGCGCAAGGATTGCTGTTTACCTCGTCGACAGTCGCCGGATTGCCACCGACGGCGACGGGGGACGATGGAGGGTGCTCGCCATCTTCTGGGCCAACATGATGCTGTGGATCGGCTCATCGGACAGGGCAGTGGCGCATGCCACCATGACGGCAACCGGCGGGGAGTTCATAACATTCATATGGGCTCTGCTCACACACGCCCACGTACTAGTAGACAACCTTCAGCCGCCTGGTGGTGCCCCAGGATTGCATATGCAACTGCCGGCTCCAGCAGGGGCGCAGGGCCCCTGATCATGTTGCTTCTTTCGGAGAAATGAAGGTAAAGAGGCCGCAAACTTTGGAAATGATTGAATCATGGAGTTTGTTGATCTTACTACATGGATAAAGTGGTTTTTCATTCCTTGAATTAGCTATGCATTAGTTGGTGAGAAGTTACTTTGTACTCCCTCTGTTTTAAAATATAAGATGTTTTAGCTTTTGTGAAATGAATGGATAGTCTAGATAGATTCGTTACACAAAAGTTAAAACATCTTATATTTTGAAATGGAGGGAGTATTAGTCTTTCTGTGCTACTTCTTAATGATCTCTGGTTGTGTATCGTGTGGAACAAGTATGATAATAGTAAATCATCACGTTCATTGATGTAGAGCTTCTGTTGGATGATGGTGTTGCTGGATGGACTCATCTTGAGACACTGCTGGAATTATTACATCTGTATGCTCCATCGGTTGGTTTCTTGTAGCTAGTGTTGATGCAAAATCCTGAACCTAAGATCACCATGATTTTCAATACTTGTAGTAGCTCCTTTTTGGCTACCAAACAGTACCCTTTATCGCCTTGAAGGATCATGGCCCTTGTGATTCTTAAGCAAATGGAAGAAGGAAGCCAAAGAAAGACAGTGCAGGATTTGAGTTGTTAGATACCATGGCGTTCGTTAGAGTCCACAATCAGCAGCAGTCCTAGACTCCTAACCGTCTTCCTTTTTCAAGATGTTAGGATAGGCTAGGATACTGATAACAACATTTGTTTCAAAATGTCTAACATCCTGGTCCCATGGTCTAGTGGTTAGGACATTGGACTCTGAATCCAGTAACCCGAGTTCAAGTCTCGGTGGGACCTTTTTATTTTGCATTACTATCTGCGTCTGGTCAGTTTTAAGTTTCACCCATAATAGAAGATGAAAAATTCAAGATGGCCAGCATATTGGCTCAATACCAGCTCCAGATTCCTTAGAGATGAAAAATTCAAGATGGCCAGCAAATTGCTTTCGAAATACCACAGTCCAATCTTCCACGGTAAGTTGACCGAGTAAAAAATTGTACCCCCTCCGATCCATCATAGTGTCATTCAAGTAGTACAAAGTTTGTACTAGGTTAGTACAAAATAAGTGATATTTATTATGGATCGGAAGGAGTAATTTAGAAGTTGAAAAAAACTACTGGCCACTTGCAGAGGCGTTTATTCCCGGTATCAGATTTATTCTCGGTACAGGTTACAGAAAACTGAAAACGGGAAGGGGAGGGGGGGGGCAAGAAAGTCTACTCCCCGGCAAGAAAGTCTACTCCCCGTATGCACAGTTTTTTCATCTACTCCCTCCGTTTCGAAATATAAGATGTTTTAGCGTTTTGAAATATAAGATGTTTTAGCTTTGTGAAGACTCTTTTAGTACTCCCTCCGATCCAAATTAATTGACTCAGATTTGTTTACATTCGAGTGTATCTAGACATGTTTTAGTGTTAGATACATTCGAAACTAGATAAATACAAGTCAATTAATTTGGGTCGGAGGGGGTACGTAGGTTCATTTAGGTTTGGAATGAACCTACACACTAAAAAGGGTTTGATACACTTCTTTTACAAAGCTAAAACATCTTATATTTTGAAACAGAGTGAGTACTAGGGCATCATTATATGCACATCAGAGGATGGTTATACATATCTGAGGTTAACCCAAAAAGACTATCTAATCTGTGGTGTTCCTACACAACAGCACTGTCTTCTAGCTCTAATGAACCCAGGAACATCTCCCGCGAAGCCCTCTTGAACGAGAACGAATCTTCCTCGTCGCTTCCATGCGATTCCACCGAGTGTTTGCGAGTAAGTGCTTTCCCTGATACTTGCACCTCCGAGTACCGGTACGAGTGCCCTTGGAAAGCAGAACGCCAAGAGCTTCGAGATGAGGTACTCCTGATCCGAGGTGAGCTGGAGCTCGAGAAAAGCTCTTCCCGGACCACCCTCAGCGGGTTCTCCAGCGCTTTCAAGATGTACCGAGCAAGTGGCCGCCTAGAGGGGTTTGGATTCAAGCATGCCTTCGCGACAATGGATACTGCCCATACTTCTTCTAGGTGGTCTTCGTCCACAATAAGTAAAGGGTCTACAATATTTGAGATACTCTCCTTGTCATGGGTTTCAATGTAACCTAATGTGCTTGTTAGACACTCCTCTGAGTCTGTGTCATTTGAGCTACTTATACAAAAATTCCCGGTGATTAGCTCAAGTAGCACCTTTCCAAAGCAGTAAACATCATATGAGCAGGTAGCAGGTGGATCTGTTAGGTGAGAAGAACATACCATAGTGTTAGACAACATGGGTTTATTTTGTTCACAGAATTATTGCACATATGCCATAGTAGACTATAAGAATAGGCAAAGGAAAGTTATGCAGAAGCTTTACACACCTGATGTATTCTTGTCGAGAGACCTGCAATAAAGAGGAGAGACAAATAAAGATGTCAGCCAAAGCCCAAACAATTTTGCATCTTTGGTAGAATCTATATTTCCTTGAAATGGATCATATACTCAAACAAACACCGGGTTTTCATAGTTAGTTTACACGTGAACAACCCCCTCTGTGTGATCTACAAGTCGACTGGCACTATCTTTTTGGGACATGATGTGAAAGCTTCCTTACTCTGGTTCCTAGGAAACAGGTTTCTTGTCAAAAGTTGTTTGGCATATCCGATGGAACTGTATACATCAAGATGATAGTGTTCCAATACAAGTTAACAGTACTGAATAGTGAATATATCTGATGACAAATGGCTGTCGTTTCCAGTTACTGTGACATATGGCTGTGATTTATACTTTCATCTCTATGAAGTAAGGAACCACTAATATGTATGGTGAATAGTCTAGTAAAATGTGCAGCAACACATTCTTGGAGGAGTTATGTAGCCACACTCCTTGTATAGAAAATTTAGATACCTCCAGTTCATCACCTTTCTATGGAAAATTAAGCTAACTGTATCGGCAAACTAAATACATCAATACTTTTGAGTTGAAAGTGTGATTCATTTTCGTATATGCTAATGAGATTCTCATGCTATAACCATTGAGGTTGCTAAAATTTCTTTTAAATAATAGAATGCCAATTAGAGTAGAGGATGACATATAGATCTTACTTTGATGATCTCAACATCCTAGAGAAGAAACTCCTGCTTCCCTCACTTGGTTGAGGGCAAATTTCACTCAAACTTCCAAGGCGCACTTCAAATTTGTCTTCAAGAAGCACACTACTTGCTTGGATATCTCTACAAATATTATGATGAGATCAGACACAAATAAAAAAGTGCACTAACATTTATTTAAACATCAAAGAAAATGAGCAACATGCATATATGCCTCAACAGATTAGGAGAATCAGATCTAGGCAATTGCAAGTTGCAACACCATGACAGAGAGATACGACTATACGAGGCTTCCATATAGTTAATGTAGTTATGCACAACACAATAAATGATTTAATCAACTTTACTGTTCGTGCTTACAATTATTCCTGGGTTTATACAATGTAGTTGACATGTAAAGAAACCATAGGCACGTAGACAGCGTACAGGCGAAGTGCCAGTGTTGCAATTATGGAGTGTTTTCTTTCTTCTGTAGATGTTTTTTTCTCTATCAGGTGTAACCGTGTGAGCCTTGTAACTCTGTTTTTTCCCATCTTCTAAATGCAACACAAAAGGAATATCCTAAACAACCAAGTCCACAAAAATTGCAAATCATGTTATATGCTATTCACATTAAGCCAACACATCTAGGCAATATAGATGTCCTCACTATGAAACGGTTGGTCAAAAATTCCTTATGCCTATGATTTTATTTACAGAAACAGCTGTGTGAAATGCACCCAATGATATTTGCAACTACGAACCATTTCAAAATGCTACATAGGTAATATTGTTTTCCTTCTGTCACTATTTCACTTACGGTCTCTAGTAGAACTTTTTCTTAAATTGCGATCACCTGCTGAGCTACAGCTACATAGTTTATGGAACTTCCATGTTCTCATCATGCTGTTAACGCTGAAACTAGGTAGCATAGCTATCGGATGTTTTATGCAATAAAAAACTCTGGAATTGCCATACTCCAAAAAAAAATAGTGCATGGCGTGCAGAACCATACCTGTGGACCAATGGTGGCCTGCATTCATCGTGAAGGAAGCACAATGCCTCAGCTATACCAATGGCAATCTTCAGTCTTGTTATCCAATCCAATGAAGGCAACCCCTCTTCGGCATCCACTGGCTTCCTGTGAAGTGCGGTTGTCAAATCTCCCTTCGCCATGTACTTGTACACTAGCAATTGCTCGTCATCCTTGACCAAATGCCCCAGCAATGGAACAATCCTCACATGGGATTTTTTCACAAGAAAGCCCAATTCCACTATGTTCTTCCTGCTGCTCTTCAGGTCGGTCTTCTTTACGACAACATTTAAGCCACTCTCTAAGGCACCACGATAGATGTCCCCAGAGCGCCCATGCTTAACAAGGCTATCATCTCCAAAGCCTCCCGTGACATGGTGCAGCTGCTCATAGGTGAACCCATCCACAATAGTAGGCAAACCCTTGCGTGGACTGCTAGCTGCCCAGGAGGGTGACAGCACCATCGGATTCACACTGCTGCTCTTGCGCGCAGAGCGGATGCCGTCGTCCTTCTGCTCCAACCCTCTTCCTTCCGGCCTCCTTCTCCCCCTCCTCACCAAGCACAACAACAGTGCTGTAAGGAAAAGGGCAACCACGATTGCCGCAGCTCCAAGAACTCCAGCTAATACACGCTTCCACTTGACCCCTTTCTTGGCTGGTGATGGCGATGCTTGTGGTGGTTCTGGCAATGGCGATCCATTCCTCTTATAGAATTCCTCGCAATCACCAGGGCTGCGCTGGCTTGGCATGCCTGTCAAGCAATTCATCTTGAGATGGACTGTTCCACCAGAGCCATTCCCAAGGGCAGTCCCGGCCACTTGCCCAAAATAATTGCTGGACACATCCACAACCTGAAACCTCTTCCTGAGGGACCCGAGGCCATCGCCAATTCCACCGTAGAGTGAATTCCCCGAAGCGTTAAACAGAACCCCGGCTCCATCACCGGCGACAGACACGATTGGGAGCTCTCCAGTGAGATTGTTGTTGGAAAGATCGAGGAACCGGAGAGCCTTACTGGCGAAAACCGACGCCGGGATCCGGCCGGACAGGCTGTTACCGGCGAGGACGAGGGCGGTCAGGTTCCCGGACATGCCGAGGTCGAGGGGCAGCTCGCCATCGACGCCGGAAGAGCCGAGGTCCAGGACTGCGAGCGACGGCGGGAGGCCGCGACCGAACCAGGCGGGGATCCGTCCGGGGAGCGGGAACCCGGAGGCGTTGAAGGACTCGAGCGCCGCGAGCCCGCGCAGCGCGTCGACGGCGAAGGAGGCGGTACGGGCGCCCGCGCGGGTGCGGCGGAGCCCGGCGAGGCGGATCCCCGCGACGCGACCGGCGCTGCAGGCGACGCCTGCCCAGGCGGCGCAGGGGTCCGCCCTGTCCGGCCAGTCCCGGGCGCGCAGGCCCAGGGACGCGCGCAGGCCGTAGAGCGCCTCGAGGTCCTGCTGCGGGAGCGGCTTCCCCTGGCCCTGCTGGGCGAGCGCCGGGGACGAGAGCAGCAGCGGGAGGAGCAGGAGCGGCAACAGGTGCAGGGCGACGAGGCCGCGGCGCGGAAGCATGGGGGAGGAGGTGATGGAGGTGGAGCGGAGTGGGTGTGGGTGTGGGTGTGGGTGTGTGTGAGGTAGCGGTAGCTAGGGAGTGGTGGTGGTGGTCTCATGGCGCGCGCCCATGGCGGAGGTGGTGGGCGCAAGGTGTTCGGTATTTTGGGTGGCTACCTGGCCTATTTCCTCGCCGGTCAGCGTCTGGGGAAGCAACCGAGTTGACCACGGGGAGCCCGGGGAGACGCGAAGTGGGGTGTCGCTCACTTCCATGTGGGCCCTCCCTGCCCGAGAGGTTGCTTTCACCAGTGAGTGCGTGCTGGCAGTGGGGCCGGGAGGTAGAGGCGGCGCAGGTGGGAAGACTGAATTGAACTCATCATTGGACTGTTTATTCGTGGAGGGTGGCTGACATGCGGGGCCTCTTCTTGGATTATACCCGTCTGTCGAGGCCGCGTGTAGCGAATGTTCTCACTTGTACAACTACTCCTTATTTTGTAAAGCGATTTAGGTTCCTGTCATTTTCGTTTCTGAGGAGCCAAAAGGAAGCACGTTGTGTTCCTCACCGATTCGATGATGGTGTATTCCAAAAGCCTGCATCCAAAAGTATGGTGGTGTCATATCGATCGAACATGTGATACATCGACTCAACTCGTAATGGTAGGCATGTTTGCACTAAGGCCTCCTTTGATTCATAACATAGAAAATTCAAAGGAACAGAAAATACAAATAATTGGAATGCCCAGTCCAATTGAATCATTTGGACACCGAAAATCTCACATATGGTTGTTTGATTGCAATAAAGGATTTTTACTACGAGGTCTGACCTCACGCAAAATTTCCTGTGAAAATGAACTACACATGGTTTCTATGGGAACTAATCCTATAGGATGCAAGCGTGTGAATCAAATGGCTCTAAAAGGAAAAATTCCACAGAAATCCTGAGAATCAAAGGAGGTCTAAAGTGATTTTATGGATTTAAATATAACCGTTTCATTAGAAGGATTAGAGTTGGTAGAAAATTTTACGAAGGATTCATATGCATTTTATTTTGGAGAAAATTCACATCCGCTTAAACCTCTAGCAAGAACTCATTCGATTCTTTTCGATGCATTGAAATATGCTCGGATTTAAATCTTATATAACTAAATAGTTTACTCCTACTAACTATATTTTAGCCCATTTAGCCACATGACACATCATCCTTTTTTTACTTTTTTATTATCTTAGCAACAAATAATGGAGTCCGATGATATATGTTCACCATCTACTCACCTCCTCACTACGCACTTTCCTCTCCTTTTGTTGTGTAGTTTTTGGTCACCGCTTCCTCTCCTTTCGGAGGAATGTGTTCGGTCCTATAATATGAACTCCTCCATGAGATATTCTTGTTGGATATAAGTGGTTTTCGTTCGAAAGAGAAACGAAAATAACCAGGTGGTGAGATATAAAGCGAGACTGGTAGCACAAGGTTTCTCGCAGAGACCAGGCATCGATTATGATGAGACATAGTCTCCCGTGATGAGTGGCACCACGTTCAGATATTTGATATTTGTGGCATCTAGCCTAAACATGCAAATGCAGTTGATGGATGCGGTCACCGCATACTTGTACGGGTCACTTGACTCGGAGATCTATATGAAAGTCCCTAATGGACTATAGATCCCATATCCAAAAGAAAATCGCAACATGTATAGCGTCAAATTGCAGAGGTCGTTATACGGGTTAAAACAGTCCGGTAGAATGTGGTACAACTGGCTAAGTGACTTTCTTCTGAAGAAAGGTTACACCAATCATGATGATTGTCCATACATATTCATTAAGAAATCCTAGAATGGATTTTGTATCATCTCAGTCTATGTCGATGGTTTGAATATCATCGGAAACACAGAGGACATAAAGGAAGCCATGTCTTACCTTAAGGCGGAGTTTGAGATGAAAGACTTGGGTAAAACCAAGCTTTGCTTGGGCCTGCAGTTTGAGCACATCCCTGAAGAAGTGTTGATACACCAGTCTACCTACACAAAGAGGGTCCTCAAAAGATTTAACATGGATAAATCTCACCCTCTAAGAACTCCCGATTTTGTAAGATCCCTTGAAGCGGATAAAAACCCATTTAGACCTTGTGAAGAAAATGAGGAAGTTTTGGGACCCTAAGTTCCCTATTTAAGTGTTATTAGAGCATTAATGTACCTTACAAATTACACTAAGCCTGATATTCAATTCGCGGTTAACCTGCTAGCCAGGTATAGTGCTGCCCCAAGCAGAAGGCATTGGGTTGGCATTAAAACTATTCTTAGATACCTTCAAGGTACTCAAGATCTTGGATTGTTCTATTAAAGAAACCAAGACTTGACCATGGTTGGATATGCAGATGCTAGGTATACGTATGAACCCCATAATGCCAGATCACAGATTGGATGTGTATTTCTCTGTGGTGGTACAACCATTTCTTGGCGGTCTTTCAAACATACTATGGTAGCCATGTCTACAAACCATTCAGAGATTTTTCCGATGTATGAGGCTGTACGAGAGTGTGTTTGGCTCAGATGGATGACAAGTCATATCCTAAAGTCATGTGGACTCAATGTCATCAATACCCCTACCATTATCTATGAAGATAATGCTTCTTGTGTTGCACAAATGCAGATGCGCTATGTTAAGAGTAATCTCATGAAGCATATTGCCTCATGAACTCTAGAAGAGTGGGGAAGTGAAGATCTTACATACAAAGTCATGTGAAATCCTTGCTGATTTATTCACACAGTCTCTACCTACACCCAGTTTCCTCTGATGCGTTCACGACATTGGTATGAGACGACTTAGAGAGCTGCAAGGTTTAGGGGGAGACAATCCCTAAACCATAGCCCATAATGTGAGATCTTATAGAGCTCATAATGATTCTGATGATCATCTCTCCCTGAAGATCAGTTTGTTGTACTCTTTTCCCTTAGTGATTTTTCCCACTAGGTTTTCTCACTCAAGGTTTTTAACGAGGCAACAAGTGCAACATAGCTTGCGTATGCAATGTACTTTTCTCCATTGATCCTTTTTTTTACCACTGGATTTTGGGAGGAGTTTTAATAAGGCATGTGCATTTCGCGGTATACACCCAAGGGTGAGTGTTATGAAACACTAGATCATTTTCCTTGGTAGCCAAGGGTATTTCTTCCTAGCTAAGTAGCTTCCTTGGTAGCCAAGGAGCTATGCTCCTTATCCTTATAAGCAAGGGAAAACTTATCAAACTTGTGTGGGCTATATAACTAAATTGCCCCTGAAGCAAGACTATAAATAGAAGGCAAGAGTTAGAGAGTTGAAAAGATGAGATATGAGTACAACGCAATATAATAAAGAACTCCCAATTTTCCCTCCTATCTGTGGTGTTTGTTGTCCTTGTGTTTTCGTGATTGTGCTCCTTGCATGTGGTGATTTAAAGCAGTGTTGAACAATTAGGCTGGTCCTAGTGCGAGTATCATGCATGCCATGTTGGTAAAAATCTGATGTAGCACAATAATTAATGAAGAAAGAGATGATTAGAGTATCATAGATAGATACCGTATCATAGCACGTAAAACTAGAAAATGTTCATGCAAATAAATCTTATACACAATTTTACATTGAGATTTTACAAATCATTAAATATTATAGTAGTATGATACTACCATATGATATCATGCACTATAGAGATAGTATCGTACACTAGTATCATGTACATGATAATAGTAGTATGATACTAGACCAGCCTTACGGTTTCTCAACAAGATACGAATATATTGCAGGCATGATTAAAAGATAACTTTAGTTGATTGGCCTGCAGCTCACTACTTTCTCGTCCTGCTTTTTGATTACAGCGGTAACTGTCAGTCGACGAAGGATGTGATGCGTCATACCGTACCTGGAATGATCCACGTTTGGCTGGGTCCAAGTCTTGGATCAAGGTATGGAGCGTGTCCTCGAGATTGTTTGCGTGCGGATGCACGCTTGCACTTGCAGTTAGTCCAAAGTTGCCGACAGACAGGTGGGCTAGAACTAGATAGCTCAGCACGTCACGCTCGCTCACACATATGACTAAACTGTGGCCACGAAGAACACATTATTTTGTCGACGAGAAAGGAAGCTGGTTTCGTAACATCGCATCCTCCGGTTGATCGATGGGATTTACCCACGGAGCATGTCCAGATCGATCGAGGTGAGCGCCACCTAGCACTAGCAAGACACCACTTGCGACATCGGCGGCTCCTACAGTATGTTGGAGTAAATATATGTGGAATTTGCAAGGCGCGCGACTCTCGTCTGTCCCGCTCTGAATCTTCGTTCTTTTTTAATTACTAGCACAAATAATCCGTGCGTTGCACCGAAAAAGAAATAGATGGACACCACTCAGTCATCAGCGTGCTCGTTCTGCATCAGACCGACATCTTCCACTCCAACAACACACTCACCTCACATGCAAGGTTGACCGCTAAGCTAGAGTATTCGTGTTACCGCGGGCCTGCTGCTGCCTCATATGACGAGCTCGATCCAGACAGGTGGGTATATGCGACGGTGCATGTAGGTCCTGCGTATACGCGTACGGCACTCAAGTAGTGACATTTTTAGGATCCAAGCATTAATTATTTTGAAATTAACAGTAGACATTTTTTTAACATCTCTATTTTCTAATAGTTGCGTTAGCAAATTTGTTTTTAAAATATGTAAAGACTAAATACTGACCGAGCAAAAATCTATTTAGCGCTAAGACCTTGTGATAAAGATAGTTCACTTTTAAAAAAGAAAATAGACACAGTAGTTACCTTTAGAAATCACCTTTCAATATGAATTGAGTCGATTAATTGGTCTACATAGAAGGTGAAAAGTCATTTTCCTAAGTAACCCTGATATAGGGTCCAAAATAAATCGGAGATGCTCGTAGAATCAGTACTACAAAGGAAATGTTAAATCCATTGACAATTAAATTAGCCTAGTAAATAAGCAATTGAATTGTTACAATCGAGCCAAAAAAGAGCAATCGTTATATTTAACAACACTTGCTTTTGTGAGAAAAATAAAAGCTACAAATCTTAAAAAATTTAACCCATGAACACAAAACCAAGCTGACTGACTACAAATCCGGATAAATTAGTACTTTATGCTTTCTAGGTTTTTGGTTCCAAGCGTCCTTTGCGTCACACCGTGCCTCAATCTCAACGCTCAGAGAGAAAGAATGTGCACCCCCGCACGCGGAGACACACCACGCGGGCCCACCCCCAGTCACACAACACCTACCCCATCGCCTTCAATTTCTTCAATTCCCCACCACACTGCGCTACTTGCTCCTCTCCCTGCCTGTCCCTAGCGTCGTCGCCTCAGCGCCCCCTCCTCTCGTCGGCCGGCCTCATGGTGCTCCGCCCTGACCACGACTCTGTAGGGTGCCGCGCCATGACGCCCGCCGCGACACTTGAGCGCGCCGCGCCGTGGGCTCCCCCTCCGCCTCGACCATGAAGCACCGGCGCCACCCCGTCCCCGACGAGATTCGTCCACCTGTTCGTCTTAGCCATCGCCTCAGAGCGCCCTCTCTCGCTGGCCCCGCCAAGCCCGCCGCACGCGCCGACTGGCCTCACGGTGCTCCCCCCGCCCCGACCACGACTCTGCAGGAGTGTTTCTCGATCGGATGAGCCAATCGAGCCATGACGCGTCGAGCAAAGCTAGATAGTCATAGTTTTAGGCGTGAATTCAGCATTTCTTTCCTGAGGTATGGCGTACGTGAGACGGCGCTGTCGTGTTCTCTTGGACCAGTCTAAGCTAGACAGGTTAGCATATACGTGGGCGCACACGTGTGCGAGCGAGCTACGTGCGTGTTCCTGCGCGTGCGTGTGTGTACACGCGCGCATGCGCTGCCGATGGTATATACACGTGGAGGTTAGCTGTAGATATATGAAATGATTACGTCCGTGGGTGTCACTGTCGCCGATCAAGACAGATGATCAGTACGTACGTCGAACTAGCTAGCTACTCTACTTGATCATCATTGTAAATGCCGTTGATTCGACCTCCACTGTGCATGGACAGGCACTTGGCATGATCGTCCATCATACGCACGCATGGAGCAGATAGTGCATCAACATCCGTGCGTAGTTCGTCTGGTCCCTTTGGCATCATGCGTGATTCATGGAGGCCCCTTAGATACGTGCCCTCGCCTGTCCACGGCCTTCTAGGCTATCCAGAGCGCATTGAAGAAATTAGTTACAGCAGCCAGCAATTGGCTGTTTCGGTTCGGCGTTGTGTGGATCATTGCATACTGAACCCGTTGTGGTCGAGCGCTAGCCTAGCCAGAGCAGTGGTGCGGATGCAGCTTCAGACCAAGACCTGCTGGGACTGAGAGCGGGGCCTTGTGAATTCTGATCGGTGCTGGGTTCAGTTCAGTTGATGATCTGATCCCGTGCTGCACCTGCACGGACATGTACGGCTGACCAAGCTCGGTTGCTGGGTTCGGCACTGCTACTCTCGATCGCTTGGAGGCCACGCCTTCTCGCTTAATGTCTGCCGACGGCGGGGGGTGGACAAGACGGCCGGATGCAGTAAACGGTGGGCGGTGGTCGACTCGAATGCAGATCCGTCGAGGTGTACACGCACCGATCCCGTGCCCGACCGTGCACAGTTGGCGACCGCGGTGATGGATCCGCCGGCGATCGAGCAATTGCTAGCTCGTGCGCCTCGTGGTCGATCGGGTCGCGTGGGTGCTAGCGCGGCGGGCCAGAACAGAACGCGCCGGGGAGCGAGGAATCCTCCATCTTGTGCCGGTCGGTGGCCAGCGCCAGACGGGCCAACTTGAGACGAGACGAGGTCGTCGTGCGTCCCCTGCCGTCTTGGCGAGCTACCGGCGGAAGGCAGGGGGAATAAAACGACGCATCCCACCCGCTGTGTTCCCCTGCAAATCCAGATGTGATCTTCGCGAGGCGGTGGCAGTACGGACGGTACGGTGCGGATGAATCAGCATCTGCTCGTGTTATTATTCTGTGTGACCGACTCCAGCCAGCGCCGAACTGAGTCTCCAATTGCGAAGGCCAAGTGCTACTTCCCTTGGTTTACCCGCCCCTGAAGATCTTGTCGCTCGGCTCGGCTGCTTCCGCATGCTTCAGTCTCCGGCTGAGCAGAGCTGCACGACGGCCAGCACACTTCTGCAGTAGCACAACGGACTTGGCACTTGGTGCTCAGCTCTCGCCTGTTGGTTTAAGCCCGGCCCGTTCCGAGTTGCCAGTGGATAGTCACCATGTACCAACATTTTTTCTCCCTAAAATTCATGCCTAGTACTCCCTTAGTTCCTTTTTTTTTAACAAGGAAAAGCCAATTGCATAAAGGATCCTGCTCCAAACAGGATTTACATCAAGGTTCTTGCATTTTCTAAGAAAGACCTGAAAAAAATAGAAAACGCAATGGGGTCCTCCTTCTCTGCCTGAGCTAGACGAGTTGCGGCAGCGGCCGCCGTTGACGACACCAGGGACTACGCCACTTGGGTCGCCATCGGCATGGAGCGCCGCGCTGCAATCGAAGATCCTCCGAACTGGTGCATGGGCCTGGAGGAAGAGAGAGAGCAGCGGTGCCTTCTGCACTTCACGGTGCGGAGTGGCTTATGTTGGCCATGAATCATGTTGGTAGACGAGCCAATGTGGATGAGCTCCGCAAATCAAAGACAGCTTACGACTTGCACACGAGCACGCGCAAGTCTCCTCTTCCCCTTCTTCCAGCGCTGATGCTGGAGAAGACCACACTTATTGACAGAGCTTGCCTCGGATTCCATCCTCGTCTTCCCCCATGGAAGATTGACAATGCATAATGACGACAGCTGCCCGTCGACGTGCGCGACCGACGAAGTAGCAGAGCTCCAAGTCCTGGCTTTATTGATAGAGATCTCTATGCCGTGGGTGCCCGCCAACCAGCATTCCTGCCAACAGAACGCCACAACCAACATCACGCAGCCTACACCGCATCGGAGCGAGCCGAGAAGCTTCGATGACCTACATCAATACGCCACGTGGGCAAGATACAACCTAAACCTAAGCCCTAGACTACCAGCTCCGCCACCTCACCTCAGCCGTCACCACATGACATTGTCGTCGGGGAAGGGCTTAGGTCGCCCCGAAAGTCTCAAGAAGACTCTCAAGGAAACAAGAGGGGAGAGGGGCGGGCGGGGGGGGGGGGGGTCCGTTCCTTCGAGTAGGGAGTAAATTTCCCCTGAAAAGACACATACCAATATTTACCCTAAAAATACCACATACCAATATACTTACATAAATGAATAAACGGTCTTTCTAATTCTCAGTGGACCGTGAATTGGGTTGGAGTTTAGTTAGGTCCACATCATGTGGAATGCAAGTAAGGTTATAACAGAAATTGTAAGTTGCAACCCCGATTCTAGTTGCAATTGAGGTTTACAAAAAGTATTAGAACTGAGATTGTATAACATTAACCGGCTGAGAATTAGATACACCCCAAGAATACGAGCGGCTTACAGTCCAAGGGTTAGAAGAAGACTTTGGACTATCAAATGAGATGGTGTGCTATGCAATCCAAGTTCGAGCCTCACTGTTGGGACCACCGTAGTATGCTCTCTCTGATTTAAAATATAAGATATGTTAGCTTTTGTAAAACTAATGTATCTTATTTTTTTTTTAGAGATACATAAGTTAAGATACATTAGATGTATAAAAACTAAAACACTTGTATTTTGAAACAGAGAAAGTAGTTTTTTACATTCAAGGGTCACGTGTTCGCGGAAGGTTTGGACAACGAGGCCATGAAAGACATCATCTCTCACCCCAAGCATGCTTTACAGTTACACGACGCACAGGCACAGTATGTACTACCCGTACGTTACTGCCACGGCAGGCAGCTTAGCTGTACACACACAGGAGTAAGCATCGACCGATCACTGTCGCCGACGGGCTAGCGGCGCAGAAAGCAACTGCACATGCGTCGATCCACAAGAAAGCACAAGCACGGGGCGGAAGCATCCGTGCGCCAGCGCTCGGCAGGAGCTGAAATACACCCAAAAAATATTACGGAGAGGAACAAACGATCTCGCTAGATTCCGTCGGGCTATCGATTTGATTATCACCAATGATCTCATTGTCTGGGCGCCCTCTTTCTTCTTCTGGCGATTAAAATAAGGGGATCGTGTCGATTGGCGCCAAGCAGGTGTCAATCACCACATTAGCAACCTTGCCGCCTCACTCTCACAAAGAAGAAAGAAAAAAACAACTTGCCGCCTACGATGGTGGCCTCCCCGTGATCACTGTCTGCTGTCGGTACCCCCGCTCGCTCGCCGACCATACGTGCTTGCACACGAGTGGACGAGTCCAGACTCGAGAGTACTATGGACCGGCCAATTTGTGGCAATTGGCCAAGGAGATAGTCCTAGCGCACGAATCTTGAAGCACATAGCCGTGTGATGTATATATATGCTAGTGAGCTTTTTTAGCGCGCATGTGCTGGTGAGTTGATAACATAGCCGTGTGATGTATATGCTAGCGAGCTTTTTTAGCACGCATGTGCTAGTGAGTTGATAGCATAAAACTATCACAACCAAGACTGGATTTGCCTATTGATACCACTTTGAGGTCATTTGGCACTCAGGTATTCATTTTATTTACTAGAAATAAAATGAATACATGGATTCATTTTATTTATATTCACTACAGGAAATCCGGTCTATTGCAACAATATTTATTGCTACAACGGCATTTCGTTGCAATAAAACACATTATTGCCACGAATTCTCCGACTGCGGTAATAAGATGTACATATTGCCACAAATGAATTTTGTCACGATAAATACTCTTTTTGTTGTAATAGAGGCTGTATTGCAACAACCTATATGGTCGTTGCAATATGGCTCCGATATTGCAACAAGAAAATTCCATTACACGAGTTAGTCATTTTGTTGCAATAGAAACTAGGGCTTGCAACAAAATAGTTATTCGTGGTAATGTTTAGAAACATATTGCAGCAACTCTGTCACGCTGCGATAGGTATAAATTTGTTGCAAAAAATTGTATAACTATTGCAATAAAATACATATTTGTTATAATAGTGTATATTTTTCGCCTCAATTTCACGTTGTTGCAATAACTATTGTTTACTGCGACAAGTTGTTTATCCATAGCAATATGTAGAGGATATTACAACAACCTACTACTGTTGCAATAGAGAACAAGATTGCAATGATATTCCATACAGTCAACGACGTGCGTTCACGTGGGCCACCTACACAGACGAAGCGTCATGGAGGCCATCCTGGGCTCCGACCCAGTCTTTCGAGAATGTAAAAAATAGTTACCAGCTTGGTCCATTTCATCGAGACCATGACTGTCATTTCGTGTCCTTGTGATTTCTACTACTACCGATGGCTTAACTCCTTGTCCATGTACACGCAGTTCGTGATCTCCTTCCTCTCGATCTTCTCAAGTTTTTGATTCCATCAAATTCCAGGAGTCTCGGTGATATGGGTATGCCCTACGGGTGCCTAAGGTTAGCCTACCTAGTTCGGTCCAGCAGAGGCCCACGAGATAAGCCGTGTTCGGTAATGAAGCCTAGGAAGGCTCAGGTGGCTCAGGCCCATAAAGGATGCGACTCCTTGGAGGATACGGTAAAGTCTAGATAGAAAGTTTAAAGGGACAACGAGGAACCCACCGAAGACAAGGGACAACCAAGCGCGTGGGGATCGACTCACCGCCAAAGCGGTAGCGCATGACGCAGACAACAGGAGCATACCAGCCAACTAGGCTTTCACGAGCCCAAATCGGCATGTGAAGTCCCCGCAAGGTGCTGCAAGACGATTGACATCGCCGCCTCCCTTGTCCCGTTGCCTCACCAACCATGGCAGCGACCTGAGGGCGACCTAGCCCGCCCAAACCCAAGTCGGGCCCAATGGGCCCAAATATAGGGTTTGGAGCCATCGGCCAAGCTCGTCTCTACCACCACCGCCGCCAATCAGCAGCACCCTCGCCCCCCCGCCATCCAGGTCACCGCCGGAACGCCGCCTGCCGAAGAACAACGCCTCAAGAAGAGCACGATACGTGAAGCCAAGCCGCGGCCCACCATCTGCCACCGAGAGAAGGCCCGGAAGGTCCTAGACTCGAAGATCCAGATCCGACCTATGAGGGGCCAGCACCACACCCCTCCGCCGCCCAAAGCCGCGCGCACCGCCTCCAGGACGAGTCGGCCTGCGCCTCTTCCCGTCACCGTGCCGAGGCCCTCTGTCGCGCCCTACATCTTCTCGCTACCGTGAGAGACGACCGCCGCTAGGACGCGGCTTCCTTTCAAGCCCAGCGCCGAATGAAAGCCCCACCGCCTTTCATCAAGTGGCCAACTAAATAACCTACTACGAACAAATTTTAGTAATATTATTTTTAGAAGCAAATATATTCCATATTGGTTTAAAATATTTTTTTCTAATTTATTTCGTTAGCATAAACGATCACTTAAAATAATTACTATCTATTCTCAAAAAAAATACTGTCCAAACAAATAGTAATTTAGCGTGTACTCTACTTTGTGGAGGTAATCTTTTCCATCCCACTAACCTTAAATTTTTCTTATGACTTCCCACCAATTTTTGGTCGTGTATTGTCTATTGCGCCATATAATTTCCTAACCTCCCGCTAAAAACTGTCCCGGTTATTTCTCTCTTCTCTTATTGGATCTAAGCTCTCTCTTCCTCCGTTCTCATGGCGTCGTCATGACGGCGCCGTCGATACTGCAGAACACACCAGAGTATCGAACGGAGATGTCACAGGTAATTCCTTCCAAATCTCCTCCACAACCTTTCGTTCCCCTTTTCCTGCTCTCACGTGAGGCGAAGAGAGAAGCGACCCCTATTGTCTTCCGGCCGGCCGGCCGGCCTGTGGATCCCTCTCAGCGCAGCGCCCCCTTTCCCCTCGGGATGCAATAGGCCCCATCTTCGGCGACCAAGTCCATGTCGTCCTCCGGCCGGCCGGCCTGTGGATCTCTCTCAGCGCAGCACCCCCTTTCCCCTCGGGTTGCAACTGGCCCTATCGCCGGCGACCGGCAAGGCGGCAGTGGTGGCAGCGCTCACGCCTAGCTGGGATACGGTAGAGCTGTTGCCGTCGATGTCGTCCACAGCCTCGGCCACGGTGACCACAGCCACGGCGGCTGCGACCACGACCACGACTGCCAACACCTCGCTGATCCCGCGGTTCGACTGGGAGCTCTTCTAGAGAGCATGCCACTGTCGAGCCCCGCGACGGCGACATGGTACACACCTTCAATACTTGTCCATGGATCGTTTATCCCTCCGTCCGTGTGAGCTGTAGTGTTTTCTGAATTTAGGTGCAGTTAGCAAGTATGTGTTCTGATTTAGGTTCAGTTTGCAGTAGTCTGTTAGATACTTGGTGATAATTTTGTTCTAAACTTATTTGATTTTAGAAGAAGAAATAGTATCCTTTTGTTCACAGAGTCCATGACAAATGTATCATCGAAACTTAAGCATCACGTTTGTTTTCATGTTCAGAACCTGACACACATCAAACAGGAGACCTGGATGGAGATGGAGATGAAGATGAAAGGCATTCTCTTGAAGACACGTCAATATGTAGTACAGGTCAAGGCGGTGAGACACTGAGTAGTCTGACCTACAAGAGGATCAACGTCTCCACCAAGCATGTGCCTTGCAAGCAGCAGAAGAGCAGTTTTGACTGTGCCGTTGATGATGACTAGGCGAAATCAATCGCCAGCACCCTTAGTTGGTCCTGCTCACCAAGTGTTTGAGGTAATGTGCAAAGAAAACAACTACGTTATGGTTATTTATTTTTACTAGATGTGGAAATTTATAATTGAAAATGATTTAGCTGATATATAAATTCTGGCGACATATCCTTGAAAGCAATGGTAAAGGTTGTCAATTAGGAGTTTAGGATACACTACATTTACATTTACTCACTAAGTAACACATAGTTTTTTTATGTGTGGGGAACAATAGATGTTGTTCTGTGGATTTGTTTCCCTAAATTCCCTAGAAGTTTTATGTGCAGATTCTTAACAATACAATTGATTCTTATAAACTACAACATATACATTGTAGTAAGTGATTGTCTCTCCACTTTTTCTATTCCAGTTTGGTATATACGGTCAGTGTTTACCTATGTGGAATATATGAGTTCAGATATTAACTGAAGGTCGTCAATTCATTATTTCAATTTTGCATTCAAACGTAGAGCTACAAATAGAGTCCGCATTTGGTTCCTAAGACTGAAGACTTGAATATATTCAATATGCCAATAAGTTGATGGGAATCGGGGAATGGTAAAGAACCAATAATTCCGTTGGAAAATGTGGTAAGGTGAATGACTCATCCATCAACCTTTTTTTTTGAGAAAACAACTAACTGATATGTGAACTGATATGTGAACGAAGCTCATCTTGCCATGGATAGGACTTCTAGAGAAGTGTTGTCTTTAGCTTGCATATTCGGATTAAATATGTATCTCTCATATAACTGGATAATTTGTAGGATTTGGGACGCTTCTTTTAGCTTTGTTATTATTTCTGAATATCTTCTGTTTTGGAGTACATGTGTGCACAACAATGATGTTCGGAAATTCACTGCTTCTTGATTTATAAAGGAGTATTTGCGGAATAAATAACAAGTACCATGGTGCAATGTTGTCGATGTATCTACTAAATCATATGTGTCCCAATATATCAATAACAACTATATATAGGAACATTGCAGCTAGCGATGTAAAGGTACATTAGAGCAATTCATTTGACACGTAATAAATCATATGAGTGCAGTATTGCTGCATGGTCGTACATGTGCACAGTCCCCAATGAGAAATAATTAATTCATGACCATATTTTTAGTATACAAATAATTATCTTTACTACTTTGCTACATTCTGAAAGGATATTGAGAACGCAGTCTATAATATGATAGACTTATTTGTATTTGTATCAGAAGCATTGATATACTCTTTTGTAAATCAATAAGATTGCTATAAGTTGATTGATATGATCCCTAGAGTAGTACAAGTGATGTTTCTGAATACATCCATGGGAAATGGAGCAAAATAGGAATAAAACAACTTTGGGAAATCTGACATCGTAAACTCCTCCAGAGTAGCACCCTCCTATCATTTTTGCGGTGCTATATTTATCTAATTTTAAGTGATAGTCTGATTCCGCAACCTCCTATCATTTGCCAAACATTTCTCTACAACTCTATCATTTGTTAAGCGCGATATCATGAGTCAAGTTTGTGTTCAATCGATTAGACGAATGTCCTTACAAACCATCTTAGAGGTTCGTCATCGTTTTTCTTTTGTTTTACATAACTGGCCTTTCTAACTCTTGGGTGGTATATATCCATCTTTCCAAGTGACATGGTTCAACCGAGACTACAAGTGTGGTCCTAGAGTTGTCTTCATGTGCATAATCTATAAACTACAAGTCTTTAAAATTTTATGAATACATTAATGCAGTTGACACAGGCCACTGTTATTTATTGTTACATTCTTCTGTCTATTTGCATCAGACCACAATTCCTTGTTTAAATGTTGTTGGGCTACTACAGATGCCTACTGTCTACTATAGTTATTCACATTCTATATTCTTCTTGCAAATGTAACCATATTACAGCTTGTACTGTTGTAGTTTGCCAATGAAAATTACAATGGTGCTGAAATAATTTTATGGCGTATATTGTGTTGGACTGATTAACTTGAGCTAAACAATTTTTTCATTTTTTGTTTGCAGGATTCAAATATTTAACTGAATTGGACTCGACATTAGTATGCACCCCGGATATTTTGATCTTTTCACTTAATTAAGATAGCTCTTTGCACTTAATTAAGATAACACATTCAATATGTTGAATGATTGCTGAATTATTTATGGATATTTGCTATGCGAAATATGATATTTTATGAATCTACATCAGATACCTGTGGTTAGAATCATATAATTGAATGCCTATTTTTTCAGTTGCGATAGTGTATTATCACAAGATAGTTTCGGTTACAACAGGTTATTACCACGAAAATTATAGTGTTGCGTCATATCTTAGCCGCCACACCTACTAATTGTGTTGCACTAGAATGTTGCCACAAACCATTTGTATTGTCGAGATAGCTGCCCGCCACAAATATGTTGGTCGTTGTGATAATCATTTGCCGCCACCAAATTCAGCTTTATTGAAATAGTCCATTCGCCATGAATGATTTGTATTGTTGCATTAGTTTCTCGCGACAAGCATTTCGACCGTTGTGATAACCATTTGCTGCCACGCAATTTAGTTTTGTTGAAATAGTCCTTTCCCCATGAATCGTGTGTTGTTGAAATAGGCTATCGCCACAACTGCCTATCACCACAAACGGGCAATCGCCATAGTTTTTATGTTCGTTGCATTAAGCTATCCCAACGAACCAAATTGTGGTATTAAGCATGTGCTGCCATGAGGAAAAATGTGGCAGCTTGTCACATGGTCGTTGCAATAGCACGCTTTCTTGCCACAGTTTGGTTTTCGTGGCAACAACCTATTACCATGCGTCTTGTCGCAACGCTTGGCAACGAAAGTCATGTCGTGGCAATAAGTATCTATTACCACAATTTGACACTTATTGCCACGAATCTTGTTGTTGTAATAGACCCGAATCCTTGTAGTGATTATGAGTTTGAAAACACCCACATGTTTGGTTGTCACCGGAATTGCAAATGACGGGTTTGAAATAGGAATTGGGTTTACACATGTGGATATTTCGATGGATTTGCCAAATGAAATGAAAGCCCAATTTCGTGCAAACCAAACAGCATAGGGATGAAATTGCAAAATAAATTCCAGGATTTCAGGCCCAAATGATGGATACCAAATGACCTCTTTGTGTTTTTTGAACTAAAATCTACCATCCCATGGAAAGTTCTTTGCAATTCGTGCTAAAAGAGAATTGGACGCGAATTGACACGGAAACTAACTCGCAGTGACACCACCTATCGAGATGACTTGGCGGCCGAGAGGTTGCAAATCAGCATATGTGAGATGGTTGTAAATTTTGAACCTTTCTGTAATTTGTCGCAAGGCCTCCCCTCGAGGCTATGAAAACAACATTAAAAAATGTAAATATATAAAATAATAAAGAAGTCATCCATAGGTCGTGCCTGTCATCGCTCGATGGCCGAGGCCTGGCCGTCCATCCTTCCCAGCCTTGTCCTTGCCACCGCTCCATGGTCGAGGGCTTGAATGCCTAACCTCTCAGCCTTACCTCCATGGCCATCCCCACTCTTCCTGATCAACTTGAGTGGCTCCGAGAAGACCAGTGGATAGTTCCAAAGGCCACCATAAGCGCCAACACGTCCCGCGTGTCCTGAGCATCCTCGTTGTGTTGTCCCATTTTGGTTGCGACCGTCACACCGTGGTGACATGAGCATGACGTTAACCGTCTTTTAATCATTTTCTCGATAAGGTAAAGAGGTAGCAGCTAACATGTGGCCCATATTTTTTTAAAGGTCCAAAATTTACGACCATCTCACACATGAACACCCCTTCTATTTTGGCCATGCCACGTCATCCCGACAGGTGGGCCCATTATCAATTTGCATGTAAGTTCGTCGTTAGTTCGCTTTTAGCACGAATTGCAAAAAAAAAAACATTCTCGTAGGACGGCGGATTTAAGTTCTGAAAACGTAATGTGGTATCAAATGGTAAATTCAGCATCAGTTGTGTTAGTTTTATGCTATTAGTTATGTGCTAGTCTATTATGAATTCTCAAATGGGTATGTCAGATTAACTGAACTGATGAACTAGCCAACTCAACAAAAAAATTGATCTGATGGAACTCCCATCACTCTTAGGCTAGTTTAATCCTTAGGGTGAGTTCGAGTCGTAGGACATAATATTTTTTTAATATTGCATGAGCATAGTCTTGAATTTGAGACCTCTTGATCCTAGTAGCATATGAAATTGTTAGACTAGCCAACTCAATTAAAAGTTTGAACGGATCAAAAGGGGCTAGATAATAATATTCTCAACGGGATTAAACTAGTCGTATACTACACCACATGCCGATGTCATTCAAAAAGTATGGGAAGAAAACTTGGCTCATAAATAAATGGCTGTATGTCGAGTAGGGCCAATCGCTCTTGGAAGTCTGACACACCATGAGTTGAGCAGTGTTCCATGTCGTCGTTGGCTCACTGCTCATTTGACTTTCGAATTTCAACTTGAGAGTGGCCGCTCGATGTCTAAATGTTCCGAAATCTGAACGTAAATAGCTCTCGCCTTGCAGTGGTTGAAGCCATTAACTTCCCGCAGGTCGATCGGGATTCAAATGAGTTCGCCAGTTCAGTTCAAATTAACCGGCCGGGTATATTGGAGGAGCTCATCGACCTCGTTAACTGTTTGGCTCCACGCACACTTGGCTTTCGAACCCCGTGTCGAGCAAATTGTTTGATGCCTTCAAGATCCGGAAACAAAAACGTAAACGCCGGGTCCATTTTGTAGCTGGTCGACTTGAATATTTTCCACGCACATTTCAAACTCCGCGAGTTCAAATTTCAGATGGCGCGCGCGCTGGGGCAGCATCGATCTCACCTCACCGGACCACAAATTAAAAAAGGCACAGTAGCTCTAGCTATCATCTTCACCACAAACGCTCTCACGGACGTATTCGTGGTAGGTGCGACACACACATTTGTCGAGAGAAACAACAACGGAAAATAAAAACGAATAGTATTTCTGATTCGAATCGAAATCTCAATTATTATGATGCATCCCATGCATTTAGTCTACTCCTAGACTCTATGGGTGTGTTCGGTTCTGGAATTTGGAGGAACGGAATGGGTCCGTTTCGCATGCGACTCGCTCTGTTCGGTTGGCGGAAGAGCGGAACTGAATGGTTGCCTCGAACGGAATATACCCCGAAGATGCGAAACGCACCCGTCCGGCCGATTTGGTGAAATCTAGAGGAACAGGCAGGCTAATCACGCGCCGCCGCAGCTCCCTCCTATCCTTACCCCTGACCTTGAGCCCCTAATCACGCGTCGTCGGTGGGCAGAGGACCTAGAAGAAGGGGAAGGGGCGGCGGTGGCCAGGCACGCGGTGGCGGCCAGGCACACGCGCGGTGGCCAGGCACACGGCAACGGCGGCTAGCCACACGTGCGGCGGCTGTGGCCAGGCACGCAGCAGCCGCGGCCGGGCACACGCGACGACGGCCAGGCACACGCGCGGTGGCCAGGCACGCAGCAACGGCAGCTAGCCACACGCGTGGCGGCGACTGCCGGGCACGCGCGACGACGACGAACGGGCACACGCGGCGTCTGGGCACGCACGGCGGCGACGCCTGTTAGTTAATTATGATTTAGGGAGAAGATTTGTTTAGGCTCAAATTAACAGAATATTTAGCAGTGTTTTGGTTCTACGTTCTTCTTTTCGATTCCTCCAACCAAACAGAAAATGAAACCATTCCGTTCTTCGATTTTTTCGAAACCGAACATAGGATCGGAACCGTTCCATGACGTCGGAACAGAACCGTTCCATCCCCTCTGGTTCTGGAACCGAACACACCCTATATAAGAAGAAAGAGTCAGCCTGTGCATAAAAGCACACGGTAGTACTACTCACTAGAAACGAGCCCTTTTCATTTTCTTTCTTAATGAATTCTTCACACGTTGTCTAAACGGCGATAGGTTCACTAATGTGCCTCTGACTAATTAGCGCTTCTGATCCCAAAATTTCAACGGGAAAAAACCGTACCCGTTTTGCTGTAGTGGCGCATGCCGGTACACTATAGCTGGTGGTGGTTTAAGGAAAAGAGATCGACAGGGGAACTAACCGACATGGAGATCATCATCATTTTATAATGCAGATACGGAAATACGTACATACAGTGTGTATTTTTAAAATATCAAGAAAAAGATCGGCACGAACGCAGATGTCAAGATCGAGGACTTAATAATGCCTCGATCTGATTAAGAGCATCTCCATCATGCGTGCTATATTTTAACGTTGTAAACGTCGTCGGCGCTGTATAATTTTAGAGTGCAGCGGCAAAGTTTTCCTCCACCGGAGACGCTAAACCGCAGCACGAGCGCGGCCACAAAAAGGGGTCCTTCACCGAACACTGCAAACTACAGCGCGCAACAGCGCTGGAAAAACATTCACATAGCGCTATGCATTCAACAAGATCAAATACTCAAATAAATCATGAACTAAAAGATCTGCCATAGTTCAAATATCATCACATAGTTCAACAAACACGCACAACATATTAATTGGACGCAAAGTGCAACATTGCATTTGCATATAACAAATACAAGACAGAATCTCACACTTCCTCCTCATCTTTTGTTTCTTCTTCTTCTAGATTGACACCTTGGCTTGATGTAGGAATAGAAGGATCCATAGAGGCAACGAATCCTCCGGTGGTGCTCCCATGGCTCCATAGACACCACTCACCGGTGCTCCCATGGTACCTCCGAAGACTCCTCCCATGCCGGCCATGCCTCCCATGCCTCCCGTGCCCCCCATGCCTCCCGTGCCTCCTCCAAACATGGTCATGCCTCCTCCAAACATGCCGATCGTGGGTGTGCTCATGTTGGCCACCAACATTCTTTTTTTTTGCCAATGCTTCATCGCGAGCAAAGTTGATGTGCTCTTTTTGCCTCTCATCCAAGTTGGAAGTGTCCATCAAGAAGAGCTTCCTCTCGTCCTCCACTAGGCGTAGGTGCTCCTCATTGGCGAGCTTCTTCTCCTCCAATGCCAACCTCCTCTCCTCGTTGGCGGCAAGCCTCTCCTCCAAAGTGCCTCTCCGAGCCTCCATAGCCTCTTTCTCCAAGCTTCTTGCCACCTTCTTATCTTTATTTGCTTGCAACCTTGCTTTGCAATCCTATCCATAGCAATCGCTATATCATCATCTCCAGCCTTCTTTCCCTTCATATCTTTAGCGGCCTTCCTACCAAGCACATTTCTCCTTGTGTTGGGAGTGTGGAGCTTCTCTTCTTGCCATCATCATTGATGATTGTTGCATCCCAGTTGTATTGGCGGCCATGGTTGCCGCATCCAATTTTCCACGGGTCTTCCACTTTTCTTCATTCCCTAGCACTTCAAAGCAATAATGCATGATGAATGGCTTGCCAAGAATCCGGTTGCCTTTCTTGTTCTTTTTGCCCACATCTCTAAACAAGCCTTGAGCCATGCCTTTCTACAAAGCCACCAAAAGAAAATAGATGAGCCATATAGAACAACAACCGTGCGTAAAGATGATCAATAAAGTAGTAGAATTGCTTACCCTATCGATATAATTTATGCCACTTGGGTTAATGACATCAACAATGGCTTGCATGCCCGCCCACTTTTGACAGTCGGTGTTGATGCCCGACTAACGAGACCGAAGAGAACGTAAGTTCCGCTCATTCCCACTTGTGTTGTTGGCGTCGAAGTACTCCTTCGTCCTCATCCAATAAGTCTCTCTAGTTTGGTTGGAGCCGGTTGTTGGCTCCATTCCAATTGTCAACCATGTTTTGCAAAGCAACTTGTCCTCCGCTATGGTGTAGTTTGCCGACCGACCGGTAGGGCGCGGTTCAATCAACCCCTCTCCTTCCTCGTCGATATCCTCATATTCTTCCTCTTCAACAATATCTTCATGGACGAACGAAGAACCAACATTCATTGCGTCCATGAAAGCATCATCATCGACTCTACATTGCAATAAAACTCATGGCTATCCGGCATTGTATGCATCTAAAACTAAAAATCATCGACTCTACATTGCAAGAAATGGTTTTTACCTCTCCGGCATTTCATTGAACACCATGTGTGTGTTGGTTTGCTCGGCAGATGGCGGCGGCGGCGGTGCTGGATTGCCTTGAGCCGGGCGTCGGAGGTCATTGCACGCCGCTTAGCTGCGACGCTTCGCTTCTTCTGCGCGGCTTTGTCAAGAACCGCCGGTCGACGGGCGCTTGTGGACGGGCACCTTCCTCTTTGTCGTCGGCCGCGCCTTGCCGACGGCCTTCGCGGTGGCGGCAGCGACACTAGTGTGCACCGTCAGGCGTGGCGGGACGAAGAGGGCTCGGGCGGCGCCGCTAGGGTTTGGGGCGACCATAGGGTTTGAGGCGGCGGTGGCGGTATGTGGAATGGAGTAGGGAGGCATCGGAGGGGTGCCGGAGGGCGCGTCCATCGCCGGGATTCCGCCGGCGGCCGCACGGAGGGGAGGATTTAGCGCTGGGAAGAGAAGAATTTTTCAGCGCGGGTTTTCTTCGCGAGCGAGCAGAGCGACAGAGCACGCTGCAGCCGGAGCCCAAAGTATAGCGCTCAGGATAACGCAGAACGACCCGCGCCTAAAATATTTTACAGCGTCGCGCGGTTTACAACGTCTGCTGGAGGGAGGTCTTTTTTTGCTCCGCGCGCTGCATATCCGCGGGTTTTTAGCGCGCGGACGATATAGCGCACCTACCATGAACGTCTTAGCGCGCCGTTTATGCATGCACGACCGCAAGCTTAATTTGCTTTGCTCGATTGTACGTTACTCATGCTTTATTGTGCTTTATTACTGTTTAAAGAGGGGTACACGCGACCGTTAATTGCAGTATACGGGTCTAGTACTAATTGTTGCTTATGGGAGATCTATTACATCAATGTTTCGTTGGATCATTTCGTTAATCATACTGCGCTTTCGTATGACAATACATATTACTGTGTTTTCACAGTATCGGTAAGAACATTGTACGCAAATGAGGATCACAGTGTAAGACACTAGAAACTCTCATTCGTTTTCGGCTAGACTGATTAGAGCATCTTTAGCCGCGTCACCAAAACGGCGTTCGGAGAAAAGGCTGGATTAAACGATTGGAGGGCACTGGCGTGTGGGGCCGCTCATGGGGGCGGTTGTTTCCGGTAGCGGTCACCAAAAGGTATCCAAAAAATAATTCTCACACATAGGAGCAAGTTTGGACATATAGATATTTAATTTTTACAATAATATAAATAAATAATTCGTAGAATTCAAATAATTTGAATTTTAACTTGATCAAGTGGGTGGCACAGCGGCCTCCCTTTCGATCCTCCATAAATGCTCTGGGATATCATTTTGGAGTTGGTGATGACCATCCGAGTCACGAATTTCTACATATCTGCTGAGAAAGTCTGCAAACTCTAAGGGCACCTCGTCATCAACAACGGCAAGAGGATCTTGCGTGTGATATCGTCCATCATCATTCACCGGATGCTTGCGCTCGCTCCCGTATTTATCACCTCTCGCATCCGATCTTGAGACCAAGTTAGAGCAGGGTACCTAACAATTGCAAATTGAGATTGGAGCACACCAAATGCACGCTCAACATCCTTCCTGCAACTCTATCCTTCCTGCAACTCTCCTAGCGTGAAGATAAGTGAGACTTTTGCCAGACCTAGAGGATCGAGGATTATCTTCACAAATGTCGACCACATTGGGTCGATACCATCCGCTAGGTAGGTATCCTTTTGTATATGTGTGGCCATTCATCTCATAGCTGCAAGGAGGGCATGGCCTTCAACGAGTCTCACAAATATTGGCGAGCACTGCAACACATTAATGTCATTGTGAGATCCAGTCATGCCGAATCCATAGGTATTGATCTTCCACAACCTCAAGTACCACACTACACTCTCCATAATGTCATTTATACAAATCTTGCCAAGCAAACGGATAATTCTTCCATGACAAGTGCATGCAACTGATGCTTTCAAGCATCCTAGAAAATCCTCTCATTGTATTATGTTCCATGATCCTAGCGGTCTTTGCTTAATTTGGCTATCTCAAGTAGTCTGCACCAAACTTCCCCACAACGGCTGCACCAAACTTCCCCACAACGGCTCTACAAAATCTATACATGCACTCAATAGTTGTGGACTCACACATGCACATATACTCAACTTTTGAATCTCTAGGCGCTCCACATGCAAGCATCCTCATGGCAGTAGTGCATTTTTGGATTGCAGAGTAACCAACTAGCAGTACACTTCTGTACTGTGGAGAAACCAATTGTGCTAGTGCAGCCTTCTTCAGCACGAAGTAGTCATCATACTCTCTAACACCGTGAAGAGTCGTCATGAACAACTCCTTGGTCATCCTATAGCTCCTCCGTAAATCCTTCAGAGTATATGTTGGTACATCAGTGAAATAGTCCATGTACAGCATAGTATGCCCCTCCATCCTCTGCCTTGGCTTCTTTTCCTTCTCCCATGCTTTGATCCTCCGCGATGTGGACCGGCTCTCTTCTCCTTGGCAGCTTGTAGTTGGACAAGGCAAGCTAGGACCATCAGTTGCTCCTCACTATCGGCGTCCTCGACAACCTCCTCCTCCAACAATCCATGGATCATCATCTCATTGTCGCCATCCATGTCTATGGTTCAACAAACCAACAAAATCATCAATAAAACAACCGGTGGTGCTACATGAAAGAACTCTAAACATGCAACCTACTGAAGCAAATGGTCGAACACCTGGCATACAAGGCGGGCAGGCGAGGTGGTCGTCATGTGAGGTGCAAGTTGGTGAATGCCTATAGTGGAAAAATTGCCAGAGGTGAAGAAGGAGGTGATGGGGAGGCTCACATAGGTGATCTATCGATGGCGATATGAGTGGCGACGACATCGAATTAGGAGGAGTGTGAGGCGCTGAGCAAGGGAGGCACGTCGGGGAAGCGGGGAAATAGGATGTGCCACTAGAGGTGGTACCCGGTTGGCTCTTTCCTACGCCACGTCGTCCACGCATTGCATCTGGTACCCCCCGCAAGGAGACCTATGGGACGGGGATGGCCTCGGCACGCCGAACACGCTATTGGGTCGTGCCGGACAGAACCGACCATTGGGCCCCGCTGCTAAGCGCGACTTTCTATCCAGCGCTAGTAGGCCTTTGGGGTGCCGTCTAGGGGACGCGGCTGGAGATGCTCTTAGTGTGCAGTTCGAAGAAGCAAAGAGTCCAAGACCTTGCCAATGAGCTATCTAGTGTCCCCCTTTTTTCCTCGACTAGAAAAGATAGTACAACCTAAGTGGAAATACATAGGCCTCATGGAGCTTACATGTGAGGGAGAGTGTTAAAGCACGTTAATCCGTCCTTTTCCACCGGTTCAATACAACATGAGAGGGAGGATATGTGGAGCCAAGACCTTGCCAACACATAAAAGTAATTGTAGCCTAAGATTTCGTGAAGCACGTCGAGGGGGTGTTTAAGTATAGTGCCAGTTCTTTTTCATTAGTCTAAAATAGTTACAGCATACGTTGAACCATAGGCCTCGTGGAGCTTACAATGTGAGAGGGGGGAGGGGGGTGCCCTTCTCCATGGAGTTCGACTTTTGGGTGAACTAGCTAGTGTACCCAAAATTCAGTAACCTATTTGTCACATCAATTCTCGACACTTGTCAACACAACACCAAAACCAGTCAGACATGAACAAAACTGGACACTTGTAATGACACACAAACCCACTTTTGAAATCCATGAGCAAGACATCCCAAACCTCCCAAGCAACGCCTGAGAGACTAAATACTTGTGCCCCGACATCGAGGCATCGCCACTAGGACACAAGAACAATCTACTTGGGTATAAAGCACGTCGAAGAGACTAGAGTGCCTTTCTCGATTTGATATTGTATGCGATGGCCCGCAACCGTATGCTTTACCTCTAGATGGCATGTCAACTCAGGTAGGGTTATGTTCTTCATGTGGCATTTCAACCCCAACCAACATATCATCTTTTGATTATTCAACGTCGGTGTGGTTTGGACCTTTGCTCTGATCCTTTGGTCCGACTTGAATTCTAGGTTAAGACACTGGAAAAATGTCTCCCCACAATACGAGAACACTTTGTACCAAGGTGTAAAGTGGGATAGGGGGAGTGTGATGAGGCGCGAGTCAGAACTTCGAAGTCGTAGGGGCCAACCAGGTGAAAGAGGAGCTTTCCACTAGGGTTCATGGGATTCACAAAAAAAAAAACTAGGGTTTATGGTTGTAGAAGCTCAGGTAGGGATCGTAATGCTAGGTTAATTGCGGAAAAGAAAGGAAAAATAGCACAGTAGTACATTGTAGTATTGTACGGTCGCCTATAAAATTCCAAAGTAGAGCTACCTCCCATCTAGTACTTGGGTGGAACGGTCTTGTTTGTAAGATCTAGAGCATTCACAACTCCATATGCATCATGGATCGAGCCGCGACGAAATGGTTCTCCAACTCGACCACATTGTCTTTTTTCCCGTTGCATGCATCGTGCGCTCCAGCCGTAGTAGCTAGCGTCCAGTTTGAGCTTTACACGGGAACGGGAGGGAGGAGTACGCGGGAGACCTGGCAGGCTGAGGACGGACCGATGAGCTGTGGCTGCCCGACGAGATGAGCGGTGCAGGACTGCGGGTACGGCGTCGCGTACCGGAGGAGTCCCGAGTCCGGAGGCGCAAAGCAACGGACCGTTGGCGAGGGCGTGGACCCGGCACGGCAGCGCCCCGCCCCACCTCTCCCCTTCCGTTCCGTGTCGCATTCTCCAGCTGCCGCCAATTAATTATTCTCCCCCCATTAAACCACCACCACCACCTCCACCTCCGCCTCCCCCCCCCCCCCACTCTCCCTCCCACCTTGAAGGCATCAACTCCTCCTCCTCTTCCAATCCCTCCCCTGAATCTTCGTACGCGGACCGCGTCTCCTCCCGCAGTCCCGTCGTGCCACCCACCGAACCATACATACGCGCTCGAGCCCAGCGGAGCTGCCATTTCTTTTCTTCTACAGAGCAACTGTTCTTCTGTCGGGAGCTTTTGGGCGGTTCCTGCTTCTGCCGCCGCCCCCCCTGGGCGAGCGGAAACGGCCCCGCCAGGTCGCATTTTGGCTGAGCTCCAGTGCCGTTTCTCATCTTCCAGCCGGCATTCGCGGTTTCTTGAGGTGCTCGATTATGTCGGGCGGCGGCGGCGGCTCGGTTTGGTGACTAGGTGGGGCAATCCAGTACAGCAGTAGAAAGGGAGCTCCTTTTCGCGGGCGCCCCCTTTTTCGCCGCCGCTGCCTGCTGGTGCGGTGGGGATGCGCCTCGCCTTTCCGCCGCCTACCCGTGGCGTGATTCCGAAGCCTCGTTGCCGTTCGTTTCTGGTAGATTAGCAGAATCGCATCTTAGAGCGGCTCGGGCGCGAAGGAAGGTTCCCGGCAATGCCGAGCATCCGGGCTCCGGCTTCCAGGCAGACGGCCACGCTGCAGGTAGATCCTCTGGACCAAGTCACTGCGATTTAATCGCGGTTCCGTTTCTGAATTACTCTGCTACCGTTACCGTGTTGTCATTCTGTCACTACTTTCTTTGTAGGTGGCTGTCAAGTGCAGGCCACTGACCGACAACGAGCGCCGGCGCTCCCGGCATATCATACAGGTCATCGACGATAAGGTAAACAGAGGCTTGGTTTGGTTTGGTTTGGTTTCGTTGGGCGACGAACTAGTACTCTCTTCAATGGCAGTGGGTTGTTAGAATTTTGCCATGGACGGCATGGTAGTAATGTGGTGCCTGTGTGCTTCTCCAGAATGTAGCTGTCTTGGACCCTGATCTGTCAAAGGGCTACCTCGACCTCATCCAAAACCGGACCAAGGAGAGAAGATATAGCTTCGATCACGTGTTTGCGCCCGGATGCTCGAATACGGTACGTAACCTTATATAGAGCCTATTAGCTTCTGCTGCTCTAATCTGGAATTGCTCTGCTTGCTTTTGACACTGGCCTCGTATATATGCCGATTACAGTAATAAGTCTTATAAAGCTTGTGCTGCTCTAATCTGCAGTTCTTCCGCTTGCTTTTTGCACTGGGCTCGTATGCTAATTATAGTGAAGTGTTTGAAATCTGCACAGCAGCTTACAAGTCCCTAAATTGGTCATATCTTGCACTTTAGGAAATGATATTCCAGAAAGGCCATACCACAACTAACTTCTTCCGACCATCAATTGCCAACTTAGCAGTTTCTCTTGCTTGGGATAGTTGTAGCTGTACTATTGGCATGTACAAAACGCCAATTCTGTCTGGAGCAAAGCAAGCCCTTTGGCTGTATTCTTACTGCTAGGTATGCATACCTAACGCATATACGTCTGCTTCAGGGAAAAAAGACTCTAGTTTAGAGAAACAATTTCCAAAACCCAAATTATTGTCACAGCCTTGTACTGGAGTCTGAGGCATGTGTCATACATTTACACTTTGTCTTCATTGCTTAACATAATTAAGTCGTTTTTTTATCCCACTGTCTCCCTGATACAATTACAGTAGTCCACTATACACCCATATTTTTACCCAATACCACTTATTTCTATTGTGGCAAGATTTAAAAATTATGTAGGTTACTTAGTTTTTCGACTGTTTGTTGTGTTCTGCAACCGAGTTACCGATTGGTTATGTGAGTATCCCATTGGCTGGAATGTACTAGATATCCAAGTCCTACTTATGTGTTGCACTGCTGGGCTGAGTTGAGCTTCATGTCAATATTGTAAGCAAGCTTATAGAGTTCATTAGTTTGTGCTGCTTTAATCTGGAATTGCTTTGCTTGCTTTTCGCACTGGCTCTGGCTTCATATATATGTTAATTACAGTAGGTGTTTGAAGTCTGTGTCACAGCTTAGAAGCCCCTAAATGGTTCATATCTTGCATTTTATGAAATGATACTCCAAAAAGGCCAAACCACAACTAACTTCTTTGGACTATCAATTGCCAACTTAGCAGTTTCTCTTGCTTGGGATAGTTGTAACTGTACTATTGGCATGTACAAAACGCCAATTCAATCTGGAGCTAAGGAAATCATTGGCTTTATTATTATTGTTAGGCATGCAACCTAACACATATACGTCTACTTCAAAAGGACTATAGTTTAGGGAAGATACAGCTTCAGTTATCTGCAGTTGCTTTGCTTGCTTGTGACACTGGACTCAATTGCTGGTTATAGTACGGTGTTTGAGTTCTGCATCACTGCTTAGAAGTCCCTGAATTGGTCATACTCTTGCATTTTAGGAACTGATACTCCAAAAAGGCCAAACCACAACTAACTTCTTTGGACCATCAATTGCCAACTTAGCAGTTTCTCTTGCTTGGGATAGTTGTAACTGTACTATTGGCATGTACAAAACGCCAATTCAGTCTGGAGCAAAACATGCCCTTGGCTGTATTCTTACTGTTAGGTGTGCGTACCTAACGCATATACGTCTGGTTCAGGGAAAAGGACTTTAGTTTAGAGAACCAATTTCCAAAACCCAGATTATTGGCAGAGCCTTGGACTGGAGTCCGATGCATGTGTCATACATTTACACTTTGCTTTATTGCTTAACATAATTAAGTGCAAGTAGCTAGGCAATCGTTTTTTATCCAACTGTCTCCCTGATACAATTACAGTAGTCCACTATACACCCATATTTTTACCCAATACCACTTATCTCTATTGTGGTAAGATCTAAAAATTATGTAGGTTAGTTAGTTTTCGACTATTTGTTGTGTTATGCAACCGAGTTACCGAAAGATTATGCGAGTATCCAATTCCTGGAATGCATAAGATATCCAAATCCTACTTATGTGCTGGACTGCTGGGCTCAGTTGAGCTTCATGTCGAACCCGGATGCCCCAATACGGCACACAAGCTTATAGAGCTTATTTGTCTGCTCTAATATGGAATTGCTTTGCTTGCTTTTCACACTGGCTTCATATATATGCCGATTATTGTAGGTGTTTGAAGTCTGCGTCACAGCTTAGATGTCCTTAAATGGTCATATCTTGCAGTTTAGGAAATGTTGCCAACTTAGTAGTTTCTCTTGCTAGGGACAGTTGTAACTGTACTATTGGCATGTACAAAAGGCCAATTCAGTCTGGAGCTAAGAAAATCCTTGGCTGTATTTGTATTGTTAGGTAAGCTACCTAACGCATATATGTCTACTTCAAAAGGACACTAGTTTATGAACCAATTTCCAAAACCCAAATATTTTTTATCAGAGCCCTGAACTTGAGCCTGAGGCATGTGTTATACTTTACCCTGTAAACTGTAATCAAGTGCAACTAGCTAGGGATTCCTCTACAACCTTTTTTTTAACCCAGTGCCACTTGTTTCTATCGTGTTAACATTTGAAAAGTATGTAAGGTTAGTTAGTTATGATTTTATCTGACTAAACTCCACCATTATGATCAAAGTCCACAAATATAAAGGCCATAATTTTTTACCCCTTAAATGTGAGAATGTCTTGACTTAACACAACCCAACAAGGTTGTGCCTCAACACAACCCAACAAGTGCAGTTGCTTAAATTATATGCAAACTGGTGCTAATATGACATGTCTTGCTATCTAATATTTTTCATATCCAAGGTTATTAACATTGGACCATATATGGAAACTGCAATATGAGAATTGAGAATTACATGTATTTCTATGGGTTCAAGGATTTAAGATTTTTATCTGATAATTGCATTTATTTTACAGGACGTTTATAAGAATATATCTTCCACGGTTTTGGGTGTAGTTCAAGGCCTTAATGTGACAGTCTTTGCTTATGGTTCTACCGGAAGGTATGCATTCACTGCAATTAGCAAACTGCTTATCTTTCGCTATCATCAAATATGTAAAGCCTCACACTCACAGTACTCAAGGATCTCTTATGTTGCTGCCATTAAATATGGTGTGCATTTCCGATGCTTAATAAAATTAAGGAAATGGATGATGTGCTGTCAAATGTTTCTTTTGGTGTGACCATCGAATTAACGTACTGTATTATATTTGCCTGAATTTCTTCATTTTCAGATTTTTTTGACGTGTACTATACCTGCTGAGCCTACTTAATGATGTGATTGAGTGTTCAAAAAGTGATCAAATGCTTGTCAAATCCACATGTATTTGCTTTACACTTAGTCAATTGGATTTCCAGCTTAATTATTGGTAGAAATGGTAAAATCAAACTGTTCCCAGCTGCTAGGTGATGTTACTTTGTTTCTCTCGTCCACTTTGATCATGTTGCTATAAAATGGTTGTTGCGATACCTGGATATTGAGCTACTACCTGAAGCTGTTCCACATGCGTATTTATTTATTTATTCTGTTGTATATTGTACAGTGGCAAAACTTATACGATGGTCGGAAGCCACAATGATCCTGGTCTTATGGTTCTTAGCTTTCGCACAATCTTTGATCAAATAAAAAAAGATGATAGTTCCGATACGTTTGAGGTCTCATGTTCATATCTGGAAGTGTACAATGAGGTAATGTCCAATATGTTGTGCTAATAATATTAAATAGCAGTCCTAATATAAATGTCTGCATATAAGCTATAGTGAAGCAGTTGTTGTTTTTCTTAATTCCAGGTTATCTATGATTTGCTTGAGAAATCCTCGGGTCACCTGGAGCTTCGTGAGGATCCGGTGCATGGCATACTAGTTGCTGGTTTAAGAAGAATTAAGGTTTAGAACTCTTTCTTATGTATTTATTTTCCCTGGTAATAAGAAGATAAATGTGTTGTGATGGTAATTTTGATTACATGGCCTTCTTTTCTGTTATTTGCTCCTTTTTTATATCATTGTAAGGTTCTCTTTTTGCGAACATAATGTTATCTTTTGAGCAGCCAATATGTTGTCAAAGAAAGAAAAACTACTAGATATGCTTGCTGTGATTTTAAGTAATTTGCTGGAAAAGGCTCTGCAATAAAATTGTAATGTCATTTTTTTTTCCAAAGACATGCAATTAGGTTTGTGTATGATAAGTTCATATTTAGCAAATTGGTCCTTGTTTTTCTCTATTTTTTTACAATATTCAGGTGGACCATTGTGTACAATTTTCTGAAAGCATGCCTGTTAATCCCCATTGATTTGAACATAAACCAATTTTTTATGCTTAAACTCTTATTTTGCTAGGTCCATTCAGCAGATAAGATTCTTGAACTCTTGAACATAGGCAACAGCAGACGCAAGACAGAGAGCACGGAAGCAAACATAACTTCGTCACGGTATTTCTTCTTCTGCTTTCCTTTTTAAGGTCCATGCTTTCAATAGTATACACCTTGGGCTTAGGAAATCTTAATTAACTTCTATTAAACGTTTGCTTAATATCTTTAATCTGATAGTATTGTGAGTCTATGGAGACAGTAACGTCAGGTAATAGTGCCTCGCTTTTTTTACATTATTCTCACATAGGAAATACTATCTTTTCCTCTTTTTTCAAGTTCACACGCTGTACTGGAGATTTCTGTAAGACGGAAGCAGAAAGGACAGTATGGCAGCCAAGTTCTTCGTGGAAAGCTTGCCTTGGTTGATCTTGCGGGCAGGTAATAACTATTGTTTTTGGAATGCTGTTTATTTACCCTATCAATTAAAGTAAGATGTAAAACAATTTTCTGTGAACAGTGAGAGGGCTTCTGAAACGAACAACTTCGGCCAAAAGCTCAGAGATGGAGCCAACATTAATAAATCACTTCTAGCATTAGCAAACTGCATCAATGCCCTTGGCAAGCAGAATAAGAAAGGTCTTGCATATGTTCCATATCGCAACAGGTATTTCAAGTGTAGATTCTACTATCTGGGACCAAATATGTCCACTTTAGCTGTATAACACCTGCTACTTGCAGCAAATTAACTCGAATTCTCAAGGATGGTTTGTCTGGTAATTCCCGAACTGTTATGATTGCTACAATATCACCAGCTGATGATCAGTATCATCACACTACGAATACACTCAAGTATGCGGATCGTGCTAAGGAGATCAAAACACATGTCCATGTAAGGGGTCATTTCTTTCGGTTGAGTTCTCAGATAATGAGATGTCTTTTGTGTTGATAAATATTTTCTTCACACGACAGAACTAATTACGTTTCTGAATCATACATGCTAAAGTAGCCATTATATTATTCTGATGTTTGTTCTTTCTCTGATACAGAAAAATATTGGAACAATTGACACTCATGTTGAAGACTATCAGAGGATGATTGAGAATCTCCAGGTTTGCCTTAGTGGGGAAACAAGTAATTTCTACAATTTTACCTATTGTCAAATACTAAAATGTGTCGCAATTTCACTTTGTAGGTTGAGGTTTCTCAGTTGAAAAAAGAATTAGCTGACAAGGAGCATCAGTTAAGTGTAAAACCTACTGAAAAGGCTGCAGATAATGAGCTATCTTGGCTTAATATCCTGAGCCAGGAAACTGGTGAGAATGTTCAGGAACGCATAAATCTACAGAAAGCACTGTTTGAGCTCGAAGAAACCAACAAGCGTAACCGGATGGAGCTCCAGCATCTTGACGGTGCGATTGCGCGGCCGCAGGTTCGTATCCTTTCATTAAACACTGTAGCTGCTCTTTCCTGCATCTGTTGTTGCAACAGATCTCTGTGAAATTCCACACTACGTACAGTGCACTGATGGTTTTGTATGCAGGTGAATGAGAAGGATTATACAGTTTTGCAAGCCTTAACATCAAGGAGACAAGTTATTCTTGACAACATCCGTGACAATGATGAATCTGGTGCTGGCTACAGAAAGGTATATATAGGTGCAGGTTTTCTTTCCTAATACCCTGAAGCAAACTTACATGGCTATCTTTTTCCCTGTAGGATATTGAACTGAATGAGAGTCGAAGGCGTCAGCTCCAAGATATGATCGAGGAAGCTACCAGTAACAATGGGAATAGAACTTACCTGCAAATTCTGAGCCAATACAGACTTCTTGTGAGTAATCCCCAAATATTTTTGTTTGCGTTCCTTCCAGAATATGATATCCCACAAGTTGCTTATATGTAATGCATCCTATAGGGAATGAATAATGCTGAGCTTCAAATGGAGATGGCTATGCGGGATCAAGTAATACATAATCAGAGGGAATCTCTAAGGAGCCTATGGAACATTCTCTACGGAACAGGGCTAAACCAGAAACAGATCCTTAAGTTGGCTGCGAAGCAGGGCTTAACTGTAGAAGGCTGTCCTTTGCCTAGCTCAAGCCCTGATGTCACCACAACACCTTCCTCCTTTCTGCAACATGGAAGGCTACCGCCATTCATGTCGTTTCCTAGTCCACAATCGCAGGCTTCTTCTCCATCCAGTTGCTTCTTCCAACAAGGTTTCAGCACCATGTCTGTTCTGAAAAACCAGCACGAGACACCTACCATCTGTAGGCAGGAGCATCTCAGCTCTTACTACATGATGTCTGACTGCTCGCCCTGTGCTGCTGGTGATGGCAAACAATGGGCGAGCGGAAGGTCAACCCCGAACTTTTCCACCCCAGGAAAACCTGGGGAAATGCATGGTTTCTACCCAGGAATGAAAAGTGAGCGGTCGCCATACAGCGGAGAACCGCCCACCTCCTATTCTGGAAACGAGGATTTCAGTCTGCGAAGGAAGGTAATGTGTTTCTCTTGTACTCCCTCCGTTCACTAATGCGAGACATTCTAGCCTTTTTCTAAAACACATGTATGTAGACATGTTTTACTGTGTAGGTTCACTCATTTTAGAGTGTATCTAGTCCACTTTGAAATATCTAATAGGCCTTACATTAGTGAATGGAGGGAGTACATTCAAATTGCATTACAAGTCAGTGCACTTATTACTTTTAACTTGCTCAAGTATCCAGTGAAGAAGCGTGACATTGATAACATGATCGTATACGCAAGTGGTAAAATGTGGACTGAGCATGGTTTTCCTCTTTTCCAGGATTCGTGCTCCAGAGAAAGGTAATGAACGAGGAAGGGCATGAAGATTCAACACAGTCATGACGGCTCCATGCATGTATGCACACAACCAGCTGATATGGCTATAATAAGCAGGCCTGGCGGAGCTTGCGGATTGAGCCTGTGTGCACATCTTCCGCCGACAAACAACGGCAGCGCTACCCCAGTTGCTGGATCTGCTAATGCAATCCATAGGTGTTACCAGTAGTTTTTAGACCAAAGCTGTTGCCATGCAATAGGAAAAGCCGTGTCCATGGCCATTTTGGTGCCTCTAGACCCTGCTGACATGGCTCCCTCCACTCTTGTACAGTAGTTGTTAGTCTGTCCTGTTACTCTTTCTCCCCTCTACCGTGTATATAGTGCATCTGCCGGGCCTGAATCTGTTTCTTGGGTCAAGGATTCATTCTGTAAATTTGCTGAACTCTTAACCAACCCTTCATCATGTGACGTGCCCTGTTCGGAACAAAAGAACTGAAATCAAGAATCACTGCGTAGAAACAGAATTTGCTATGTTCCAAACGGGCCTAAATCAATGTACGAGAGCTTTTCGACACCGACGGTGAGGAACCGATGAAACGAGCATCTCAGTCTCAGGCGGTTAGCATTGACATCACCGTTAGCAAGTGGGGAATATGTGATGATTGAATTGAATCCAAGGACATGATAGCAATGCTGGAGTACGACGGATGAACAGGGGGCATGCATTGCGCATGGGCCGGTGGTCCGTCCGGAGCTGGTGTGATCTGCGGACGCAGATCATTGAAGGACGTCGTCACCCACTCCCGAGACCACATTGATGCATGCCGACCATGCAGCCATGGTCCTGCCGCGCTCCCGCCTGCTCGGCTGTTCCCACAGCTCCACATCCGGTTCCACTCGTCTCTCCGCTGAATGCAACGCGGCGGCGGCTGAATCTGCACGGCAACTCGCGCGTCGCATCGCCATTACGCTTGACACGTCCGACAGCTAGCTAGCCGCGCAGGGTTAGGCCGGGCTTCGGCCTAGGCCTGGCCAGCCGCACCTGTAGCATGTCCGGTCGTCGGCCTTCCTGGCAGAAGAAGTGTTGGGCGACTTCCTTGTAACCGCGAACAGAAATTTTGCACGAAGCTATTTAGTCGTAGCGGCAACAACCGCAATCTTCAGCCTCAGTTGCTGATCGATTAGGTCGATGACAAGGCCTAGTGGTTGCAGCTTGTCTGGCATGTCTAACGCCAGGTGCTCAGCCGTTCAGGGACGGAAAACACAGGCGTGCACGCCGTGACCGGCGTGCCAAGGACAAACGACGCTCGAGGGCGCGCGATCGGTCACTCCCGCCCTGTGTTCCTGGCGCGTGCCGGCGGTGTGCACGGCACGGCGCCTCCATCCATCGGCGCTGGCGTCCCCTCCTGTTTAGGCACAGAAACCCGCGGCGTTTAGCGGATCCTATTCCTACCGGATGGTACCAGTTGCAAAGCAACTTTGGTTAGTGCCTAGTACTAGCTGTCCTTGTCAAATGTCATAGCCCTAGGATTTTTTCTCTCTTTTGAACAACTTAGCCCAGGCATTGAGCTGCTGTTTGCGGCGGTAAGATCGACCGTGGCATGACTGGACTGGACCAGAGAGATAGGCAGATGATCGAGGATCGATCGTCGTACAGTATCAGCAACGAAAATTAAACTTGAGTTTGGACCACAAAGATGGTTGGTTGGTCTATCTCCCCCTCCCCCTCGTTCTCTGTATTTTTCAATGAGATAGACGAGGGCCTGGCACGCGGTACAAAAATGCAGCCAACACGGAGTAGCCAGCTTGCAAGACTCCGCGAGTAGCAACGACACTAAAATTAGGAGTAACTGTAGTTTTAGACTAGACCCATGCTTAGATTAGATTAGATGCAACACATAGTACTACAAGCAAAGAACACTACGTTATCGCCATTTGTTTACTTTGCTCTAGGCTCTATATACTACTACTGTCCCACACGGCCACACCCTACTCAAGGACATAATTGATCATTACTGCTACGTTCAAAATCTTTGGCCGAGAACCAGCTGACCAGTAGTACAACATACAGGATCCGGAAAGTCATATGACCCTAATCTAATCAAGTAAATTCTAGCCGTTCAAGAGAGCTTAATTCCAAGAGTAGTACATCTTCTTTCTTTTTTTTGACCAAATGGTCTCGATTTCATATAAAGAAACCACTAAGTTTTTACAAAAAAAAAAAAAACCACTAAGTTCAGTACAAACAAAAAAAATAACAAAAGAAAAGAAAAAGAGAAAAATGTAGCTAAAGGTTTTATGCAAAATAGCATCACGCCATCTGCCCAGCAACTTCTCCCCCTTCGAGACCAAATCGGAGAAGCGGTGATGCCAGGTACATGTGCGTACACCATCTCCAGGGTCACAATTTTTATTGAAGCATAAATCCAAAGATAACACGAAGAAAAAAAGGCAAATAAGGGCACATATCAACTGGCAGTGATCCTCAAAGTGGTGGGAGCCCAACCATGGGCTGTGGAGTAAGCTTCTCGAGTGACCAGCTCCAGCATCGCCACGTCCTCATCAAGATTTCTCCTGCCTTGTTTTTTCTGCAAAATCGCCAAAGATGATCGTGTTGCAAATCCTATAGATTACACTGGCAGGTCATCAGGGATTTTTCTGTTAAAGCAGGCACCATTTCTTGTTTTCCATAAGGTCCACGAGACCGCAACACCTTCAACCATAACCAAATCCCTTTGGTTGGTGGGGAAGGAGGTGAGCCAGCCAAAAACCAAATCATGAGCACTGTCTAGTGGTCTCACCATGCTAAAAGCACGAAAAACTACCTGCCAGATAAATTTTGCCAAGGAGTAAGTGAAAAGGAGATGATCCACGGTTTCATCTTTATCACAGAAGTGACAATGTGAATTCCAGTCCATCCTCTCCTCAACACATTATCTTTAGGGAGTATTCTATTTTTAAGCACCAACCAGATACTTTTTTATTTTTAAAGGCATTTTTGTCTTCCAAAGAAATTTGTGTGGATAGCTTGTAGATATAGGCTTTTGACTGAGAATTTCCCAGTTTTCCAATCTTCCAACTAACCCTGTCAGGTGCATCATTGAAATGGAAGGCATGTACCAAGTTTTGCATGGAGATGAACTGTGCTAAGATTTCTCCATACAACACTCTTCTGAATCTGATAAAGCCCCAACCTTCTTCTTTCACTTTCCAAATTGTCACTATTTTTGTAAAGGTGAGAGCATAAAGCATGGGGAACTACAGTGCTAATGGTGAATTATTCACCCACTTATCTTCCTAGAAAAGTTTGTTTTCATCATGGACTGCCTTTTGACATACTATTGGAAGGTGCGATTAACCCCCACTAGGCTCTGCCAAAAATGAGAGCTCCCTTGGCTAGCTACTACATGAGAGAGGGCTTGGTTACTGAGGTATTTGTTTGTGATCATTTGCTTCCAAGTACCCTCAGTAATCTCTAACTTCCACAACCACTTGCAAAGCAAACCCCGGTTCATAGCTGTCAAATCAAGAACACCAAGGCCACCATAGTCTTTGGGAAAGCAAACAGTGTCTCAATCTACTATGTGATATTTTTTCTCATTATCCAATTCATCCCAAATCATTCTTTTTCTATGTCTATCCAATTTTTTAATGAAAGTTTTGGTGCCTCAAGGAAGGAGAGTGTGTAAAGTGAGATGCTACTAAGACAAGCATTCACCAGAGTAACTCTACCCCCATTGAGAGCATTTTCCCCTTCCATTCAACAAGCTTTTCCCAAATTTCTCATCCATAGGATCCCACTAAGAAACTCCAAGTCTTTTTTCATCAACTGGCATCCCTAGATACTTCATAGGAAGCTGAACAGTGCGTCAGGTGAATATTTCACTATACTGTTGTTGTCTAGATCTTGCAGCCCTAAGTAGTAAATTTCTCTTTTATGAAAGTTAATATTCAAGACTAATATTTGTTCAAACAAGGACAAGATAAGGACAAGATAAATTTCATATTCCCCGCATTCTCCAAATCATCATCTTGTAGCAGGATAGTATCATCAGCATGTTGAAGTATAGCTATACCCCCTTCTACTAGATGAGAGATAGTTCCTTTAATCAGGTTTTCATCCTTTGCTTTCTTGATCATCATAGCCAGGCCATCTTCCATAATATAAAAAATAAGTGGGGCTAAGGGATCACCCTGCCTCACTCCATCATATGAGGGAAAATAAGGCCCAGTCGGATCATTAACCATGATAGCAACTCTGCCCCCCCTCACAGTTTTTTATAATCTAGTCACTTAGTATATCTCCAAATCCGTTGGCTTGCATCACCTGATAAAGGAAGGCCCAGTTGACCTTGTCATATGCCTTCTCAAAGTCAATTTTGAGAAGCACTCCTGGCAGTTTCTTGTGGTGCATTTCATGAATTGTTTCATGTAGCAGCGCAATACCTTCCATAATGAATCTGTCCCTGATGAAAGCAGTCTGGGTATCAGATATGATTTTATGAAAAATCATACCCAACCTTGTTGCCAAAAGTTTGGTTAGTATATTGTAACTAACATTCAACGGACAGATCGGCCTGAATTTTTGAATAATGTTTGCATCATGCTTCTTAGGTATGAAAGAGATGACACCGTACTTTAGACTCTCAATATCCAAATCACCTCTATGAAAAGCATCAAGCATTTCCTTTAGATCCCATTTGATATCTTCTCAGAATTCTTGGTAAAACTCAATAGGGAATCCATCAGGGCATGTAGCTTTATTGTGCTTCATTTCAAAAACCACCTATTTTATTTCTTCCATCTCAAAGGTTTTTGTCCTGAACTCTCTATCTACTTCACTTAGATGCTCACACTGGATGTCATCAATCCTAATGTCAGTAATAGTAGAAGGACCAAATAGTTTTTCTGTAAAACCCAGTAAAACATAGTCATCATCTCCCAATATTTCGTCTCCATTGTTGTGAAGAATTGAGATGTGATTCTTCCTCTTTCTTCCACTGGCTTTAAGATGAACATACTTTGTGTTCCCTTCTCCTTCTATCAAGTCTTCTTCTTTGTCTCTCTGTCTCCATTTTAGTTCTTCATCTCTCAGTAGTTTCTTAAGCTTGCTATGCAGAGAGACATGCATTTCCTTCTCATTAACAGAGGGAGGTGTACGTTAAACTTTTTTTTATCTAATTCATCAATGTTTCTAGGATTCTCTTCTTATAATCACTCTCAACATTTATATGTGATGGCTCAAAATATATCGAGCTCGATGGGAAACCCCAAGAGGAAGGTATGATGAGCACAGCAGCAAGTTTTCCCTCAGTATGAAACCAAGGTTTAATCGAACCAGTAGGAGCAAGAAAACACCCCAAAGGTGTTGCTAGCTGAGACTTGGCAGGGCGCACTACCGGTGCTAGTAGCAACGTGGAGACTTGCACAACACAACTATAGAACTCTGTCCCCAACTTACGATGAGGTTGTCAATCTCATCGATTTTGCTGAAAACAAAGGATTAAACGTATTGAATGGAAGAAAGTAATAGTTTGCAGAAAGTAAACACAAAGCAGTAAACAGTTGATTGTAGATTGAAAGTAAAAGAAAGGACCGGGGTTCATAGTTCACTAGAGGTGGCTCTCCTTAAGATAGATAATATGCTGGGTGAACAAATTGCAGCGGGGCAATTGACAAACATCGAGAAAGCATACAAGCATATACTAATCATCTTGACTCCTTTGAGATTCGATTGGGCATTACAACATTATACATAGACCGCCATCCAACTACATCTATGACTAATAATCCACCTTCAGGTTATCATCCGAACCCTCTCGAGTATTAAGTTGCAAGCAACGGATAATTGCATTACCAATTGCGTGTAATGTAAACAATATGATTCTTCTATGAACAAAGGATTGTTGTTTTCTCCCTAGTAGCAACAGCACATCTAGTACCTTAGAGATTTCTGTCACTTTCCCAGATTACCAGAGGCATGAACCCACTATCGAGCATCAATACTAACTCTTGGAGTTGCTAGCATCTACTTGGCCAAGATAGCTACTAACAACAAAATGCATGCAAGATCACAAATAACAAAGACATGATAGAATCAATAATCAATCTGAAATAGCATCTCAATATCCATCGGATCCCCGCAAACACAACATGCAGAATTACAAATAGATGATCTTGATCATGAACGGAGCGAACAAGATCTAAACATGATAGCACAAAGGAGGAGAACCAGCCATCTAGCTACTACATGGACCCGTAGTCCAGAGATGAACTACTCACGCATTACACCGGAGGCTTGCATGATGATGAAGAATGCCTCCAGAGTGAATTCCCCTCTCCGGCAGGGTGCTGGGAAGAGCTTGAGATCCCTCTCGATCTAGGGATGGAGATGACGGCGGCTACAAACTCTTTCGTGGAATTTTTGACCGGGTACTTAGGGTTTCCGCATCACAGGCAATATATAGGCGAAAGGAGAGGCCGAGGGGGTGCCTGGGGCGGCCAGACCACCCCTTGGCACAGGCCAGGCCTGGCCGCGCGGCCAGGTGGTGTGGCCGGGCCCCGGCCCCTCTCCGTCTCGTATTTTGGCTCCAGGTGTCCCTCGGTAAAATAATGACTTTAGCTTTTCCCGTCTAATTCCGAGAATATTCATTTTCTGACTTTCCTGGAACCAAAAACAGCAGAAAACAGGCAGCTAGCACTGTGGCTCTTGTTAATAGGTTAGTCCAAGAAATCATACGAAAAGTACTCCAAAGTGTGGACAAAACATAAGAAAGTAGACAAAACCAAGCATGAAACATCAAAAATTATAGATACATTTGCAATGTATCAATATGCCAACCTTTAATGGGTCTCCCGAGCTTCTTCATCTATCAATGTCATGAATGTGAAATGTATCGGCACTCAAGTATTCCTCAATATGTCATAAAAACTTTCTCTCTCCACCCAGCAATTCTCATATTGAAATGATTTGAATGTGGTGGAGGAGCTCCATACTTGAGTAGAAGAGGCACATGATCAGAGATATCTATGTTCAGTCTTGTGACTACAACTAAAAGAAAAGTGAGATCCCACTCTGCAGAAACTAGGATTCTATCCGTTTTTACATATGTTGAAATAATGGAATGGGAAATAGTCCCTGCCCATGGTGGCCACGATGCATAGGATGGCTGCCGTTGGATTAGATTTAGGGAGCAAACGGTGTTAGATACTAAACGACAACTCTCCATATTGCGTCTAACGGATTTCGTCCGAGAGCACACGGCGGCATCGACCGTGACCGCAAATTACACCCGTATTACACGAGGGACATGCATTGAACGTTGCACTTTCCAACGACTGTGACCGCAAATTACACCCGTATTACACGGGGGACATGCATTGAACGGTGCACTTTCCAACGACCGTGACCGCAAATTACACCCGTATTACACGGGGGACATGCATTGAACGGTGCACTTTCCAACGACCGTGACCGCAAATTACACCCTATTACACGGGGGACATGCATTGAACTAGTCATCAAGTCGACCGCAATACACATCCATAAAATATGGTCGCGGAGAGCACACATGCGTGTTTCACGGGTTAGTGTTACGAAGTAAATCATCCATGCAAAGAGACACATGCATGCGGCATGGACCATGGACGGCAATACACATCCTTGAAAAAAAAGGTGAATACACGGTGGCGGCAAAGCACACCCAAGTTGCACGGTAGCACAGGACCGACAGAACAGATGCATGTAGCAAGGATGGATGGTCGGCGGCAAATGACACATGTAATACACATCCATTAAAGTAGGTCTACGGCAAGCACACATACGTGTTTCATGGAGTAGCTTCACGAGGTAAAAAATCCATGTATCCCGTACTCAAGACATGCATGCGATAATGATCAATGGTCATCAAGTCCGCAACAATACACATGCATAAAATATGGACGACGGAGAGAACACATGCGTGATTCACCGGTTATGGTTGACAGGCAGAACACATGCGTTTTTCACCGGTCGAACCGCACCCGTCCGCCGCTAACGCATTTAAAAGAGCAATATATTTGGTGTTAACGCACGGATACGGGCACAGATTGAAGTACGAGGGCTATGCGGTCATGGATAGATTGGAGGAAGCGACTTTGCGGAGCCAGTTCGTTTTGCAGGCGGCCGTGAGCAGAACGGAGGGGCAAAAGGCAGAATTTAATGACCATTGGAGGCCGCGCTCGGGAGTTCATCTCTAGAGCGTTTTAGAGAAGTAGTACATGCATACAGCACGGCGATTTGGTTTATTTTTCCACGTTCTCATCACGGTAGACTAAGATTGGTTCATTTTTCTTGCGATGGAATATAGTGCTGAGCTGAAATAGTAGTCGCAATGGACTTTTGAGATTGTCTGGACATACTGCCTCTATCCTAATTTGTGTTGCATACTAGTTTTTCAAGGAAATCTCATATTATGTTGTGTATCTTGAAAAGAATCGCTACTTGGACCCTTCTGCCCCTCCTTAATCACCGTGTACATTGATTGGAAGAAAACCTCAGGCCAATTAGAGTCTGCATGCGCGATTCCCGCGGAAAAAAAGGAGCCTGCATGCGCGCTGGGCTGAGACGATCGAAGCGACTGCATGCAAACAATTATGGCAAGGTGGTTAGCTGTGTGCGGGCATGGAGAGGCAGCTCCGTCCATATTTTTTTCAAAACGCTTATCGGCTGCACTCCTTGGTATCCGGGTCTGTAACAATACGCAACACAAATTGGGAAGGAGGGAGTACTGTTCTTCTGATGTACACTTTGCATTCTTTTTTGATATGCACTTTGCAATTTGTTCTCAGCAGGTTGGATCTGCTTGCTCCTTCCTTCAGATGGATTAGTCAATTTATTCTGCAAATTTGGGATAGTTAATTGTCTCCAAAATTTGGAGCAAGTTTATGTGTGGATTTCCTGGCATACATAACAAATGCATGCACCGTGCCCTAGAGTACTATTGGCATACACATCAATTGTCATTTTTTCTCATAGCTATGGCTAGGGTTGTGCGATTTCCCAGGTAAGCTACTTGCTTAGCCACGGATACCGATTATGCATGCACCGTGCCCCTGAGCAACCTGTGAAAGTACCAACGGATGTATGTTTCCCATGGTAATCGGTTAGCGGCGCATGCTGTGTACATGAATGACGGACGAACAAACTCTGTTAAATAACCATCACAACCGTTACCCGCTCACATCTATCCAGGAGCATATGCTCCAAAAATCTAACGGTGAGCAAGGTGTGCACCGCAGCCACCATGGGCAGGAAATCCATGTTGATAATGGAATTAAAGTTATGGCTTCATCTGGATAGAATACTAGATTTTTTCCTTTGTACCGCTGATGATATTAAAATCACCACCAATAACACATGTCCGTTTACACGAATTGCATACATGAGCAAATTCTGTAAAAGAGTCATCCTTCCCCTCACATTAGGAAGGTCCATAGACATATACAAGATGCCATTTCATTTTGGAATGCCTATCCAAAAGGAGCATCCTGATAAAATGTTTGCCACACTATAATTCCAAAACCTCTTGTAGGTACGTGTCAACCCCTAAAAAGATTCCACCGGATCTACCAACAGGAGTAACATGCTGCCAAGTAAAGTTTCTATTACCAGTAATTTGTTGAACCATCGAGGAGTGTAATTACTTTTTATGGTTTCCCTTAAACCAATAAAGCAAACACCCTCATCTCTGATCATGTCCCTCAGGAACCTTTGCTTGTTAGGGTGTTCCACTCCCCTAGGGCGCATTTGGTAGCCTATAGTTCCCCCGGGCAGGCCCGTTGGGCAGAAATCGGTTACCTGTTGACCTTCAAGAAGATCTACCCAAAGGTTTACATGGTATTCATCTACGAATACAGTCAAACCGAGGTTGTCAAGAGGTGCCTTGAGCACCCTGGTGCTTTCAGGAGGATCGTGGAGCAGCGGTGACTTCTATCTACATGAAAGTTGTTCTTATTTGTGTGTGTGTGGCCGGTCAACTATCATGCGCTATCGTGAACTTTTGTTTGATATACATTTGTGTTTGTGTTTATGTGGTATCCTCACCTCTCTCACAAAGAGGTGACCATAGCAGCAACGTTGTAGGAAACCAAATGCATGGCTTGCTTCTGTTCATAAATGCATGTAGGCAACTAAATAGGCACATTTATGTTTTTCATCGATGCAAAAAAGGCATGCAGGCTACCAAACGGGATGCCATTCATGGCCTAAGGCATGTATGAGGATGGCAGTGCTAGTCATAGCACTGACAGACTGGGCCAGAAAATGGATGCAGGCTACCAAACGCGCTCCTAATGTTTGCAAAGCAACCCGTCATGATAAAAATATTAATTTTGTGTGTGTGTGGGGGGGGGGGTCTCCCCTTTTCTTAGCTAGCTCAACCCTGAAAATAGGGAAGCATAACTTAACAATTTTGTTACTTGTCCTTATTAACTTAGCCTTATTAGGGCTAGTATTAAGGGTTAAGTCTTTATCCGAGTTAGAGTTAGAAGCCATTTCATGTGATTCCTCTGTCACTCAAGTGAACATATTAGCATTATTAGGATTCTTTAAGTTTTTATCTTAATATTTCTCCTCAAAAGTATCTTTTAGAGTTTGTTCAATTTTAATAACATATACCACATTACTAATAGAAGAAATAGTAGGATAAATATAGCATACTTTACTGTCCATGCCAACTAACTCATCTTTATGAGAGTTAAGAACAGTTGGGATAGGATATTCAATATTACTTGGGATGGTGTTTTTTGGGCAGATCTCTTCATTGCCAGCGGCTCTTCAATCTATCACATCTTATAGGCTCCTCCAAACTTGCTTGCTCTTTCTTCTTGTCTTTGCCCATTTTTCCTCCTTGTCTTCCTTCGCTTTGTCATCAGCTTCCTGATCAGCTTCACTCTTTCCTCTTCATCTTTTCTGGTTGCCCTAAAGCAAGCTTTCCAACTTTTGTGCCAAAAGATTCTTGTAAGTGTAGCTAGTCTTCATCATCCTTCTACTAGGATAAGTCATCTTTACTATCTTCATAATCAACCTGCTCCTCATCTTCATCCTCCTCATTAATAGTAGCATTTGCAGTTTTTTGTTACTTCTCATCTCCTTCAGATTCTAGCTTCACTAAAACACGGATCTCGGGCCCTAACGCTTATAGAGGCCGAGGCATATCCTTAGTCACCGCGGGTGTGGCAAAAAAAATCACCAGGGATAATTGCATCGAGGATTGTGCAACGGTGACGATTTTTTGACTGGGCACAACGTGATCCGCCGAGCAAGCGCTTTCGCGGCACGACAGTGGATGTGCCTTGTTACATTACTAAAGACGGCATAACTTTATTGTCGTGTCACATATTGCGAATGTCGTGGTTTGTACAATATCACAGATCTAGATAATTAATTACGGTACCATTAATCAAAGTAAGCAGTTTATAGTCATTAGTTTAGGAAGATAATTGCATTCAAATCAAAAAATCAATTTTATTGAGAGGATATTTATTACATCACATTACACTAGAACCACTTCTTACAAGGATCTAATCCTTGCATTCAACTTCTCTTCTAGCAACACCCTACTTATCTTCAGGATAAGTGGATAAATGTACCTAATCTGATCTTGAGCGCTGATGACCCACAAGTATAGGGGGTGTATCGCAGTATTTTCGATAAGTAAGAGTGTCGAACCCAACGAGAAGCAGAAGGTGCTGGCTGGTGGTATGGATTAGGAATTCTCTGCAAATACTTAGCAAACGGATTTTTAAGGGTTTTCGATAAAGCAAGTAAACAAAGTATGAGTAAATAAAAGACAGTAGGAATAAATGCAGCAAGTGGCCCAATCCTTTATGCAGCAAAGGACAAGATGATTATATTACTTAAGATGACCAAACGTTCTCGAGGACACATGGGAAGACTGTCAAGTGCTTTCACTTCATATAGTCGATTAATCTTCTCTAGCTTGCTAAGTGTTGTGTGGGTGAACCTGTGCTAATGTACCGCCCCATCCAAGACTAGTACATACTTGTGATTATACCCTTTGCAAACATCCGTAAGTACAAGAAAGTAATTAAGGTAGAAACCTAACCATAGCTTTAAACTCTAAGACCCTTACGTCCCTTGTGCAATGGTTTCCTAACGAGGGTTCAGGTTTCTGTCACTCTGGCAACCCCTACGATTAGTAGCCAAATACACAATGCATTCCCCTAGGCCCATATAGGTGAAGTGTCATGTAGTCGACGTTCACATGACACCACTAGAATAAGTACACCACAACTTAAATAACAATCTATTGAATCTTTCTCAACACAACTCCACTACTAACAACATGACTTCTCCCATGTCCTCAAGAACAAAACGAACTACTCACAAGACATCATATGGATCATGATCAGAGATGGAATAATGATGTATAACAATCTGAACATAAACAATAATTCAATGGTTCACTTAATAGCATCAACTACAAAGAGTAATCAACACCGGGAAAGTTTCCCCTATGAACTAATGCAAGATTCAACTCAATTGTTATAGCAATATGGAGATGGTGATGAGGGTGCTGATGGTGATGATGGTGGTGGTGATGATGATGATGATCCCGATGAAGTCCAGCTTGATGGTGGTGTTGATGGCGTCGATCTCCCCTCTCCAGAAAGGAATTCCCCGGAAGTCATGTCGCGGAGATCTTCTCTCTCGGTGTTTTCCGCCCCTTGAGGCGCCGGAATCTTTCTGTGGTCGCTCCCAGTCTTAGGGTTTGAAGGATGATATACGCCAGGAGGAGGGTGAGGCTGTGGTGGCCACACCACCTCGGTAGCGACCTAGGGCTGCTCGCGCCAGGGGGTGGTGTGGGCCCCCTGTGGCCCACCTCCACTCTGTCTTATGGCATCCTTAGTCTTCTGGAAAAATAGGATTTTCCGTATATTTTCCCAGATTTTCTGATCTTCGTGAATTTTGCCTCCAAACAGCACCTTTTCCATCAGAATCCTGACTCCAGCGGTCCATGCTCCAAAAGTCATCAACCATGCAAAAATAGATGAAATAACATAAGTATCACCTCTCAATATGAAATATATCAATGAATAATAGTGAATTAAGACATAGAATAGTGATGCAAAATGGACGTATCAACTCACCCCAAGCTTAGACTTCGCTTGTCCCCAAGCGAAACTGAGCTCAATAAACATGGCCTCAGGTTTATGGAGTGAAGAGTCGATAAAAGAATATGGACAAGAAGCATCACATTCATCAAATACATAGATCATAATAGAAGACAACTCACTATTATATAACTCAACTTGCAATGAGTAAAGGAAACACAATAAAGATACATAAAGTAAATCATAATTGGTAATGGCAAACTTAGCTCTTGGTCGAAGAATAGTTGATAATTTGCTGGAGTTCACAAATAACTGGTTTTTCCATGATAGCTTTCAAAGTAGTAAACATCAAGATAAGAGCAATGTGCAAAACAAGGAACATAAGAAACATGATTGAATAAATCATCATATGAATGAATGAAACACAACAACTCAAAATACTTGCTGAGATAGAAGGGAGTAGGTTTACTGACTCAACTACAAAGTAAAAGAATGGCCCTTCGCAGAGGGAAGCCGGGATTGCAAGTCTCATAAAGGGTTCCCAAAAATTATGATACTTACTAGCTTTCAGCTCTCATTGCCCCTATCATAGGCATCTTTATGTGATTAAGGTTAAAGTGACACAACTAAGATGATATGCTTGACAAGTTATAAGTTGAAATCTCATGCCCCTTACTTATGAGTACCGATCCTCATGCTACTCAACTTCAGTCACGAGCAAGCTCTTGTCATTGTAAATACATGCGTATCATTGAGAACCGCCAACGGGGTACCCCTTGCACATGACACAGGAGCTATCCCATAATCAAAATGACAAGGCAAGCAGACAGTGAGCATCTCAGCGATCTTTTTATTTGCTATTTGCATAGGTTTTTATTGAGGATGCTTCATAGAATGCTCACTATAGTTATGCTGCAAGTTTCCACCATGATTAGGCATGGCTTAGGCTAGCGGCCCAGGCGTTTCTCTAACACACATATAAACTCCATGATCTTACAAGTTCCACTTTTATTTCACACCGTCGGGATCCATAAGCAAAAGAACATGATATCAACTAGGTACAAGTACCAATGAAGTGTTGAAAGCGGTCCTCATGATGCATGGTTCTGCTAACTTCAACTCATAAAGCGCAAGCATATACGCAACAAAGAAGGACCCAATGGTTCAAGTTTATTAAATGCAAGAAAGTAAAGTGTGCCATCAAGTTCGTGAGAGCTTTAATCACTAATTTTCACATAACAAGTTTAATTTGGGAGGTAGATAAAACAAAATTTTACTTGGAATAGCAATAATGCTACTAGGTAGGTATGATGGACACAAATGGCAAAGGTTTTGGTTTAAAGGAGGTGGATGCACGAGAAGAATACCCTCTCAGTACAGGTTTTTGGCTAGCAAGGCTGGGTAGCAAGTATAAGAGTTGAAGGAAACAAACAAACATACAAGTGATAAAGACAAACATGCAATCTTCCTTGGAAGCACAAAAGATCTTAACTATAGAATACTAGACTTATGAGCAAATCAAGAAAGAAAGATGATGAAATAATTTTTGTTTAGAGTACTTTTATCTTTTTCATTCAACTCTCAAAAATAGTGTGCTACTGACCAAGCCAGGTTTGCCAAAACCAACAAAATTAACTCAATGATCCCAAAGTGATACCAATACTAATAACAAGATCAATCATATAACCACGAATTGAAAACTAATATAAGCTATGCAAAAGAGTAAATGATAGAACTTCTCATTAATATTCCATAACAGCAAACTCACACCAAGGGATACATATCTAACGAGAGAGGGGACACTTCCATAATGCAAACCATACTACATAATAACTCCTCTATTCATGATATGACTCTACTAAAAAGGTAAAAAGATAGAAGATAGTGATGTGATACCGCGACACTCCCCCAAGCTTGGAACAAACCAAGGGGATGCCAAACCTGATGATGAATTACTCCTTCGGTGGTGGTGGTATCCTCTCGATGAGCTTCTTGACCAATTTCCCCAAGTCCTCAATCTCGAAAGTGAGATTACGAATCAGCTGTGAGTTTTGCTCAATGCGGCTCATGATCATGTCGTGTTGAGAATTCCATCTCTTGCTATTCTTTCCCCACTCTTCCTCCTTGAAGTCTTCTTTTCCTGCATGGCGTGGAGCCAAAATGTGACGAGGAGCTTTTCCCCCAGTCTGCATCCGCGCAGTCCTTCTAACCCTGGCAGGTTCCGTCACCACTCCAATGCTTGCAATGGTAGTGCCGGTGACCGGATGTTGGCCTTGCTCCTCTTCATCTTCACTTTTGATCTCCTTCTCTTTCCCGGGGTCTTGGAGGTCTTCCTCCATAGGCTCCTTCCCTTTATCCTTGGCGGACACCATTGTGCTTCTAAACCTTCAAAGAGTATGTCCTGGCAGAAACAGATCAAAACGAAAACATGACGAAAACACGATATATGAACCTCAGAAGATCCAGGGGTTATATATTATGAAGTTTTATAACAAGAGGAAAGTACTGGGTGAAAACGAGTCAGAGGCGGAGTCTGGTGTGGACTCACCACCTGGTGGCGCGGCTAGGGGTGGGCCTGCACCACAGGGTGGTGTGAGCCACCCTGGCTCCGGTTCCGTCCCTTTTTCACTTTGTAACTTTCCTTATTAACTGAAAACTGCAAAAATATAGTTGGATAGTATTTTCGCAGAACTTTTCTTACCAGAACCGTTACCTATTTGAAAACAGACTATGCAGGTCTCTGAATTTGGTATCTAGTAGATTCTTCCGGATTCATCACTTGAATAACATCAATATCTTCATCTTCATACACTTATTACTTGAGTCATAAAACCCTTCTCTTCCTTATTACACCATTGTCTCCACTTCCTGGAAAAAAAATTTCACACAAAACTTCACACAGTTCTCATTAGCAACATTAGTATAAATGAAGTGATAAAACCTTTTGAGTCCAACTTAAACTGAAAACCATCAAAACATAAGATACTGTAGCAACTCCTTCCGAAAATCCAAAAAGACTTCAAAAAGGAAATTGAATAAAGAGGCAAATGCAAGAGTGGCTAAATCTGTCAAAACAGACCAGCAGGTAAATATCAATTTTTTCGAAAATCTTCTGTTACTCAAATCAAAAAGTGCAAAACTAACGAAAGTTAAATAACAACCTGGGGCAGAAGCACAAAAAATTACAACTCAATCCGACATACAGAGATCTCTCACGAATTTTTACGGTGAAGCACAAAAATTTGTTTCGGGACAGCAACTCCCCAAATATTACTTCTCTCTCATTAGAGGTTGATCTTGACACAAAAACCAAACAAAACGGATAAGGAGCGGTTATTACCGAAGTAATAACTTTCAATACTCAAAGAAACAAAAACAAACTGAAAGCAAAAACAAATTGGGTTGTCTCCCATAAAGCTCTTTCTTTATAGCCATTAAGATGGGCATGATAATCTTGAAGATGCTCACTCAGGAATATGAATTGAAGTGAAAGAGAGCATTAAGAAGCAAAAACACACACACATTTAAGTCTAACCCACTTCCTATGCAAGGGAATTTTGTAAACAAACAAGTTATTGAAACCAGAGTCTACTTGCATAAGAAGGCAAAAGAAGTGCAACACAAAAACTTTCAGCATAAAACAGGGAAACTTGATATTATTGAGATGCATAAGAACACTTTTCCCTCTCTCATAATAACTTTCAGTACCATGCATAAACTTAACAATATAGCTATCACAAGGACCATCATAGCAATGATCACTTATTCTAACAGAAAACACAGGAATACTAGCTCTCATAACACTACTTTGTGAAACAATATTAGAGGTATCCTTACAAAGGATAGGGTGTCCCTCTTCTTCATATTTAGTAACAAAGTCTTTCACATTTGCTATTATAGGTTCGTCAACCATTTGTTTATCAGGTTCAATAGCTTTATTTGCACTTTCATTAACCATACTAGCTATCATAGAATGTTCCTTTATCTTAACTGGGAAAGGCATTTTCTCAATATAAGGTTCAGGTAAGACATGATTAGCAGTATAAACTTCAGTATTTCTTGCAGGAACACTCTTAGCAACATCTTTATAAGGTTCATGATACTTATTCCACTTCTTTTTAGGCACTTCAATGTAGGAAGCAAAAGCCTTAAAATAAGAAGCAATAGCTTGAGAGTCTAGACCATAAGCATTTTTAATATTTTGAAAGTCATCAGTTCCCATAAAAGATTCAATGCATTCATAATCATAATTTATACCTCACTTTCTACCTTTGTCATTCTCCCAAGCTTCAGCATTGTCTTGAATACGGTTCAGAAGATCCCATTTAGCTTCTTCTTCCATGCGAGTGAATGATCCAGCACAAGAAGCATCCAATAAATCCTTGTCATGTAGAGGGAGCCTTGCATAAAAGTTGTTGATAATAATATTATTGGGGAGCTCATGAATGGGACATTTGAGCATTAGTAACTTCAATCTCCCCCAAGCTTGAGCTGTACTCTCTCCATCAAGAGGCCAAAAGTTGTATATTTGATTCCGATCTTTATGAATCTCACTAGGAGGATAAAACTTTGAATAAAAGAGAGGTACTATTTCCTCCCATTCCAGAGCTTGACCATTCTTCAACAGCTTATACCATTCCTCAACTCTTCCTTTCAGCGATAATGAAAATAACTTCTTCTTAACTTGATCTGTAGTAATATCTGCACACTTGAACAACCCGCATAATTCGTGTATAAATAGTAAATGATCACCGGGATGGACAGTTCCATCCCCAACATAGTAGTTATCCATAACATGATCAATAATTCTTGTAGGTATTTTGAAAACATCATTCTAAGCAGGTGGTGGCTTATCTACTACCTTAGCAGTGGTAGTAGCATTACCAAATAATAAACTCAGCAAATTATCCATAACAAAAATAAAGCAACTAACAGAAGTAAACAATACTCACAGTAGAAGTTTCCTTTACCAGTTCCACTCTCCAATAGCTCTTCACTCCCCGGCAACGGCACCAGAAAATAGTCTGATGACCCACAAGTATAGGGGTTTATCGCAGTATTTTCGATAAGTAAGAGTGTCGAACCCAACGAGGAGCAGAATGTGCTGGCTGGTGGTATGGATCAAGAATTCTCTGCAAATACTTAGTAAACGGATTTTTAGGGGTTTTCGATAAAGCAAGTAAACAAAGTACGAGTAAATAAAAGATAGTAGAAATAAATACATCAAGTGGCCCAATCCTTTATGCAGCAGAGGACAAGCCGGTTGTATTACTTAAGATGACCAAACGTTCTCGAGGACACATGGGAAGACTGTCAAGTGCTTTCGCTTCATATAGTCGATTAATCTTCTCTAGCTTGCTAAGTGTTGTGTGGGTGAACATGTGCTAATGTACTGCCCCAAGACTAATACATACTTGTAATTATACCCCTTGCAAACATCCGTAAGTACAAGAAAGTAATTAAGGTAGAAACCTAATCACAACTTTAAACTCTAAGACCCTTATGTCCCTTGTGCAATGGTTTCCTAACGGGGGTTCAGGTTTCTGTCACTCCGGTAACCCCTACGATTAGTAGCCAAATACACAATGCATTCCCCTAGGCCCATATAAGTGAAGTGTCATGTAGTCGACGTTCACATGACACCACTAGAAGAAGTACACCACAACTTAAATAACAATCTATTGAATCTTTCTCAACACAACTCCACTACTAACAACATGACTTCTCCCATGTCCTCAAGAACAAAACGAACTACTCACAAGACATCATATGGATCATGATCAGAGATGGAATAATGATGTATAACAATCTGAACATAAACAATAATTCAATGGTTCACTTAATAGCATCAACTACAAAGAGTAATCAACACCGGGAAAGTTTCCCCTATGAACTAATGTAAGATTCAACTCAATTGTTACAGCAATATGGAGATGGTGATGAGGGTGCTGATGGTGATGATGGTGGTGATGATGATGATCCCGATGAAGTCCAGCTTGATGGTGGTGTTGATGGCGACGATCTCCCCTCTCCGGGAAGGAATTCCCTCGGCAGAAATCTGTCTCCCGGAGAGATCTTTCTCTCTCGGTGTTTTCAGGCCCGCAGAGGCAGCGGAATCTTTTTGTGGTCGCTCCCCGAGTCTTAGGATTTCGAGAGGATGATATACGCCAGAGGAGAGAGGCTTGAGTGGGCCAGGGTGGCCACACCACCTCCAGGCGTGGCCTAGGGCTGCCCGCGCCAGGGGATGGTGTGGGCCCCCATGGCCCACCTCCACTCCGTCTTCTGGCATCCTTAGTCTTCTGAAAAAATAGGATTTTCCGTATATTTTCCCGAATTTTCTGATCTTCATGAATTTTGCCTCCAAACATCACCTTTTCCATCAGAATCCTGACTGCAGCGGTCCATGCTCCAAAAGTCATCAACCATGCAAAAATAGATGAAATAACATAAGTATCACCTCTCAATATGAAATATATCAATGAATAATAGTGAATTAAGACATAGAATAGTGATGCAAAATGGATGTATCAAGCGCCTCTCTATTCTGCTAACACCCTACTCTCTATTCTGCTAACACCCTACTGTGACAAACGCAGCAACAGGGCCACCATCCTCCAACGACGATGCTTTCGTGGCGGCGGTGGTGATGGCAACGATGACATGTCTGTAATCCTTTGCACGAGCTATGCTAACTGTGTTGTCGTGGATCTGAAAGAGACATAAGATTGATTAGAGAAATAACATAATGCAACAACAGATCGTTTATAGAAAGAACATGACGCAACATCAGATCGATTAGAGAAAGAACAAAATTCAATAGCAAATCAATTAGAGAAAGAACAAGATCAAACAACATATCGATTGAGAAAGAATCTTAGGCTTAGAGGACTCCAACATGGAGGCTGGGTCAGATTGGCAGAGCTTGCGAGGCATCACCACATTTAGGAGGGCCGACAATAGTAGAGATGGGAGTCGGTGAGATCTTAGGATATTTTTGAAAATGGCTATGTTCAGATCTAGGGTTTGCCTTGCCGAGAGAGTGGGTGTGGTGCCGTACGGAGAGAGGAGTTGAGAGACTAAGGACTCCCTATATTTTATAGGAAACAGGGTGAGCTGTTGGTGAGATGTAGTGTTTACTTTATGAGTTGTATAACACGTGTGCCTAGTAACATGGGCGGAATTGGTTCATAGAGCCCATACGTCGGTCTCCGGCAGCACGGATAAGAAGTGGTGGTATGTACCTAACTAGTCAGCGGGCAGTGATTGACCATTCTCCAGCGGACATCAACAATTAAAGACGCTTGAAATGGGCGGCAGATATTGGGAATGCCTCCGTTGGCCAAGCGAGGCATTAAAAACCGCCGCCTTCCCCGTCCATGTACCACGACACCAAAATCCACTGCTACCGTGTGTGCCACGACGTATAAGTGGCTGCCAAGGTAAAATGGTGCCGCCAAACCTCATCCGCCGTGTAATCAACTATTGCCGGGTTTTTTTCTGATGCCGCCCCAAAAATCGCCGGGTATGGGGGTGTTTTTGTAGTGCTTCTTATGCTTCTCTACAATCCTATCTAGGTACTCTTTATTTTCAATATTCTACATTTGATGGGCCATAATTTTATCCTTCTCAATTTGAGGCAAATCTGCATAGTTATTAGACTTTAGAGTTATAACATGATCATAACATGGCATTACAAGAGTGCCTTTATCAGACATAATCATAGTTAGGAATCCCTCAGTTTCTTTTGTTATTAGAGCTAGCAGGGCAGTCAGACCCTTGCATTTTCCCTCCTGCCATTTCTTGAGAAGTATCAGCTTTTAATTTCTTAGCAACTATGGCACTTTCATCTGTATCCTTCCTCGGGGTATCTGCCTTAGTTTCAGAAGGGACGGGATCTAGAATCTTGTCCAGATATCCTTCCACTATCACTTTCTCAATAGAGAAGTAGATATCATAAGCGCAAGGTTTTATTGTGAATTCTTTGACCATTGGAAAGCTTTTCAGTGATCTGACATTGACTTGGAACCTAACAACTTCCAAGTTTGACAGAATCTGCATATTCACATCATCAAGAACTCCAATAAGAGACCCAACTTCACAGATCCCTTTGTAGTGTAACATCTTTTCTGGAACACCTTCAACCCTTGCCCAAACTGTGTAGTGTCTGCCTTTAGGTTTGACCACATTTGAGGTTTTTTTAACCTTGATATAAGCATTGGTGCCTTTGAGCTTGAAATCCTCAAAGCCCATCAGCATCTCAAGTTTCTCTGCATTGGGAAATTGAACAACAAAGTTTCTCCCCTTGGACACTATCTTCCATTCCCATTGCTAGGGAAACTGAGCAGAAAGGCCTCCATGCAGTGCAACTGCATCTAGGGAACCACCGATTACTCAAATCAGCCCTAGTGCAAAGACTTTCTTAGCTTTCATGTCAGATTTTGCATGCTGAGCAATAAAATATCCTAGTGCAGGATCAGCCAGGCCAACGGTCGACATTACTGGCTTGGGTTGATTTGGACACACACACACACCTGCTAGTGATATGTGTATCTTTATCACAAACCAAATAGGTGACTTGCCAGGAGCACTCCTTGGAATGATGACCTTCAGCATCGCACTTGTATCAAATGACTTTCCTATCAGAAGTAGGGGTCGAGGACTGATTACCAGAACCTTGTTGATCTGTTTGATTTGACGTGCCAGATCTTTGAGCATTCCTCGTCGAATGATACTGCCTCGACCTCCACTGTTGGTACCCCGCTAGTCTTCTCTAGGTCTCTGACCTCCACAATTTTCGATTTCATCTTGATTCCTTTCTCTGTCATGGCGGAAATCCCCACGATGATGCCATCTTCCTTCTCGTCTTCTTCTTTCTATGGTCCGGTGGGTCTGGTGGGAGAGGGGGAGAGGATAGCAACACTTCCTTGTACGAGCAGCGCTACGCAACTGTCTCCGCCACCACTCTCTTCTCTCCAGATTCTAGGGTTTGAGTCTCCTTCTGAGTGTTGTGGGTATCTCCGCACAAGTACTTGTCCTTATTGGGCTACTGGGCTCAGGCCCAACACAACCTCCATTAATAGAAACTTTTTTCCCCGTAAGCAGTCCAGTTCGAGTGTGGAAATTGAGTTCTCGGTAATTCTTGATTCTCTCATGGGAATCCAATTCGTGGTCCCGAATTAGTAAGCAATTGTGGCATCGAAGCCACCAATTGCGGCGACCCCTCGTTTTTGTTATCGCCCCCTCTCGACGTACTGGATGGCCAAGAGTAATCAATCTAATTGAAGACAAGAGACGTTTACTTTGCGAGTAGCAACGACACTAAAATTAGGAGTAACGGTAGTTTTAGCTAGACCCCTGTTTTGGATGCGGTACATACAAGAAAAAACACTACGCTATCGCCCTTTGTTTACTTGGCTCTAGGCTTTACCATCCTACACCATAATCTAGGACATAATTGATCATTAGTACTGTACTACTCTATGAAGTATGAAGGCTGAATCTGATCTTAGTAAACTCCATCCGTTCAATGGAGCTCAACTCCAGGACTACCCCCATTTTAAGTGAGAAGAAACCATGCAATGCAATCGAAGTTTTGACGGCAGTACGCTATCGCCATTTGTTTACTACTACATGGCTCTACGACCTTGCCCTCGAGACCACGGCCTGTTAACCAAGGACATAATTGACCATTACTACTACGTTGAAACACTTTGGCCAAGCACCAGCTGAGAGCTGACCAAAGTTTTGATGGGAGTTTGATCTAATCAAATGGGCTAAAAGTAAACTCCAGCCGCTCAAGGGAGCTTAATTCCATGACTAGACTAGTCCATCCTATCGAAGAGGAGAGAGGCAACCCAATCAAATTTTGGATGGGAGTACGTGACCGTGTGGAGCTTTGGAACCATGCATCCGCGGTCGCCTGCGCCGTGAACAGGGCGAATCTCCGCCCCGGTACTCTTCTTTTCACCTGCTCCAAAGCGCTCACCACATGGGCTTGGGCGTGGGGTAAAGGGCCTTGCCCTTTCTTCTTTCACCAAACCAGCTGAGACCACCATGAGAGATTAATCACGTTAGTAACATTTTGATCTTATCTTAGAGACCTGGCACAATACTTTGGATGGACTTTAAGCTACACTTTCACCTCAACACATGCGGTTTGGTGTTACACGCATGCCTAGAGTAGCCAGTGTCATCATCATTGCCGTTTGCTCTTAAACCCCAGCTAGCGAGCCACCCATAAAGTTGAGATTCTCGCCGACTAAAGCAAATAAAAAAACTTGGCCTCCCTTTTGTTAGTACCTAGCGACTTTGTGCGCTAAAGAGACTGCGGTGGCTGCTGGTGCTTAGCAGCTTAAGCATTCCGAGAGTATCTTGAAACACAAGCAGCGCCGGAGTGACGGGGAAAATGCGTCTCGTCCTCGTCAGCAGGCATTCCATCAAACGCATCCTGTCACTGCAGTTTCAGAACTCCTGCTTAACCTCGCAGTAACTACACGCAGCGCTGTAAACACTGGCTGCTAACTGCTGCAGTACACACGGCACGGCATGCGTTACGTCATGCAGTCAAACAAGTGTTTCGAGCAAGTGCGATAGTAGAGCCAGCCGTTAGCTATAAGCCATGCCATATCATCTAGAGTCAATCTAATACTCCCTCTGTCCTGAAATACCCTGCATTCTAGGTTTAGTCAAAGTCAAACTTTATAAAGTTTGGTAGAATATATAGAAAAAACTATAAACATCTATAACACTGAATGTATATATTATGAAAATATATCTTATGACGATTCTAATGGTACTTATGTTTTATTATAGGTGTACATAAATTTTTCAATATGTTTGGTCAAACTTTATAAAATTTGACCTTAACTAAACCCAGAATGCAGGGTATTTCAGGACAGAGGGAGTAGCTAACATGTACAATAGTTAGATGTTAAAATATACAATTTTATTAATGTATGACCCACTTTTCACTCTCACATAGTGCCTAGGAGCACGTGCTGCAGCTGACTCTTAACTAAGCACCTACTCCTCTTCTCTCTCATCCAACTAAGCACAAATATACTATTTTAAATTTTATAGTCTGCTGACTGGACCTTATTGTACTTACTCTTAGCGGGTCCTCCTCGTCTCCAATGGCGGAACTCTGAGTCGAGCAGGCACGGTTCGTGGCTGGAAATTACCCCTCGGAATCACGCGAGAGCGAGGGCGAACGGGGAGTGAGTGGTCCTGGTACGGTTTCTGTTCCGTTGTGTGTACTGCGGCAAGCGTCGCAGAGGGAGAGGGTGGGCACTGGGTACAGAGACAAGCGCAAGAATTTGACCGGCGTGGCATCTAGCGCCGGGAAGCGGGGGCACCGTGGGTCCCGCCGCGCCAGTCGCAGCCGGGACCCGCCGTGCGCAGTAGTAGTAGAAAACAGTGATACGCTCGCCACCAACGGCGACAGCGAGTGAGTGAGCCTGCCTGCCTGCCTGCCTGCCTGCCTGCCTGGCTCCTCATCAAGTACCAGGAATGATCTCGCGGTAAGAAAAACTACTGTAGGGGAGCTGGGAATCCGAATGATTACTGTCCGAGGACGTTTAGCAATTACTACTACTTACTAGTAGTACATAAATAAACTAGGAGCAGTAGTACTACTACTACAAGTTAAACTGCGAGTGCGATCTGCTAAGTACGTGGTGCAGTACCGTAACTTTTTTGAGGATTACTTGATGGTCAGTTAGCTTTACTTACTAGTACTGTGCGGCCGTGCACCAGCAGGCAGCGTCCTCTAGCTTCTGGGCAGCTGCTGACACGAACACGACGCCGCGGGTTAATTTCGCGCCTGCGGTTTCTGAGAGGGGAATTGATGAGACGCCGGTTTACCCATTTCATTTCATTTCATTTCCTGCGAGTCAGCGTTGTTGGTGAGGTTATAAAGCTGCTGTCAATGCAGGAGGAGCATGTACAGTACGTACGGTACACAGTAGAGTGGTATACTGGTACGACCGTGTTCATGGACTGTACGTACTGTAGTCTGTAGGTACCGGAGAGAGGCGTCGACGGACAGACCGCCATTCCTCGGGTCAGAGATACAGGTGAGGCAGTAGTATCTGATCCTGATCGGAGTTGGCCCGACCCGACGTACGACGTACGGCATCCCGAGAATCCAAGAGTACGACCCGTAATGTATATACCTCCAAAATACACGAGCCTGTGCCTGTGCCTGTGCTCGGACTCGTCGCAGCGACCGGTAGTGTGAAGCAGCGGTGATTGATTCGTGTCGTGCCAGGGGTGTTCTTCTCTCCTCCGTCCTCCGGGTCAAGATTATTGGTGCAGCTTGCAATCATGGACGACTGGTGGAGGGGGTCGTCCGTCCCTGCTGTCCCTGCGAGCGCGCGCAAGAGGGGCTTTGGCCGGTACTCCATTAAACGCAGGGCGAAGTTCACTGCATGCGCGCGCGACAAGATGCGCAGCTTCACTCGTCCGGATCGCCCCCCACACTCCAGCCGAGACGGGGGAGGACCACGCCCGTGCTCCGAGGAGTAAAACTCGCGCTGCTCCGCGAGACCGAGACCACGATCGGTGTGTCGCGCCACGGATCGGGCGGACGCACTCACACGCCAGGAACGAGCGAGCGCGACACCATGACCGTGTGTCTACATTATCGACGCAGTTAATAATGCAATTAGCTCCTCGTAGTACTACCATCTCTATTCTTCTCCTGTACCTATCCACCGATCTTCATTCTCCCATTTAATTTATATTGGTGGAGACCCGTAAAAGAACATAGAGAAGATGTATACTTATTCGCTGACAGACGGAGTAAGGTCTAACACATAGTTGCTAGCACGGAATCACCACTTTTCAAGCAAAATTTATACCCTGTGTCCTCAAACAAGTGACTTACATTTCTATAGATTTGCATGTATGTGGACACATTATAATATCGAGATACATGTAAATTTAGACAAAATCCAAGTCTTGTTTTTGAAGGAGTATTATATCATGTGATTGTTGTTAGATTGTCTCATAAAAAGCTAAATCTGAATTAAATACGAACTGACACTAATTCTTGAAGACAAGACCCACCTGTACGGACCAATTTGCTTACGTGGACCGGGCCCCACTTGTCAGACCACATACATAAGAAATAAAGTAATCTAGAATATTAAAAACTCCATCCCTCGGCTCATCACTAATGTAAGATATTCTAGTATTTTGAAATTGTATGTAAACATGTTTTAGCGTGTAGCACTGATTTTTGAGGTGGACGTAGTCTATTTTAAAATATTTAAAGGTCTTATATTAGTGAACAGAGAGAGTAATAAATATCTAAAACAAATAAATAAGAGAAGGAGGACGTCTCGTACAAGGGGCGAGCGGCCTTGACCCTGCTGCTACGGCGCTGACCACCCTAGCCGTGAGAGAAGGGCGCGAGGCGGTAGACCCCGAACACGACTAGGGGACAAGAAGGGGACTCAAAGCTACACACTTCCCGTAGCAGGAACCCTAGCCATGATATTTGGTGTTATCCGTCAACACGGCTCTTCCCGCGCCGTGAGGATGACATTGTCTGTCCCTGCTACGACACAATCTGACATAAGCGTCGCACGGTCGATGTGCACACTCGACTCCCTCCACTATCGCGAGCTCTCCATGGACGACCCGTCTCGCGCGCGCTCGAGCAGCTTGACCCAGAGCCACCGTCAGCGAGGGGTCATACGTGTCTGAGCACGCCGCTGTCGCATCCCCGGCTCGAGAGCAAGGCCATGGCCACTGCTACCGTGCCTGAGCATTGCTTGCGTCCGAGCCATGGACGTCGCGCCGGTGCCCCCGTGCTCCACCCACGTGCCTCCCGGAGCCCCCCCCCCCCCATGCGCCAAGACGACGGGAGGCGCAGGTGCCTACAGAGGGCCCTACCCGAAAGTAATTGAGATGTCGCCTAGAGGGGTGAATAGGCTATTTCAAAACTAATACGGTTTTGGCTTGATAGAATGAAGAAGTAAACCAACATTTATTTTACAAGCACAAAACCTAAATACACTAGGCTCAACTAAGTGCATCAACAAGTTATGCTAAGCAAGATAATACAAGATATAAGTACTTCAAACTCGATGGCTATCACAAGGAAAGTAAGCTCAGGTATAGAGATAACCGAGGCACGCGGAGACAAAGTTGTATTCCTATGTGCCCTTACAAGAAGGTACGTCACGTTGGAGAGGTGTAGGATACCACAAAGAATTTCTCAACGCCACAAAGGGTCACCTTCTTCTCTGAGTCTATCCCACGAATGAACAAGCCTTTTCCTTATGGCTAGCTTTTCCTCCACTCCGGAGATGGAAATCTCCACAACCACTTCACAAGATCCACGAAGGAGAAGCCCGGGTCTCTTCACAATCTTTCATGAATAGGACACCGCGGCACCAACCACCAAGCCAACTAGGAGATCACCCTCCAAGAATAACAAGCTCACGGTCTCTCACTCGAACAAATCGTAATGAAGAACCAGTAAAATCTCCAAACTCAAAAACGCAATAGAAGATGCATACAAATTCCATTTTCGATAAACTTGGGCTTGTTGAAGAGCTAGCAACAAGCTCAAGAACCTCACATGGTTAAACACCAAGAAGCAACAAAATAGGAAGATGCAAAGTATGCAAAGGATTGAGCTCCCTAAGACGATATGATCAAGTTACCCAACTGAAAGCCCCTCTTGATAGTGTGGCTATCTATCCTATAACTCGGTCTCCCAACAACCACCTTGAGACCGGTAAAAGAAAAACCTAGTAAGGCCATAACTTTGCCTTGTGCATCCCGCTTGATCTTGATGACAACGCTTCAAGCTCCATTCAAGAATGATTCACTTGATCATTGTTGCTTTGTGAAGACTCATAATTTGCTCCCCATACACCACTATGAGATATCTTCATTAAGGCATGTCTTCACATGTCTATTACCATCAATATGGATAGCAAGCTTTAACCATATGATCTCCTTGAGATGCGTATATTGAACTTGCACTTCTCAACCTTGATGACGATCACTACTTAATGTCATCCTCTCATGAGTTATATGAAATCTTCACTTTTGAAGCATTCCCATGGAAAGATACCTATTCTATATAGAAAATGCAAAGGCACATATATAATGGGTTAGTTCATGATGCATAATTGACAAGGCTTACCATACCACAAGATCCATGTGATACATTCTGTATGCTTTATATGTTGACCAACTTGAAATCACTCTTCACTCTTTGTATTGGTCAACCATGTATCTTCTCATGCTCCATCTCAATATCTTAAGGTACATAAAGAACGCTTTATTTGATTAATGCTCTAAATATTAGTCAACCATAGCTCAACTAATGAGGCTAACATGGCACCGACTTAGAGACATATCTTGAATTTTTCAATTGAGATCAGACTCTCAAGATCTTGATCATATCATATTCTTCTATTCAACTCGACGATCTTGATGCTAATACTCAAGGTATATCTTTATCTTCATGGCATCCATACTTGAATCCAACACATGGCTACAAGTCTGACCTATGGAATATTCCTTCATATAAAACTCAATGAAAACATTAGTCCATATGGATTATCACTAATCACCAAAACCACACATAGGGGCAATTACCCTTTCAATCTCCCCCATTTTGGTAATTGATGACAATCACAACAAGAGGGTTTATATAATGAATATTAGAAACAAGTACGCAGCTTTATCCGAGAATAAGTTGTATACAAGAGGTTGTATTTGATATGGTTAAGTAACGCAAAGATACTAATCCATATCAAAACCGATTCTACTCACACAAACTACAACTAATGAAGGAGATGTGAGTAGATCCAACATATATAGAGCAAACTCCCCCACAATATATGCACATGTGATGAACTTGAATTTCATTGCATACATTGTCAAGTATAACTTTTGGGAGAGTTACACTATATATCCAACCATGCACAACATAAAAAATTGAAATTCATGAAAGGCAAACACTTAAGAACAAACCAATCTTAAGTATAAAACCATCTCCCTTCAATCCTCTAAACTTCTCCCCCATTAACAACAAGTGTCAAAATGGATGACAAGATTATAAGGACAATATAGTATGAGTTCCTACCCAAGGTGTGCATTAGTCGTAATATGAGGGAAATCACATGCACATATCCAATGGTGAATACTTGGAGGAAATCAAACTATATTGAGGATCAAAGATTGCTAAGAGGATAACAAGGTGAAGAAACTTTAACGGATGAAGTAAGCAATCGAAAGATCCAAATAATCAAATGGACAAATAGTTCTCTAAATGAAATAAGGAAACTCCAAAGGTTCGTGCATAAATTAGTTGTTTCATTTGAATACAATATGCACAAGCATGGAATCCTCACTCCCTCTATATCATTTAGTACACAACCAAGATACAAGAAGTATAGAGATAAATCAATACAGTTGTCAATACAAGCTTAAGTCTAAAAGAAACCAAATATGAGATATGTGTGCGTGAAGATGCAATAAAAGTAAATCGAGCACTCATAAATCAAGACCTACTAATACCATTAAAAACAATAGGATAAAAGAGATGGCTAGAAAAAAGTGAGGATATCAAGGCGAGATATTAACACTCTCGTGTATATAAGTTTCTAAGTGGACAAAACATGAGAATAATCCACAAATAAACATCCACACATAAGAGGTTAATAAAAAAAGAAAACATGATATCCAAGAGGAAGTCATAAGATATACCAAATAGGATATTTTTTGTTTAAGTGCATATATAGCCCTTGGATCTATTTTATCTTATGATATATCAATGAACTCTACCAAAGAAAAAGAAAAACCTCAAAAACATCACAACTAACACTAAGGGAACTAATGCTAGTTGGGATATTTTGAGAAAGGCAACAAATATCAAAAGGAAGGATTCAATGCAATTTCAACAATATTGCACATGAGAGTACCTTGAGGAACTGATATGAAGTAAATTGCTAGAAAGCATATTTGGAATTGGTGAATCATGAACATGATTTTATATACTCCCCACTATATGAATTATCTCAAATTACTCACATAAGCAATAAGGATGGAGAAATCTTTCAAATATCCTTGCAAGAACCGCACCATTTACAAACAAATAAATTCATGCCAAGATGTAACCTACAAGAGATTGGATGGAAGAATTGTATGCATGAATAAGGTACTTGTTACCGAGATAGCAATGGTATGATGTAGTAGATAAGAATTCTTCGATCATCCTAGATTGGCTCCAATTATCATGTGGTGACAACACCTTCCTTATAGATGACACAAGTATCCATTGCATCTCCAATGTACCTAAAACAACATTCTAGTACATCTTAGTCCCCAAACTTATTAGGTCCAAAGTGGTTAGACTAACCACAACACATATAACACACTCCATAAAAATATATGCATATTTAGAGATGAAATTTGAATTTCATGCATATCTTAGCCGTTTAAGGATTTGATGGAGTATACCCTATATATTGGATCAAAGAAAGCAAAATATTATATAAGATATACATTTAGTATACATGCATGCATGAGACTTTCAAGATCCAATGAAGATATAATTTGGACAAAACACCAAAATATTCAAAAAGTCATACAAGGTCTAACAAAACACATTTATTGTCCAAACTATATCAAAGAATAAAATCAACACAAGATTTTTTCAACAAAGTTCAACAAATGAACCAAGCAAAAACTATTAAGCATAAAAGATGAAACAAAAACAAAAATGATCAAATATTTATCTCATCCAAGCAAATAAAATAGAGAAGAAAGAACGAGATAACAAGCTCCCAAAAGAGCAAGGTTTCAACAAACAAACCAAACCCTTAATACTTTTCACAATGTCACAAGGTTCTGAGAAGAAAAGGGTTGTCTTCCACTAAAACACATTTAATAATAATCGAAAACATCATCAAAGAGATGTTCAAAACCCAAGGATGACAATGGGAGCCGCAACAAATTTTTTGGAAAGAAAATAAGGCAATAAGAGGCGAAATCCAAGGTGAAGATGATCCACAAATTCTACCACACACAAGTATATCAATTTTCAAAGACAATGAGTCTATTGGAATTGATTTCCGGTGGTATATTGCATGGATATCATATTAAAGATAAATCTTCACAATAAAAGCCATAGGATATGAATAAAAAGATTAAGCACTATGCAAGGATAGAGATTCTTGATAGCTTCAACTAGTCACATAATCATGCAAAGCAATGATTAGAATAACTTGAAGCAAATGATCTCCCAAAACAGATATAGAGATATGTATTTGAGGAAGGCCATACCAAGAATTTCTTACTCAAAAAAGGACCGAAAAGACGAGCAATAAAAGCTTCTAACAAAGACAGGACCTTGTTTGAGATAACATGCTAGCTAGAAACAAGATAATCAACAATATTAACTCTAAGTGGCACTATCTCATATGTTCACATTTCCTAGGATTGTGATATACAAAAGAAGCATATTACTCCTCCATAATGTGATATTCATTGTTTTCTTAATAAGAGGCAAAACAACCTCAACTAGAGATAATCAATGGACATTTAGAATTTGAATTTCTCATGAGTATGACACACCACGTAGTGACTAGATAAGCTTGCAATATCAATACTGAGTGATAGTACTCATGTACACACATTTGAAGGTTTGAGAGATGCGCGAGGCATATCACTCCTCCAAAATGGGATGTTCCATTAACCACTTGAAAAGAGCTAAATAAGATATCATCAAGATGCATTAGAGGCTAAAAACAAAACACACGAGTAAATCATGTGCCAAACACCTAGACATACTCAAATACACAAAATAATAAAGCATGAGGCACACCAAATACAAACACATACTTGGTACAAAACCGAAGCATGTAAAGAGGCAAGTAACTTATAATATAAAAGAGTTGAGTTCGAGTTACCGCAAAGAGGCGCATTGGGTATATGGTAGGGAGATGATAATCCTTATAATTTGTCTTGATCAAATATAATTTATGAAGATCTCTTAATTCTTCATGAGTTAGCCAAGTATCCAATGCCCTCCACACACACCTATTGATCAAGTTTGAGGTTGTTGGCCCCCAACCAAGTTGGGTCCTAAGAGGTTAGTCACAATAGGCTTGACAACCCAAATGGTTCTTTTCTTGACACCACTTTGAGTTCCAACAAACTTGGCAAAGACATTTCCATCCTTATCCTTCCCAAGAGAATAACCATCATCAACAATGATAGGGTTAGATAAGGTACCGTTTGAACATGAAGAGGCAAAGTGCCCCTTCTCACGACATATCTAGTAATAAGTACTCCCCTTTCTCTTCTTCATTAATTTCTTAGCTTGTGGAGCCTTATCATGATTCTTCTTAGGAAGTGGCCTAGATTCAACTTGAGGTTGAGATTGGGATTGCTTTAACTTGTGGCTGCGTCCCTTATTGCTTCTCACTCAGGTGATTTTTATTTAAAGAACAGGATCTTACATGATGTCCTACCACCTTGCACTTGAAGCAAATAACCTTGGCCGAATTCTTGACTTGGTCTTGGCCCTTCTTCTTGTTGCTCTTGTACTTGTTCTTGTTATTGGAGTTGAATTCAAGTCCACTTTTATCATTAATTAGGGGATTTTTGCACACTCAAAATATTATCGAGTGTGGATTTCCCTTCATGACTCTTTTCCAAGTCTTTCTTCAAAGAATTGACTTGGGCCTTGAGCTCTTTGATTTCCTCTACAAGATTAGTAGAAATAGAGGTACTAGAGGAAGTAGAAGCGTCATTGTTAGAGCAACAAGGCAAAACAAGTAATCCAACACAAGGTTTATCACTAGTATGACTAGAAGGATCACTAGGACTAGCACATGGCAAAATAGCATTTTGAGTCGAAGTTGTGCTAATGTCCAAACGAGGCTCACAAGATGTTACCTTAATAATACTTGCCTCACGAGCTAACTTTAGCCCATCATGGGAGATTAGAATATCATTATGAGAGTCTAAGAGCTTTTCATGACTTCCTTCCAATTTCCTTTAATTGCTAGTTAGTAACTCGAGTTAAGCCCTTAGCTTGATATTCTCCTTAGGGTAGATGCTTCACAAGAAGTAGAGTTAGTAGCACAAGCATCATTAATGGAATTTCCTTTTCCAAGCTTATAAGATTTAATTGTTTGTGTGAGGAGACAATTAGTGTGCTTCTCCTTGGCTAGCTCTTGATTAAGGAGATTGAATTTCCGAATCCCATCATCAAGGTGGTCCTCCAACCCATTGATGGTTTCCAATTTTTTATTAACAGTTTCCATAATATGTTTGATACAAGAAAAAATCATAATATTACCACGAAGAGAGGACACAAAAAGTCATCTCACGAAGGATAATACTAGTATCCTCATCAACATCATCATCACTATCATCATTAGAAGATATGTTGGGATCCAAAGTAGGATATACATTTGATCCTATTGCCATAAGGCACATGTGAGCACGGGCAGATGAAGATGAGGATATTCTTGAATCTCCATTCATGATTGTTTCTTTCTCCATAGAATGATTAACTTCTTTTACATTGTTAGATAAACAAGTAGAGGAGATAGAAACATTTTGTTCATGGGAACAAGACAAATCAAACATATCATCTACATTAGTACTCAAATAGTTTCTAGACGATATGCAAGGACTAGCAACACAAGGGGATATAGAATTATTGTTGCAAGAAGTGTTTAAGTCTGAACTCTCTACACCATTATCATTTATAGAACAAGAATCATTGGTGTAAAGAGAAACACTACCATCATGACATATGAGTTTTCCACTCACCATGCCATTACCTTGTGACTTGTCACGTGTAAGTGAAGCGGAAAGAATTTAAATCTCATCGCGGCCGGAGGTGGAAGCAACTTGGAGTTCTTCATGATGTGAAGGAGAAGAGAGCTCCTTAGAGATACCACTGACCTTATCAGAAATTGACCCACCAAATATTTATTTAATCTTGCTCCACATCTCATGAGATGACTTGCGCTTTACAATCGTCAAGAACAAATTAACGGTGGGGCACAAGGAGAAAATAAGGTCATTAGATACTTGAGCTTCGTGATGTAAATTTTTCTCATCCTCTAATGATAGATTTTGAGGATCCATTGCAGGAGATAAACCTACATCTAGAAATCGCTCAATATTTGGACAGAAGGTCCAAAGATTACAAAGCAAGAAATTTCTCCACAAAGTATAATTTGTGCCATTAAAATAACTGTGTCATTGTGCACTATACTACTAGGGGACATCTTTACACCCTAGGAGGTGAAGCCTAAACAAGGAGAGACCTTCCTATGATACCAATTGAAAGGATAGTGATGTCTCCTAGAGGGGAGGGTGAGTAGACAATTTCAAAACTAATACGATTTTGGCTTGATAGAATGCAGAATTAAACTAAAGCTTATTTTAAGCACAAAACCTAAATACACTAGGCTCAACTAAGTGCACCACCAACAAGTTAAGCTAAGCAAAGTAGCACAATATATAAATACTTCAAACTCGATGGCTATCACAAGGAAAGTAAGCTCAGATATAGAGATAACCGAGGCAAGCAGAGACGAAGATGTATTCTCGTGTTCCCTTATAAGAAGGAATGTCACATTGGAGAGGTGTAGGATTCCACGAAGAATTTCTCAATGCCACGAAGGCTCACCTTCTTTTTTGAGTCTATCCCACAAAGGAATAGGCCCTTTCCTTATGGCTAGTTTTTCCTCCACTCCGGAGATGTAAAGCTCCATAACCACTTCATAAGCTCCACGAAGGAGAAGCCCGAGACTCTTCACAATCTTCCATGAAGAGGACACCGCGACACCAACCGCCAAGACAACTAGAAGTTCACCCTCCAAGAGTAACAATCTCACAGTCTCTCACTCGAAAAAATCGTAATGGAGAGCTCAACAATTATGCAAGAATGCAAAGTAAGAAACCAAGGGTGCTCAAATCCTTCACTCTCAAATCTCACCAAAGCAACAAGTGTTAGGGAGGAATTAGAGAGAAAGAACAATGGTGGAAATCAACCAATGACTTCAAGATCTAGGTCCAATGGGTTCCCCTCATTTAGAGGAGGAAATGATTGGTGGGGATTGTAGATCTAAATCTCCTCTTCCAAAGCCCTCAAAAAGATGCAAGAATCATAGGAGAGAATAGAGAGGAAGCAAGCTCGAGGGGTCAACAATGATGGTTAATTTCGTGCTCAAGAACCCTCAAAAATGTTGGGGAAGAACCCCCTTATACAGGGGAAAGAAGATATGGCTGTTGGGAGGGTTCCTGTGAGGACCCTCTCTAAAAGTCGGTTAGACCAGCCCAGGGACCGGGGAACTTGGTCCAAGGCCGGTGTACCGGCTTACAGATCGGAACGACTCTATATACCATCTCGAAATAGACTCGGTCGTGAAAACTAGGAAATCCAGTCTATGGGGCGGTCTACCGGCGTTGGCACCGGACCGTCCGGTGTGGGAACCGTTCGGACCGGATCCACAACCGGGATGCAACAGATTTCACCAAAAACGCAATAACTTTTGCATCCAGACTCTGATTTGAATGATCTTGGGCTTGTTTTGACAAGGAAAACAATCTCTAGAAGATGTTGTAGAGAAACATCATAGTACAATAAAGGAGGATATAACCAAATGAAGAAAGTTATGAAGCCTCCCTAAAAGAAGAACCGGGAAAACCTCCAAAGTCGAAAATGCAATAGAAGATGCATATGAATTCTGTTTTCGATGAACTTGGGCTTGTTGAAGAGATGGAAACAATCTCAAGAACCTCACATGGAGAAACACCAAGAAGCAAAAAAATAGGAAGATGCAAAGTATGCAAATAATTGAGCTCCCTAAGACGATGTGATCAAGTTACGTAACTGAAAGCCCCATAGTGCGGCTATCTATCCTATAACCCGATGTCCCAACAAAAACCTTGAGACCGGAAAAAGGAAAACCTAGCAAGGTATACCTTTGCCTTGTGCATCCCGCTTGATCTTGATGACAACGCTTCAAGCTCCATCCAAGCCGAATGCTTTACTTGATCATTGTTGCTCCGTGAACACTCATAATTTGCTCCCCATACACCACTATGGGATAGCTTCATTAAGGCACGTCTTCACATGTACATTATCACCAATATGGACAACAAGCTTCAACCATATGATCTCCTTGAGATGCTTATATTGAACTTGCACTTCTCAACCTTGACGACAATCACTACTTGATGTCATCCTCTCATGAGCTATATGAAATCTTCACTTTTGAAGCATTCCAATGGAAAGATACCTATCCCATATAGAAAACGCAAAGGCACATATAAAATGGGTTAGTTCATGATCCATAATTGTTAAGGCTTACCATACCACAAGATCCATGTGATACATTCTTTATGCTTCATGTGTTGACCAACTTGAAATCACTCTTCACTCTTTGTATTGGTCAACCATGTATCTTCTCATGCTCCATCTCAATATCTTGAGGTACATAAATAACTTTTTATTTGATTACATTCTCTCAATCTTAGTCAACCATAGCTCAAATCATGACACCGGCTTAGAGCCATATCTTGAATTCTTCAATTGAGATCACACTCTCAAGATCTTGATCATATCATATTCTTCTCTTCAACTCGATGATCTTGATGTCAATATTCAAGGTATATCTTTATCTTCATGACATCAATACTCGAATCCAACACATGGACTACAAGCATGGCCTATGGAATATTCCTTCATTAATCACCAAAACCACACATGACCTCCGAATTCTTTTTCTAAATTCCTACTTTTTTCTTTCTTTTGTTCAATATTTTTATTTTCTTAATTGAGTTGACAAGTGAATTCAAGTCCACCCCAACAAATGGATTCTGACAATTGGGTTCCACTTGTTCGTTTTTGTGTCAATTCCTTTTCAATTTAGGATTAGTGTTTTAGCGGACAACCTACCAAAAATCAAGTGAATGTTTTATCCACGGAGCATAAAATGGTACCAAAATAAGAATTTTGCTCGAAAAGTGGTAGTTTTATGCTAACAACTACTCTAACACACCACACTTTATAATGCTATCTGTTAAATGTGCAACACAATTGAAAAATAGAGCAGAAAAAGTTGCATCATTGTGGTTTCTTTGATGCATAGCTTTCACTACACCTCTACTAAGGGTTAAACATCAACTAGTTAATAAAACTTTTTTGTTTTGCAAAGAACGATACTAACTTCTGAGTTTATCAAGTGTTTATTTACAAAAAAATAAAACATAGTTTGTACTGGATTATTAAATTACTCTTAACTGATATCCTTTTGGTTTCTCTTGGCTCGCAGGAGTTAGAAAACCAGCGAGTATTGAAACATATGAGTATGTTAAGTTTTACGTTAACTTAAAACACAAGTGTAACAGAAACCGTTTATTTGCGTCATAGTAAAACACATGTATTTTCTTGATTTAAAAATAATATTATGTACGTTTCACATGCTTGTTATTATAAAAAACATATTTTCTACAACACCTCAATAAGCATACCCAAATGGAGATAATTGTACATGGATGATGCAATAGAATGAGAGGAACATGAACATGTTCATGTACGAGAGAGCAAATAAATTTGGTGTCGTTCCAATAAAATAAAAAATCTTGAGTTGTGATCAATGAAGGAGGAACGACTTTGTTTATTCCAACATATACATGTATTTTAGATAGTCCATCCGATTAAAATGGATGAATTTCCAAATTATTCGTCAGTAGCTTTCCAACTTTAAAATATACAAGAATTCGCAATAAGAGTTTAAACCTCTTAGAAAACTTTTACTATGTTTGTGATAACTATGACATAGAGTCTCTATTTTTTTTTAGTATTGTAGTGTGGTTCTTGTCCTTTTTATCCCGATGGATTTTCAAATGTGGTGAATTCCCTTTTTCCATTTTTTAAACCTTGCGCCATTAATTACTTGCAAATATTTGTAGATAGCAATTGTCCATGCTGATTTTGAATGTAGAAGCCTTATATGCTGAATTTATTTCTGCCTTTAATAAATTCTAAAGATGTGCATGAAATTTGTTTATTTGAATCCCTTGGGGAAATGAAATGGAAGAGCGTGTAGTGCATCCTAGAGTGCAACGCTAGAGACAAATCCTCGAACCAAACCAATGCATGAAAAATGGAAAACAAGCAGTAGGAGCACAATAGAATAACATGAGAAAACAAATTGACACTAACCATTCGTCCAACAGCCAATGTCCCTCCACCCAAGATCACATTATAAAACCGACCCCAATCCCCCAAAAGGAAAACCACACACCACGCCACGCCTCCCCAGAACGAAACAAAAAAAGATCACATTGTTCACCAGCCCCCCTGCACTGCTGCACACCTCGTGCTCCAGTCCAGACCCACATCAAAGGCGAGCAAGACCGCACCCTTCCTCTTTCCGTCTCACACTCCCCTTGTCTCCACTCTCCTCGCCGGGAGTGTGAGCCCTTTCCCCCCTCCCTCCCTCTCGTCCCCTTCCGCCCCAGGAAAACCCCAATGCATCTCCGGCTCCTCCCCGTACTCCTCCTCCTCCTGCTCGCGTCCCACCTCGGCGCCGGCGCGGCCGATGGCGACGCGGACGCGCTGCTCGCGGCGAAGGCGGCGCTCTCCGACCCCACGGGCGGGCTGGCCTCCTGGGCGGCCCGGAACGGGACAACGGACGATGGCCACTGCGCGTGGGCCGGCGTGACGTGCGGCACCCGGGGCACCGTCGTGGGGCTCGACGTCTCCGGGCTCAACCTCTCCGGCGCGCTCCCGCCGGCGCTCTCCCGCCTCCGCGGCCTCCTCCGCCTCGACGCCGGCAACAACGCCTTCTCCGGCCCCGTCCCGGCCTCGCTCGGCCACCTCCGCTTCCTCACCCACCTCAACCTCTCCAACAACGCCTTCAACGGCTCCCTCCCGCCCGCCCTCGCGCGCCTCCGCGGCCTCAGGGTGCTCGACCTCTACAACAACAACCTCACCAGCCCGCTCCCCGCCGAGGTCGTCCAGATGCCGATGCTCCGCCACCTGCACCTCGGCGGCAACTTCTTCTCCGGCCAGATTCCCCCCGAGTACGGCGGCTGGGCCCGGCTGCAGTACCTCGCCGTCTCAGGCAACGAGCTCTTCGGCAAGATACCGCCCGAGCTGGGCAACCTCGCCAGCCTCAGGGAGCTCTACATTGGCTACTACAACAGCTACTCCGGCGGGCTACCGGCGGAGCTGGGGAACCTCACCGAGCTCGTCCGTCTCGACGCCGCCAACTGCGGGCTCTCCGGGCAGATACCTCCCGAGCTCGGCAGGCTGCAGAAACTCGACACGCTCTTCCTGCAGGTGAACGGCCTAGCCGGGGCCATACCGTCCGAGCTGGGCAACCTTAAGACCCTCAGCTCGCTGGACCTGTCGAACAATGTGCTCACCGGCGAGATACCCGCGAGCTTCTCCGAGCTCAAGAACATGACGCTGCTCAACCTGTTCCGCAACAAGCTGCGTGGTGACATCCCCGACTTTGTCGGCGACCTGCCAAGCCTCGAGGTGCTGCAGCTGTGGGAGAACAACTTCACCGGCGGCGTGCCACGCCGACTCGGCCGCAACGGATGCCTCCAGCTGGTCGACCTCTCCTCCAACAGGCTTACCAGCACGCTGCCGCCGGACCTCTGCGCCGGGGGCAAGCTGCACACGCTCATCGCCCTCGGCAACTTCCTGTTCGGCGCCATCCCTGACTCCCTCGGCCAGTGCAAATCCTTGAGCCGTATCCGTCTCGGGGAGAACTACCTGAACGGCTCCATTCCAAAGGGCCTCTTCGAGCTGCAGAAGCTGACTCAGGTCGAGCTGCAAGATAACCTCCTCACTGGTAGTTTCCCGGCTGTGGTTGGCGTTGCGGCGCCTAATCTGGGAGAGATCAACCTGTCGAACAATCAGCTGACCGGTGCATTGCCAGCATCAATTGGAAACTTCTCTGGGGTTCAGAAGCTGCTTCTTGATCGGAACTTGTTCTCTGGTGTGATTCCTGCCGAGATTGGTCGGCTGCAGCAGCTCTCCAAGGCTGACCTTAGCAGCAATGCCATTGAGGGAGGTGTGCCACCGGAGGTTGGGAAATGCCGGCTGCTCACTTACTTGGACTTGAGCCGGAACAAACTCTCCGGGAAGATACCTCCTGCTATCTCTGGAATGCGGATACTGAACTACCTCAACTTGTCCAGAAACCACCTTGATGGAGAGATACCTCCGTCCATAGCCACAATGCAGAGCTTGACGGCGGTCGACTTCTCATACAACAACTTGTCCGGGCTTGTTCCAGGGACTGGCCAGTTCAGCTACTTCAATGCCACATCTTTCGTTGGCAATCCAAGCCTGTGTGGACCATACCTTGGTCCATGCCGCCCTGGCATTGCTGATAGTGGTCACACCACCCATGGCCATGGAGGGCTGTCTAATGGTATCAAGCTGCTCATTGTGCTAGCCTTGCTTGTTTGCTCCATTGTATTTGCTACCCTGGCAATTCTCAAGGCGCGGTCATTGAAGAAAGCCAGTGATGCTCGTTTGTGGAAACTCACTGCATTCCAGCGCCTTGATTTCACCTGCGATGATGTGCTTGATTCCCTGAAAGAGGAGAACATTATTGGCAAAGGCGGGGCAGGAACTGTGTACAAGGGATCAATGCCCAATGGTGATCATGTGGCTGTGAAGAGGCTCCCGGCAATGGTCCGTGGATCATCACATGATCATGGGTTCTCAGCGGAGATACAAACACTTGGGAGGATTCGGCATCGCCATATTGTGCGCCTGCTAGGCTTCTGCTCAAACAATGAGACAAACCTGCTGGTGTATGAGTATATGCCCAATGGCAGTCTTGGGGAGCTTCTCCATGGCAAGAAAGGGGAACACCTGCATTGGGAAACTCGGTACAAGATCGCCGTTGAGGCTGCCAAGGGGCTATGCTACCTGCACCATGATTGTTCACCATTGATACTGCACCGTGATGTCAAGTCGAACAATATACTTCTTGACTCTGACTTTGAAGCTCATGTGGCCGACTTTGGGTTGGCGAAGTTCCTGCAGGACACCGGCGCATCTGAATGCATGTCCGCCATTGCTGGCTCATATGGCTACATTGCTCCAGGTATTGAAACATGTACTCGTTTAATTAAGTTCAGTCTGGTTATTCGTAAGATGTGCATATAATACTGGTTTGATAAATACTGGAATGCTTACACCATAGGCAGGAGTATGCCATAAGCACACTTTATGCTACTGCTTACTGTTATCGCAGAATCATAGTACTGTTGATGAGCATTTCAATGCTTATTGACACTGGTCAAGTTCTTTCCCAAGCATAATCTTCCAAATTGCTATCAAGATCAAGTACAGTAATTAAATTTATTGTTCTTTCCTGAATGACAACTGTTAACCTAATTAAATGCATATGCCCTTTTTCTGTAACCACCTCATTATGGAAATAATTAACCAACAACTCTTTGTATTGCTGCTACCATCGTATGCAATAATGGAATGTTGTAGTTTGCATAATGGATTACTTCAGTTCTGTATCTTCTGTTCTAATAACTTGATATTTTTCTAGCTGCCAAAGAAGAGAAATATATTACTTTCTAGTAGACAAAATCTTCATTACTTTGTTATGTGTTGCTGTCCAGAATATGCATACACCCTCAAGGTGGACGAGAAGAGCGATGTCTACAGCTTCGGTGTGGTGCTTCTCGAGCTCGTCACCGGGAAGAAACCCGTAGGGGAGTTTGGCGACGGTGTGGACATTGTCCAGTGGGTGAAGATGATGACGGACTCAAACAAGGAACAAGTGATGAAGATCCTGGACCCAAGGCTGTCGACGGTGCCGCTGCACGACGTCATGCACGTCTTCTACGTCGCCCTGCTGTGCATCGAGGAACAGAGCGTGCAGCGCCCGACGATGCGGGAGGTCGTGCAGATCCTCAGCGAGGTCCCAAAGCCAGCTCTCGGCCCTGGGGAAGAAGAGCCTCCGCGTCCCGATGACGAAGGTTCTGCGTCGGACCCTCCGGCCCCAACCAGTTCCAGTGAAGCACCGACCGGCGACCCGAAAGATCAGGAGCAGCAGCAGAAGCATACAAGCTCAGAGTCGCCTCATCCTCCGGATCTCATCAGCATCTGATGAACCAAGTCCTGGAACATCACCATTGGTCGCGAAAGTACGCGAGCTTCTTCCGATCGTGTAAACTTAGGTCTGGATCTTAGGGCGTGCCAAGTTAAGAGACTCTGTGCTGTACATATTCAAGCTTGGTGGAGTGGGTGTCCAGTTTGATGTGTGTTGCTTTGCTGCTGTGATGTGGTAGAGGAGTCTGTAGCCTGTAGGCGTGTTAAGTACTCTAGCGCTTTTGATCTACCTTGTGCAATGTAGTCGCCATTTAAATGTCAAGTGCCTTTGTTATCCGATCCAGCGTCAGAATCTATCAAATCTTTGTTATGGAACCAGGGTGGCTTTAAAGTGCTTCCTGTTCTTGTGCAAGCGTTTGAAGTGGGCTGGTCTCCTATCCGGATCTGATACTGTACTACTACAATTGCCAAGAGAGAAAAGAAAAGAAAAGCACTTTTTCCCCCTCTGACATAAAAATGAATGATAATCATCTGAAAAGCACTTTTTGTGCTGCCAAAGCATTCGATTGAATCCTCCTTTTCGACTTTCTTTCACAATCAAAGAAGTTTGGTTTATTATCGCTTCTGTTGGCCGCCGGGCTCGCACAATGTCAAAGGGACGCGTGCAGTACACTACAGGTGGGGAGTGATTCAGAACCAGTTTTCTGGTTAGCAGCAGATGCTTCGTCCTTGGCGTAACGCCAAGCCGCGGCATCGGATCAGATCATGAGATCAACACTTGCAGTGGTAGAGGGAGGCTAACTAACTAACTAACCAACGTCGGATGATGCTCTGCGCTGCCGCTGTGTGAGCCCCATAGCATAGCATGGTGATGTCGTTGATGATGCGTCTCTCTCGGCTCCCCCTGTTCCGTCCGTACGACGTGGGGGTGGAGATGGACGGCAATCATGCTGGGTCGGCGCACGGCTGCTGCGACGTCGTCGGATGATGGCGGCGCGCACCGCCCACGGAGCACGACGGGGATCGGTCGGCGTGCCTTTCCACGGCCGGCCCAGAAGCATGCTCGCCGCGGTCCTGCCATGCCGGCCCCCGCCTGGGTTTCGCATCTTCTGATCTCTCGTCTCGGTGGACGTGGTAGCAATCCTTGGTAGTGGAACAGATCTAGGTATACCGATCGAGTTTCGTACGTACCGTGTCCTGCCCGCCGCCGTATCCGGATCGAATTGTTTGATTCGATTCGATTCGATTCGATCGTAGATTCTAACGAAAATACGTACTCCTACAGTACTTGGTGATACCACGGCCAAGCTGCAAAATACCGTGCAATAATTGCGTGATAACGGATTTGTACCCGTCCATCTTATCTACAGGGAGGCAAAAGGAGCGGGAGATCGGATGGACAGTGCGATCGATGGTACCCTTACATTTGTACTACTGGGTACTATACTGTTGCCGTTTGTTCGGTCGCGCTCGATGCGTCCAAGAGGAATGGTCACATCCGCAACCAAACAGAGAGGCAGCAAGTGCGCTTGCGCACCCTGCCGCTCCCATCCGATCGCACGGCGGCAGCGCCATGTGTTGGCCATTTCTGCTTCACCTGCCCATCCGATCCATCCAATTATTGCTCCGGCGTGCACCCTTTTGCTCGGCGTGGTAAATTTTCTGCGTGTCGAATGTAATCTGGCTTTGAACGACGCTAGGGAGTAGTAGTAGAAGGGAATCAAGGATAGGCCCCGCTTGGTTGGCTGTAATTTAGCCCAAAACAGACGTTTTAGTCGAAACCTATTAGATTACAGCCCGACACAAGTATTGGCATTTGGTTGGCTGTTTTTTTCCGCCTCCGAATTGTTTCCAGCCCATTTACAGGCGAAAACACGACGGACGTGCGGGCGTCAGTTTGTTTCCAACCCGATACACAAGAACCGTCTCGACACTTGCCAACCCTAGCGACAGACGGACGGCGCGGCGATCAAGCGGGCAGCGAGTGGTGCGGCGATCGGCGACATAAGTTCTGCGACCGCGAAGCGGCGGCGATGGCGGTAATCGCGGCGCAAGGTCTGCGGCGACGGTGGCCGGGCTGCGGCGAAGCTTCGTCCCATCCGGCGGCGGCGCACGCCGCTCGAGTCCACCTCCGCCCTTCCGTGGCGCAAGCAAGCGCCGCCTGAGTCCACCTCCACGACGCTAACGCCACCGCTCCCGCCACCGCCTCACTCGGTAACGCCACCTCCACGATTTCCAAATCTTTGTGCTTCCTATCTAGGAATTCTTGCGATTCTACCTCGTAGACCATCGTAGGAGTTCGTCAGACTGGGCTGTTATGTTAGGATTTGCTAGATCAAGGTCAGACTAGGCTTGGACCTTGACCTCAGCCTCTGTACTCAACATCTGGAGAAGTATTTCTGTGTTGATTCTTCAGAAGCTACATTATTCTTCAAAATGTCTGAATTGTTGTTGTTGTCATGTTATTATCTCAAGCATACAAGTAGGATCTGATGGGTCATTCATGTTATTATCTCCTGGGAACCTGAACCTGATCATAATATAGTGCGACAACTAGACAAGTTGTTATGACAATATTGTAGGATGCTGAGAGCCTGAGACTTGCTATGCTGAAAATATCTTTGTTCTCCTCAATCTTTATTTAGTATAGCATTTATGTAATCAGTTGGAACGACAGTAATAGCTGCAATGCTGTGTTCTTTCAGTTTTCCTTGTTTATTACTACTACTGCTGACTTTAAGAAATCACTCCTTTTAAGTCATGAAGATTATGAAATGTTCCTATCCTCTGAGTTCAAGAGAAAAACTTAGTTATGTACAATTATGTGTCCCCGAGACATCGAGTGGCCACTAGTAGTACTCTAGTGCGCAGTAGTGGTAGCAAGCTGCTGAATCAGATTCAGTTCATCGATTGTGCCATCCTTAGAAGAAATGCCAATTATTTGCTGAATACCTTCTGTGTTGATGATCAGGGTCTATCTCAGCACTAGTCAATTTGACCTGTACGGTGGCATCAGCGTAATAGTATGTCTCAGTAGTCTAGTAGTAGTAATCATGTTTCATCTGTGTGCTCGTGAGACGTGGTACTTAAAACTACCATCTCCTGAACATCGCTATGTGTTCTTTTTCTGAACATTACTATGTATGTAAATGCTTTTGCTTAGATTAGCTTCAGTAGGTACGAAAGGGATCATAGTTTTCAGTTATAGGGACTAAATCAGCAGCACTTCTCATCGCAGAAAAAAGTAATTTCAGCAGTATATGGCCTAAACCTGCAGCACTTCTCACGCAGAAAAAAGTAATTTCAGCAGCCCGTGGAAGTTCAGTGACTTGCCTGTCACTTCTTTGCGTCTGAATATGTGTCACTTTATACATGTTTTCTACTATGAATTTAGTTTAGCCTGCCCTGTAGAACTTGTAGATGGTGTTTAAAGAAATACCAGCAGAACTTGTAATTGTCAAACATCTGTCTACAAGACCAGCAGAACTTGTAGCTAGTGTATATTAAAAAATAGGACACATTGGCGTGGCCACTGTTGGTCGGTTGTGTGCTATTATAAAAAAATAAAACTTGTAATGCTTCTACTGTATTTCCGTCAGATGTTACTATGATACACAGCTTTCTTGTTCTATACACAACTTTCTTATTCAATAAATAAATGTGAAATACACAGCTTTCTTGTTCTATATGATACACAGCCTTGTTCTATATGATACATAGTTACTAGATACACAGCTTTCTTGGAGTGAAATTCACTAGTATCAGATATATCTCTCTCCTCTATATATAGCATGTACTGTTACTATGCAATTTCCACTATTTCAACAAATGTGATGTTACTCTTAATGTGTTGTTTTTAATGCATTCGTAGGATTAAATGAGTAATTTGGAAATGGTGATGACTGATTCCGAGGAGGAAGAGGATGAAGAAATGATTTTCCTTATTTTTCCGGCATTATACAAACTGTCCAAGAAAATTAGAACCCCAGTGAATACTTCTGTCCTCACGGGTTCTATGTATATTAGAGAATTACTTGATGGTCATCCTACTAGATGTTATGATGTTTTAAGAATGGAGTCCTATATTTTCCAAGAACTTTGTGATGATCTTAGGTCTAGAAAACTTTTGGAAAATTCAAGAGGGGTTAGTGTGGAGGAACAATTTGGTATGTTGATGTACATGTTGTCAAGGAATGCAAGCTACCGTACATTGACAGACAGATTCCAGCGTAGCCCAGAAACAGTCCATAGGCATATCAATGGTTCCATTAATGCGATCACGTCATTGGCATATGATTTAATCAAGCTTCCATCCACGAATCCTCATATCAAGATTTCATCAAGTCCCCTCTATTGGTCATACTTTGAGGTACATTTGATTTGTCTAATGTATGTTAGAAATACCTATCCTTTCATGACACATATAATTTAGTACCAATAACTTGTATTTGCAGAATTGCATAGGAGCGATAGATGTGACTTATATCCCTATGACAGTAAATGAGAATGAAGCTGCACCATATAGGAACCGAAAAGGAACTCTATCTCAGAATGTCATGGTTGCTTGTGATTTTGATTTGAGTTTTACTTATGCTTTAAGTGGTTGGGAAGGGTCGGCGTCTGACGCCGGGGTGTTAAATTCTGCTATCCAGTCTGGGTTTCGTGTACCCGCAGGCAAGTACTATTTGGTTGATGGAGGGTACGCGAATACACCAAAGTTTCTTGCCCCATACAGAAATGTTCGGTACCATCTAAAAGAGCAGGCTAGGGGAAACTGTCGCCCAAGAGACTATAAAGAACTTTTCAACCTTCGGCATGCCCGACTAAGGAACATTATAGAACACATAATAGGCATCCTAAAGATGAGATTCCCTATTCTGAAAGTTGCAACACACTATCCCATAGATACTCAAGTGAAGATCCCCTTGGTGGCAATGGTGTTGCACAATATAATCCGAAGCCAGAGAGGTGATGAAGAATGGCTTAAAACCCAAAAGATGCACATTGATCCTAGTAAATATGTGGATGTTCCTACTGGAGACATGACACTTAGAGATGATTCAACACCCTTAGAATCGAGGAGAAAGTTGGACAATGCTCTTAGAGATGAAATAGCAAAGAAAATGTGGGCAGATTATGAAAGAAGTAGGGCTTTGAGAGTGCAAAGGAGATCAACTCGATGAGCATTTGCTGTTTTTTTGTACATAATAAAGGTTTGTCATGAATTGCTGCGATAACTTGTTCTTTTTTCTGTACATAAGAAAGGTTTGTCATGACCTTTTGCAATAAATTTTTTGTTTGTTTGTCCTAGGTTACAATGGCACAAAGAGAAAGATGGACATCTCAGTATGAAAAGGGGCTTGTGGATGTACTTATAGAGTACAACTTTTCTCACTACCGTGGTCAAAATGGATGGACTACCGAAGGTTGGAACCGAATTGTGAAAGATTTGAACGACCAATTTCCAGAAGAAAAGTTTGTTAAGTCCCAAGTCCAAGACAAAGAGGTCCATTGAAGAAAGAGTACAAAGTAGTCAAATCCATTGTCAATAGAAGTGGCATCTCATGGAATTCAACCAGTTGCATGATAAACACCACACCTGAAAAATGGGAGGAAATAGTTGAGGTATGCTGGTTTACATCATTCTTGTTCTTTGTGTATTGTTGCCTCATTCTTTCCGCATCAGTCTATTTGAATTTCACTCATTATTTGCGTTTACAGGAGGACCCAAAGTTCAGAAGGCTACAGGGCAAGGAGTTCCCTTCGTTTGATGCACTGGATTTGCTTTATGAAGGTAATATTGCTCAAGGTAAACATTGTGTGACTTCTAGCCAACCTCCACATATCACTAGTAGGAAACGTCAAAGTGATGAGAGGCAGAGCACTAGAAATGTGGCTCCAAAAATCAGTGCTATGACAAGTCAAAGGTTCAGTGAAGATGAAGGGAAAAACAAGTTCAGTGAAGTTGAAAGAACGAGTGCTAGTGGAAGGAGTCTTTCTTATCAATCTCAAAATGATGATGAACTTAACCCTCAAGGTGGAGAGGAGGATGAAGATGTGCAAAGGAGCTTTGATCAAGAGAATTCAAGAAGTGGTAATGGTGGCGCACAATCAGCAAGAGCTAGAAAGCATAGGAGCCACACATCTGTTCCGGTCCCACGCATTGAAGAAATAATGTCAGAGTTTGTCAAAACTCAAGAGAGAACAAGCAGGAATTAAAGAACAAGCATCAGGAAAACAATACTCCATTCCAAAATGTTTGGAAGTACTTAATGTCATGATTGATGTGTCTGATGAGATCAAGATTCTAGCCTCTGATGTTTTCAAAGGTGCATCAAATAGAGAGCTTTTCATTTCTTATGATCCAAGACTCCGTGGTTTGTGGTTGAAGAAGGAGGCCGACAAGCTGGGAATTCAGTTACCTCCATGCAAGTAGCTCATTGCCTTTTATTTTAGTACTATTGCCTAGTTTATGGTATTTCCATCCTTAAATTGTTGTTGTTCTTGCTCCTATAAAGTGATTATTTGTGATGCCTGGTATTAATCTCATGTTTGCTCCTATTGTCTGTTTCAGAATTGATACCTGAACCCTGCATTTGGTGGTCTCCAATAAACCAAGGGAGCGGTTGTCGATGCTTTGAAGCTTCACCAGGTTCTGCTCCATATTGTTCTAGGAATTTTCTTTATTAGAACAAAACAAAAAGTGGTGGGACATAATCATAGGCTAGTATATTGTTTGGGAAACCACCATGTAGGCCTTGACAGGATTAGTAACGAATGCATAGAACTAAGGTTTATGCCATTCCTATTTTCTTTTATTTGTTCTTGATGATAGGTTAACGGACATGTACTTGCAGTAATTACTTTTCTTGAAACTGCCTAGATAAGGAAAATAGCTAACTATAATTTGGTCTCATGTGTGTGTGTATGCGCAAAGGCGAGAGCTTTGCTTCTTTTAAAGCCTGAAAAGATTTGCAATTTGCATCCATGCATGCATGGGCTGTGGTTTGGTTTGGGAAACCACCATGTAGGCCTTGATAGGATTAGTAACGAATGCATAGAACTAAGGTTTATGCCATCCCTATTTTCTTTTATTTGTTCTTGATGATAGGTTAATGGACATGTACTTGCAGTAATTACTTTTCATGTAACTGCCTAGATAAGGAAAAATACTAGCTATAATTTGGTCTCATGTGTGTGTGTATGCGCAAAGGCGAGAGCTTTGCTTCTTTTAAAGACTGGAAAGGTTTCTAATATTGATAATCATAGAACAAACTATTTTCTAATATTGATTTCTTTTATTTAGGATGCCAAGTTCAAGTCTTCAGAAGTCCATGCGAGTCCAAGTCTTCAGAAGTCCATCTAAGTTGAATGACTATTATTTGTAATTTAAGTAACCTGGGATGTTGAATGGCTATTTAAGTAATTTATGTAATTTAAGTTCAAGTCTGTTGAATGACTATTTAAGTTAACCTGAGATGTTTTTTTGACCTGGGCTATTTAAGTTCAAGTCTGTTGAATGACCTGATGCTGTCTGTACCGGATGTTTTTATGTAGTGTGCATGTCCAAATTCCCCAGGAAATAAACCGGAGTGCATGTCCAGATTCCCCTGGAAATAATACGAAGCCGAAAACTAAACTGGTCTCCCAAGCGTGGCCAAAAGGTTTTGCCTCACGCTAATACTCCTGGTTCTGGACTTGTACTAGTGGCATAGCACGCCTAGTTCCCACGAGCTGGCAATAAAGAGTTTGGTGATTTGGTCTCCCGTGGAGCGAGCAGTGGCACCGCCATTATTGCGACGCAACACTACTCCGACGACAGCTTGTCATCGTTGGTGGCTGGTCAGTCTCTCAGATTTGACACGGCCTCCGACCTTTATCATCGTTTATCCCAACCCTATTTATTACCACGGTAAAAGTATGCCCAACAGATGGCGGTAAAATATGGTTATGTGAAAAGTAGGATAGAGCACTACTTTTGCAGTTTTAGGACACGAAATACAACGTAGCAAAACTCGAGATACTAGGCTACCACATTGCAACATCTCACACTTTGCATATCACAAGCATGTAATAAACATATGAATTTATGTAGATCCTACAAAATTATCACACACGTATAATAATAACATAAACTCAAGATCATAGCTTCATCATCACACATGTATCACGTCAGGGCCGGTTCTGGCCCATGGCAACCTTGTGCCATGGCCAAGGGCGCATACTGACAGAGGGCCCATAATTTACAAGTTTTCTAAACTATAAGCCTATATATCTCTGAAAAATAAAGACACAGCCCAAACGGCTGCCCAGGAAGCCCGAGCGGAGACGAACGAGAACGACTCGTAGTCGAAACGACGCGATCGACGCCGGTTGACGCTTGGACTCCTTCTCCGGTTCCAATCGATTTGACCATCTCCCTGGCCTCGGCCTTCTCGTTGGCACTTGGCAGATCGACAATTCGCAGACGACAGTTTCGACGTCGACGTACACCTGAAGCTGTCCTGCACTCCTGCTCGCATCGCGTGCGCGGTACCAGTGCGTGTGCGTCCTTCAGTCCTTGGTCTCCCTTGCTCGCCTGCTGACTCCCGGTAGGTATATCTTAATCTTTTTTTTTTGGGCAACCGGCAGGAGCACTGTCTTTTCATTAAGATAGAGGGAAAGCCCCAACAAGGTGTACAGGGCGGTGGTTCATGCAAAGGTTCATGTCAGAAGGCAAGAACCAAAGCAACAGAAGATGAAAGGAAAAGAAAGAGTTACTAGTCTAGTCTGGTTCCGCAGGAATTGCCTCTCCACCTGTAGCGAACGCCCTAGCACGTTGCCTGATATCTTTTTCGGCAAGCTCCGCGACCTCAATGTATGTTAGTCGTTTGCCCGTGAAAATTCTCCGATTTCTTTCCTTCCAAACGTTCCATAGAACGTAGAGAAGACGCCCACTGATTCTTCGTTTCTCCTTTGCAGGGTGGTCCGCAATGAGGCTATCCCACCAGTCCGAGACTGAGGGCATTTCTAGGCCCAGTGCAGCACCACCATTGTTGTCCCTGAGCTGGACCAGGCTCCAGACTGCGGCGGTGAATTGGCAGTCTTTTAGCAGGTGGTCGATCGTCTCGTTGGCACTTAGGCAAAGAGCGCAGATTGGATCATGGTTCCAACCACGCGTTGCCAAGTTGTCAGCCGTATATCTTAATCTTTAAATCAGTAAATCACTCAATCCCATCTGTTGCAATCACTAGGCTAGCTAACTAGCTTCAATTAGTTTAGCATTAGCACTGTCCGTGTAGGAGCATCTCACGAGAGAGAAAAGTTAGCTAGTTCAATTAATTATAACATGATGTAAAAGTGTTAGGACACTTAGGGTTATATTTTTAATTTTTTATCTATGTATTTTAGGTGATATGGTGCCTAAGCATAAGTCTAGGGCTGCGAAAAGGAATAAAAGAAAGTGGGAGTTTGAACTTATTCAATCGCAAAAAGGTTCTTTAAAAAGGTCTTTTTAGGTATTCGCTAGCATGGAATACTTGTTATGTTTTCCTGTTAATTTTATTTTTTCTATCTAAATATCACAATATTTTAGTGCTTGACAATTATTTATAGACATCTCGACTATAAACGTGTGTGGTTATATGCTTTTAAATATTTTGTAATTGGCACATATATCATCTATATATCTAGTTATATGTACATATAAATTGTCATTAGGAACCATTTTATCGATTTCGCCCAAGGGCCCCGAAAAATATAGAGCCAACCCTGTATCACGTTCAAATGCATATCATAGTTCAAAGGTATAGCAAGACACTCATGCCGCATAGCCTCCGTCGCCACCATTGGCATCTTCATTTTGTGTCTCGCCTTCATTAGCATTGTTTGAGATATTGGGAACATTGTAGGAACCCATGCCATCACCCATGGAAGCTCTGTAGCTGTCACCCGCTGAACCTCCAAAGGGAGGGATGGGAGCAACCATGAAAGCTCTCATGCCACCAATGTCGCCCATGCCTCCCATCATGCATTTTTGTGCCAACATTTGGTGGCGTATTAACTCAATGTACATGGCTTCTCATCAAGTTTGCTCATGTACATAAACATGAGATTTTTCTCATGCTCCATGACACAAATAGTTTCTTACGTCGCCATCTTCTTCTCCTCTGTTCCACATTTCTCTCCCCCACCACCACCCTTCTCTCCTCGGCCGTCGAACGCCTCTCTGCGATCACCATCTTCTTCTGAATTTCCTTGGTCTTCATCATCTTCATCTCCTCCACCAAACTCCTTTCTCGCACTCATAATAGCTTACAATGAGTTCTTGATGTCACCATCTTCAGCCTTCTCCTTGGAAAACTTCCTTCCATCGAGCATTTTTGTTTTTGCAACCGAGTTGGGAGTGGAGCTTTTCTTGCCTTGTTCACATCATCACCATCATCATCAATGATTGTTGCATATCCAACCGAGCACTTGTTGGATCTCCTTGACACTTCATGTAAATCACGATTCTTCCACTTCCCATCATCTGCTAACTCCGTCAAACAATGATGCAATATGAAAGGCCTTCCTTGTATCAACTTGCACATCTTGATCTTCTAGGGCTTTCCCTTGAAACATTTCATCGCAATATGAGCTACATACATGAAGAGACAAAGCAAGCTAAGCACATACAAGTTAACCATGCTCAAGAGGAAGAAATAAATTTTCCAAGATAGAAAACACACTACACTATCTCATTCATTGACCCAGTTGGGTTTAACCGTTTAACATAAGCCAAGCATGCCGGCCATTTTTGACAATTCGTGGAAATTGTGGACCAATGATGCCGAAGAGAAACCGTTGATCGCTCATTGCCACTCTTTGTGTGCATCAAAGTATTCCTTCATCCTCACCCAATAGGTGTATTTGGGTTGCTAGGTGCCCACAACCGCATCGACGTGTTCTTGTTCCTTGTTTTGCAGAGCAACACGTCTTCGGATATGGTGTAGTTTGATGTCCCCCCCTCGGCATAGTGTCATCGAGGAAACCCTCATCACCCCCTCGGCATACTTGTGTCTCATACTCTTATGTGGTGTTTCTCGAGACATGTATGTTCATACTTGACATAAACCCATCGTCGTCCATGCTACAACCCACCAAATTGACACATGTCACTTCTAATTTGCATTGCATCCATGTCTATTCATACACATAGTTGAAAAAACAAAAACAAAAAATTTCCATAACTTCGAGAAATTTCATCGAACATGTTGAAGGCGGATGACCACTACCTCACGATGGCCCTCCCCTCATCTTCATGGAGCAGCTTCACGAATCGCGCATGGGAGAAGACCGGCGTCGGCCGGAGGCTTGCAGGGCAATGTAGGAGGACTGGCCGGAGAGCTCGGCTCCTCCACTGTCGAATTCGGGTAGGGTGCCCCCTAGCTTTCTTCTCGCTTTCCCGTGGCTCAGGTCGTGCCACAGGGCGAGGACGCACGGAGAGGATGGATAAGGCGCCCCGGGTTCACGCCGTCCCCAAGATCTGATCCCAAATCGTCCTCCCTGCAAAAATAACGGAGAACCAAATCAGCCAAGGAAACACGTATAGTACCAGGGGCCTGATGGGAGGCTGCTACTGATGGTGCCACTAGGGAGGCGGTGCATAAGAGAGGGAAGGAGGCGCGGCAGTAGGCTGTCAGGTTCAAGGACGGTGAGGACTTCCTCAAGCTGAGCCCTAGCCCTAGGTTCGTAGTTCCTCTATTATTTCCAAGACTTTTGTTTCTATGATTTTCTGAATCACACGCATTCCATTCCATCAATAGCTCTTCTAGTTGTTTACATAAGCATGATGTGTTGTTTAGTTATAAGACCTAATTTTTATTCCTATATGATGCATCCTTAAGACCAGTTAATCCCTCCCAATTCGGTACTACAATAGAGGAAATTAGATTGCCAAAGCCAGTTACATGGACACTTGGTACCACAGCTAACTATTAAAATGAAAGGAAAAAAGGACATGTGATACTTAATCAGTAATATGTGATAAGTAGATTGCTGATTCTATACTTGATACATATTACATCCTATATTTAAATAATTATAATTACAATATATATATATTGTTATGCTGAAATTATTATTTGGACCCTACTAGAAAGTGGTTAGCTTTATTCTACTAGTCCTACTACAGGTTGTCTGCTTTTCCAATGCTCTTCTACTCTTCTTACTGCCAAATATATATGTTTATTTTCTTTATGTTTTCTTCACTGCCAAGTTCCTAGGAAATACATTCTTGAACATAGGGGCAGCTGCCCCGTTTCGCAAAACCCATTTATAAATGTCAAAAACATTATAATTTTTTTGCTACTGTACCTCTCTACAAAATGTGTGCGCGGTAGAAAGTTTCACACAAAAACGACAATTTTTTCACTTGTGTAAAAAAGGACAAAAAATGCCCCTAGAGGGTATATGCATTAAATTTTTTGAGCAATTTTTTTGCGCTGCGCACATTCCGAAGAGATGTACGCTTGAAATTTTATTTTGGGCTTTTTTACTTTTAAAATCACGTTAAAATGCATTTGAAAAAAATAGGGGTAGATGCCCGTGAGTTCAGTTCGTCCCCTCTCCCAAATACCCTTGTTTCGTACTGTTACCATATGTTCACATTGGATAATGAGACACTAACTTTGAACTTCGAGGTTAAATTATTGTATTAGATAGTTGCACTGAACTACAAGTTGAAGGTTGTGAAAACAACAGAGAGGCATACTGAACTGGAAAATTCCGAAGTATAAAGGACTTATCTTGCTTTTTGAATAAACTGGAGTATGTGCATATATAGCTAATTATTTGGTTACTTTTGTGTATACGAGCATACTAACGGTAGTATGGGTGGTTCTTTTTTTGTGCCTGATGGGTGGGCCGTGCTCTCGGAGCCATGTTTGTTAGTGTCCTATACGCTAGGTCGACCTGTGTTTTTTAGTTTTGTCGTAGGGGTGGGAAGTAGTTCTTCCGATTATCTCTATTTCTTTGACCGGGGAGGATCTGTTGGATTTCTAGTGGTGGTGTGGTTGTTCCTGGTTATGTCGTTTGCTATGCATGATCTTTGCTCAGCAGGGCTGTCTCGGCGTGGGGCGGCGGTGGGCTCTTTGTGATTGTCTAGGCGGTCGCTATCTAGAAGGTTGGGTTTGTTTGGTCTTCCAATAATTTATGTTCTAGTTTTCTTGTTCGCGTAGTGTTGTGCTTTCAGACTGTGATTGGAGAGGTTCCGTTTCTCTGTTGTTTTAGTTTTGGTCTTAGGTCTGGACTCGTGGAATGTTGTGCGTTTGTACTTTGATAGGTGCTATGATGTTTCTTTTTCTGAATTATGGACATCCTTAATGGCGTGGTCGAGATTCAGCGACAACAGGTTGATCTTTTGTTCCTTTCATTGAGATGGCTCTTTTCTGTCATGGGAGATTGAAGGTGGTTCCTTCCTTTCTGTTGCAGGTTCCTCAACCACCTATGCCTCCTGCAGCGTTTGCCAGGGTGGGCAATGTATTCCATTCGGTGCTGACCAGATATGCAGTTACTGCTAATGACCCGTATCTCGGCGATTGGCGAATGAGCACACATAAACCTTTTGATTGCATGTTTGTTGTTTCCCCTTCTGTTTACTTCTTGACACAGGTTGTTTGCCCGTGTTGATTTTTCCTTAGCTATGGGATGATTTGTTGTTAGCATCTTCTCTGTTTTCTCTTAGACTTTTTGAGAGCAACGCCTACTGTTCATTCATGTGCATTTACAGAGTAAGGGAAGCACTCAGTCGTCACTCATATCCGACTTATCTACTTAGTTAGCCATTTTCCCGCCAAATATGTTTTGGTTAGCAGCTTGATGGCTGATGTATGAAACCTCACATTTATATATAATCTGTCTGATCTAATGTGTATTCATATCTGATGGCTGATGTATAAAACCTCACATTTATAGATAATCTGACAGTCGTTTGACTGATGAAAGGGAAGACAACAATGTGTAAAATTCTTAGGGTATGTTGGATGACAGAATTCTGTTGCGTAGGATGTTTTACACACACCATATGAAGTTGTCAAAATCTATGGTTAGGTTTCTTTGATTTAGTGTTGACAAGGAGGAATGGAAATAGTATGTTCACACCAGGTTGTTGTTATAGAAAAAATACCATATGTTTTCTCTCTCTGCCTTTTTTGTAGAAATATAGATTTTCTAGTGCTATCAGCTGTATGTGATGGCCTGTTCAAGATTGTTGTTCGTCCATATTTTTATCATATATAGTATAGCTGATCTAGATAGTCTCTTACCTATGGTCTGCGGTACTCCCTCTGTCTCTTTTTAGTCTGTGTTTTGGGTGTATCACAGATACCAAGTTTAGCTGGACTAATCTGAATACTAGATGGCCTAAAATACCCCTGTTGTAGTCCCACTGTCCAGAGAACACATGCAAGCATTAATTAGCAGCCGCCGCATGTACTAGCTAGAATCGCTCGTCTAACTAGCTGTGCTAGCTCATATCCACACGTGCATGCGCGACAACCCACACTATACTCGCATGCGGAAGGGCAAAACAAGCAAAATAGAGATGAAGTACTACAACGCAGAGTAAATCGAAAAATTTGTAAAAAACTAGAACGCAGATTAAAAAGGGACAGAGGGAGTATGTATGATGGATATCTGACATGGAATTTAAGAGAAAGTATTAACTTTGTTCCATTGGTCAGTTTCAGATAAGGCCGATCTCCTTTTTCTAGATATTTAGAAAAACTATTTATTGGAGACTATGATGGTTGGCATAACCAAGCTTTAATGCGACATTTCATCTGTAATTTAAGACCAAGCTAGATTATGTCTATGTGTTAGTAAACAATCTCTAGGACTAAATTAATAGTACAAAAGATGATGTATAAAGTTGATGCTCTGAAATTATGTGTGGCTCAACAGTTCAGTAGGAGCATTTAGTTGCTTAAAAACTGAACCGCTAACCTTGCATTCTTTTATTCTGGGCATCAATGAATATTCGTAGGTTACTTGTGCTATCTTATTACTTCTATCTTCAGTTCATATATGGATTTTTTTTTGTACCCAATAGACTATCTTATATCTACATATTTTAAGAATACATGTAGACAGAATGTACAAAAACATCCTGTCCTTGGTTGATGTGTATACTGTAGACAGAACATTTGTTGCTTTCATGTTTTATTGTTCTTTCTTTGAACCTTTTATTCTCTTTCAAAAGGACAATACTTATGTATTATTGTTTTCGCAGGCGATACGTTTGTCTCGGATGGTTGTGGCACGTCATATGATAGCAGATCTTGGTTTATGTGCCTATGACGAGGGCCTCGATAGCCCAGGGTCTAGAAGGATGGTGGCTTGAATCAGATAAAATTTGCCAACTAGGGAAGATTCGTTTAGATTTAAGCTCAAGACAACGTATGGTGCACCGCGTCGGTCATAAGTAGACACATGTGAGAGCCTCAAAAAAACTAATACAGGATACTATGCTCGCAACCAGGTATAGTGTGGATGATGTGAATTACCATTGTAATGTGACCTGTAGCCAATTTGCAAAGCTGCATCGCATTGTTGGAGGGGTGACTTTGATGGAAGATTTTGCTCGAGAAAGGGAACGCATTGCTGTTCAGTCGCTTCATGAGGTGATGAGCAAGCTTTCACACACTTTGTTCGATACAATGATGTACTTCCCTTCTCGCTGGTCAAAGGTGCCGATTCTAATAGCCTAGTGTCTGGAAGGCAGGAGGAGATTGCTAGGGAGTTGGTTAACCTAGCGCATGTCAACGTCTCAAGTATGGATTATGTGGACTAAAAGGTATAAACAATTAGCATATGTTTCTTGTTTTCTGCCAGTTTTCCCCCCTTGGGTTCAATAGGTCGACAGTTTCCCCCCTTGGGTTCGATAGGTCGGCACTTCCTAACTGTATTCGTGTTATTGTTTCAGAAGTGGCAGCCATAGTTGTCACACAAGATGGTACCAGGCTGTGGTGGTGTGCATGGGAGGTGTTTCTGTTGTATGCGATGACCATTTGCGTTTGGGCCGTGGAAGGGTGAAGGTCTGTTTTGGGGAGTGAAGTTGGCTGGTCGCCCTTACATACTGTGTTTGTGGTCGATTACTGCCCGTGTCCTTTAGGCTATGTGGCTGTGTTTATGAAGTCTTCTGTTGCCCTTTTGTAATCACCGTCTTGTGCGTATGAACAATAATAAGTGTTTTGTGTATCCCGTTGTGTATCCTTTGATAAAGGAAAAAATACTATCTAATGTAAGTCTTATTTGCTAGCTGTTCTACCATTGGAGCTTGGTTCATATGGACCACCACTTTAAACTGCAAATTTTCGTTACTTGGGTGTACCTTTTCATTCTTGAAAGGGTAATTATCCCTATGTGTGGTTTTTGTGATTAATGATAATCCCTATGGACTAATGTTTTTATTAAGTTTTATATGAAGAAATATTCCATAGGTCATGCTTGTAGTCCATGTATTGGATTCAAGTATGGATGCCATGAATATAAAGATATACCTTGAGTATTGGCATCAAGATCATCGAGTTGAAGAGAAGAATATGATATGATCAAGATCTTGAGAGTGTGATCTCAGTAGAAGAATTCAAGATATGGCTCTAAGTCGGTGCGATGATAGCCTCATTAGTTGAGGTATGGTTGACTAAGATTTAGAGCATGTAATCAAATGAAGAGCTTTTTATGTACTCACGCTTCATTTAAGTTTGCAATGTCATTAGCATACTCACGCTCAAGACTACCCATTTTGTCAATTGTGTCCTCATGCTCATAAATTAGTTGCTTACTTTCAATGGCAAAGTTCAAGATTTGAATGAAAGAAGAGCAAGCATTTTTATCATTGTGTAGAGCACGAAGGACTAGCTCCCCCTTCTCTTTTAAATAAGCAACATCATCATCTTCTACATCTAAGTCAAAATTCACATCATCATGAGGTGCATTGGGATCCAAAGGAGAAGTTACCTTTGATTCCTTAGCCATGAGGCATAAGTGAATGTTGGTAGAAGGTGATGATGGGGGAACCCTTGAAGCTCTAATCACCACCTTGCCTTGGCCCACACATTCTTCAATTTCCTCTACAAGGTTAGCAACACAAGTACTAGAGGAAGTAGAAGTACATTTATCATGGCAACAAGGCAAAGCAAGCATATTGTGGCATCCCGCTAAAACCACTATTAGAAAATCGCTGTGTTTTTGTGCATTGCATCGTCATGACCGCATGCTCATGTCATCATGCCACATTGCATTTGAGCATCGTCATGTCATCATGCATATTTTACCTAAAACTCTTTTTCTAAAAACCTATTTTTGTTTTGTAGATATTCCTTCTCTATTGAAAACAAACCCCGGTCTCTTCCGGATCTTTTATCTGTCTAAAAATTATTTATAAAAGTCTTTTAAAATTAAAAGGAATAAATAACAAACAAAATGTTTTTGTATAGGGCAGCCCGGACCGTAGTCTAGGCCACCTACCACCCTGGTTGGCCCAGCCCGTTTGATCAAACCCTAAAGATCTAGACCTAAACCTAGACTACCCAAACCCTATCTACGCCTAACCTCCTAGCCGCCAGCCGCCAGGCCTTGGCTGACCCAGCCGCACCCACCCCTACTCCCTCTCTCTCACGCCACGCTGGCAAGACCACTGCCCTGCCTCTTGTCACGATACGCCCATACGGCCTCGCCAGCACTGCCTCCTGGCGTGGCCCCGGTCCTAGCGACCCGCCCAGGTTCCCGCTCACCTGCCACACCGACCGGCTGCACCACCACCTGGTCCCTCCTCCCGACAACTCCCTGGCCCCACGCGGCGTGCCTCGATCAGCAGCCTTGACTGTCGCCACCAACCCACCATCCCCGCTCGACGCCTGCCCCTTCCCCACCGCGGCCTCCTTCTCCCTCTCCCTCATTGTCCTCTCCCGCCGACCCCGCGACCCCGACTCCTCCGGCCACCGCCTCAAGCCTCCTTTCCATGACGCCAGCCTTGACCTTCCTTCCTCCGTCGGCCCGCCTCGCTTCCACCGACCGCCGGCGAGCTCCTCCTCCCGTCCCACTTGGCTCATCGCCCGTGCTGGGTACCCTCCTTTCGCCCGACCTCGGCCTCCTCCCCTCCCTCAGCGGCCGCCCGTTGAGCTTCACCGACCGCCGCCCGCGAGCCCGCCATGTTCCCCGCCTCCAGAAGCACCTCGCCGCCTACCCTGTCCGCCACCGCTCCCCCTGGTGCCGCGAGCTTCACCGTGGCCATCAAGCTCCCCGCCGCCAACCGCTTCAAGCCATCGCGAGCCTCGCCGCCTGTCTCTTCCCCAAGCCGTGCGCGCCTCCTCGCTAGGAGCCCTCCTTCCACTCGCCTCCCTCGAACCAGAGGCCGCCCCGTGCCTACCGCGTCTCCCACCGTCGGCGGCTGCGACCTGGTATCGGTCTCACTTGCTGGAGCTCCTCTCTGGGCTGCTGCCTCCACGCCACCGGGGGTGACCTCCACCTTGTCGGCCGAGCCGCCTCGAGACCCTCTGTCTGTCTTCAGCGAGTTCATCAGCGCCCCTCGTCTCCATGTGTTGCGAGACCGTCCCAGGTGGTCACATCTCTGAAGCCCAGCACCGCGCATCTCTGCTGTTGGGCAGTATTATCTCAGATTCCAGCCTGTGGTGTCCCAGCTCGTGGTGTGAAGTCGTGGAGCGTGTTGCGCTATGTGTAGTGGTTACTACTTACCACTGCGGCTTTGATCGGCTACTGCGGGACAAAGAGATGAAACGAAGACACAGACTACCTCTCTCGAAAGACAAAGCTAGACAAGAGCCTCAATGTTGCATGAACAACTACCTCCATGACCAACATACAACAAGATCTCCGACAAGGAACCGCCAGATCTCCTACACGGTGGCTGCTTCCTGGAGTCCGAAGACCGATCCCGCCGAGACCAAACAACATCGACCCTGGCAAACACCAAGATCTTCAACTCGTCAAGACCGTCTCGGCACCGCATCCGAAGATGCATGGAAAACCAAGGCCCTGACCCGAAGGCGCCGAGACCCCGATCCCGGAGTCCGAAGCCGAACCCGAACCCCTCCTAGCCCCAAGACCTTCGACCCTAATGTGATTCCCTATCCGAGACCCCTATTTTTTATAATATATAATATCTCCTTGTTGCATTAATTGTTCATACTCGCATGCATATTGTGTGGTTTGGGGGTATTATATAGATTCATCTAATAATTAAATATGGAGTCCTTATGCGGGATATCTTTGTCTTATTCCGGACTCCATTTAAATTGGTGTAGCGAACCGATGCCATGTTCTGTCTTGTTAAGACAACATTTAAATTGCGGGGTGGTTAAATAACTTGAACCGTGTAATTAATTGTCGGGACCCCGGTTCCGCTTAATACTGCCTAATTGCACCGCATCTACATCATATCATGATCATGCCGGATCTTCTGCCGTAGTATTAAATATTGCATCCGGTGTTTCTTTTATTGCTTTGCTTCTTAGCGGATTAGGCCGATGAGTTGATGCGAGTATCGACAAGTTCTCCGGATGAATCTTCGGCAGTGTTTCCCAGGCGAGCATCTCTCCCCCTTTACCTATTTTGCATTTATAGTCTTTATTTCCTCCTGTTGATCTATTGCTATCCGTGTCACGATGCTTTAGTTTCTGAACACCAATTATATCCCGTGCAGCCTCTATATTGCCTTAGACACCTCCTATTACCTGTGTTTGGTAGATAGCTGGCCTTGCGAGTCGTAGTTGCTTGCTCAGGTGCGATCTCGTGTTGTCGAGTACCACAGTTATTGGAATGCTGGCAGATGTTTATGGTGGAGATGATCATGACTTTAAATACAACTATTAAATTGCTGGGATAACTAATGAAAGAGGCACCGGTGGGCAATTATATGTTATTTGGTTTTTCATGCCCACTTGTGTCCCGTAGGCCCCGGGTACTTGATACCTGTTCCTTGATTTTTCGCACTATCCACATCCGGGAGGCCTTATGGACCCCCCTGAGCCAGAGCTTGATTCATTTCTATTTCTTGGGGCCACAAGTAGTTTGGGGCTTTATTACTATTCTATACTTACGCCATGCTTTACTGCTTTATTTAAGACTTTGCGTGGAGCACCTGTACTGTTTTGGATCGTGGAATGTTTTCGCGGTATCGACAAGCCGAGTCACACTTTCGGGTTCCCGATCGTTCTGACCATTAGCACAAACCACGGTGCATTCGAGCCGCCAACTTTGTTGCGGGTAGCTTAGTAGGGTGCCCCCCTGAAATATTTTATGAATCCTGTGATTGCTTTGTCGTGAAAGCCTCGTTGGGTTTTGAGTTGGTTTTTCCGAGGTTGATCGAGTGTGTGTTGCTATTTGTGCACCCCTGCAGGGTAAAACTTTATGAAAGCCGTGTCCACGGTTATGGACGACTTGGAGCACAGTATCTCGATCATAGACAAGCATAACTAAAGTAGTGCTATAAACTTGACTTAATATGTGACTAGTAATCATATTCAAATACAACGGAATGGATATTAAAAATGCAAACAACTGGTGGAGCTGGGGTTCCTTGTGTCCTTTTATACCTGCCTAGTAAGTATTTCAACTCCAATGGAATGTGATAAAAGTGCCAACAACTGCTGGGTTTTGGGATTCCTCAGGACAATTATATCTGACTAGTAAATGTTCCATCTCCAACAGAATGTTAACTAAAACTGCCCACTACTTATGCTATCAGGATGACTCATGCTATATATCTGACTAGTAAATGCTGCAATTATAAGGAATGAGTAAAACTGCCGACTGTGTGAGTTCCTTGGTCCGACTTCCTCGTTTGGTCTCAAGGGGGGAAATACCAGGATGGGTATGAATGGTGTTAGTATCAGGTGGTTCCGAATAGGTCTTCCTTATCTCTCTCTAATAGCCGATAGTTGTACTGAGTCTCTATAGGTTGTTTAGTGTTGTTGTGCTGCCGCTTCAGTCCACCATACCTATGTAGGCGAGAGCCGCTGAATTCTAGCCTCGCCGTGTACTGGCCTCAGTACTGACGCTCCTCTTTTTCCTTTGCCCTTTGTCGGCACCCCTTTTGTTTTAGCAGGTTTGAGACGATGTCGTTAGTAGGGTTACCATTTCGGCTTGGCCTGGGCAGGGTTATGGACGCCATTGGTTATTCTTCAGGGCTCTTAGCCCCATTTGCCTCTTGTCCGTAGTCAGACGCTTTATCGCTTTCAAGGTGATTTGAATCTTTGTATAGTATATCTGTATTCTTGACTCATGGAGTCGTTGTTGTATATATATGTTCTGTGGGTTCCATCGTGGACTAATGTGTAATGGTATTACTTCGTTTTCCACCCGCACGAAAGTGCCTGGTGGGCGTCCTTGAATCGTTTCTATGCGGGTTTGGCAGGAAGCGCTAAAACTTGCATAGGGCCGATTCGAGGGTGTTACACATATCATCATGAGATATATTCAATCCATTTCTACATGATATGCAAGGGCAATCACAACTAGGATGTAAATCACATATGGTCCTACATGTGTTCATGCCCAAAGATACAACATTGCAATGAGATAGATAAGGAGGATCATGAATGGTAATCACACTATCCACATTGCAAGTTCTATCACCACTCACCATATCATTACCTTGTGACAAATCACATGTTGGTGTAGTGGAAGAAGATGAGAACTCATCACGGCCAGAGGTGGAGGGAACACAATCATCCTCATCAATCTTGGACACATCATATTTTGCTTGAAGCTTGGTCCAAATATCATGAGCATTCCGAAAAGGCATGATTGAGGAAAGAACTACAAAGCTCACAACATTAACAAGCACATTAGATGCCTGAGCTTCGAGATAAGAGTTTGTCTCCTCCAAAGATAGATTTTGGGGATCCTTAGGAGGAGACAAACCCATATCTAGAATTCGCTCAATATTTGGGTCAACGACCCGGAAATGACTAAGCATGCGAATACGCCAAACATCATAATTTGTGCCATCAAATGTAAATGTGTGAGAGTGCACTAAACCCCTAGGAGACATCCTTACTCTCGAGGCGGTGAAGCCTAAGAAGCGAGAGACCTCGCTCTGATACCAATTGAAAGGGAAATGGACGTCGCCTAGGGGGTGGGGTGAATAGGCGTTTTAAAATTATTACGGTCTAGGCTCAAATAAATGCGGAATAAAACTTAACGTTTAATTTATCAATCCAAAACCTATATCCACTAGTTTCACTAAGTGCACCAATAACCTATGCTAAGCAAGACAAGCAACAAGGTGATAGCAAGAAATAGTACTTCAAGCACGAAGGCTATCACAATGTAAATTGCATAGGTAAAGGGGTCGGTTGAGAGATAACCGATGGACGCGGAGACGATGATTTGTTTCCCGAAGTTCACTTCCAAAGAAGCTACGTCTCCATTGGAGAGGTGCGGGGGCACAATGTACTTCGAACGCCACAAATGGCTCACCTCGAGGTGTGGTGGCTCGATGCTCACCCAACGCCACACAAGGCCTCACCAAGGATGTGAAGCCACGCAACTCACCGACGCCACAAAAGGCTCACCCTATTCTCCCGTGAGCTCGCCACAAAGGCCTACTCACGTTCCACTATGAGACACTTGAGGGCGGTCACCAAACCCGTACAAGGCTTGGGGCAATCTCCACAACTCAATTGGAGGGCTCCCAAGAAACGCCACAAAGGCTCCACAATGCCACAAAAGGACAACAAGCTTGGGGAACCTCCACAACTCAATTGGAGCCCCAAGAACAATGCCACAAAGGCTACAAAAGCCACAAAAGGCAACAAGGCCACACAAGGCTACAAGACCACAAAAGGTCAACTATCCAACCACACAACCGTCTAGGGTTCCAAGAACCCAAGATAAACAATCCCAAGGGATTGAACTCACCGAATCTCCGAGGAGAACTCAAACCTATGCACCAAATGCAAGAGGCAAGTCCTTCACTCTCAAATTCCACCAAAGCTACAAAAGCTATTGGGGGAATAAGGGAGGAAGAACACAAGAGGAGAACACAAAACTCTCCAAGGTCTAGATCCCAAGGATTCCTTCACAAACAAGGGATTTTGCTTGGTGGGGCTTGTAGATCTAGATCTCCTCTCTCAAATCCCTCAAAAAGATGCAAGAATCATAGGAGGGGAAAGGGGAGAGGGCAAGCTCTTCAAGGTCAACAATGGAGGAGAGATAGAGAGAGCAAGAACCAAGAAGAACTAGTTAGGGCCGAAGGGGAAAGGGGAGCTCCTTTTAAAGGGCTCCCCGATCTTACCCGCTTATCGCGCGCATGCGGCAGGTAATTGGGGTGGGTGGCAATACTAGGTGGCACCCAATAACGGTTAGAAAACAGCGAGAGAAAGACCAAAACGCGAGCCTGGCGGTACTACCGCCATGAACAACCGTGTAAGAATGTCCTAGCGGTACTACCGCCTGAAATACCAACAGAAATACCGTCAAATAGCACAAACCAGGCAGAGAGAGTACTGAACCAAAATTGGGGTTGCCGAAATTAACACCGGTACTACCGGCGGCAAACTGCCTTGGCGGTACTACCGGTGGCCCGCCGGAACTACCGGTCAGGCAAAAACTTCAGAACTAGAACTGCCACAACTTTTGCATCCGAACTCCAAACGAGATGAAACCAATTTTGTTGGAAAGATAACGACGCGTAGAATTTTGTCGAAATATTGGGTATCACCAAGGGAGAAAATACCATGAATATATATGTGAGATACCTCCCAAGGTGTGGAGCCGGAAAACCTGCAAGATCAAAAACACAATAAGATATGCAAGGGAAATCCGTTTTTGATGAACTAGAGCTTGTTATGAAGATAACCACAAGCTCTAGATCCTCACATGGACAAGAACCAAACAACAACCAAGAAAGATGATGCTATGTATGCAAAGGTTTGAGCTCTCTCCGAAAGATACGAACGAGTCACCCACTCGAGAGCCCCTCTTGAAAGTACGGCTATCTATCCTAAACCCGGTCTCCCAACACTACAAGAACACTACAAGAGACCAGTAAAATAGAAACCCTATCAAGATCATACCTTTGCCTTGAGCATCCCACTTGAGCTTGATGTAGACGATCTTGTCACCTTCAAGATGGAACACCTTTCTTGATTGCACTTGCTTGCACTTGCTTGATGAAGTCTTGAGACATGCTCCCCCATACTCCATGGGGAAGCCTCTTCTTCGAACTTGACTTCATCATTCCATGATTGCCGAGGATGGCAAGCTTCAAGCATGAGATCTTCTAGAGATGACGCATCTTGAGCTTGCACTTCAATTCTTGATGATGTCTTGAAGATAGCCATGAGGAACTCCATCTTCTTCTTCTTCAAGACAAACTTGATCTTCTTCTTCTTCTTCTTCTTCTACTTGATTCCAATAGGCACAAAGCCCTTGGACGATGCTTCTTCTTTTTCATCCTTGAAACCAACACATGGTCCAAGCGATGCCAATGGACAAACCTACAAGTGAAACTCAATTTGCACATTAGTCCATAGGGATTATCATTAATTACCAAAACCACACATGGGGCATACATGCCCTTTCAATATCTTTCCATGGGCATGCTTCAAAAGTGAAGATCTCATATAGCCCATGATAGGATGCCATCAAGTAGTGATCGTCCAAGTTTGAGAAGGGAAAATTCAAGATAAGCATCTCGAGAAGATCATTTGCTTGAAGCTTGACGTCCATATTGGTGATAATGGACATGTGGAGACGTCAAGTTCAAGATAAGCATCTCGAGAAGATCATTTGCTTGAAGCTTGACGTCCATATTGGTCATAATGGACATGTGAATACATGTCTTAATAAATCTATCCTGTAGTGGTGTATGGTGGATCAAATTATGAGTCTTCACGAAGAAACAATGATCAAGTGATGCATTTCAGCTTTTATGGATGTTGAAGCATTGTCATCGAGATCAAGCGAGATGCGCAAGGCAAAGGTATGGCCTTGCTAGTTTTTTGCTTTTACCAGTCTCAATGTGGTTGTTGGGAGACCGGGTTATAGGATAGATAGCCACACTATCAAGAGGGTCTTTCTGTAGGGTATCTTGATCACATCATCTTAGGAAGCTCAATCATTTGCATACTTTGCATCTTCCTATTTTGTTTCTTCTTGGTGGTTCTCCATGTGAGGTTCTTGAGCTTGTTTCCAGCTCTTCAACAAGCCCAATTTCATCAAAAACGGAATTCGTATGCATCTTCTATGGCGTTTTCAAGTTTGAAGCTTTTACCGATTCTTCTTATAGGGAAGCTTCGTACCTTTATTCATTTGGTTATATCCTCCTTTATTGGACTATGATGTTTCTATGCACCATCTTGTAGAGCTTGTTGTCCTCATCAAAACAAGCCCAAGATCATCGAAATCGAAGTCCGGATGCAAAAGTTATTGTATTTTTTGTGAAGTCTGTTGGATCCTGGTTGTGGATGCGGTCCAGCCGGTTCCCACACCAGACGGTCCGGTGCCAACACCGGTAGACTGGCCCGTAGACCGGATTTCCTGGTTTTGCAACCGAGTCTATTCCGAGATGGCACACATAGACTTCCCGGTCTGTGAGCCGGTTCAACCGAACTTGAAACCGGGTCGTCCGGTCTATGAGCCGGTTCAATCGAAATTTAAACCGGGTTCTTGCAGATTTCTCCCAACGGCCATATTTGCTTTCCCCTATAAAAGGGGGTTCTTCCCCAACGCGTTTTGAGTCTTCTTGAGCTCGAAATTGACCTTCATTGATGACTCTATTGAGCTTGCTTCCTCCCCCTTCCCTCCTATGATTTGTGCATCTTTTTGAGGGCTTTGAAAGAGGATATCTAGATCTATAATCCCCACCAATTAATTCCTCCTCTAAGTGAGGGGAACCCATTGGATCTAGATCTTAAAGTTATTGGTTGTTTTTCACCATTGTTCTTCCTCTCTAATTCCTCCCTAGCACTAGTTGCTTTGGTGGGATTTGAGAGTGAGGGATTTGAACATCCTTGGTGTTATTGCTTTGCATTCTTGCATAAGTATTGAGCTATCCATTACAATTGTTTGAGTGAGAGACCGTGAGCTTGTTACTCTTGGAGGGTGACCTCCTAGTTAGCTTGGCGGTTGGTACCGCGGTGTCCTTTTCGTGTAAGATTGTGAAGAGTCCTGGCTTCTCCTTCGTGGAGCTTATGAAGTGGTTGTGGAGCTTCCCATATGCGGAGTGGAGGAAAAGCTAGGCATAAGTAAAGGGCCTATTCCTTCATGTGATAGACTCGGAGAACAAGGTGAGCTTTCGTGGTGTTGGGAGATCCTTCGTGAAATCCACACCTCTCCAACGTGACTTACCTTACTTGTAAGGAAACACGAGAATACATCTTTGTCTCCACGTGCCTCGGTTATCTCTATACCCGAGCTTACTTTTCTTGTGATAGCCATCGAGCTTGAAGTACTTATATCTTGCTTATCAATTATGGTATATTTATCTTATGCTATCTTGCTTATCTAAACTTGTTTTTGGTGCATTTAGTTGAGCCTAGTGTATTTAGGTTTTGTGATCGTAAAATAAATATTAGTTTAATTTCACATTCTATCAAGCCAAAACCGTAATAGTTTTGAATTGCCTATTCACCCCCTCTAGACGCCATCTCTATCCTTTCAATTCTTCATGTTCAAAACATCAGGTCGAGTTATGGAATAGGGAGTATATGGAATAGGAATACTCCTGATATTGCCGCTGTATTCATTGGTATATCCAGGCTACCGCCAATGGATGATAAATAAGGATCACCAGCTTTGTCTGGAAATGATAAAACCAGTCAGCTGATGCCACTGATTCAGAGATTTGTTCCCAAAAATTAGAGCTTACATTCGCTGAAGACATCGTGAACGTATCTGAATCCAGCACTAAGAAGGCAAGCAAACATAGTTCTTTCTAATTCATCTGCAACAGGTTTATCTAGCATGCCCTGAATTGGTTCGGAGAAAGACACTGTTCTTACATGACATGGTCGTGGAGAGGGATAATGGACTGATAACCATTGAGCGAACATAGTACATCAACTTTTTTTAGTTCTCCGGCCGGTGCCAAGCTAGCGTCTCCATGATTATATGAACTTGCCTCAGGTAGAGTCATCTGAACAAGAGCAAAACCGATGAAGCGGAAATTTGGTTCTGCCCATATACTATTATAGATTTAGATAGTGGTGAGTGCAGAACCAAAAAAATCATGTATTGCAGCTGTATTCTGCAAGCAGGTTAGGACCTTAGAATAAGATACTTGATAGGAAGACGAAGGTGCAAAAAGTCAGGAACACAACTGCATTACATTACACATTGATTGTTCTTCAACAACTTCGGCTGAACTAAATTTACACTGAAACTTCTAGCTAACTTATATAGACTAAAACAAAACTAGCATTGGGGCGGCACGGTGAACGAATATGCTAATACTTCTCCACTATTTTTTGGAATTGAGTGATACCTTCAAAAAGTGCAACGCCTCCTCTAGGCCGGCGCCGCCCCAAGTCTCTCCTCCACCAGCGCCGCCCTACCCAGAACTGCCCGCAGTTGCTCTTCCACCTCTAGTAGCACCGCACCTGGATGCTCCTCCACCTTCGGCCCAGCACCGTCCCTCGAGCTCCGCCCCAGGCTCCACCCATAGAACCACCTTCTCCACCTCAAGTGCCGAAAAAACAAGGTTGACTGGCACGACCTGGTCCTCCGGGAGAGACGAGGGAGTGAGGAGGTTGGAGCGAGCGGGAAAGGGAGAGATTGGGTGGAGGAGGAGGAGGAGAGGAGGTGGGGACTGGAGGAGGAGGTGGTGCAAGGGCGATATCCATTTCAAAGGACCCCACTCCATCTCAGTGACAATATCGATCTTGCACCTCTCAGCATCAAGATCACCCACAAGCGCCACTCAGCAAAAAATGCATAGTGTACGCCATGTCAACCAAAAAACCACACGCTCCTACAATGCACGACATAAAACATGTGACAACCAGATGAAGACGGCGCGGCGGGCCGTGCGTACCCTTCTAGTACATTTGATGTCCGAAATGAGTTTGAGTCTAGAGATGTCCTAAGACGTTCGGTCATCGACTAGAGTCACTGTGGCTTCGAATCAAAACAATATTTCCAGCAGCAAAGCTTGTGTGCTGGGAATTATGGAAAAAAAGAAACCGTCACATTTTTGATAAGAAGGAATTACCTGCAGCTGCTCTAGTGGAAAAAATTAAAGAGGAAGCCAACGCTTGGAGGTTAGCAGGTGCGCCATTGCCACTAGTAGAACAGGCGGGAGGAGCCCCTTTCGACCCAGGGTGATAAAATTTTGTATAAGTCTCCTTAGGTAAGCCTTTGACTTACCTAGCAATCTGTAAAACTCTCCGTCTATTGCAATGAAATACAACAGCTCTCTTGCTGTTATTCAAAAAAACTGTGGCTTCGAATCCTGTTTGAGATTCGTTTGCATCTCGGTTAAGCTTGAATCCGTGCACGGGTGAGCTTCCCCCACATCATGTCCTGCTGTGCCTGCCTTAGAGAATCTCCACTCGTGGCCCTCAAAGGCTTTCGCCGGCGTCAATTTTCGGCCCCAGCCGCATCCCCCAATTTGGTTTTGGTGTCGGCGCGCGCGCTCAATTTACTCGGCGCGCCCGAACGAAACCCAATTCCAAGGGAGGCTAGCGGGGGCGCCGGAGGGCAGGAAAAAGTTCGACGGGCCAGCCTTGTCGGCGACCTAGTTGAAATTATTTCCTTTTCCCACCAAAATTAGCGCCGGTTCCCTCCAAAATTAGCCCCGATCTCCCCCCTCCCCTCCCGCCTCGCCTCCCACTCCCGCCATTTCCCAGCAAAGAACATATCGCGTCACCATGCCACCGAAGAAGTACGTCGCTCCCTGCGCGACGGCAGTAGCGCCGCCGACGAAGAAGAGGGGCAAGCCGGAGAAGGAGCGGCCAGAGGGGATGACGAACGCGGAGTGGGAGTTCGACCTGCAGCACCGGCATGTCGAGAACGCCAGCCGCTAGCAGAGAGAGCTCAGGGCGAGAAAGAGGCGGGCCTCGGAGGCTCTGGCCACGGAGGTACTCATGGCGCAGAGAGCCGCCCACATGGCGGGCATGCCGAGCTTTCCCCCGCATGCGTGGGAGAGCCAAGGGAGCGTCTCATCGCCGTCGCCGTCTTCGGCAACAACCCAGGCTGGGCCGATGTCCCAGGACAGCCAAGGTACACCCAAGCTATCCGTGGACGACAAGGAGGAGGTGCGGGCACCCGTGCCGATGCCCGAGGCCGTGCCCGTGCCCGAGGAGGTGCCCGTGGTCAAGAAGAAGAAGAAGAACGGCGGCCGTGGCCCGAAGTGGAGCTCACGGGAGGACGAGTGCCTCACCGAGGCTTGGAAGTCGGTCAACATCGACACCTTCACCGGTGCGAACCAGAGCTCTGAGGCCTACTGGCTGCGCGTCAAGGCGGCGTACGACGAGCGGCGGCTCTTGGACCCCTACTTGAAGGACTTGTACCACGACCGCAACGACTCCGGCATGTCGCACCGCTGACACATGATCCAGCATGCTTGCAATAAGTGGCATGACGTCGTGGAGGAGGTGCGTCGTGTCCATGTTAGCGGCACCAACTTCGAGGACCAAGTAAGTGAACTCACCGTGTCCATTGTCCATCGTAGCCTAGTGTTTGGTTGCCAGCCATTGATCATGGCCATTTGTTCGTTGCATTGCATTGCTTTCGTAGATGCGCGCCATGATCATCGCCTATCGCGAGGACAACGACGACGTCGAGTTCAAGTTCATCCATGTGTTCACTAGGATCGAGATGTGCGACAAGTGGACCGAGACGCGCACGGCGCTCGCCAAGGGCAAGTACGACCCCGACGCGCCGCCAGCTCTCTCTCCTCGGGAGGCCGTCCGATCGGACAGAAGAAGGCCAAGACGGCTAGGGATGCCGCGCCGGCCATTGAGAAGCTGCACAACTCGATCATGGCCGTGCCGGTCGTCGATGTCGACACCGTCGTCTGATGCGCCGCTGTGCTTTGTGATGCCGGCGAGTGGAGATGCTCTTAGTTCGGACTTTTGGTGAACTGGGTGGCTCATCAATTCAATCCGGCGGGTTAGGTCGGCTCGCCGCTGGCCGGGTTGGAGTTCGCCAGGTCGGGGACGGGGGGCCCTGTCGGCCGGACCGCCGGAGGAAGGCAGGGAGTAGGGGGGGGGGGAGGGCGACGATGATTGGGGAGCTGGGGAGCGGGTGGGGCGACCGCCGACCGGGCGACGGCGATGGGGGTCTGTTGCGGCTACGCGAGACGGAGTCCTTTTTTTTCTTTTAGCTGGGCCGCATGTAGCAGTATGGGGGGGCCGAAACCTCTGATTATGTCTAATCACAGCTAACTAATAGCTACTAACAAAAAAAAATTGTTTTATGGCAGCGTACGACGATCATCGGCACGTGGACCCCTGGCTTCAACATAGCTCCGCCAGTGTATGGCAGCGTGCCTGACTGGCTGCTCCTGGACAACACGACATCAGGATAGGTCTTATCCGAAGCCATGGATACGCACCAGATGAAACGTAGGGGTTCACGTGCCGATGATCGTTCCTTATTATAGCTGTTTGTAGATAAAAGTAGACGGGTTAGATTCTCGAACCAACAAGGGTCGGTCCAAGACAAGATGATGCCGCCAGCGCGCTAAATAATGCGTTGTGAGCAGAACACTGGAGTTGGTGAATCAGATCAAGCACGAACCAGAAGTCAGCGTGCATGGCCCCTCCTGGTCCATGCGGCCAGCAGAGACGAGCTAGGCAGGGAGCGTCTCTAGCAGTGGGCTCACGTCACGTGGTAGCTATAGCTTGCTCCATGGTGGTGTGGCGCAGGCCTTGCTTTCCACTGAAGGCGACGTCCACTTAGCCGAAACAAGGGCCTACAGTAGTGCTGCTACACGGCGCGGCGCAGCACACAGGTCTGGAGCACTGCGCACAGTCGCGTACCCGCGGCGGAGGGAGCGTCTCTCCGAGCATTTCGGATCACGCCCGCCTTGGCGCCCGCAGGAAGGAACCGGGCTTGAAACCCTACTTGTCCACAACAAGGGAGGGCATGCATGTAGACGAGCAGTGCTTGTGCACAAGGGAAGGCACCGCGTTGTTCCCGTTTGCGTTTCGTTGTGGGTGTGCAGACGAGCAGTGTGTATGGGCCAGTGTCGCCAGGGTAGGAGGTTCTGCAGCTGGGCGCGCGCGTGCGTCCTGGCTACTGATCGAGTGATCTGATCGATGGTCCGGCAGGCACGCTGCACGCTGCACGCACGAGAGGAACCATGGCGCCGGCGGGGAGACACGAGACAGTGGAGTCCACGTGCCAATGATCGAACCATCTGTTTGCAGACAAAGTACGCCTGTTAGATTAGATCCTGGACTAACAAGGGCCGGTCCAAAACAAGATCCTGTTAGACAAAGTGCGTTTTACGCAGAACACATCACATGGAGTTGGTGAATAATCCGATAGAACGAAGCAGAAGTCAGCGTATGCAACCTGCGTTTGGGGTGCATGGCGTGGTCCAGTCCAGCGAGCAGCGGAGACGGGCGGTGCCGAGGACGCCGTCTCGTCACGTGGTAGCTATAGCGTGGTCCGTAGGAGACTGACCCATCATCGGCTGCATGTGGTGGTGCTGCTGCTGCAGGCCCTCCTTTTCTCTGCACCACGTCCACTTAGCCGAAACGAGGGCCTACACCACACGAGCACGGCCGCGCTGGACTCTGGAGCGTGGCAACAGTGGTGCATGCATGCAGCACGGTCACGTACAGAGGAAACAGCGTCCAAGGACCGTCGCTCGGATCGGATCAGATCACGCGCTCTCGGCTCTCGCGCGCGCGCAGGGAAGGACGGCACGCTCGCCGCTCGCCGGCCGTTGTTCCCGATAGCTCGTGCTCGTTGTGCGGACGGTGCAGCGCATGCAGCACGGGCCCGTGTTCCGGTCATCGATCTGCGGCTGCGCGCGTGCGTCCCGCTGATGATTCCGCACGCGCGTAAAGAAGGTACAGTTCGTGTCGCCGGCACGTACTGCGGCGAGCACCGCTGGTCGCTGGAGTACTGACCTGAGCGGACCGTGGGTGCGTGATCGCTGCCGGGGAGCGGAGGCCGGAGATCGAGGCGTCATTCATCCATCAAGAGGAGGAATATTACGTACTCATATTACTGGTCGGAGTGAGTGTTTGACAGGTCCTTAGCGGATCTGCATCAACCCGTGGCCTGCAGAGTACGTATTTTTAATAAGTTCGACATATTTAAAGGTATTGGATGGTTCTCAACTGAAAGAATATTGCACTACATTTAAAAAACTTTTACTTGGTCTGATATCAATAGTAAACCTGATATATGTGATGTTGAGTTAAATACACTTATTTCTAAGTTAAGAGTTATGAAATTCACTTTGCTAAATACATCAATGCCTGCTGGAGCTTTTTGAGTTTGTCAGGGAAGCAGATTATTATCCTAATATTTGTATCGCTTATCGGATCTTATTTACTATGCCCGTGACTGTTGCATCAGCTGAAATAAGCTTTTCAAAGTTGAAATTATTAAACTATTTGAGATCTATAATGTCTGAGAAGAGGTGAAATGGTTTGGCGACTCTATGCATCGAGAAGAAGGTAGTGGACGAGATTGATATTCATTCCATCATCACGGACTTTGCTTCTAGGAATTTTTAGAGAAAATTTTAAGATATATATAAACATTGTTATTTTTATATAAATATTATAGTTGAAAGTATACTTATAAGGAGCCTAATTTTTCAGTCCATCGTATTTGCAACAGAAAGAAACGGAGCCAGGTCACCTTCTCTTCTTTCCGTATGCAATCATGTACTGTATCCGGGTAGTACCGGGCTCTTCTTTCCTTGGTCAGTCGAATCTGGACCATCCAAAGATTCCAAACGTCTCGAGTTATTATGATCTGCCACTGTGAAGTCTGCAACCATCCTGAATTATCTGAGCTGATAGGAAATGCCGAAATGGGCGGCGAAGTGTGGGTGAGCGTTTTGGAGTTTGGGCTCCGTCCCGGTGGTTCCATGCATGCTCGTTGCGAAAAGAGTTCAATGAGGTGTGGGTGCGAAATTATACGGCGCGTAACTGCAGATATGAGTGTGACTGTGCGAGTAGTATGGCGCGGGATCAGCGCTCGGTAAGTGTTAGTCATAGTTGGACTATCATAGTAATATGCATATAATACTAGTCTATGATACTACCTCTTTAGTGGTTAGTATCATTTAGTAGTATCATAGTATCATTGTATTTAATTTTTTCTACAATCTCAATGCAATTATGTGTATGAGATGTATTCGTCATTAAATTACCTAGTTTCACGAGCTATGATACGATATCATATTATGATACTACTAACACCTCTCTCTTTATTAATTGTGTGTCACATCAGATTTTTATCAAGATAGCATGCATAATACTCCTTATAATACTCCCACTGACTAGCCTAGCCTAGTAGAGCAGAGCTAGTTATAATGCAGACTGCCCATTGAATGTGCTGTAGTGTATCGTAACATACACTGACACAAAAGATGGGCTAAATTCGGGTGCAAGCCTCTGTCGCGTGATCGCTGCCCCATTTGCATGTCGCGTGGCGGCCCTATGGGGAGGCCCGATTACGACCTCTTTGGCCCAATGGCAGTGGTCCAGTCCACAATGCATCACCACGCATTCGCGCAAGCACGCCGAACGCGCCAGCGAACTTTGTAGCCGCAAAAGCCTGATGCGTTCTCAAGCTGGAGGCACTCTCTCTATCCAAAAAAAAAAAAAACTTAAGGCAGTCGTTTCTGCCGCCCTATTACATAGAAATATAGAATAGAGGATAATGTTTTCCCATAAATGACGTTCTATTATTTACTGGCACGTTTACATATGTAGTTGCATTTCGTTTGTTTAAATATTGAGCTTGGTTGAACAAAAATATACACCATCTTATGTTACTCTTCACGTCGGTACTCTAGAAAAATAACCTGCTAAAATTTTCACCGCGATCATTGATATCAACTTCACCACATTATTAGAAGTTCGAATGCTTCTCTTCTTCCATTCCTAAAAGTTACTTTAATTTAAGCTACCATTATTTCGGAGGGTACACAATATCAAATATGAAAATCGTTAGGACTGCCCGTGACAATGTCTGTTCCTTCCACAACGGTAGTGGCGACTCCCATATCTAGTTCGCGATAGCACCATCCTGGCTAACTAAGTGGGCACCTCCACCCATTTCAAGCAGCTATTGTGACCCCCCTTCAACTCCCAACTAACATCGACAATATACATAAAAAAGTATGAATTTTCTATGTTATGAAAATACTATCGTTAATTAATTCACCATGGGGTATATTTCACAAACATGAAAAAACTACTGCAGATTTTTATTCAAAGTAGCCTTCAAATATGCACATTGGAGGTTGTCCAAATTTAGAAAATAAAAATGTTCAAGAATTGGGAGTACTATGTGTGATGTATGACAGCTTGACTTTGTTATGTAAGAGTTTCTTCTGTTGATCAATGAATGCTTATATTGTAGGGGTTCCGCGTATGAAAACAATAAACTTTACTCTACGTCCCTGAACCCCTGAAGCTGCCAGGACCTATCTATTAGTAATACAGTAACGGGAGAGGATTTTCACAAACTTACTCTTGAAGACCGAAAAGTGTTGTCAACGCTCAGGAGAGCGTGGTTGATGTAGACGAGCCAAAGCCGACCTCAAGGTCGTGATGAAGTCCTTGCGCTCCTTGGCTCCAACGACTTGAGTGCCTCAAGTGCGACACCTCGCGGGGAGTTACACACGTCCGGTGCCCGACGACTCCCGCTTTCCCGATCCAGCAGCAGTTGCGGAAGTAGAGCTCCCGGATTTGAATCCCGTAGCGCGACGGCGCTCCGCGGTGAAGATATCTCGCTCGCGCAGTCCAGACTTGGGACCACGGTCATGAGAGAGAGTGGGAGAGAGAAAATATCAATTGGAGGTCCTCCCAAAAGTGGGGAGACATTTATTGATTATTGGTGTATTTAAATTAGCCCAATACCCCCACTATATATAGGGGGAGCGGAGGTACTACCTCCCTCAAAGTCCCGGGGTGGGACTAAAGGAGAGGAGGGGGAGGGGTGGCCGCCGGCCACCCTAGTGGGCCCCATGCGGGGGGCTAGGCCTAGCCGGCCTCCCCCTTGGCCCCTCTCCCTCTCCCCTAATGGGCCCTCTCCCTCCGGAATTATACAACACTTTAGATGGTACTCTTATCTATTGTTATAAATGTATTCATCGAAACACTAGTGCACTCTGTGCAACTTTCGATGTCTTTGTTCACCTCGCTTCCTACTTGACTTTAATTGGTATCTATAGGAGTTTCCAACATATTCCCTTATAACATAACTCTTTATGCTTTAAGATATGTCATCCTTTATGGATTTGGAAAACATGTCTGCAGTTCTCTATTAGACACCGCGGACAAAACTTAGCTCAACGTTCTATAATTCAAACTTAATCACTTTCAAACGTTCTTTATTGGATCACATATTATGCTAAGTTATCATCATGGTTTCTAAGATAGAACCTATGTCTTAACACAGTGGATGATGATCATCCTTTTCTTTCTTTCAACCATTGATGTTAAACTTAATACTATTCTTAATTTGAGTTATTAAGGATCAGTTCCTTAATTAACTTCTATTCTGAAACCCCTTTCAGAATCCCTTAAGGAATACTACATAATATCATAATATACCTATTATCAACTTCTACATCTTATAAATCATTATTTATAAGTGTTTGCGCTTTCATTCTTAACATACTTAAGAATTACTCCTATAAGCTCCCACTCAAAATATGTTCCTACATATTTGAATTTGAGACTTATATTGCTCCCACTCAAAAATATGTCAATCACATATTGTTTCAGGAAGACTTTCATAGCTCCCACTCAATTTTATGCAAATTTGCATATCTCCTTAATATTTTGAACTACTTCAAAATCCTTTGATCAAATATCAAATTTGGAGATTTACTATGAGATATTAGTACTAGTACTAGTTTTAAATCCTCTAGACATTCAGCACACTTGAATCAAATTCATTTGAATTTGTCCAATACCTGACAAATTGTGCTTTTGTCATTTACCCCTTTTCCACTATGGCTTTGCAATCATTTGGGAAAATCCAAGTAACCCCTTTTACTTGTGAGATTCAGCAATGAATTGCTTTCTAATCTCAAGGGAAGTTTGTTTTTAGGATTTCTCATAATTTAGTTTACCATTATTTCCTTAGTAGTTCGTAGGCATTTCATATTCCAATAATCATGACAAATGATTCACAAATGTCTCCATACAAGATATGGATTACATTTTGAATCCTACTTCATGTAGTGAAAACATTAGTGGGGAAAACACAATGATCAATATCATTAATTCTTTCCTTCTGTGCAGAGAGTCGTTCAGGAACTTTGTTCGTCGTGCTTCTCAACACTCTGATGCAGGGTTTTGAATCCTCATCATGTTTTACACTATTTCCCATTTGCTCCATAATTAAGAAACATCACTAAAAGTGAGCTTTCTCAAGAATGCACCAAAATCTAAGCAATACGAATCTTGCTTTCCTTTTGGTTTCAGCTATGGGTTTTGTATTCAAAGTTTCTAATGAATACTCTACAAGGACTTATTCGCTATTGTTTTGGTTATATCGAATAACCCCAAAACCTTCACGAATTCAAATGGTTCACTACTTCTAATCAAGTGCTAACTATTTCTAAGCTAATGGTCTCTACATCTACACTTACAATGATTTATTTGGTGCCTTCTATTCAACCCCTTTGATATCTAATATCACATTGTGATGCTTTGCATTTTGACGTTTCAAAACGTTTTGCATTTCACAATTACTTTTATACCATTCTTATAAAGTTGAATTTCATTACTATTGATCAAATCATAGTAATTAGATTCTCTTTTATAATTATACCCATTGTTGATGAAACTCTTTGATCAAATCAAATAGTTTCATATTCATGTTTCCTTTGGTAAACTACTTTACACATTTAGACAACCATATAATGATAATTACCATTTTCGTCAAAACACAATACATCGAATATGTATTTACTTTTAACAATTCTTTGAACACTTTGTATTCAAGCAATACACGGTGTTCAAGTTATTTTGCCGAACTCAGGCATGATTTATATGTGATAAGAAATCGAATGACTTTCACATATTATCACATAACTTTTGAATTTAAACAATGTTTTTTCATTCATTAATGAACATATCATTAAGTTGAGTATTTTAAACAAGGCATTTTAATATTTTACAAATGTTCATGTATTATCAATTAGTTTCAAACAACAAGGATAATTCACAAGTAATCAAACAAGATATGAACACGAATAGAAATCATTCATAAAAGAAGAACAACTGTTTGTTACAAACTCATATGAATAACCGTCTCACGAAGTGTGAGACACACTAAAGAAGTTCACAATCTCTTGATTACAAAAATCATCCTAAAATATAAACTAAGTGATAAATGTTGAGGGAGAGCGCCATTGGCCATCATCATCATGCTCGCCATCAGCACGCAACGTCACCTCCTCTCCAGCAAGCACCTTTCATGCAGAAGGACCTGTTTTCAGCAAAACAGAACAAGTATCAGATATACTTAACACTGCAATGTGTTTGCAATTATAACATTTATAAAACTGTATATCAAATATATACCTTTGTCGTTGATGACCTGAGCGACATCTGGTTCAACCAACACATTCCTGAGATGTGTCATGAACCGGTGGAACTCCATTGTTTCCGCGTCGCCCCTCATTACGCAAGTCCTGACTTGTACTTGGTAGCAGCGACCGCAACACATCAGCGTTTGCAAAAGAGCCCGTAATCCAGACGTCCAGGAAGTATGCAGGCCTCATGTACACATCATGCATGTGCTCCAAGTGGTCGTCCAGTGATGAGTTCTCCTCCATCTTAATGGAGAGGAAGTCTCCCATCAGCTTATGCTCCCAAATGTGTGTCCGCTCCACGAAATGTGTCCTAAGCTATAGCATTATCGAACGAGGGTTGAAATCACCCACAAAAGGCCATAGCTCGTCCACCATTCCGAAACGCATCACAACTGAAATATAGGAGGCTATCTCACGACGGAGATAGCGGTCTTTCCACTCCTCTGGGGTCTCAAGGTCAGTGGGCTGATCGAAATCCATCCCGTCGAGTATGTAGTCGACCAGGTCATTCTCGCTAAGGAGAACATGGAGACTGGCAACCCATATGGAGAAGTTCGATCCATCTAATCTGAGCTTCTCTCCTTCTAACCAATCAATTGTCAACACGAAAGGTCCCATCTACATTTATAATTGCAAAAGGAATTCAGACTAAGTTTATAATTAAATGAGTTAATGATAACTCCACTCAGAAACACCTATCCCCAAAAGGGTTCCTAGTGATAACACGACCCCTATCAGCCACATCTCCCCCGATCATCACGGCCATCAATGTGGGTTCAAGGATGGACGCTAAACGTCGGTCACATCATTCATGCGACTCGTGCTCGATCTTTCGACCATCCACGTTCCGAGGCCATGTCTGTACATGCTAGGCTCGCTAACTCAACCTTAGTGTTTTCGCTGTGCAACATGGCTTACACCCACTGTATGCGAACGTAGATATGTCTGACACCCGATCATCATGGCCTGCCTCATACCGGAGAACTTTCTTTGTTGTGCACACTAAGGGGGAACACAATCGTTAGTAATTTTAACAGGGATCATCTTATTTGGCTACCGTCGAGTATCTAATACTAGCACACAATAAGATATACAAACAATAACATTGAATGTAAATGCTATGTGATATGGTCCTTCACGTCGTGATCTCCATCCGCCGTCACCGGGTTCTGGCGCCAGGGTTCCAGCGACGTAGACACCAGGGCACCGGTGTCATTCCGGCGTGGTAGTCCGTCACCTCCGTGACTATCTACTACTACGTAAAAAAAGGTAATCACTTTACCTTTGCCACAACCATATCACAAAGCAACGCCCCCCTGCAAAACAAAGTTAGACGCCTCTACTTTATCTTTGCATCTTTTACGTGGCTGATCGGGCTTTCACACAAGAACCATTCTTACCTACGAACTTTTAGCACAACATTGATCAAGTAGTTGTCTCTACTACACCCCTTTCGGGGCCCTCCGTTGTAAATGGTATACCAACTAATGCGAGAAAGACAGACACCCCCCTAAGCCACTTTATACGGTACAAGCCGTATGTCAAGCATGGACCAGTCTCGCGAATGAACGCGTAAAGTCAGTTGGGGGCCGCTTCATCAAGCATTACTGCGGTATACACAAGTACACGTGGGAGGGTAACAACTAAAATATCGACGCCCACACGCTACATCTCGTGTGTTCTATCCGTACTAGCATTACTACGTATAGATCTACCTCTGGTACCACTGTAGGGGTTCCGCGTATGAAAACAATAAATTTTACTCTACGCCTCTAAACCCCTGAAGCTGCCAGGACCTATCTATTAGTAATACAGTAACGGAGGGGCTTTTCACGAACTTACCCTTGAAGACCGAAAATCATTGTCAACGCTCAGGAGAGTGTGGTTGATGTAGACAAGCCGAAGCCGACCTCAAGGTCGTGATGAAGTCCTTGCGCTCCTTGGCTCCAACGACTTGAGTGCCTCAAGTGCGACATCTCGCGGGGAGTTATACACGTTTGGTGCCTGACGATGACTCCCGCTTCCCTGATCCAGCAGCAGTTGTGGAAGTAGAGCTCCCGGATCTGAATCCCGCAGCGCGACGGCGCTCCGCGGTGAAGATGTCTCTCGCTCGCGTAGTCTAGAGTTGGGACCACGGTCACGAGAGAGAGAGAGAAAATATCAATTGGAGGTCCTCCCAAAAGTGGGGAGACCTTTATTGATTATTGGTTTATTTAAATTGGCCAAATACCACGACTATATATAGGGGGAGGAGAGGTACTACCTCCCTCAAAGTCCCGGGGTGGGACTAAAGGAGAGGAGGGGGAGGGGTGGCCACCGGCCACCCTAGTGGGCCCCGCGTAGGGGGGCTAGGCCCAGCCGACCTCCCCCTTGGCCCCTCTCCCTCTCTCCTTTCCCCTAATGGGCCCTCTCTCTCCGGAATTGGCCCATTAAGCATTTGACCATTAAAATTGATTTTCTCTTTATTTAAATAATTATGAATAAATGACTAAACCAACATTTAACATTCATTCACACATTATTCAAACTCCGTGGCTATGGAACACCTTCCACCTCCACTCCGGACATCCTCCGGACTTATCGAAACCCTTCCGGTTTTCTCCCTACTCTTCTTCGGTGATTCCACCGATCTTATAAACACTCTCTAAGCATCATCAAGCCCTTAAGAGTGATACCCCACGGTTCGGGAACACTCCAGACATGGTCAGGACACTCCCGCACCAATGATCGGCAGAGGAACCTGGATGGCCATGTGACCCCTGTGCATTCCACGAAGATCTTTCGTCGTTTGAACCGGGACAGTCGTGTCTTATTCCCTTTGTCACTCGATACTTGCATTGACCGAGATCTGATAAATGACATCACCATGTCATGTTCAATCTTGTTATTGAACAATGCCGCTTGACTCGTTCCGACAAGTGATATCCCCGTGATCAAATCACATGCTGCGCAGCTATTGGATATAACCTCTCTGAGTGGGCCCTTGAGTATCTTCCCGTCACATGGACGGACAAATGCCGCTCTTGACATATATTGCCTCTACGATTTCCTCCGAATACCTGAACACACCTTTATAACCACCGTATTACCAGATGGCGTTTGATGCTATCAAAGCATTCTCGGGAGACAGTGATTGATATAGCCTCACGGTCTAAGGAATAGTCTACAAGGATCCATTTCTAATCATTGTAACTTGAACTTCATGACATGATCGGGTCACGATGTTTAGGTTGGGTATTGGTTCATCATCTCATTCCCAGAATGAGATGACCTCATTTCCAACTGGCATAAATGCCACATGATCAGGAAACTTGATCATCTGTTGACCAATGAACCAGTGACTAGAGTTTCACTGGGAACCCCTGGTTGTTTGTATATCACATGTGTATTGATGTTTCCACTCAATACAGTTATAGCATGATATAAAACTTAATCATAAACTATATGAAATATGATAATAGTCCTTACTAGTATTTGACTCTAGGGCATATTTCCAACAGTCTCCCACTTGCACTAGAGTACAAATACACTAGCTGCATTTGTTCTCAATCATTGGCACCATATACCCGGTACCCTGAACATGCTTGCTTATGGAAGAGGTTGAGTCTTGGGTTTGTACTTTACAGTCCTAAATCCTTTGCAACTTACTAATGTCACCTTAATTGACATTAATACTTTATCATCACATGATAGCATCTGTGTGTATGCATCGTTGCTATGGCAGTCGAACGAGGCCTGATTCCAGGAGTCTACAGTGACGTTAGATCAACCTCGACGGCTTTCTCATGGGCACTGTGCCCTGGGACACATCATTCTACGTTAAAAGCAAACTAGCCCCAACATAACATTATACAACACTTTAGATGGTACTCTTATCTATTGTTATAAATGTATTCATCGAAACACTAGTGCACTCTGTGCAACTTTTGATGTCTTTGTTTACCTCGCTTCCTACTTGACTTTAATTGGTCTGTGAAATATGATAACAGTCCTTACTACTATTTGACTCTAGGGCATATTTCCAACATATATATTACTGAATATTCGTACTTGCATCGAGTTGGAAATTCTCCTATCATTTTCTCGATAAAATATTATTACTTGCAAGGTAGAACAAAGCAGACACTTAAAATTTAAAAAATACAACCAACTATAAATTATGAATTTAATATTTTTACATGTGTCTAGTGAAGAGCATCTTCCTACCGCTTTTTAGGCACTGGCGGAGCTAGCGTACAATTTGAGCTAGGAGGGGGCAAAACTGAAAATATGGATGTTGGGGGTGGGCAGATTACTCTATTTCTTCACATCCAAGTCCCCACTCAAAAATTTCTTCACTAATTCTTCAAAGTCTGGGGGCAGTCCCCCCCGGCCGACATACACATAGCTCCACCACTGCTTTTAGGTGTGCCATTAGGACAAAGTGGACACCTTGAAATTAAAAACACAACTGACTCAGTGATGGATGGTGATTTAGAGCAGATATTACATCTGATTTGTATGATATAGTATATAACACTCATGTTGGGTAGTACTATTAGTAATGTTTTTGATTTACACGAAATAGTACTATATTTGTACAACATCAGAGATCTTAAGGACATTGGAATGAACATGGCATGTGACTACTCTTGAAGTTTCCAACAGCTACAAAACTGCAGGTCCACGGATGGCAAAGTTGGCTGACGAATACCAGGAACTTGAGTCGTAGGATTCAACAAGTTGTGACATGATGAGCGGAAGATACCAAGCCCCTCTTACCAATGAACGTTGGAGGGGGGGGCAAAACGGAAAAGATGGATGTTGGGGGGGGGGCAAAACTGTCTTACATCTGTTATATGCGAACATAGAGTCTATCACACCCGATCATCACATGGTGTCTCGAAACGACGAACTTTCATAACGGTGCATATTTAAGGAGAACACATTTTTATCTTAATATTTAAATGAGGGATCATCTTATAATGCTACTAAAGCGCCATACAAGCAATATAAGATGCAAACAAACATCATATATAAAAAGTGATTTGATATGGTCCTTGCACTTTGATCATTATTTGGTGCATCGTGGTATGATCTTCATCATTCCTATATGTGTAAAGCCAAGGTCTATGGAATTTACACTTTACTATGTTATAATTTTCAAGAGTGTCAAAACATACTAGAAATTATAACATTACCATATCATGACACTTTCCCAGCAAAAACTAAACTAGATGCCTCTAATTTATCAAATGCAAGTTTTACGTAGCTTAAGGCTTTTGAATATAGAATTGTTCTTACCTACGAACATGGAACCATAACAATGATAATCGAATTATTAGTAACTCGTTGTAAATCAGATATTGACTATAGTAGGAGAGACAGACATCCGCTAGCCACTTATGCAAAACTAGTTGCATGGCAAGCGTGGAATAGGTCTCATGTGCGAGGACATGTAAAGTTAGTCGAGGCGCTTCATCCCACTATGCCACCAATATCCAAAATACATAGAAGATGCAATAGCATAATCATCAGCATCCACATAATCATATGTGTTCTACCCGTGTAAAGTATCTACGCATAGATCAGGCTCTGATGCCACTGTTGGGTTTGCAGCATAGAAAACAAAAAAATTCCTACGATGTGAACAACTAAGCACCAAGATCTATCGACCTAGATACAATCAATGGGTGGATATACATCCATAGAGAACTTACCCTCAAAGAGCGACAAAGCGTTATGCGATTGAACTTGTGGATGATGTAGTCGTTCGCTTGTCGATCTCAAGATCATGAGGAAGTCTAGCACCACAACTCAGAAGTGCATCCGTGATCGCACACACTTCTGGTCCTCCAACAACCTCCGCATCCTCGCTCCTGCAAAGTGGCGGAAGCAGCAACTCCTTTCATACAAAGCTACCGGGAATATGTACTTTGCTAATCTGAAGTGAGGGGAGGAGAGAGATCCTTCACGAAGAGGTGTGAAGTGAGAGGAGGAGGAGGCCTTTTATAGGGGGAGGGGCAGACCCTCCCATGGACGGCGACCAAGGTGGTGCCCCCACCTCTCCCTTCATTCATGTGAGTGGAGCTTTCACTTACATAAACTTCCTCCACTCACACTTCCACTCACATGCATTAATTTTCCACCAAATTTAATGCATCTCTTATTTAATAAAACTTTTTTATTTATTTTATTCAGAATTTTGTTAATTACTTTAATTAACAGACATTCACATAAAACTCCTACAACATTTCGATATCACATGCAGAACCAATTTCAGCAATTTCACCAGAAAAAATTTCGGTGTCCATCGAAATAATTACAATGCTTTCATAATCTTTCTCTGAAACATATTTGCTCTAAATAGTGTTGGTATGCCTTAAGTGTGTCACCCTACAATTCACGAATAATGCAGACATGATCGAGACCCCTCTCCGATCAATAATCAACAACGGGACCTGGTGATCCGTACTAACTCCCACACATTTAACGATGACTTCAGTGATCACGAGAATGTTCAATGTTTGTAACTAAATCCCTTTGTCTCGCGATATATTTCATGTCCGATATTCGATCATCGGTATCAACATACCTAGTTTGATTTCGTTACCGACAAGTACTCTTTTCTCGTTCCCGTGATATAACATTCTACTGATCTTATCACTTACTTGCAAGCTATGCCAATGTGATATCACCGAGAGGGCCCAGAGTATATCTCTCTGTCATTGGGATGGACAAATCCCACTCTTGATCCATGAGCCTCTACATAACACTTTTGGAGTATCTGAACCCACCTTTATTATCACCCTATTACGGTTGACGTTTGATATATCCAGTTACTCTTTCGGTATTAGTGATTGACATGATCTCATGGTCTAAGGACTAAAGTTTATTTGTATGATGTTATAGCAATGTAAACATAATGACTTTGATCGTATTACTATACTTCGGATGAATGTCCCATCATTCCACCAATGTTGTGATCTCGTTATTAACAACATCCAATGTCCATGATCAGAAAACCTTGATCATCTTGTTAATGAACGAGCTAGTTTATATGTGAGTCATAACTAGGAACTCTTTATTTGTTTATTAAACACACATGTATTAACATTTCCAATTAATACATTTATAGCATGCAAAATAAATAAATATCATATACTTGGAATAAGATAATAACAACTTTATTATTGCCTCTTGGGCATATTCCCTTCAGCGGGGGTGCAGGTTTTCAAGTGGGGCAATGCCTGGGAGATGTGTGGGGTGCAGGTGGTCGGATTTTTCCGTTGGTCCAGCTCCAGGATAGGGAGAGGGTAACAGACAGGGGTGGCACTAATGCCTTATAACATGTCAAGATTTTACATGAGCTTCTCCCTTCATCCAAATATTGTAGTGTTATAGTACCATAACCATAGAGGGATGAGTGGGTGCTATGGTGGTGAAAGAGAGAGTTTTGGTGGTCACTATTTTTATGGAGGGAGAGATATGCTCATATATCTTCATATTATTATTTTGATTTTTTTATAAAATTTGGTGATCTTGAGTATGATGTGGACACAAGTAGAAGAGGATGGAAGGTAGTGGTGAGTTGGTGGTCAAGGAATTGGTTTTCATTTAAATTCCACACAAAAAACTAGAGTTGGAATGGCATAAGTGTTCTAGGGTCGTAACATCGTCATACCACCAAAACCATGTTGGATTATGAAGCGTATGGCTCCATTTGGATCATGTGATAGATAATTTGATAGAACACATGTTGTAGATTATAATGGTGCCAAGATTTGGTCCAGAATAGGTATGGGTGAATATAACTGAAGGGCCAAACTTAGTTGTTTTTAAGGATGTCAAAACAGATTATGGTTTACGAAGTACAAGGCTCCAATTGGAACAACGAGAGTATGGGCTAATAGGTTAGTCTGAGCAGATCCCAAACATGCAAAGAATTGATCCATAGATGGTTGGAGGAGTTGGGAGGTTCTGCCAAAGTTGGCATCTTGAATTAGGGGACATAACAGATTATTTTCTTGACTACAAAACCATTAAGGACAAGTGGGTCTAGAAAGGATATGGTCAAGGGCAAGAGTGTAATTTGCAAGTACACATGATGGTGTACAAGATGGTTCAGGTGCATTTTCAATAATTACCATGGATTAATATAGATAGAGACTCAAAGGTGGGATCTGGATAATAGATTTAGACTTGGTCAAATTTTGACTATTTTAGGGTTTTGACTAGGGTACATGATCTAGTGGCCTGTCTACCATAGCCGGCAAATTCTTACTGATCCGGCTACCGTGTGATAGCTGGCCTGTCTTGCCCTGTCCGGCTGCACCTGGTCAGCTGGACGTTATCCGATTGCTTGGTTTCTTGTCTGGTTGGGGTACCTGGGGATCATCCCCCTGACACTAGCCCCCGAGCGCGTGTGGATTCCGCCCTTGGGCGAAATGTGCGCGCGCTCCCTCTTGGTTTTAAATTTGTGTCCGGCTATGCCTGGTGGTTGCGCTACCCGTGACGCTGCTGTCGACGCTGTACACGCGACGCCATCATCATTGCGGCGGCAGCGTAACGCCTGCCGTGACGTCGCCTCGGGAAGCCGCTGCCCGGCGCTTCGGTTCTCGCTCCGGGATCTTCTGCGCGTCCCACCTTGGCACACATGATCTGGGCGACGGTTGGGGTGAGGGTCGTCCGGATGCGCGACACGTGGCGTTGTTGACGGTTGCGCTTCCGGCCCTTTAAAGGGACGTCGCGAGGCGATTTCCTTCGCTTCTCCCGCTGCAGTTTCTCCTTCCCGGCGCTTGCCCTTTGCGCTTGCTCGCTATCGCCGTAGCGCCATGCGCTTCGCTTTCGTCGGGCGGGCTATCCTCCTTTGCCCGGCATCCTGTCAGCCGGAGATGGCAGCCGACCGCGGAGGTTGGTGTGGCTCCTCGCGAGGACCACATCAATCTTCGCGCCACTCGTGTTCTCCCGTCGAAGGAGGAGGTGGCGGTGCGGTTGGCGGCGGCGGGAGAGGTGTCGCCGCACCCGGCGGAGGGGGAGCGCGTCATCTTCCTCTCTCATCTGGCACGCGGGTTCACCTTGCTGGTGCACCCCTTCTTCCTGACGTTTCTGGCGTTCTTCGATCTCCGCCTCCACCATCTCGGCGCCAACGCAATCGGGACGTTGGAGCACTTCATGGCTTTCTATGAGAGCTACCTCGGGATCCAGCCGGATCTCGGGCTCTTCTCTCGGCTCTTCCGAGTCTGGCCGCAGGTGCAGTACACGAAGGGGCCGCTAGTCGTCTGCGGCGGCGCCTCCATCTACTCCCGTGCCTAATCCGGCTACCCCAAGTTCTTGCTTCAGGACACGTGGCGCGTCATCATTGCACTGCGGCGGGCAGCGTAACGCCCGTCGCACGTCGCCTCGGGAAGCCGCTGCCCGGCGCTTCGGTTCTCGCTCCGGGATCTTCTACGCGTCCCACCTTGGCACACATGATCTGGGCGACGGTTGGGGTGAGGGTCGTCCGGATGCGCGACACGTGGCGTTGTTGACGGTTGCGCTTCCGGCCCTTTAAAGGGACGTCGCGGGGGAGGCAGTTCCCTTCCTTCGCTCCCCGCTGTAGTTTCTCCTTCCCCAGTGCGCTCTTGCCCTTTGCGCCCTTGCTCTGCTATCTCCGTAGCCAGCTTCGCTCGCCGCTTTTAAATCGGCGTGATGCGAATACCTCCTCGCCGCCGCTACCCTGTCAGCCGGAGATGGCAGCCGACCGCGGAGGTTGGTGTGGCTCCTCCGTCACGGAGGACCACATCCAGAAGTACTGCGCCACTCGTGTTCTCCCGTCGAAGGAGGAGGTGGCGGTGCGGTTGGCGGCGGCGGGAGAGGTGTCGCCGCACCCGGCGGAGGGGGAGCGCGTCATCTTCCTCTCTCATCTGGCACGCGGGTTCACCTTGCTGGTGCACCCCTTCTTCCTGACGTTTCTGGCGTTCTTCGATCTCCGCCTCCACCATCTCGGCGCCAACGCAATCGGGACGTTGGAGCACTTCATGGCTTTCTATGAGAGCTACCTCGGGATCCAGCCGGATCTCGGGCTCTTCTCTCGGCTCTTCCGAGTCCGCCGCAGGTAGTGCGATACGAAGGGCGCTAGTCGTTCTTGGCGCCTCCATCTACTCCCGTGCCTAATCCGGCTACCCCAAGTTCTTGCTTCAGGACACGGTACGGCTGTGGCAGCAGTCGTACTTCTATGTCAAGAACATCACCAACATCGACCGGATCAATCTTCCGGCTTTCCAGGATGTCGAGTCCAGCCGGCAGAACTGGGAGCTGAAGATCCATGGTGACAAGGCGGAGACGGACACGATGCTGCAGCGCATGCGCTCCCTCGTCACCTGCCGACTAACCGGCCTGGACATCACCCTCAGTTGGATGTCCCGGCTGATGATGTCGTTGTAGCAGCGGGCACACAAAATGTGCTACTACTCCGGCCGGTTGGACCCGACCCGGCTGTCGCGCCGCGATCCCCGCTACCACAACCTGAAGGAGTGAGTGTGGACGATCACCAAGGAGCGACTGCCGAAGAACTAGAAGTTCAGTCTGGCGCCCTACAGCCGGGAGAACCGCGCGCCCCGGGTAAGTTCTTCTAGCCGGAAACTTCATTTGTTCTTCCTGCATTTTTCTTGTTCTGTCCGGCTGACTTCTTGTATTCGGCAGATCTTCGCTTGCATCCTTCGCGAGGAGGGTGAGGCTCCCCTTGAGGAGTTCAGCCCTGACTTGCTCGAGCCGCGTGCTCGGCGGTCTGGCGAGAAGTCGGACGGGGATGGCGATGCCTTTCCCAGCCGAAATGACGAGCCGGCTGTCGACCCCCACGCGGAGGTTCACGAGGAGGAGGAGGCCCACGCCAACCATCGATCCGGCGACGCGCTCCGCGACGGACGGCGAGGCAGGCGGGAGCGGCTCCAGCCGTTCCAGCTCCCGCCGGCCTGCAACGGAGGAGCCGGCTCCCAAGAGGAGCCGGTCCAGCACCCTGCCGCCGAGCCGCCTTGGCCGGAAGAAGGGGCTGCCTCCAATTGTGCCGAGGTACGTCCCTTCTCCCCTTTCCTTTCGGTGTTTTCTGCGTGCTTCTTTTTTCTTCCTTCCTGACTTTGGTTTATTTGCCTTTGCCTTCTTCTCCTTCCTCTTAGCATGTTGGTTTCTTTTGGAGCCGCGAGCCCGGCTCGAGCTCCAACCGGGTCGCCGCCCCATTCTCCGACTGCATCAGCCAGCACCCCTCCTTCTTCCGAAGTGCCGCCACTGTCTCCCCCTCGAGCTGAACCGGCTGCCCCAGCCGGATCGGGGGGTCCTCAGCCGAAGGCGGAGTCCTCGCAGCTGGATGGCCCTTCCACGGGTGCGTGGGGGGGCGCTGCCGGCAAGGAGCTCGTAGTTGTCGGCGATGACAATTCCGACGAGGAGCCGGGGGAGGAGTGGAGGATGGCGGTGGTTGTCGCGAAGGAATCCTTGTCCGCCAACACCGTGGATGACGACGCCTCCTCCGCCGCCTCGCTGACGGACCTCGCCGCCACCCTTGAACTGGTGGTGAAGGAGATCCATTCTGGAGGCCGCATGCAGTGGAACGGACCACAGGCGAAGCTTGCTGCTACCAACGGGACCTCCCAGAGTAAGTTTGCTTCGTCCGTCTTGCTCTCTCTCTTTTTTTTACTGATAGTCGGTTTGGTTGCAGCCATCCTTGTGTGCACTCAGCACGAGATAGATCGCTTGAAGAAAGCGAACGACCGACTGAGCAAGTCCAATTCTACTCTGCGTCTGCAGAATAATGATTGGCACGCGAGGGTAGACGACTTGGAGGCCACCATCAAGGAGCACGACGCCTCCCTCGCCAGCCGGATCGAGGCCTTCAACCTTCTCGGGGCCTAGAACAAGGACCAAGAGAAGGAGATCAAACAGCTGGCAGCGAAGGAGAAGGCTCTGGTGGAGGAGCTGATAGGTTGGCCACACGGCTAAGGGTAAGTTCCCCCTTTTCCGCCTTCTTTTCTTTCCGGATCCGGTAGCCGGATCTGACTCTCTTTTCTGACAGCTTTTTATCCTGGCATAGACCTGCTGGCCTACAACCGGCTACAGGAGAACTGGCTGGGAGCACAGCAGATGGCTCAGGAGCTCGTCGTCCTGCTTGGTGAAGAGGCTGCCAAGAGCAGGACATCTTCTCCTTCATGTGGCCGGAGGCTCCGGTTGGCTGCGAGGGTGGGAGAGGTGCATTGCGTGCGGCTGCGGTGGACTTAGCAGGCGGAGAGAGCCGGCTCTCGGCTCATGCTCTCCTGGTACAAGGACGCCCGCGTCGAGAAGATCGACGGAGGCTTCCGTGCCAGCGCCGACCTTGCTGCCATCCACCAAGCCCATCCGGAGCTCCGCGGTTCTGCCATCAAGATCGCCGACTACGTGGACCCCGACAAGGTGCTCACTGACTCGGAGTCCGTCAGCACTCCTGATGCGGAAGGCCCGATGCCGCCGCCTGCGGGTGCAGGAACCGGGTCGAGCTCCGTGCCTCCTCCTCCGCCCGAAGCCTCTGCCGGTCAAGATGCTCCTGACGGCAAGGGTCCTGCCGCTTAGCTACTGCCTCAGGATGCCGGGTGTATTTGTCTTGCTTTTGTTATGTGTGAAACTTGTCTGTCTGTACCAGCTATCTCTGATGTCGGGTAACTTATGGGAGCTTCGCCTTCTTTTTGTTTGTTAATATTGAACTCTTGAGTTTCCTTTAACTTGTGCGCTTCGAGTTTTCTTTCAACATTTATCCGGCTTACTTCATCTGGCTTCACACCTTTAGCCGGAGGAACTTCATCTCCAGTGGGGGCGCGCTAGCGCACCCACTGGGTGTAGCCCCCGAGATTCGTAGTAGCTCGCGCAGCCAGGTGCTTCAAATCTTCGTTCTTTTTCTTACGTCTTCTAACTTTATCCGACTACACTCGTCTTAGTCGGCTGCTTTTATTTGGCTGAATGCCTTGGTAGGAAACTAACATTCAGAGGCGTGAAGCGGCCACTTCCACCGGTGTAACCAGATTTGGAGTAATGGCGCGAGCGATGATTCGAATCTTCCTTGTCTTATCTTGCTCCTGCCCTTGCCCTCACCTGGGCTCCAAACGGCCGGCTAAACGCCCTTAGCCGGTCAGGAACTACAGGATTCCACTGGGGGCGCCGAACTGGTGTGTAAATTTGATTGAGGCGCTTGATGAAGGCAAGGACTTCGAATCTTCTTCCCTTTTCCTGGATTCTGACTCGAGGTAGTCGAGCAAGAATATACATATACATACACATACATCCTCACAGGTTAATAGGTTAGTCTGTCAAATTGTAGCCGGAAAACGGCTTGTTTTTTCGAAAACTGGCTTGTGCCTCTCCAGACACTTGGTCGCTTTCCCGTGTGCTCTGCTATTTTCGCTGCGTCCTTGCCGGGCAGCCGGGCTATGGTCTGCAGCCGGAATCGAAGGGAGCTGACAGTACATTGTGCACGGTACTAACGGCTTAGTAGCCGGATTGGTTCGAGCTAGTTGCAAGACCGGAACGCCCGGTCTGTCGCGTCTCCTCCATGTTTTTCGTGTGGGATGCCTCGGGCTTTTGCTCTTGCTAGCCGGACAACCGGTTGCTGTCTATAGCTGAGACGAAGAGTGGGCCTTTGACATCATCGCACACTACTTAGTCGGTTTGTTGACTTAGCAGGCCGGGCCAGCCGGTGAGCCCCCGGGTAGGGGTTGCCGGAGCCGGAAAATCAGAACCGGAAAATCAGATGCGAAAACACATTTCTAGCAAAGAGCCCCCGAGATTCTCGTAGGGGTTCGCATTTTCATTCATAGGGTTTGTGGGATACATACACTGTCTAGCGACTAGGTGTAAAACGGGCGCAGCAGGGCCACGTTCCAGGGACGCTCAGTTTCCTCGTCTGATTTGTCCATCTTGTTCTTGCACGGCTGCTGCGCGTCAATGAGGTAATAGGAGTCGTTGGGCAGCGCCCGGATGATGACGAAGGGGCCCTCCCATGGTGGCGATAACTTGTGCATGCCCTTCGTGTCTTGCACCAGCCGGAGAACCAGGTCGCCCTCGCGAAACGCGACTAGGCGGATCCGGCTTGAATGGTAGCGACATAGTCGCTGCTGGTACAGGGCTGACCTGGACAGAGCCAGCTCACGGGCCTCCTCCAGGAGGTCCACTTCGTCCTCCCGCGCCTCCTGGTTGGACTTTTCGTCGTATAGGAGCTTGCGCGGTGGGTCAAATTCGATGTCCGCAGAGAGGACGGCTTCCGATCCGTAGACCAGGAAGAACGGTGTGTAGCCGGTTGATCTATTCGGCGTGGTGCGGAGGCTCCACAACACAGCCGGAAGCTCCTCGATCCAGCATCCGGGGGACCGCTCCAATGGTTCCATGAGACGCGGCTTGATACCAGCTAGCACCAAGCCGTTTGCCCTTTCCACTTGCCCGTTGGACTGTGGGTGCGCGACGGAGGCGAGGTCCAGCCGGATGCCCTTGTTGCTGCAGAACCGGGCGAAGGACCCCTTGGTCAAGTTTGTGCCGTTGTCGGTGATGATGCTATTGGGGTAGCCGAATCAGTTGATGATGTCCGTGAAGAAGGTGACGACTGTCGCCCCGTCTAGCTTTCGGATGGGCTTAGCCTCGATCCACTTTGTGAACTTGTCCACCGCTACCAGCAGATGGGTCATACCCGCGCGCGCCCGTTTGAAGGGACCGACCATGTCGAGGCACCAAACCGCGAAGGGCCAAGTGATCGGTATGGTCTTGAGTACCGAAGTTGGCATGTGCCTGAGCTGCAAGGCGGCATCCATTGCACGCGGACGCTAGCCGCAGCGTCCTCGAGGGCGGTGGGCCAATAGAAACCATGGCGGAACGCCTTGGCGACTATCGCCCTTGATGAAGCGTGATGCCCGCACTCGCCCTGGTGGATGTCCTTGAGTAGCCGGTAGCCCGTGTCTATGTCGACACATCTCTGGAAAATGCCGGATACGTTGCGCTTGTACAGTTCGCCGTTTATGATGGTGTACGTGGGCGCGCGGCGTCGGATTTGCCTGGCTTCCACCTCGTCATCCGGAAGTTCTCCGTTGGCGATGTAGCTCATGAAGGGCTATGCCCAGGATGGCACTTCCCGAATGATGAGGACGTTCCCGCCCTCCGGTTGAGGGACGTCGCGGGGTCGTCCGGGTGGCGTACCCGGGACGGCAGCCCCCGAGCTGCTTGATGAACCGGCAGCCCCCGGGTCTTGTGAGCCAGAGGGAACTGCCTTGCCGGAATTGGTGCGGGTCTTCTTCTTTGGTGGCTCTGCCGGCTCCGCTTCTGCCGTTCCGCCAGCCAGAACGCTTCCTTCCCAGGTGATGGAGTCTGACTCTAGCAACGGGTTGATGGAGGGCTTGCGTAGGTTCTCCAAAGAGACCCCTGGTGAGATCGGCTGCCTGGTGGATCCGATTTTAGCGAGCGAATCGGCTGCTCGTTGTTGACGCGAGGGACGTGGTGAAATTTGCACCCGTCGAAGGAGGTGCTGAGCTTCTGGATGTGGAACCGGTAGAGGGCCATGTTTGCATCTCTGGCGTCCCATTCTCCAGACACTTGCTTCGCCACCAGATCCGAATCACCGAAGCACAGGATCTGCTTGACACCGATCTCCTTGGCTAACCGGAGTCCGTGTGCTAGTGCCTCGTATTCGGCTATGTTGTTGGAGGCCTTGAAGTGGATCTGCAGCACGTACTCCAGCCGGTCTCCCTTGGGCGAGGTGAGCACGATGCCGTCTCCCAAGCCCCCGAGCATCTTCGACCCGTCGAAGTGCATCTTCCAATGGTCCGAATTTGGAACCGGTGGGAGATACTGGGTCTCAGCCCAGTCGACGAGGAAGTCCGCCAATGCCTACGACTTGATCGTGAGACGGGGCTCGTACTGGATGGAGTAGGCGGCTAGCTCGATGGCCCACTTGGCGACTCGGCCGGTGGCGTCCTTGTTGCCGATGATTTCTGAAAGGGGTGCGGTGCACACGACCTTAATCGGGTGCTCCTGGAAGTAGTGCTTGAGCTTTTTGCATGCCAGGTACACGCCATAGCACATCTTCTGGTAGTAGGGGTAGTTCTGCTTGGATAGGGAGAGAACCTCGCTGAGGTAGTAGACGGGCCTCTGAACCGGCTGAGCCTTGCCTTCCTCGAGGCGCTCCACCACCAGACGATCTTGCGACGACTGATGGCTGCTATATAGAGCAACATCGGCTCCTTGCTAGCTGGCGTGGCTAGAACCGGCGCTATGGATAGCATGCGCTTGAGGTCGTGAAATGCGGTGTCAGCTTGCGAAGTCCAGGAGAACTTGTCTGTCTTCTTCATCAATTGGTACAATGGGAGTGCCTTCTCCCCCCGCTGGCTGATGAAACGACTGAGGGAGGCCAGACATCCGGTGAACTTCTAGACGCAGGTTCCTGGGCGACTGCATCCTCTCGATGGCCACGATCTTCTCTGGATTCGCCTTGATACCTTGTTGCGATACGAGGAAACAGAGTAGCTGAACGGAAGGTACTCCGAAGACGCACTTTTCCGGGTTCAGCTTCATCTGGTATTGGCGGAGGTTGCCAAATGTTTATCCCAGATCCTCGAGGAGGGTGCGCTTCTCCTTGGTCTTGATGACCACATCGTCCACATAAGCATGCACGTTTCGGCCTATCTGCGAGTGCAAGCACTTCTGCATGCAGCGTTGATAGGTAGCGCCTGCATTCTTTAGACCGAAAGGCATGGTTACGTAGCAGAAAGCCCCGTAGGGGGTGATAAATGATGTCTTAATCTGATCAGCTGGGTTTAGCCGGATCTGATTGTACCCAGAATAGCAATCTACAAAAGACAACAAATCACAGCCGGCAGTGGAATCGATGACTTGATCGATACGGGGCAAGGCGAAGGGGTCTTTCAGGCACGCCTTGTTCAGGCTGGTGTAGTCGATACACATGCGCCAGGTATTGTTCTTCTTCAGCACCAGGACTGGGTTCGCCAACCAGTCTGGGTGGTACACTTCCATGATGAACCCGGCTGCAAGGAGCCGGGTGATCTCGTCCCCGATTATCTTCCTCTTCTCCTCCGCGAACCGGCACAGAGGTTGCTTGACCGGCTTGGCGTCCGGCCGCACATGAAGTGAGTGCTCGGCGAACTCCCTCGACACACCCGGCATGTCCTTGGGGGACCATGCAAAGATGTCCCGATTCTCACGGAGGAAGTCGACGAGCATGCCTTCCTATTTGCTGTCCAAGCCGGCACCAATGGTGACGAACTTAGTTGGGTCGGAGGGGTCGAGCAGAATCCTCTTTGTCTCCTTTGCCGGCTGGAAAGTTCCTTCTCCAGCCGGTTTGCTGCTAGCCGGCATGTCCTGTTGGGCCATGGCCACGTTGCGCATGATCACGCGCTTCTACTCGGCTATGATGAGGGCCTCTGCCAGTTTGGAACCGGCTGAGGCGCACTCCATCAACCGCCTGAAGCAGTCGGCGATGGTGATCACGCCGCAGGGTCCCGGCATCTTCGTCTTGAGGTACGCGTAGTGGGGGACGGCCATGAACTTGGCGAGGGTGGGGCGCCCGAGGAGAGCATGGTAGGAGCTCGTTAGGTTTACTACCTCGAACAAGATTGGTTCGCGGCGGAAGTTCTCCTCGGTCCCGAAGATGACGTCCAGCTGGATTTTCCCCAACGGGGCACAGGCTGGCCCCGGCAGTATGCCGTGGAACATTGTGGTAGTCGGGCGCAGGTCGCTTTCGCGAATGCCCAGCTTCTCCAGCGAGGACTGGTAGAGGAGGTTGAGGTTGCTGCCTCCGTCGATGAGGACGCGCGAGAATTGGCAGGTACGCGCGTTGGAGACGATGTGGGGGTCGAGCACCATGGCGTAGTCCCCGGGAGTCGGCAGTTGCCTCGGCTGATCTGCACGGCTCCAGGTGATGGGGGTTTCCGACCAGTTCAGGTACTGGGGGACTAGAGAGACGATGGCATTGACCTCCTTGGAGCGTCGCCTGCGGCTGTGCTTGTCGTCCTGCTCCGTCTCGAAAATGTGGTAGGCGGCGTGCGGCTGTGGGTAGCCGTTGTTGTTGTTGCCGCTGTTGCCGCTGTTACCATCATTGCCGGCTCCCCTAGCCGGTGGTGGGGGTCCGCCCGGAGGGGGAGGGGGAGACGAGGCTGGTTGCCCTAGTCCTTTAGCTGGCGGGTCCAGCTGCAATTCCAAGTGGTGTGCGTAGCCGGTTTGAAGGGACCGCTGTGCCACTTGCACGGGCCGTCAAACATCTGGTCGAAGGTGAGCCGTGGCTTCTGACTCCTTGCGTCGTTAGCCGGTGTGTCGGGCGCACCCTCCACAGCATTGACCTGCCGCACGTGGTAGTGGGGCTTCCGTTGCCTGGCTTGGCGGTCCCCGTGGAACCGGTTGTCGTTGCCGTGGCGCCTGGAGGATCGGCCGCCCGGCGGATTGCTCGATCATGAGCGGCTCCGTAGGAGTCGGACGCCCGTCAGCATTTACTCGGAGCGGCTTCTTCATGGCGGCATCCGCCATGGCGTACTGGTCCGCAACCGTCATGAGCTCCGCCATGGTTTTCGGCTCATCACACAGTAGCCGATGGCGAAGCATGGTGCCTTCTCGGCAACCCTCGATGAAGAAGCCGATGGCCTGGCTCTCCAGGATGCCCTCACAGGTGTTGCGCAGCTCCGTCCACTTAGCAAGGTACTCGCGGTCGGTCTCGCGGTCACCTTCGACGCGCAAGGCCAGGTCGCGTGGGCACCCCGGACGCTTGTACGTGCCGTTGAAGTTGCGGACGAATACTTTCTCGAAGTCTGGCCAGGCGTTGATGCTATTGGGTGCAAGGTTGTTTAGCCACGTTCTTGCCGACCCGGTTAGCATGAGGGGGACGTAGCGCACGGCTGTGCGCTTTTTCCCATGGGCGATGCCGACTGCCGTAGCATAGTCGGTCAGCCAATCTTCCGGTTTCATGCTGCTGTCGTACTTGGGGGTGTCCCTGGGCAGGGAGAACTTATCCGGGAACGGCTCGTTCCGGATGCGGGGTCCGAAACAAACCAGGTCGGTAGAATCTGCCTCCTCCGTGATGCGCACTTGAGCGAGGAGCTCGATGTGGTCACGGGCATCTGGACAATCCGGGTTGGGCGCTCCCACCCGAGACGGAGGCCGGGTGCAGTGCCCAGACGGTGGAGGGGGAAACGGCGGGTTGCTGTTCACCGTCTGCTCCTGGTGCGGCTGGCCCCTGTTGCCAGAGCCGCGACGCCTGTTGCGGGCCTTAGCCGGCTGAGGGAGGACGCCTGATGGGTGTCGCGTGCCACGCTGATACGTCCAAAACGTATCTACTTTCCCGAACACTTTTGCTATTGTTTCTCCTCTATACTTGTGTGATTTGGATGCAACTAATCGACGCTGTTTTCAGAATTGCCTTGGTGTCTACTTTTGTGTAGAAAATCAACTATCGAAAAATCTGGAAAACATGCCAAAATCCTATTTCACCGAAGACTCGAGCGAGAATCTGAGACGGAGAAGCGCTGGGGTGGCCACACACCACGGTGGCGCGGCCATGCCAGCCACGCCGGTGGTGGTGGGCCCCTAGGCACCCCCTCGGCCTCTCTCTTCGCCTATAAGGAGCCTTCTGACCTAAAAACTTCGGGGGTTCGACGTTTTTCCAGAAGGAGTTCCGCTCCGCCGCCACCACCAGATTCCACGAAACAGCACCAGAAACTCCGTTCTGGCACCCTGTCGGGACGAGGAATCGGAGGAGATCATCGCCATCATCATCACCATCGCTTCTCCATCCACCATCCATGTTTCCCCCATCTATGAGTGAGTAATCCCCCGCTGTAGGCTATGGGGATGGTAGGGATTGGATGAGATCGTTCATGTAATGGCATCAGATTGTTAGGGCATGGTGCCTAGTATCTTTTATTAGTGCTTTATGACTTTGTTGCGACTTGTTGTGCTTAATTCTTGTCACTAGGGCCCGAGTGCCATGATTTCAGATCTGAACATGTTATTGATTCATTATGATAGTATTGTTCTTGGTCTTATCTGCAAGTTGTATACACACGTTGTTGTCCCAAACCTATGGCCCCGAAGTGACAGAAATTGGTATAACTGGAAGGGAAAGGCTTTGATGTGAGGATCACATGTGTTCACGGAGTGTTACTGCTTTGCTCTGGTGCTGTATTAAAAGGAGCACCTTAATTGCCAGTAGTTCCCTAGAGGCCCCGCTGCAAACGGGCTGGTAGGACAAAAGATGTTGTGCAAGTTCTCATTGCGAGCACGTATGACTATATATGGAACACATGCCTAGGATTTTCTAGTACTTGGATGCTTTATCTTATTTATCTGCAATTGCCCTATGTTCTGATTTCTATGTGAATTGTCTTGTCCATGCAACGCCCGTCCATCCATCCCTATGCCTACCGCACTCGAATCCCACTGTTTACTGCTTTTGTCACTACTGTCTTTGCTTTAGTACTGCTGTTACTTTTCTATTCCTACTACAAAACTGTTGCTACTGATAAACTACTGTGAGCAAGATTGTTTCCAGGTGCAGCTGAATTGACAACTCAGGTGTTAAGGCTGATAAATATTCTTTGGCTCCCCTTGTGTCGAATCAATAAATTGGGTTTCACTTCCCTCGAAATACTGCGATACACCCCCTATACTTGTGGGTCATCAAGACTATTTTCTGGCGCTGTTGCCGGGGAGCATAGCTTTATTTATCAAGTTCACTTGGATTCTCTATTGTTCACTGCTATCCATCCATCATGGGTAAGTCTCATGATGGCAAGGTTCCTATTTTACCATCCACTACAAGAAGAGGTACGGTTCTAAACACCTCTGTTGCTCTTGATTCACCATCTGTTATAAGTAAGCTCGTTACACCACCACATACACATGCTACACACACTGCTACTACTGCTGAATCTGAAACTTCGGATGCTTATGATGCTGCTTCTACTGTGCTTGATAAGAGTGGTTCATTAGGTCCTTTCCTAGATGCTGCGATTGCTAGAACTATAGCTGGAAATACCGAAACTCCTAATGAAGACACTACCACACCTATTAGCTCACCTGAGTCTAGTGAGAGTTATGATATTGAAGAAGATTATGTTGAGATGACCGATGAGTTTATTAAAGAATGTAAGAACACCCATGATAGGAGCGCTGCTAAGAGTCTCCTTGAGAGGCGTACTATTAGACCCAAATTATCTCCTGCTGCTAAGTTTGCTGCTTCTCCCACAAACATTACAGATGAAGATTATGATTTCTTTCTCGATCTATCTTACATAGCTATTGTCGAGAAAGAATCTTTTTGTGGGACTAAGAATGAAAGTGCGGTAGCACATATGAATGAACTTTCTACCATGAGTGGCTTGTTTTCTGATGATATTAAGATGCGTACTTACTTTGTTGCTAAGATTTTTCCCTTTTCACTGAAAGGAGAAGCTGAAACTTGGTTTAGTAATTTACCTCCTGGATCTATTGATAGCCCTGAGTGCTTGATTAGTACTTTCCTGCAGAAATATTTTCCTCCCAGTGCTAGACATGCTATTTTGCAGGAACTTTTTGATTTCAAACAGGGAGAAAAAGAGGTATTGCCTGAATCTTGGGCAAGGTTTTGTGCTTTGATTCATGCATAGGTTGGAAGTCCATTACCTAAGAATGAGCTTCTTGATATATTTTATAATGGACTAACTGAGGAATCTAGGACATACCTAGATAGTTGTGCTGATTGTGTTTTTAGGAATAGGACTCCAAAGGAAGCTGAGGAATTAATGGCTAAAATAAGCAAGAATTATGAAGATTGGACTCCTCCCAAACAAGTTATACCTGAAGTAATTGTACCTGAACCATCTATTCCTGTGCCTATTCCAACATCAAAGAAGAGGGGAGTTATTGAATTAAATGATGAAGTGATGAAGGAAGCTAAGAAATGTCTTAAGGAGAAGGGAATTAAAGCTGCAGATGTCAAGAATTTACCCCCTATAGAAGAATTATGTAAGCCTATTCCCTACTCACCCACTATTGAGGTACACCCTCTCCAACACTTCGATGAAGGTGATATCCCTTACTTGAAACCTCCTGATCAATGCTTAGAAGAATTTGATATCTTTATTGTTAAGCAAGATAACTTTAATAAAAGGGTGCAAAATCATCTAATGAAAAACACTAGAGCTATTGTTGAGTTGAAAGATATTGTGGAAAGAACCTCTAATGATGTTAAAATGATTGTTAAACACTTTCAAATGGTTCAAACTCAAATAGATCAACTCGTTAAAGTGCAAAAAGACTTGCTAGTTAATGCTTCTAAAGAAAAACATGCTTATGAAATTAGAACTAGAAGTGGTGCTGCTACCCAGGATCCTCTATATCCTGAGGGGCATCCCAAAAGAATTGAGCAGGATTCTCAACAAGCTGGAAATAGTGGTTCTACTCGTAAGAAAAGGAAAAAAGAAACATAAAACTATTATAGAACCCTCTGAACCTGTTATAGATCCTAATAGTATATCTATCTATGATGCTGAAACTGAAAGTGGTAATGAAGAAAATGAAGTTCCTAATGAAGAAAAAGTTGAAGAAGAACCTGAAAACCACACTAAGACTACTAAATACACCAAAGAAGATTTTATTGCTAAGAAACATGGTAGTGAAAGAGAACCTTGGGTCCAAAAACCTATGCCTTTCCCTGATAAGAAACACAAGTCAAAGGAAGATGAACACTATAGTAAGTTTTGTGAGTGGATGAAGCCTTTATTATTGCAAATTCCTTTGACTGATGCTATTAAATTGCCTGCTTACTCAAAGTATATGAAGGACATTGTCTCGAATAAAAGGAAGATCCCTAATGAAGAAATCTCTACTTTGCTTGCTAATTATTCTTTCAATGGTAAGGTTCCTAAGAAACTTGGAGACCCAGGGATTCCCACTATCCCTTGCTCTATTAAGAACATTTATGTTAGAACTACTTTGTGTGATTTGGGAGCTGGAGTTAGTGTTATGCCTTTCTCTCTCTACAAGAGGCTTCAGCTTGAAAAATTGATACCAACTGATATATCTTTGCAAATGGCTGATAAATCTAACACTATTCCTGTGGGTATATGTGAGGATGTACCTATTCAGGTGGCTCACAATTTCTTGATATTAACTGATTTTGTTGTGCTTGAAATGCCCGAAAATGATAATATGTCTATTATTCTTGGGAGACCTTTTCTTAATACTGCAGGAGATGTTATTAATTGTAATCAAGGAAAGGTGACCTTCAATGTTAATGACAAGGAACATACTGTCTATTTCCCCAAGAAGATTGAAAGGACTTATGGTTTGAATTCAATTAAACATGTTGAAGGCATTCAAGTTGGAGAAATATATTGTCCCATACCAAGAGAAAAATTTGAAACTATTATGATTGGGACCGTTGCTATCAAGGTTGAGGTAACATAATCATTAGTGAAATACAAAGTTTTGTCTCATATGCAATTGTTTTGGTAGCAAGACTTGATCCAGCTTGCTAACAAAAGGATTACATTGGACAAAACAATGTTTTCATTATGATTATCTCCGTTATTTCTATCCTTGGCATTTTAGTTTTTGCTTTCGTTTAGTTTTCTCTGTGTTGTTAGTTGCTTGGATGCTAGAACTTCTGTAGTTCTAGCCTTGTTTTGTCCTTGCATCTTGTTTCCAAAAGAAAAAAAATCTGTCTGTCAGAAAAATCATTCTTCTATTTCTGAAAAAAGCCCAAAAATAATGTGTCTCGAAAAATTCCAGAAAATTCATATTAAATTTTTACGTGAAAAAAGGGGCAGAGGAGTACCTGGTAGGTACCAGGGGGGCCACCAGGCAGGCACACCATGTGGTGGCGCGGCCAGCCCTGGGTGGCGCCATGCCCTGGTGTGGGCCACCCCTGGCCCTCCACTAACTCTCTCCCTGGCACTTCCTTCTCTCTCTCTCGAGTAAGCTCTAGTTCATAGCTCAAAATCGTGTTCTCTCTGTGCTTTCTCTCGATTTCTTTGATCTCCTTGCCCAGCCCATCTTTCTTGCTGAAATTTGGAGCATTTATTCCTTGGTATGTGACTCCTCCCCTTGTCCAAGTAGATTTGTGTTTAGTGGATTATATGTTGAGTATTTTGCTGCTGTAGGTGACTGGTTATGAGAGCTTGTAAGCTTCTTTGATGCTTAGAGATATAGTTTTGATGCATGTTTAGGCCTCTTGCAAGTACCTATGAGTAGATTCCTTTATTATATTTACTTTGCAATCACTTGTTTAATAGGTGTTTAAATTTCAGAATACCAAGCATGAACAACCACACTTTTGGAGAGATATTTGAGAGTGATGCACCTAGGAGGTCGAGGCCCTCAAGAACAGCCTCTCAAGCTAGGCCTTCATACAATGAAGACCTCATTGCAACACATATTGGCGGTGAAAGGGATGATGGAGATGCTCACCCGTCCTCTTTTCCTTGTTTTACTTTCTTGCAAGCTGCAGGTATTCTGGATGATTTCTTGCTACTGATTGAGAGGGTTGGCTTGACCTCTTATATGCAAGATGAGAGTGCACGGTACGCTATGCTCACCAAAACTTTTGTTGAGAGCTTCTCATTTACTAACACTTCCTATCAATCTACCGTCTCTTTTAAAATCTATGATATGCCCTTCACCATGTCTTTGGGGAGATTTTGCAGTATTGTAGGTGTGCGTATGACAGGGACCGTGAAGAAAATTCAAGGGCGGCCCGCTGATTTGTTGGAGCTTTACCGAGGGGTGACCAATGATGATGACCACGTGGTGCAGCGCGGAAAGATAAGAAATATCCAACTCCCTGCTCTTAGATACTTTGCTTACTATCTTGCCACTAGCGTATTGGATAGGGAGAACACTAGTAATATCTCCAACTATCACTTAGCTTTCCTTGCTGCTGCGCTCAATAATGATACCCAGTACAATCTTGGCTCGCTTATTGCTCGCCGCCTAGCTGCTAGGGGGCCTATCTATGGGGGAATCATTGCCTCGCGTGTAGTCAATGCATTAGGCCTTTCAGTGGATCCCGATGATGCTATGTTAGCACCACAGAGGCTCGACCTTGTTGCCATGAAAACTCATCATTTTGTCACTGCTACCTCTGATTTGAACAATCTAGTATATAGGATGATTTTCACTGACGGGGATGAAAGGGAGATCCTTTTGCCACAGCCTGCTTTGTTTAGTGTTGACAGGAGATCGTGGTCGCGCTCCAAGGAGGAGGTGGACGAGCAGCTTCGCTTGTTGGGTTTCCATGAGCAGCACCAGGAGGATGCGCCCTCCTATGATTACTCCGCACATTACGGAGGGGCGTACTCGGGCTCGCACCAGGACGAGGGTACCTCCTCGTTGTACCCCGGTGATACTTCATCCTGGCCAGCTTGGGATTGATACCCACTTAGGCCAAAAGCCTAAGCTTGGGGAGAGGTACGCCGACACCGCACTCGTCTCCATATCATGTTGCGTCGGTACTTTGTATATTCATGTTTTCGTTCTCTTTTTAGTTTTCATTCTTCTTTGCTTTTTCTTTCTAAAAACACAAAAAGACCAAAAATATTTTTGTTCTTTCTCTTTGGTTTGCTTCTTCTTTTTGCCTTGGTTTGCTTTTCCCTGTTCGCTTTGTTTGAACTATTCGAAAAACCCCAAAAGATTTTGCTTTGCTTGTTTTTCTCTTTTGGTTCTTATTTAAAAATCGAAAACACCAAAACTATTTGTCGTTCTTCTTTGGTTTTTGCAAGTTTGCTACAGGGTTCGGCAGTTCTCAGTGGATTATTGGTTTCATATTATTATTCAAGCCACACAAGTGAAGAGCAATAATGAGGATCAATGACAACTTGAGGCGTGGTAAGAGGCTGGTAACGAACTCTATTTGTTTTCATTTTTGTACATATACTCATCACTATGGGTGTGCTTAGTCTGTTCATGTAGAGTGTATGTTTTCTTTGGATGCTTAGTAATTCTTGCTTTCTTATGATTAGCTCCAGCTCGCTAATAGTTTGTAGAATGCCTCATGAATGTTTGCTTGCATTGCTCTATTCATAAATTGGTATGACACCGTGGTATCCTCCTCTGAATGTTTCATTTGAGACTTGGCACATGCTCACGCATGCACATGACTGTAATAATCAGTTAAGCCTTGATGAATTATTTTGCCTTGAGGATCTTGAATCACTTTCATGCCATGAGTAGTCCTGTTTTGTTGCAAGCATGATAATGACAGTTGTTGCTCTCTCGTTTGTCGCTCTCTTACTATTGCTAGCCTTCACTTCCACTGAGTGTTTTACTCATGTTTCCAACTCCCTAAACCAAATATTTCCAAAGTGTCCACCATAACTACCCGTGCATATTCATTATGCCTTGTTTTCTTCCGAATAAAATGTTTGCTTGTTATGGGAAAATTAGTTAGTAAAGCTCTCACGAACTTGATGGCACACTTTATTTTCCGCACTTAATAAACACTTGTAAATAGATACCCAATTGATACCTTGCTGTCATGGGGAACGCTTTCAACACTTGTAAATATATACCCAGTTGATACCTTGCTCTTTTGTTTGCGGATGTCGTCGGTGTGAAATAAAAGGGGAGCTTGTAAGTCCATGGAGTTATGTATGTGTGTTAGAGAAACGCTTGGGCCGCTGGTCTAATCCATGCTGACATGGTGGAAACCCAACAGTAACCATAATGATATCTATGAAGCATTCTTCTTATAAAAAAAGAGAGTTATAGCTATTGAGAAAAAGAAAAAAAGAGAGATTTATGAAAAGAGGAAAGAGAGAAAAAAGCACCATTTTCCCATGGTAAATAAGAAGATTGCTGAGATACTCATTGTCTGCTTGCCTTGTCATTTTGATATGGGGATTCTTCCGTATCATCGGGCAAGGGGTACCTTGTTGGCGGTTCTCAATGATACGCACATACTTACGATGACAAGAACTTACCGGTAACTAAAGCTGAGTAGCATGAGGAGCGACCCTCGTACTCAAGAGACTTGAGATTTTCAGTTTATAGTCTGTCAAGGATATAACTCAGATTGGACCTCACTTTCACCTTAACCACGTTAAAGATGCTTATGATAGGGGCAATGAGAGCTCAAAGCTAACAAGTGCCATACTTTCAGCATTTGGAAGCCTTTCAAAATTATTCAAAACCTTTTCCTTTACTTGTTGAGTCTCCACTTATTCTCCGAGCACCTTCTTGAGAGCTTAGTTGTCATACTTTGTGTTTGTTCCAATACTTGATTATTTGTGTTATGACTTTGATGCTTGAATTCTTGATATCTTTACTTCTAGTCATCACTTGAACTTCAGAGGTGCCTAGACATTCATAATCAAAGGCAAGCGATATACCACTCTATCATACCTTTTTATGAGCATTGTAATGTTGCTTATGTTTGTGCTATATGCTACTTATTATTCTTGACTTGGAATCTCTTCATAGCTTGCAATGACTATTAAGTAGACCCAGTTGCATACTCTTTATTATGGATTGTCTAAGTAGTTGATCACATTGCTAAGAATATTTACATCATATGAAGCAAATGTGTTCGTGAAAATTCTTTTGTCGCACTCAGTTTTCAACTGAATTGCTTGAGGACAAGCAATAAGCTAAGCTTGGGGGGAGTTGATACGTCCAAAACGTATCTACGTTCCCGAACACTTTTGTTATTGTTTCTCCTCTATACTTGTGTGATTTGGATGCAACTAATGCAAACTGACGCTGTTTTCAGCAGAATTGCCTTGGTGTCTACTTTTTGTGCAGAAAATCAACTATCAGGAAAAATCCCGGAAAATATGCCAAAAATCCTATTTCACCCGAAGACTCGAGGAGCCAGAATACGAGACGGAGAAGAGCCCTGGGGTGGCCACACCACCTGGTGGCGCGGGCCAGGCCAGGCCGCGCCAGGGGGTGGTGTGGGCCCCCCAGGCACCCCCTTGGCCTCTCTCTTCGCCTATAAGGAGCCTTCTGACCTAAAAACTTCAGGGGGGGTCGACGTTTTTCTAGAAGGAGTTCCGCTCCGCCGCCACCACCAGATTCCACGAAACAGCACCAGAAACTCTGTTCTGGCACCCAGCTAGGACGGGGAATAGGAGGAGATCATCACCATCGCTTCTCCATCGACCATTCATGTTTCCCCCATCTATGAGTGAGTAATCCCCCGTTGTAGGCTATGGGGATGGTAGGGATTGGATGAGATCGTTCATGTAATGGCATCAGATTGTTAGGGCATGGTGCCTAGTATCTTTTATTAGTGCTTTATGACTTTGTTGCGACTTGTTGTGCTTAATGCTTGTCACTAGGGCCCGAGTGCCATGATTTCAGATCTGAACATGTTATTGATTCATTATGAGAGTATCGTTCTTGGTCTTATCTGCAAGTTGTATACACACGTTGTTGTCCCGAACCTATGGCCCCGAAGTGACAGAAATCCGGATAACCGGAAGGGAAAGGCTTTGATGTGAGGATCACATGTGTTCACGGAGTGTTAATGCTTTGCTCCGGTGCTCTATTAAAAGGAGCACCTTAATTGCCAGTAGTTCCCTAGAGGCCCCGCTACAAACGGGCTGGCAGGACAAAAGATGTTGTGCAAGTTCTCATTGCGAGCACGTATGACTATATATGGAACACATGCCTAGGATTATCTAGTACTTGGATGTTTTATCTTATTTATCTGCAATTGCCCTATGTTCTGATTGCTATGTGAATTGTCTTGTCCATGCAACGCCCATCCATCCATCCCTATGCCTACCACACTCGAATCCCACTGTTTACTGCTTTTGTCACTACTGTCTTTGCTTTCGTACCGCTGTTATTTTTCTATTCCTACTACAAAACTGATGCTACTGATAAACTGCTGTGAGCAAGATTGTTTCCAGGTGCAGCTGAATTGACAACTTAGTTGTTAAGGCTGATAAATATTCTTTGGCTCCCCTTGTGTCGAATCAATAAATTGGGTTTCACTTCCCTCAAAAATACTGCAATACACCCCCTATACTTGTGGGTCACCACGTGCCCCTGTTGTTGGCAGGCAGGTTGCTCCCCCTGGAGTAGCTGGGGTCCTCCTGCATCTGTCGGTTGGTGTCGGCCTGCTTTCGCTGGCGCGGAGGAGCTCTGTCTGTAGCGTCTTGGCGGGCTCGCTCCTCGCCCTCTAGACTGGGCAATTCCTCTGTCGCGGCCCGTGTCGCGCGCAGGTTCTTGATGGGCGTGCTGTAGGTGGGCCGGATGAGGGCGGGTGCGGGATCCGGCTCCCCATCCTTTTCCATCCTACCGCCTAGCTCGCCTTTGGCCCGCACTGCCACGCTGGCTCGGCTCATTGTAGCGGAGTGAAGCGTCTTGGCGATCGTACTCGCGCCGGGTGATCTCGAGTTGCTTGCGGGCTGCTGTTAGCTCCATGGCCTCCTGGAGGAGGATCTGTCTCTCCATGGCGAAGTTGGCCTCCTTCTCCTCCGGGTTATCCCCGAGGTTGACCGGCGTCAGGAGCCGATCAATGGCATCCTCCACCGGGTTCCGAGGCTGCGGAGGGGCAGAAGTCCCAACCTCGTCCGCGCCTCGCTCCCGCGGCTGGCGGGGGTGAGAGCTGGAGCCGGCCATCATGACCTCCACGCCGCAGGATGCGACGGAGGTGCTACCGCCCGGATGCGGCAGCTCTACGACAGAGACGATTTCCCCGGGGAAACGTTCCGGAACGGTGGCGACGTAGACAGGGAGGTCGTCGAATAGCAGGACGATGCCATTCGCCGGGAAGGAGGTTCCGGCGAAGCAGGAAGCGTTGTCGATGACGCAGTCAAATTTGCCAAGCATGAGCACCAGGCCAGAGGCCACGTGCTCATTGGTTGAAGTGCGGGGTCCCGTGAGGAACGTGACTCCGGTAGAAGCCATCTTGCCCCATGGTGGGCGCCAACTGTCGTTGTATTGGGAATGGCAGTACCTAAGGAGGTTAGATAGAGGTGTGGGGACTAGCAGGGAAGCTATCGACGGCGTCCGCAGGCGGGATTGGATACAACCAAGCGTAGCTGGACGCAAGAAGTACCTAGGTTCGGGGCCCTCGTGATGAGGTAAAGCCCCTACTCCTGCCGGATCTGACTACCAGGGATACACGAACTACAAGTGCCCCTTGAGTTGTATTCTCTAGCTATTGTCTTAAAAGCAATGAGACCAACCCTTTCTACTGAGGCCTCGCCCCTCCTTATATAGGCAGAGAGGCAACGGTCTCACTGGCCAATCCGATTGGCGGGTCCCACATGCGGGTCCCAGCCGGCTGGTCATCTACAGTGCCCGGCATGGTATGTCTCATCGGAGTATGAGCGGTATGGTTGTCGTAGGCACAGTGGACGTCGTGCGAGCCCGTCGTCAACATCGGGCCACTGTTCCTGCGTCATCCCCGCAAAGTCTTCGGTATGGCCAGATGGTTGCCAGTCTTGTCATCGTCGCAGGCGTATGCAGGTAATCGATAAGCACGTCGTCTGTCTCATCGATTGGTCCGGCTACGCCATCGTAGCCGGCCATTTATCTGATCCGCTATCGTGGTGATAGCGGCGTCTGCCCTCTGTCCGGCTGCACCTGGTCAGCCGGACGCGATCCGATTGCTTGGTTTCTTGTCCGGTTGGGGTACCTGGGGATCATCCCCCTGACACACTACCTTGGAACTACAAAAAAGGAAGTGGCTCCAAATGGAACCTGATAAGGAATTAGATGGTCAAGTTAATGACTAGAGGTAAAGTCTAGCTTGGGAACTTGGTAGATGGGGTTCTTGACCCATAGCAAGTATTGGAGATGGGATATCACTTCACAAAGGAGAGAATATGATGGGTGCATTGCCTTGAGATTAGGAGTAAGGGTCTTAATTAAAGTCCTAGAAAGTGAATCTGGTAACAAGTAAGAAGGTAGTTTTCCAACTAGGGTTTTGATGTGGGGGGTATTCCAGAATGTTAGGGTGAGGTATTGTTGGTTATGTTTTGTTACTAGATAATGAGCTCCTAGGGTAGCTCATACTAACTCCTAGTCAAGCAAGTCAACGTAGTCATGTTTAAAGACAATAGATCAAGGCAATTCATACAAACATCTCTAGAAGACTACAAACACACACAAGCATTACTTAAGGTCTATATAATAGAAGCTTTGAAAGGTTTGTGTTTTTAAGAAGGTGAGAATCCCTTGGCACTTCTACCAAGAGTGGGAAACAAATAGCTTTGTAAAAGATTTTGGAAAAACTAGAGGTAAGGATATTTGTAAGGCTCGGTCTTGAAAACATAGGGAGATGGTACCATACAGATCTCCATAATTTTGTCAATGGAAAGGAAGAGAAATTTTTTTAGATTTATAAAGTCATCTTGGTCCTGGTTTTGAAAATCAGAACATTTGAGAATATGTAAGGTAAGCCAAGACATTTTCTTTCCGTAAATAGATTTTTGTAAACCTTTGATAAGATGGAGAAGTATCTTGATCACCACACAAGCACCAACAAAGGAAGATAATTCAACAAGCAACTACTTCATTACTAAGCAATAAATTCCCCCCCCCCCCTAATTTTTGCACCTTGGACACATAATCAGGATTACTGGAAGTGGGATGTTACATATACCATGTAGCCAGTTTCCAAAAATATTAGCAATACTACGAGATGGGTAAAAGTTCGAAAATACTTGAATAAATGACCATATAGTGCATTGGGTGCATTGGAAGAACAAATGTATGATTGTCTGATTATGATGATAAAAGACACATTTTGTACTCCCAGATCAATTCTGTCTGATAAGATTGTCTTTAGTAAAGATAACCCCACAATGAAGATACCAAGCAAATATTTTAATTTCTTGAGATATCTTCATCTTCTAAATTTCTGTATTGTTGTCAACTGATATTTGTGGCTAGACGAGTGTCTTGTACATAGAATCAACCGAGAATTTGCCACTCTTATGTAGATTCTAGCGAAATTCATCAGTTTGAGGAGTTAAATAGACTAGAGCCAAGCATTGAAGTAAGGCATTCCAAGATGCAAGTCTAGACCCAAGAAATATCTTCTGAACGTCATATTTGGAGGAGAAGACTCCATAGCCATGGAAATGGTATCACCCTTGTGAAGAACATAGTATGAAGCCACTTGTTCTTCCAGAAACATATCTCTGATCCATCCTTAATTAAAAAGGATTCAAGCAGAAGAAATATTTCTTTATACCATGAGACTAGCCTAGAAATGTGAGTTCGAGGATTCCAATATACTTGGGATAAAGCATTCAAGCCAACATATGTTCATTTAAGGAGAGTTTGCCACACCCCTCTTCAGTCAGTAACTTGAGAGCCCTCCTCACCAGGAACATGGAGCATCTCACAATGTGTTCTGGATTCTCAATACTAGGCAGACCCCTCTCCTCGTTTCTTGCTAGCCACATGTGATACAAAGTCATCATCCCAACACCTAGTTTCGTCTTCATCGAGCTTCCCAAACCAGTCAAGCAGTCAGTCATGTAGGACACAATGCGTACGTAAAACCTCAGGGGGTGAACGCAAGGGAAACCTCATTCTATGTCTGACTAATTCCCATGTCCGTTATGCATGCGGGCAATCCCAAAACCTTTGTTTCAAATATTCCTCCCTACTTCACACAATGCATATGACATGTTCCTTTATCCTTCTAAGTTTAAGCTCATAACCGACTACTAGCCCGTTCTTCACCAATGTCCAACAATGGATCTTAGTTTTCCCTGGAACATTGGCACCCCAATTGGCCAACCACCCCTATGCGTGCGACAAGATGAGGAGGAGCTGGCTCGACTCGACCTTGCGAGTTCCGACTTGGTTTTGAGGTGATACGCTAAGCGGACAGTAAAGATCCCTTTTTTTAGTGTAGCTCCATATGAGATAGTCAACAGTTCCAGTTCCAGCACGACCAATAGGAATTCTTGTGAACATTCGCCTCAAAATATGTATTCTTCAGCTTCTCGTCATTCCAACCCGCTCCTCCAGGTAAAAGCAATTCACTAACCTTCTCCACCTCCTTATCTGGTTGATCAGTGGTTGGTTAGCACTTGATCGAGGTATCCGATTATCAGTCCGTGCACCCACCTTTGGGTCATCACCGATCCTCCATATTAGGCCCTCTACCATGAATTATACTTCGTTACGTATAGGAGGGTCTCTTAGGGAATTCCCCGAAGAGAAAGTCTTTGTCCTTAAACTAGCGAGCTCTCGGAGAACTCTAGAGCACAAATACTCTGGATTAGTGACGATCCTCCATGCATGTTTAGCCAGAAGCGCCTGATTGAAGTCATGGAAATTTTGGAAACCCATGCACCCATGCACCCACTCATCTTCGATGCAGACATTCTATCCCAGCCTAACCAGTGAACTTTTCGTTGTCCATCAGGAGGTCCCCACTAGAAACATGACGAGATCGATGTGAGTTGAGTACGCTTCCCTTTTGTGAGTTCGAAGCACCCCACCGCATAGGTGGCTATCAACTCTTATGGAGCAAGAGTGCAAGCTACTCTCCTACAAAGCTCATTTTCTTCTCAAAAGGAAAGGTCAAAGTTTATGAGGAGAATGATTGTGCATTTTTTATCTCACTCCTATGGAGCAAGAGAGATATCTCCACGCTATTTAAGATTGTACAAATGTGTACTTGTTGATATAATGAAAATATAAAGAACTGCACAACTTTATACCTACCTTGGTTTGTACCTGTCTTTTCTGTCTAGGGATTCATTTGGCCGTTCTATTCCTGTCTCTCGAGCATAAAACTTTGATATCCTACAATTTTGTGTTTGCTTGTTTATCTAGTATCTTTGAACACACAGCCTTTCTACTTCTTTGAAAATAAACCCCGGAGCTTGATCAAACAGTCCACATACTAAGAAAAAAGCATTCATCATATGCTCGTGGATATGCCTAAATATCTCCATAATCCATACGGTTGCATGCGATGTTTCTTGCCTTTCTCTGTTATTGTGCCAAAGTTCACCAAAGATTGTAGGCTCTAAAGAGACTACCGTAAATCTGTATTTAGGTAACTCTGGATATATTTTTAATTAAAATTCCAAAATATTGGACCGACTTCTAAATTTCATTACATGGTCGGAAGAGGAGAGCATTTTCACCGATTCACTAAATAATTTAGCAGATTCCACATCTTCGATCAACATCCCGAGTTGCTGTCGCTACGAAGTCCTAGTGTACATAACTTTTTCCTGATAAAGGACGCTTTATTGTATCACAACGGTACTACAATTCAACGGAACCTACACCCAACATTTGTATAACTAATATGCTACCACAAACGACTCGTCTCCTACCCTACGAAAACAACATCCGCCGCCTTCCACCTCCGTCTCCTCTGTAGATCGGTTCCCCCTCCTCCAGCCGGCCTCGCTGGTGTCAGGAGGGGTGGGGAACCCAATCTATGAGTGAAGTTTTTAGTAAATATAGTATTTTCAACAGATTAGGTTGGGTTTTTGCTATCCATCTTCGTCTTGGCCTCCACCTCAATGGAGATGGCATCATCCACAATAAGCGATCTCCGGCCCTATTTTTTGACAACGGAATCTCTTTCCCAATGTCAATGGTGGTGCTGAAAGATCAAAACTCTCTAGGTATGGGTCTTCAGATCTTGCTTCGCGGATCTGTTTTGGATTTTTTTTCATGGTTGCAGCGAGGTTTGTCCTTGCAATATTTGTCCCGGCTGCTACGTCCTCGACAATGGTGATTCCTACTCTTGGAGCCCCAGCGACGTCGACCAGGCTGTTCGGTTAATTTTCCCTAAAATATTGGTGTTGGTACTCTTGCTGATGTTGGTTGATTACTTTAATGGTTGCGTGTGCACGCGGTCTTGACATTGCGGCACAAATTACAATTATAGGAGTACCATCATTTGTATTTACAGGTCTGTGGTTCGGCTTCTATGTCAGTTTTGTTCGGCTGCCTTCAGGAAAGTGCAAAATTGTGTCGTGGAAGAAGAAAGAGTATGAAGACCTCGACGATTTGCTCGTTTCTTTCAGACTTTATTTTATAATCGTCAGAGTCAGTTTATGTATCTCTACCATGTACAATTTGCTTCTATTAATATAATATGGTATTGATTGTAAAAAAAATGCATATAGACACATAAGTCCAACCAAAGAAAAGAAAAGGAAAAAAACAAGACCTAAGTAGAGATGGTAAATCGCCCAAGGTGCTGGAGGACAAATCCGTAGATCATGTTGCAATCCATGTGGGATAACAATATCCCTCACTCTGTTTTCAAATCTGTGTAAATGTCCCTATAAACACATTGCTGCAAACCTTGATATCAACTTTTGATTTCACCCGAGTCACAAGCATCTAGTATCTGGATTACATCAATCCGAGTTAGAAAGAAGGAAACAGGAGAAGAACCGAAGTACAAATACATGATCCAAATCGTACTTTTTTTAGGGGAATGTGTACTCTTTATTGATTTCAAATCGTACGGAAGTTCATCAGTACTCAACAAGTCAACATGAATCTGCTTTGCTAGCTTCGCCTCACTCATGCAACGGGGTTTTCCTCACAGCTTCAGTAGCCAATAGCCATGTCCGTAATACACTTCTAAACCTCGAAATGCAAATTGCATTTCTATATGAATTTACAAGATAAGGACGTAAAGCAAAGAGGTCTTTTACGGACTAGGGTACAAATTACTAGTCTCATGCTAGGGATCTCGATCGTGCACGTCCTTGCACACCGCACACCACCACGCCCGTTGGCACGCTGCCAGCAGCATCCCCCGTCGCGACATTTCTATGGCACAAGCCAGGGTTGTTCTAGGCTTCTAGCAGGCGAACTCCGGCAGCCCGCCACCAGGCGCCAGCAAGAATGTTGCTCCGGAGGTCGAGCAGCCTAACCGCATGTGAGGTCCAGCAGGGTGGACAAAATTTGATCCGCCGAAAATAACCTTTGGTGTCCAGGGTATAATTTTCCTCATCTGCATATTTTTCCCTTTACTACTCGTATGATTACCTAGTATTGGGAAATATGAGCCATCCTGTCTAGGGATGCGTCCAGACATGTCCGTCTCATGCAATTCGTTCTCTAATCAATACTTCCATACTCACTGCCTCTTAATCAATTTGGGACATGCACTAATTATACGGTTGTCCGCCACGTCCGCCGGACAGGCGGCCTGCATCCCTAATCGTGTCTGTTGGCTAGACTACACTTGCTAGTCCTTACTGCAAAAAGACTCGAAGCAAAACTATTCCCGACGTCTCCTAGGCCTACCATAGTTTATTCACTCGAGCAGCCTTCATGGACACGGTAGCAATGTCACTCGCTCCTTCAGCTGCTCTTTTATATGCCATGCTATCACATAAGTATGCATTGAGTTCCATCAAGCAATTTGCTCTTCACCTAACATGTATTCATGTATGCTAGCTCTGGTCAATTGAAATCGCAAATGATCAATCGGATATATAGCTTCAAGTTTGGGTCATGAAAATAGCTAGTAGAAAGCAGATACTTGGCCATTTATAAATGTTATGATTCTATGAAACACACTTCATATATATGTGTACTAGTAAACAAGCTCCATATAAGGGATGTGGTGCCGTTGATCGTCTTTTTGAAATATAAGCTCAGCATATTCTCAGATTTACGTTAGTAATCTTTGTGTCCTACAATGATCCATAGTAGAGTAATAGACAGACAATGGATACCTTTTCAGGTCACTGATTATCCCTCTCATCTTTACAAGGAAATTATGACCAACACTGATCACTTGCATGCTCTCTTTTATTTAGTTTGATGGTCACAAAGTAGCAAGATCCATCGCATACATTCTCAAATCTGGTAGGAGGCCTCTATTTAACCCCTTGTGAACTTGTATTGGTCACCATCATTGAAAGAACTATGGAAAACCAGCATGTCAAACTGCAATTAAGGAGCAGATGGTGTCAGGGTTTGGTGAAGCTAACCATTCTGGAAGGATAGCAAGAGCATTTAGAACCTTCCTGAGGTGAAATGAAATGCAAGCATGTGACCCTTGCTTAATTATTGTACGATACATGTAATCCTTCTGTTTTACCTCATTAATATAAAATAAAGGTTGACTATTTAGGAAACGAAGTACACATGTTTCTTTTCTTTTAGAGCAAGTCCTTTTCAACTGAGTGTTTAGTTTATTGCTGATGAACAGTGAACGTGGTGTACTAACAACGACTCAGTAACGGTCGATCTGCCTAACTATAGCAACAATAAAATGTTGAGTCTTGGGCATTACATGAATAAAATGTAAGCATTTTGTACTAATCCTCGCTCATATTTTTTATTTGTTTTCTAGTGGGAGTTGAGTATAAGTCTTTTCTTGCTACTTCTCAAGTGGCAACCAGCTAAGCTCTTTCCAAGGTAAGAACAGGGCAAGTCAATATCAATGGGACCTTGAGTCCTTGCCTAGACTCCCATATATAGAGAGCACAGAGTAACACTCTTTTGCTTCTAAAACTGTAGATACATGTTCACTAGTCCTCATACCACCACCATCCATTAGTAGAATTCCCACCAAGCAACTTCTCCTAATCCTTATGTGAGTTTAGGCGCATCCGCATCTCTTACAACCCACGCAAACTTTGATTCTTGGCACGGTAGAATTTGCTTGGCTTTCCATCCATCCCAGAGTTCTTTGTTTCTTTTTCTCCTTTTTGCTGAAACTACTCAACTGTTCTAGCTAGATTCATTTAGGGTTGCTTCTCATGAAAACAAATGTGTTTGTGGTTCCTTCCATTTTTTGTATTTACTTAACCATCAGTTCGTTCATCTGGTTCTATTAGAATGATATCGGTTGCTTGTTGAAATTTGGAGGATCAAAAGTTCATGCTGAAAATGTTCTTTATTCTGTCTAATGACTTACTTTCCCCACTGATTTTGTTGTTCAAAAGAAGAGTTCTTAGCACGAGAAATCCTCACTAAATGTAACTATTCGACTAGTGTTGTGAACAAGTAAACTCTTGAGTGGTAATCAACCTACTTAATATTTTGCAATCAATGATGGGTCTTAAGGGAAAGAAAACCATCTCTCAAGTATTTGTTAGTTATGAGCACCACATGTTATGCAGTTTTCTTCTCTTTAAGGGAAACTTACCAGCTTAGTTTCTTGAAGTTACATCACAAAATAGGTAACTAGCTTCATTTTGATCGGTCTTCCTTTTCAAGAACTTTTTTTGCGGCCGAAAGGGAAGGAAACAATATCAATGAGATACTTACATGATTCATTTCACTTGTCTTCGTTTCCTCAGTTTATTATCTATCGCCTCTTTTTTGCATGAGCTTCTGAAGCCAAATTGTTCCAGCATTTAGGTGGAAGAAAAATTCCAGAAGACAAATTGTGCAGCGGGTCATAGGTAAACATGCATATCTCATGCGCTTTTATCCTTTTGAAGCATCCTAAAACCCTCAAGATTCACACTATCATGTTCACATACATGCAAATATACGAAGATGTGAGGATCTACTCCTCCAAGGAGCTCGAAAAGGTGACAAGAAAATTCTGCTCAGCTAACAAACTAGGACATGGATCTACCGGATGCGTCTACCTAGTAGGTTCAGTTGCCAGTTTGTATTCTAGAAGCTTTGATATTTCAAAGTCCAAACATGACAACCTATTGATCCTATAGCATGCCATATGCACCAATCCTTCACACCAGAATCCTGAATCAATAAAAAGAAATAGATTACACTCTTCATACTGAAGTGATTATAGTCACTAGCACTTGGACTAACCACTAAATCCAAACACGCAGTGTCGTTTCATGAGTGCTCAGGCTATGGTGTGAATTATGCAGGGAAAGTTGAAGAATGGTCAGAAAGTTGCCATTTATCAAGGTGCTTTCCTCAGAGTCCAAGCAAGAAATGAAGGAGTTCTTGAATGAGTTGAGTGTCATATCCAACATAACACATCCCAACCTTGTTAAACTGTATGGTTGCTATGTCGATGGAGGTCAAAAAATGTTGTTCTACAATTATCTAGAGAACAACAACATTGCAAAGACCCTCTTTGGTATGCCTTAACCACATTTCCAATTTCAAGTGGATTCTTGAATACTGGTGATATGTTCATTCCTCACAACTCTCACTCTCTGGGTTTTCATGTTCTTAAGGCACTGTGCGTAGTAGTATCCGGTTTGACTGAAGAACAAGGGTGAAGATCTGCACCAATGTAGTCGACTGTCTTGCTTATATGCATGATGAAGAAGTCTAGCCACATATTGTCCACCATGACATCAAAGCAAGCAACGTTCTCCTTGACAAGGGCCTGAACCCAAAGATATCATATTCCGGGATAGCAAAGCTCTTCCCGTGCAATATGACACATATCAGCACCAGGTTGCAGGAACACTGTAAGCAAAGTGGCACTTGTTGTTTCTCTGATTTAATATTGGATACTTGCCAAGTGGTTAAGATATGTTGACACTCCCATTTTTCAGAGGGTATTTAGCACCGGAGTACGCCATCTGAGGACAACTAACGAAGAAGGCTGATATCTATAGCTTCAGAGTTTTGCTCCTGGATATTGTCAGTGGAAGGTGGCACACTGACCCGAGATTGCCTCTTCAAGATCAACTCCTCTTAGAAACGGTAAAGAACACTTTCAAAAAAAGAGTTAACTTTGCATTATAAATGTCATGTATGATGTCTATGGGTCTAGTGTCTGGATCTCCAGAAAGTTAAGACAAAAAATATATCAGGAAGAACAATTATTTTCTTAATTACATTATTAAAAAGATCAGGAATACAACTATGACAGATTTAGATGCCCCCGATGTTCTGGATCTGAAAGTTAGAAGAATTGAGCCTCTCTAGTCAAATGTGTCTCCGTCAATGCCTCCCATGGATAAGAACTCACGGGCTTGCGTTCGCCGGTAGCACTGTGGTAAGAGAAAGCCCCCGATGAAAAATAAACTTGTGAAGGAACATATGCACGGGTAACAATGGTTGTAAATTGGAAGAATGACTAAAAGAATGTCAAGATAGGTATTTATTTTTGTATGTATAAGTAGGGTGCTGGTTAGATATATTGTTAGGTGACTATACATGTAGTACCTGAGCTTTGATGATCAACAAGAATTGAATACCATGGAGGTCGCTTATTTCAGCTTTATCAACTGATAAAATGTTTCAGCATACCAAGATTTAAAGGTTCATAATGCCATCATAGGTTATATGACCTAAGTAAATAATTATCTAATATTCATCTCCAGCGGCAATGCTCTTGAATTACGACCTTTACCACAACAGTGTCATCTATGGATCAAATTATTTCGTGGATTGGAATTCACTTGCTTGTCTATGGTTCCCTTGCGTGTGCTAGGGATGTGTTTTATATAAATTTCACTGTATCATTAAGTATGGTCTTTTATTTTTTTTCTCTATCTAGAAGTGGAATATAATAACCTAGTTGAAGGGTAATGTTTTGTACAAACATACCATGAATGGACAACTCACAAAATAAAAAAATGAAACAGAAAATTCACATGTCTTGGTGAAGGAGAAAATCCAGCACTCAGACGTCAATAAGGAATCACCCTGGAGTTCCAGAAATAGAAGCAACCAATTCTAGAATTAGGTCACAACATAAGTCAACAACCATTTATGAAGAAATAAAACAATCATTCAGGGCCATTAATGACGTAGAAGCATGCTGAACCCAATATAGTGGTTTGATTCTTTGATTCTTGAATAAATTATTGATCCACTTAGGGAAGCCCAACGCTCCACCGTGTATTGTATCTAAAGGTTCCACATCAAATTTTCTGGTTAGATGGAGTGCTAATTAAGAAAAGATGAGAGAGGAGATCATATCTTCCTATTCACGGCACTGAAGTGAATCAATCCCATCGTCCCTACCCCGCTCGCTTTCGTTGTGTGGATTGTGCTCATCTAATCCGTGACCCATGGGAAAAGCAGACCATTGTAGTGTTTTGTACTTCCTTCGATCCATATTAATTGTCGCGGAAATGGATATTAGACATGTTTTAGTGCTAGATATATCCAATCTAGTGACAATTAATATGGATCAGAGGGAGTATCTAATTTTACATTGTGACCGCCCAAATGGTTGTTTTGAGACAGGTTAGAGCACAAACAAAATAGCGTAGTAGTTATGGATATAACATAAACCTGAATAGGAACTAGATCACATGGAAATACTAGTCGGATAATGACAGCAGCAATTCACTCCTTTTTGTATGCACTACATGAATGTTTAATCAAGTATACAACACAAATCTCACATGGACAATGAAGAACATGTGAGTTCCACTGCACAAAACAGCCTGTGTAAGCATTATGAATTCTAAATAGTTAAAACTTCAAATTGACAATGTCAACTCTATCCATCAAATATACATTAGCAGGTTATTGACAATTAGATGATATCCCACGCGTTGCAACGGGTTTTTTGTTATCTGCAAATAACGACGAATATGCAAATCGCATGGAACAGAAATTAGCAAAAAGGAGTCATGGGCAGACATCAGATATTCTAAGCCATCCAAGGACATCTTCAGGTATAACCTATACAACAAATAGAAACCATATGAATGTTCTGTCGGCTAGAAAGACGATTTGTACATGTTGAAAAGTAGCATCATGCTTTGTAGCACTATGCTTCAATCTTCATCTGCAATAATGTGAACATCACCTATGTTACTGTAAAGGATAGAGGGGGTTCATCGACCGTCCTATATATATAGAATAAAAACAATGCACCATTGATAGCAAGGTTATAACGGTGAGGCCATGAGGATGGATTCAGCAGATATCAAAGAATGTTAGAAGATAACACCAGTAATAAAATAGCAGAGGACTTGCACTAATATATGTGGCATATGATTGTCCCTGCAGTGTTGGAGTCCATCTCAAGAACTCCTTAATTTTCAGAATAAACATTTAGAGGAATCATACTTCTTGGAGCCCATCTCTCAAATCTTTGCAAATGAAAAAGAAGAGTAAATAACAAAAAACAGGGAGAAAACTTTTTCAAAATATTTTTGTTTATGGCCATTCCATCAATGTCACTTGTGGCAGTCGACAAAGGCCACAACAGCACCTAGTGGAGCCAAGGTCACAACAGGAAGGCAATGAGCCTTATATCTTCCGCATGACCAGAGGAGGCCAACGTAGGTGGAGGGAAAATCACTTATCACCCTTGTGATCCGCAATGTACTCATCTGTCGACCATTCGTACCTGAAAGGGAATATATGATTTACCAAATATCATCTAGAAATTAGAATCAGAGAAATTCCTCTGTGATCTTCACAACTGCTTGAAGTGCATTCTTCACATTTGATGAACACCAACTTGCAAGAATTAATGGTATCCAACAACAACAAAAACCTTCCATTACAACAATGCTCAATCGTTTCATAACTGCATGTTTTTGTGTTGCTGAAATTATCTCCATAGACTATACTGCAGATCCTCGAGTAGGATTCTTAGAAATCCATAAATATAGTCAAAATATGGAGCCTGATCGTATGCGAAAATGCAAAGAACTATTGATATGAAATGTTGGAACCAATGACTGATGAAATTGCCTAAAGGGTTACATGTTCAACCTGGATCAAGCATGATATGAACAAAAGTGTGGCATGGCACCATCAAGAGTTAGGACGTCACTTGCATTCATGAAACATTTCAGGTTCAGCTGAGGACAATACATACCAGTACCATTCGGTAGTTGCAGGAAGTAGATAATAGGGACGAAGCGGTTCATGGCTCGTAGTCTAATCTCAATCGTAGATGAAGTCAAACACACTGCCGACAAGTGCAGCGGGCACTGGTATCTTGGTATCCAAGTTGTGGTGTACTTTACAGGGTGACACGGTGACACGCTGCAGGTTCTCAGCTTGCAGCACTGCAGTCCCAGTCCAAGAGAAAAAAGGAGTTGAAGAATTGGACCCCATAGAAGCATAGTGCAATCGATAAGTTCGTCATAAATTGCTCACGTACTGCAGTTTTTCAGTTTGACCATCCAAAATATCCATGAACATGGCTTGTAAAAACTTCCGTTTTGATCTAAGAAAGACAAATATTCCTCATTTGATAAATGAGAGAAAAACCACTGCCAGATATCTAGAACCAATAACGAAAATTACTTAATACTTACATACCCAAATTTGACCAGTTGTTGTAATCTCATGGCCTCATTCGCATTTCATTGAACAGTTTGGCTGCAGCAGTAAGTACCAGAAAAGAAGCACATGGTGGTCAAATGATTTGCAGGGTCACCATAACCACTGGAGTATACAGGGGTACTGGGGTAGTCATCAAGGTAAAGTGCGTCCGATGCCAGAATCATGGACGACCTTCCAGAATATCTCAAATAAAGCGAGGGAACAAATTGAGCAAGGACTGACCACAGACTTAACCCAGAGACCACAAATACATACATAAACCTTCTGCTGACCGAGAGATGTCGATTGTTTGGAGGGGGGAAGGAATTCATGAACCACAGATACTTCTCCTGCAATGAATTAGAGAGAGGGAGAGATAGATCAAAATCAGATGACATTGCCAGAAATTGTTTCAAGCTTCAAGATGGAAACGAAGCAGATTATATATACTCCCTCCGATCCAAATTAATTGACTTCGGTTTATCTAGATTCGGAGGTATCTGGCACTAAAACATGTCTAAATACATCTGAATCTAGACAAATCCGAGTCAATTAATTTGGATCGGAGGGAGTATAAAAAAATAGAGGACAAATGTCCACTTTGATTGCTACAGCCAGCAGATGAATCCTCGGCCGCTCGCTGAGGCCTCCTGTAGATCGGCGACCATGTCAATGGGGAAGAACGATTGGATAGTGTGGAGGGGAAACGACGGTTGCCGGAGTGGTATATCTCATCGGTGCCAGATTGAACTAAATTTAGCGCCCCTTGGCAAGGGAATAGCTAGGGGCAGCCGAAGGACGATTTGATCACGAGAAGCAAAGCGGGTGATATGATTGTGAGGGACATTTCCATGAGGCAATTGGAAAGGGAACCGATCGGGTCTGGAAGCCGCCAAGGCGTCAACACGACCAGGGCAGCCACACTTGGTCTGCATGCTGATGTGGTTGGCCTGCTGAGGTGGCATAACTGCATGTTTAGAGAAATAGGTTAGTGGGGATGAACTACTTAGTTATATAGGATGACTATGACTTAAGCTTGATTTAAGCAAGAATAGTTGTATGTAACGGACAAATAAACTGGACAAAAAGGTACCACCAACAAATTTAAGAGTTATATGCAAATATGCACCGGACACAGTAAATGCTATGCACAGTAGTATTACATGTGATAGTTTCCTGAATCTTTAATACATAACCACAACAGCTAGATGCACAATAATAAAAGCTAGGGAGGTCATTCGATTATGTGAGGAAACACAAAATGAAATGAACTTACCAAAATATCACTAAACCTCAAGAAATAAACAATATCTTAATGTACAGAAAGAAACAGTTCTGCAATAATTATACATTCTAGGGCAATAACAACATGATTTCTGTGTTGAAATGTTGAATCCACATTCAGATACATCATCAAAAACTTTATCCTTTAGCAAGTAATTCTAGAACACTGCTCACAAGCCACATTTAGAAGACAACCTACATGGCAGGAAAAATCGATCGCATGAAACTTCCAAGCTATAGAGATGATCTCCTAGCGTGGCATTGCCATCCTGTTCATTTCCAGCAATTGAGTTAGAGACACAGAACTCCAGCTTTCAGCTCCCTCTTAAAGTTGTGCATAGAGTAGTCGCTTGACAGAATCTATGCAAATATTCACGGTGCCAAATTCATACACCTGCATGCCCTTATGGAATTTGCCAACCCTAAGCATAAACAGCAAACCTTGGTCAACTGCATATTCCTGAATAGAGTCCTTGAAGCTCATATCTGATGTGGTTGTTGTAGCATCCCATCTGTCTAACACATATAATGCTACATGGTCTAGTAATATAATGGCTACCTCCTACATATAATTGTTGCATCATAATTATATCATGCTCATGTCATCATGCCACCTTGCATTTGAGCATCATATAAAACCCTTTTCATTTGATTCTTCTCTCATATGCATTAGTAATTGTATTTGGCTCTTGATATATTGTATTTGGTTCTTGATAAATGCTTGATGCCCAAGTTGAGTTGGGGGCATATCTTTTATTCAACTCCATCACCTTTCTTTGTCACCACCTTATAATTCCACCATACTAATTATCCATGAGTTTTTGCATTTTCCTTTGGCATTTAATCTAGCTCATGTGGGTTGGGATGGATACACTTCTACTTTCCACATGCCCTCACAATAACATCATGTTGTTTCCACATTATTGACATGTGGAGCCACCTTTGCATGCATTATGAGTGGTACCCCTTTTTCTAGCTTCCATATAGATTATTATGAATGTATGCTCATGTTGGGATATTTTTGAGACTATTAAACATCTAGTGGAATATACACACTACCAAGTCCCAATTATATTCAAATATGATCATCTTCGTCTACTCCACTTGGAACCTTCCTTTAAATTCTTTTAGCTTGGCCTTACTCCATATTTTGGAATGCATATGTATAAATGCCATGATTATTTACTTTGTTTCCACAAGATTAAAACATGGCATTTAGTGTTTTTGCATGGGCCATGCAGATCTCATCATCATCCCCTTCTTCTGATTTTTCTTGTGTTTTTGGAAGTGGAGCATTGTAACACCCCGTCCACTCCTGGGCCCGGGGGGTGTCACTCCTGGCAGCTTAATAGGATATATAGACTGGCCCCACAGACCAACACTAGTCTTTTCTACGCACTTTGTCCTCACTGCGCTTGATTACCACTTCGGTGGTCACCCATCCTAGAATTGCTCTAGGCCAAGCACGCTTAACCTTAGAGTTTTTTTCGAATGAGCTTCCGGAGAAGAAGTTGCAACATGTTGGTATGAGTATTCTATCAATCCTATTAAGCCATGTGCCTGGTCTCACAAGCATGGTTCTTTGTGAATCCCTTCATGTTGAATCTATTCTTTTGCTCTTACCCCAACACCCTCCTCATCTTGATCTTTGTTCTTTGTCATGTGCATCAAGACCTCAACTCCACCCCAACTTCTTTCCACCTTTTACTTGATCTTGTTTTGGATCATGTTAAAACCCTCACACCACATTTTCTCTCATCTCACTCTCCTTAACCATCATCACACCCCTCCACCTTTGCTTGATCTAGTTGGCATGTGGAGAAAATCCTAAAAACCCTAATCAAAACCCTAAACCCTAGCCTCTCCCTCTAGTCCCTCTCACTCTAAAGACCCTAGCCTAATCCACCCCATGCCGAGCTACCACCCCTAATCTTCTAGCTTCGGCTACCCCCCAAACCTGGCCCTAGCTACCCCTCTTAAACCCTAACCACCCTAACCTAACCAAGCCCCAACCCTAGCTCCATGCCGAGCACGAGCCTCCCATGCTCTACATGTTGAGCCTCTCCCTCCTCTCTCTTCTCTCTCTGCCAGCAAAGCCTCCACCCGAGCCAGCCCGCCCTTCTACTCCCTGGGGCCCAGCTGCAGCCTCTACTCCCCCTTCCTAGACGGCCGAGCACGTGCTCGAGGTGGAGAAAAGGTGGCCACCACACCACCTTTCCACCCCGAGCCTCCCACAGCGTCTCCCTCTTCCTCTTTGACTTTATCTACTCCCTCTCTGTATTGGCGTCGTCCCCAGATCTACCAGGGTCGTGCCCTTCCTCCCCAGCTACCCCCCTGATACCCCTTTCTTCTCCCAGCCCGGTGCCCACCGTCGGCCTCCTCTATCTCCTCTACAAAATAGCATGCGGCGTGGCGATCTTGGTTGTCGAGGAAGATCGAGGCAGACCACTGCCTCACCCCGTACACAGCAACAAGGAGGAGCCGGCCCAGCCCCGCCGCACACCGACGCGCCCGTGAGAAACCCTAGCTCCGGCCGGCGTCTGCGTCCTCGCTCCTACGTCGCTCCCCGGCCCGATCCACCACCGCCAACCATCTCGCGGTGAGCCACCCTCCCTCTCTGACAACCTCTCTCTCGCCGTCACTACCTAGCCTCACCAGACTTTTTGCGCTGAAGCCTTCAAGGCGCTTTCATTGGGCGCAACAGCTACTCCTAGCCGCGTTTCCCTTAACCAGCACCAACCCCAAGCCACCGCACTGGTTCCGCCTCGCCGCGCGCGCACGAGGTCGCCAGATCGAACCCCCGCGCAGCGCTCTGCCACTGTCGAGCACCATCCCCTCATCAGAGAATTCAGAGAAGATCCACAGTACTTGTTGGCATCTTTGCAATTCCCTCCCCCCCTCCCCCAAACCTTTTTGCTGCTCAACCCGCAATCCCTCGAGGCCCACCAGACAGCCTCCTGTGGCAGTCTTGCATAAAGGCCCCCGGATTTGGTAAACCTCAACCCGTAGCCCTAGATCCCCCACGTGGCACCCCCGGTCGCTAATTGTCGTGTGGACTCAAGGAGCCATCGCCCTCATTGTCGCTGCGGCTAGCCTTCAATGGGAGAAAAAGCCCAGCGCACCGTGTGTCGCCAACAAGACGGACCCCACCGTCGATGACTTGGGTTAGATTTCTCTGGGTATAAAAAGTCTAGGTGTATTTCTGTTTAAACAAAACAATTTCAGAAATGTTTAAATACAAATTTAAATCTGTTTTTAATAACTTTTGATTTATAAATCCAAATAATACAAATGATATATGTTTTGGAATCAGAAAAATGTGAGGATTTCAGATATGCCATTCAAAATATCTTTGGGGCAAATTAAATTTTCGAAATTGTTTAAATGCAATAAAAATGCCTTTTCTTAAATAATTAATAACTTTAAATCTATAACTCCAAATTTGACAAATAATATGTTTAAATTGATCAGCGCGACGAGCCCGTTCTAACTACGCACTCCATGTTCTGAATTGCAGCATGCATCATATAAATATAAAGTATACAACAACTTATATGGGAGCAAAACATGACTAAAACTTAATAAAACGCTTTATTCTTGTACCCCACACCTCACCCATGCCATGCTACTTTATTGCCATGTAAATTGTGCATCATTCATCATGGCATGCTTGTTTGCTTGTCGCATTTTAATTCATATGCGTGTGCACTTTATTTATGTTGGCCCTTGTTTGTTTGGTTCTTCTTCGAATAGACGCCGAGCAGGAGATATATCAGGAATCCTAGGAGCACTACCCAGATCCGACTATTGCTTCAACTGAGCTGGCAGGCAAGCACTACCACATGCTTGCATACATATAGCACCTATTGCCTCTATCTTATTCTTGCATCATTGAGTCGCGATTGCATTAAATTGAATCCCAAGTACTGCATAACCTTTACTTTTAAACCCCACTGAAGCTTGTTCCTCCATCCCATGAGCCATTACTACAGGAGTTGTTTGAGCCATGCGAGTCGTAGAACTGCATGTGTAGGGTATGTGAGTGTCTGATGGATAACGAGGTACCTAAACAACTTAACCTGAGTAGTAATTATAGGGTTTCGTAGCATGGAAAACAAAAAATTTCTATCGCATACAAACAAACAAGCCAAGATCTATCTACTAGATTGCAACAACGAGTCGATGGAATAACTCACCCTCGAAGATTCCAAAGTGTTTAACGAGAGCAGATTCTCGTGGGTGATGTAGTCGTACTCTTTCCGATCTCAAGATCACAGACGATCCTTCCACGCCACGTTCCAGCCAGCGCCCCGCAGTCGGTCACACGTTCGATTGACGAAGACCTTCCTCTCCTTGTTCCAGCAAGCGGAGGTTGTAGCACTCTCCTCACGATTCCAAAGACAACGGCGTGGTACCTAAGTAGAGGGAAATCCCAGGCTTCGCCTTAAGCGGTGCGAGTATGGTGGAGCTTATGAGAGAGGCTATTAGTGGTCTAGTAATTAGACACACCAATTTAGAAGGCTCTAAACCAATTAGAAGGCTCTAAACCGAAATAGCTCTAAACCGGGGTTTAGGTCTAGGGTTTAGTTTAGAGGATAGAAACTTGTGTGTACTAGGAGGAGGCCCCGCCTCCTTTATAGGTGGGAGGCGGCCAAGGGGAGGGAGTGGAGTCCCTCCCCAACTCGGCCTTGAGGTGGGCGCCGGCTTGGGAGGAGGAATCCCTCCCAACTCGGTTTCCACTTCTCCTCCTCTTTCCACTTTCCAAAACTTGTTTGACTTTCAAACTAGCCGTTTGACTTTTCAATTTAGGATTTAAATAAACCCTTTATTTTGGACAGCAAGAACACCTAGTACATGATGCAATCATTCCAATATGTAATGACACATTCATGTACCTTCCCTCCGGAGTGCGGACATTCCGGGACCTTCTAGAATGTTCCGATGAAAACACGGAATCATTCCGCCATCTCAAACGCAGGACTTTCCTTATATGAATCTTATTCTCGGACCATTCGGATCTCCTCGCGATATCCGGATCCCATCCGAGACTCGAACAACATTCGGTCTCTTTCTCATAATACCATAACTACTCAAACAACGTCAATCCTTAAGTGTGTCTCCTACGGTTCGTGAATTATGCGGACATGATCGAGACACTTCTCGAACAATAACCAATAGAGGAATCTGGAAATTCATATGGCTCCACATATTTCTCGATTACTTACGATCGAATGAACCACTTACATACGATACCAATTTCCCTTTGTCTCACGATATGTTACTTATCCGAGGTTATGATCGTCGGTATCTCTCGCATACCTAGTTCAACCTCACATCGATAAGTACTCTTTTCTCGTTCCCGTGATATGTGATCCCTTGTGACCCAGTCACATGCTTGCAAGCTAATTGGATGACATTTCACCGAGAGGGCCCAGAGAATATCTATCCGTCATATGGATGGACAAATCCCACTCTTGATCCATGTGTTTCAACCAATACTTTCCGAACACTCAATGCCACCTTTATAGCCACCCTGTTACGGTGTGGTGTTTGATGACATCAAAGCATCCATCCAGTAAAGGTGATATGCATGATCTCATGGTCGAAGGAATTAGGTTACTATGTATCAGAAAGCATATAGCAATTGAACTATTGAAATGACTTGATCTTTATGCTACGCTTGTCTATAGGAGTATGTCCACCATATCATTCTCCTAACGATATGATCTTGTTGTTAATAACATCTCAATGTTCATGATAGGGAAACCACAATCATCTATTAACCAACAAGCTAGTATTATATAGAGGCTTTACTAGGGACTTCAAATTAAGTTTACAATTCACACAAGTATTAATGTTTCCTTGTTAATACTATTATAGCATGAATATAAACATTTATCATAAACACAAAGATGTATAATAATAACTACATTTATTATTGCCTCTAGGGCATATCTCCAACAGTAATGGGATAACTAATGAAAGAGGCACCGGTGGGCAATATCTGCTATTTGGCTTTTCATGCTCACTTGTGTCCCGTAAGACCCCGAGTACTTGATTCCTGTTCCTTGACTATTTGCACTATCCACATCCGAGAGGCCTTATGGACCCCCCCTGATCCAGAGCTTGATTCATTCTTATTTCTTGGGGCCACAAAGTAGTTTGGGGCTTTATTACTATCCTGTACTTATGCCATGCTTTACTGCTTTAGTTAAGATTGTGCGAGGAGCACCTGTACTGTTTTGGATGCGGAGTGTTTTCGCGGTATCGACAAGCTCAGTCACACTTTCGGGTTCCCAGTCGTTTACAGCCATTGACGCAAACCTTGGGTCCGTCTCGGAGTCGGCCAACTTCGTTGCGGGTAGCTTAATGGGGTGGCCCCCTGAAATATTTATGAATCTTGTGATCGCTTTGTCGTGAATGCCTCGTTGGGTTTTGAGTTGGTTTTTCCGAGATTGATCGAGTGTGTGTTGCTATTTGTGCACCCCTGCAGGGTAAATCTTTCTGAAAGCCGTGTCCGCGATTATGGACGACTTGGAGCACAGTTTCTCGATCATAGACAAGTATAACTAAAGTACCGTTTTTAACTTGACTAAGTACTTGACTAGTAAATAGTGCAATACTCATGGAATGGTTAATAAAACTGCCAACGAATGGGTTGTTCGTCCGCTTTCTCGTTGGTAAGCGAGAAGGAGGATGGATTTGTTAATTATACTGTTATAACTGTTGTCACTAATTAACGGACATCCGCCTATCATTGGTTAGGCGGATGGTTAGCGAGTATCTATAGACTTGTTAGTTATTATCTTTTGCTGCAATTGCGTCACCCCAGGTTTATGTCCCCTTTAGAGGCATAAAGACTTCTTTGAGTACCCTAGGGTCTCACACGATAAATTGTTTGATTCAGATGAACAGGTGTATTCGCAAGATGGATACTGGGTGGAGGAGACGGATGATGTTGACAACGATCACTCGGTGTAGAGATTCCGGGAACGGGGATCCGTGAGATCTGTGGGCGGGATGTGTTTATTTATGTGGCATCTTATGCCGATTCGCTTCTTATCCGTACTCGGATCTTGTTTTCCGCTTCCGCCTAATACTCTGATGTTTGATGTATGAGGAGCTATCCTAAAATATTATCTCTATCTAGGATATTTGGATCTTGTTGTATGGCGTTGCAATATTACTATTTCTTTTAGATGGAATGGCTCTGTGAACAGTTGTATGGTGGCTTGCATACATACTCACTTGTGTATGTAGTTGATCCCTTCGCCTGCCGATTACGCTGCTCGTTCTTGTCCCGATGTTCTGGAAGTGGTTAGAACGGCCGAAAGGTCTACCTGTGAGTGGCCCCTGTATCCCACCGTACTATTTTAACCACTTTCGCTCATCCAGGCATATAACTAAGAGCATAATTCAACGAGGTAGTTGCAGCTGCTCCTGGCACAGCACGGTAAGATGGGTATTGTGATGCTTGCTGTGCTGCATCAAATTGTCGCTTCTCTGTTGCTCTCAAGAAGCCCACGTTCTCCCTTGTCCCTGGCTACGCTAACTCATGTCCGTCAGCAACTTGGTTCATCATCTCAAGACCAGCCGTTAGAAGCATCCGTATGCGTTCATTGGCGAGTAACTCTGGTGGGAAAAGCCCCCTCCAACCCTTGTACCAATTCATTATCTCATTGAAATCAGGATTTGGTGAACACAACCAATGGTATAGCACCTGCTGCCACTTGCTAAAGAAATCAACTTCCAACATATGGACCATATGGTGTACTGGGACAGCAGAAGCCCAAATCATAACCCAGTTAAACTGGTCAACCCATGCAACACTGCACATTTTGAACTCCTGCTCATAGCGCACCTTCAATTCCTAGAAGGTCTTAAGCAACCCTCCCAGAGTGAGCAAACCAGCAGTGTCATCCACCCGGACCTGCTCCAGCACACCTGCAATTGTCTCCATAACCTGCAGCTGGTGTTTCTGCAAAGCCTCCTGCTTTGCTACTTTCTCCTTCTCCCGTCGCAGCTGCCCATCCAACCTGACAATATCAGCCTCGGTCTCGTCAACAAGCAGCCTCACATTGTACTGCAACTCTGGCGTTGGCACGTCATTTGCCTCCATTTCATGTTCATTACTGAGACCCTTCAAGTCTGTCAGCACACGAGCCTGAGGCCCTCGCATGTCAATCACCTTCTGGACAAACGTTGGCTGCTCGTCATGTTCCTTCTCGGCACGCCTAGCCAGCAACTCATTCTTTGTCAAGACCTGATCTTTATTCAGGCTGGCCTTCTTGGACCACCGTTGTTTTTCCTTCTTGGCAGGCGGTGGAGGAGGAGGGGGTGGCAAATTCTCCTTGGGAGTGAAAGCTTTGGGCTCCTTAAACCCCTCAACGCTACCGAGTCCAGCATTCTTGGGGCGCAAGGTGGTCTCCACTGGTGCAGTGATTCCCTGAGCATTCTTGCCGAGGCCTTGTCCTCTCTTGAACCCCATCATAGCCATAATCTTAGCCATCGTCGTGTTAGACTCCAGGCTCCCAGGGGCCAGAGCTGGTTTTCAATGTTCAAACCCTGCTGACGGTGCAGTGTGGTGGCGCTTGGCCGGCTCCTGCTGCCGCTCCTTCTCCTTACGCCTTGCGCGCGCACCCTCGGCGATCCGCTGCCCGAACCCCGTGGGCAGGTCGTACTCCTCCTGGTCCTCGTCCGCATCATCCTCGGAGATGGCAACACGGGTGCGTGAGTTGGATGCGGCCTGGCCAAGCCCAGGCCTCTGCTCCGTCTCCTCCTCCTCGGGCCTTTCAGGGCCACTGATGCCCTTGGAGACGAACTGCACGGGCCTGGTGAAGTCGGGCTCGGACTCGTCCCTGCGGCGCTTACGGTGTCGGCGGTGGCGCGACGCCTCGTCCTCCTCGGAGTCGTAGTCGGAGTCCCCCTCGGCGAAGACGCCGTAGAGGGCGTCGTCGCGGGTCTGCGGCGCGCGCTCGCGGCGGCTCTGGTAGTAGAACTCCCCATCGCGGTAGAAGCGGCCGCCCACGTAGTCTCCGTCCATGTCGAGGCGGTCCATGCCCTCGGCGTCCTCCTCCATGGCTCTGAATCCTCCCTACGCCGCCTCCCCCAATCTCCAATCGAAACTTAGGGTTTCACGGAGGGTTTCGACCGAATCAAAACGACGGGACGAAACAAGCGGGGAGCGGAAGTGAAAAAGGGTGGCGGCGTCTTTCTTGCCGCCGGTGATGCCTTGTCCGCCGGTGGTTGGCCAGTGGTGGCCGCCGGTAGCCGAGCAGAGTACGTCATGGGTGGGCTTTTTCGTGACGGTACGGTCGACTGTAGCCCATAAGGTCGGTTGTGAAGCCCTTTTGGTTTCGGATTCGGGACAAGGAAAATAAGCCTTTTTATTTCGGAGGATGGGCTTACCATGATGTAGTCCTACTCGGCCTTCTAACAGCTTAGCCTTTTCCTTAACTGCCCAGGGCCCTGGGGCACGGAGCGCATGGTCATTTTCCATAGTAGCTAGTTTTTTTAGTCATTTTCATGCCTAGTTTTTTTTTTAGAAAGTTGAGTTGAGGGTTGGGTAAGAGCAACTCTAGCATATGTTGCATATCGGAACATTTACAGTCGAACATGCAGTGCACTGCAAACCAAAAATGATGGTCGATTGTTGTCGCGGAGACTAAATACACTTCACGGGAGAATTTAAAGTGCAAGATCACATACAAGTTCAGTTTACATAGCAATATTCGCAAAAGAGAGTAAAATACTAGCTAAATTTCGCCGCCATGACACCTAAAACTACCAAAATGTGGCCCGGGAAACCTCACCGGAGCCTACTGCCGTGGCGGCAAAGCGGGCGACGGCTCACTCGTCGAGGTCGAGGTCGATGAAAACCTTCTTTTGCTCCTCCATCTCCTGGAGCCACTCCTCCTTATCGGCGGCGCGGCAACTATTCTCCGACACCAAGGCGATGATGCGGGGGAGGTGGGCGTCGTCGACGTAGACGCCTGGTGCAAACCCATGTAGTGCCTCGAACATCACGGCGACCTTATTGATGTCCTCGTTGTTGTCGACGTAGTCACCTGGTGCAAACCCCGATACCGACTCGTTAACCTCCATCTTCACCGGAGGCAGGACGCGGGAGCTCGATGCGCATGCGGATGACGGGCGGCAGGAGCTCGATGCGACATGTTGGGGTTCGCCTATGAAAACAATAAAATTTTACCCTACGCCCCTGAACCCCTTTGTTGCCAGGACCTATCTATTAATAATGCAGTAACGGGAGGGGCTTTTCACGAACATATCCTTGAAGACCGAAAAGCGTTGTCAATGCTCGGGAGAGCGTGGTTGATGTAGACGAGCCGAAGCCGACCTCAAGGTCGTGATGAAGTCATTGCGCTCCTATGGCTCCAACGACTTGTAGTGCCTCAAATGTGACACCTCACAGGGAGTTACTTGCATCCAGTGCCTGGTGATGACTCCCGCTTCCCTGATCCAGCAGCAATTGTGGAAGTAGAGCTCCTGGATCTGAATTCCACAGTGCGACAGGGCTCCGCGGTGAAGATGTATCTCGTTCGTGCAGTCCAGACTTGGGACCACGGTCACGAGAAAGAGAGAGAGAGAGAGAGAGAGAGAGAGAGAGAGAGAGAGAGAGAGAGAGAGAGAGTATCAATTGGAGGTCTCTCCAAAAGTGAGGAAACCTTTATTCAATATTGTGTTTTCTTATTTGGTCAAAATACCCCACTATATATAGGGGGAGGGGGAGGTACTCCCTCCCTCAAAGTCCCAGGGTGGGACTAAACAAGGGAGAGGGGGAGAGGGGGTCGCCTCGGCCCCAAGGGGCCCTAGTGGGCCCCCACGCGGGTGGGGCAAGGCCCAGCCGGCCATCTCCTCCCTCCTTCCTCCCTTTGCCTTTTCCTCATGGGCCCTTCTCCCTTCGGAACTTGGCCCATTAAGGCTTTTGACATTTTAATTGATTTTCTCTTTATTAAATAATTATGAATAAATAATTAAATCAATATTTAACATTCATTCACATATTATTCAATCTCCGTGGCTGCGGAACACCTTCCATCTCCACTCCGGACATCCTCCGGACTTACCGAAACCCTTTCGGTTTCCTCTCTTCTCTTTCTTCGGTGATTCTACCGATCATATAAACACTCTTTAAACATCACCAAGCCCTTAAGCGTGATATCCCACGGTTCGGGAATACTCCAGACATGGTCGGGATACTCCCGGACCAATGATCAACAGAGGGACATGGATGGTCATGTGACCCCTGTGCATTCCACGAAATCTTTCATCATTTGAACCATGAATGTTGTGTCGTAATCCTTTTGTCTCTCGATACTTGTATTGCCCGAGATTTGATCAATGACATCACCATGTCGGGTTCAATCTCGTTACCGACAAATGCTACTTGACTCGTTCCGACAAGTGATATCTCTGTGATCAAATCACACGATGTGCAGCTATTGGATATAACTTCTCCGAGTAGGCTCTCAAGTTTCTTTGTGTCACGCGGATGGACAAATCCCGCTCTTGACGTATAATGTCTCTACTGTTCCTCCGAATACCTGAACACACCTTTATGATCATCGTTTAACCGTGTGACGTTTGATGCTATTGTAGTTATGGCAGCAGAACAATGCCGGTTTCTAGGAGCCTATAGTGACTTTAGATCAACCTCATGGGCTTTCTCATAGGCACGGTGTCCTGAGACACATCATTCTACGTTAAAGACGAACTAGTACCGCCATAACAGTATACATTACTTTAGATGGTAACCTTATCTATTATTATAAATGTAATTATCGAAACACTAGTGCACCCTATGCAACTTTCGATGTTTTGTTCACCTCGCTTCCTACTTGACTTTAGTCGGTATTATCGATACAGGAGTTTCCAACATATTTCCGTATAACATAACTATTTATGCTTTAAGATATGTCATCCTTTATGGATTTAGAAACTTGTCTACGGTTCTCTATTAGACACTACGGACAAACTTAGCTCAACGTCCTGTGATTCATATTCAATCACTTTCTAAACATTCCTTCTTGGATCATATATTATGTTAAGTTATCATTATGGTTTTCTAAGATAGAATCTATGTCTCAACATAGTGAATGATGAGTATCCTTTTCTTTTTTTCAACCATCGATGTTTAACCTAATGCTACTCCTAATTTGAATTGACCTAGAACCAGTCCTGAATCAATTCCTATTCTGAAACTCTTTTTAGAATCCCTTTTAGGAATACAACATAATATCATAATATACTTACTATCACTTCTAATCCCTATAAATCATTATTTATCGGTACTTGCGTTTTTATTCTTAATGTGTCGTATACACACTTAAGAATCACTCCTTAAGCTCCCACTCAAAATATGTTCCCAACATATTTGAGTATGAGTCATTACTCCTACTCAAAATGTGTTCCGGACATATTTGAGTTCGAGACTTATATTGCTGTCATTTAAAAATATATCATTCACATATTATTTTAGAAAGACTTTTATAGCTCCCACACAATTTCATGCAAATTGCATATCCTCTCATTATTTTGAACAACTTTAAAATCCTTTGATCAATTATTAAACTGAGAGATTTATTTTCTCTAAGAGGTAGGATGGAAATAGAACTCGACACAGTTAAACTAGTATACAATTTGGGAGATGCTCTAAGAGGTAGGATGAAAATAGAACTCGACACAGTTAAACTCGAGTAGCTCGTCGCTGGGCTCAAATTCTCCTCCCTATAAGTCAAGTAGACGAATAACGAATGCTCGTTCTAGTACAATTTATTTCTTAAACTTCTTGTTTACAGTGGCATACATAAGCATGGATACATTTTACTTCCTCCGTTTCAAAAGCTTTGTAAAAGGAGTGTATTTAGACTCTTCTAGTGCGTAGGTAGATAACCTACGCGCTAAAAGGATCTAAATATACTCCTTTCACAAAGTTAAAAATCTTATATTTTAAAACGGAGGGAGTATTTGTTAGCATCTCCCAAATTGTATAGGCACATGCTCTTCATGGTTACGTAATCAGATAGTTATTACTCTATCATTCACCGGTGTAATGAGCTTCACAAGTTAATCAGGTCGAGCCGAGTTTAAATTTCAACTTGTTTTGTTAACGAGCTGAGTCTAGCTAACCCTTGAGTCAGGTTTGTTATCTAGCCGTAGGAAGAGAGATGTTTTCTTTCTCAAACGAAATGTAATAAGGGGTGTATCCTAAAGGAAAATGATACATATCCCCCGGACGATGAAAAGATACCATCGTCCGGGCCACGCGTCTACCATATTTCCCTCTCTCGTGTGCACTACATGTCCAGTGGGGTCCACCACTTGTCTTCATCCTCGAGGCGGCAACAGAGGTTGTAGGGACACACCGTGGCTGCTGGCCGGAGCTAGGGTGCTGCGAGCGCGGGCAAAGAAGCGGTGATTTTAGGTAGTGCCTTTTGTGCTACCACCCGGGTCCCCATCGCCAATAACCCTGTGGAGGATTTTGCTACTGATGGCCGGCCGGCAGAGCAACAACGACCGACAGATTTGCTATCGATGGTCGTCGTCTTTGCTGCAAGGGCATGAGGACGCTACTGCTGACGGCCAACATCGTTGCTACCGACGGCTGGATTTTGCTACTGAGGGCGGTGGATTCTGCTACCGGCGGCCAACATTGTTCCTGCAAGTGTTGAGGGTGATGCTACCGGCGGCACGAAGGTGGGTTTTGCTACCGAGGGCGGCATTGTTGCTACCGACAGCGGTGGATTTTTCTACCGGTGGCCGGCATCATTGCTACCGACGGCCAGCGGATTTGCTACCGACATCTGGCATCGTTGCTACCGACGAATGGTTGGTTTGCCGACGGTTCTTCGGCGATGGAGGTGCTGCATCCAGGAGATCGAGGATGGCGTTTGCTACCACGGACGATGCCTGCTACGATCACGTGTCTGCCACGAGGGCTCGTGGACATCAACATTGCCGGAGTTGAATGCGTCCTCGCCGGAGTTGGATGCCGACCTCGTCGGAGCTCGAAGGTCGCCCATGGCATGTGCGCATCACGCTACCCGCAAGGACGCGGGGTGGAGGATTTGCGTGCTTGTTTTTTTGTTTAGGGCGTGGAGCAGTTTTTCGCGTGTGCATGAACGGTCACAGAGGACAAGTGACGGTTGCCGGACCAGGGGATGGGAAGCCTCCGATCCCCCGGGGGACGCTCAGCGCACGATCCATCCTAAAAAGATCAAAATGGTGAGAAAGGGGGGAAAATGATCAGGACGATTGCCTCCTCATAGTACGTGTCCACCTGGTTTTGTAATACAACTAGTGGAGGTGGTAACAACCACCTCCTCATAGCACGTGATGAGAAAGTCTGAGTATGAGAAGATGGAGAAGAATAAGGGGCGTCACTGGTGAGTTTTGCTGTATCTATTGATTGATTCTACGGACAAATCTCACGGACACGATGTGGTTCAGCGTGATTGGAGATGTAGCAACAGTTGTTCCTATTTTTTTCTCACCCAGATTCACGGTTCAATGCCACATCAGGTTGTAAGGTCAGTCTGTAACAAATTCATCAGTAAGAGCATCTCCACTCGTAACCCTCATATGAGCTCTGGCGGTACCATTTTTTTTGCCAGTATGAGGGCCGCCGACAGTTTTCTGAATTTTGGGGGGAGAGTGTTTTCCAGGCACACCCCCAATAGGAAAATAATTTTGCTTTAGCATTTTGACAAACACCCTATGGGAAAATCTGAGGACGCACGCGAGGTTGAGCTCGTATAGGAAGGCGATGGCGGGGACGGGCAGGAGAAAGGACGCACGGTGAGCTCAAGGTGCGCGACGGGGCAGCGCGTGGTAGGGAGGCGCGCGGTGAGGCCACAGGAGCTGGACGACACCGTCGTGCAATTGCATGCGCACATGGTCGTCGTGCCACGGGCGAGCTCTACCTCAGCGGGAGCTCCCCTAGACCAGCGAGCTCCGCCACAACGCTCCAGGCCAGGAATTGCACCGAAGCCGCGAAGATCTGTCATATTGTGAAATATTCGTAATGTGTTACTCTTAGACAGTGATAAGCCGAAAACTAAACCGAAAGCGATGGGATGTACTTATTCTGAGTTGTGGCTAGTCACCATGAGATCCCAATTAAAGTTTATGGATGAAAATTAAGTTTAGAACTTGTTGATTTGCTAAGAGTTATCTGAGTGCAAAATGATTCTTTTAAGAAGAAAATTGACATGGCTGAAAATGTCTCTGTTCATAAAGCTCGACTCGTCGCGAAGGGGTTCTGACACATTTGTGGAGTTGACTATGACTAGACATTTCTCGTCTTTAGCGATGTTTAAGTCGGTTCCGATCATGTTAGCCATAGCACCCTATTTCAACTATGAGATAGGGCTGGATGTTAAAACAACTTTTTAATGAAAATTTAATCGAAACAGTGCATACGTATAACACAAGAGTTTTGTGCATCTAGCTAATACTGATTTTTCACTGTGTTCTCTCCTTCTTTGTTCCTATATTTCCTACATGTTTATCTCCTTTTGTGTGTACGCACATGTTGTGTATCACATGTGTTCTATTTATCTGTCCTCCAGATCATGGATTATGTATGTTTATCATGCAGTAGTATAGCTCATGCGAACCACGGCCAGTGCCAGACAGTGCTAATGTATCCATACGGAGCATCTTTTGACAAATGCGCTATCTGCAATTTCATTACAAATATTGGAGTATGACATTATCTTCTTTGGACCTCTTCATGTTGCTTGCTCAAATGCTGAGTGAAACTGGCATTATCTTGGACTGTTTACTCTCTTAATCCCAGATGAATACCATAAGACCATTGCCACCTAGGTGGCACCTACAATGCCTACGGCAAACAGAACTGCCGTATACTGTCCCGTCGACTCCTGCGGTATGTCCATACAATGAGCTCTTCTAGCATTCTAGTGAAGTCTATGGTGATTTAGCTCTTCTAATTTCTCTTTTCTCCCTATATTGCAGCCGTCCACTCACTCACAGAATGTACCTGTGGTCGTCAAAAATCTAATGACAGTAGATGACAAGGAAAAATTTGTAAGCCACTTCCATGCCACCATATGCCAATTGAGCCGCATTTTTTCTATTGCCCTTACCCCGCAGCACTTGTTGACATTTAGGCAGGCGAGCAATGTCGTGGTCGTGTAACTAGTAGTATCATAATCTTATTATTTTAATCATGTGTAGAATCTTAATGCAAACTTGTATACAAGATATAATTATCATTAAAGAAAAGTTTTATGTGCAACCAGCGCGTTGTGGCCAGAGTTTTTCTCTTCTCCTACATCTTCACATGTTACATGATATCATTATCACCTCTCTCTTTATTCAATGATATGTCAAATCAACTTTTGTCATACATGTTATGCATGATTGATTTCCACTATGATGAGCCTTATAAAACTACTTCAACAGTGTAAAATTATTAGTCAAGGGACCACGTGTAATTGTGGTTGCATCGTACGTGTAATAGCAGTTGTGGGTATTTATACACCGTGCCTGACAAAAGTACTGGCCAAGGGACCTTATGGACAAGTGCAATTATTGTTGATGGTAAAAGCACAAGTTGTGATGTTGGAATATACCCCCTTCGTTTTAAAATGTAAGATGTTTTAGTTTTGTAAAAAAAAATACCTGTACACTTTCAATGTGTAGGTTCACTTCAAATCTATATAAATCTACACACTAAAAAGGGTCCAGATACACACAAAGCTAAAACATCTTATGTTTTAAAACGGATAAAGTAGTTCTGAATGATGCTTCACTTGTACTGTTATACGGTAATAACCAGAACATTGTTACATGGATAATCGACCAAGAACCGAACAACCATGTTTCGAAAATAGACAATGTTCAAAAAACTGTGTACTTAAATTTATTTGACTATGGATGTGTTATCGAGATTGATCAAAAGAAAGGTGATCTTGTTATTTTCCTGTTGTTAGAGCATCTCCACTCGGTCCCCCCTAAGCGGATTTGGGGGCACCGGCGACAAAAAAAACGCGCTCAGTCGTCCCCTAAAGCCCCCCCCCCTCCCAAACTAGAAAAATCATCTGGCGCCCCGATGGAAACCCAGTCCCAGCCCACAGGGGGCTGCTGGGGGCGTCGGCGTGCATGCAAATGGTTGTGTTCCTCTCACATGCACATACAAGCTTCTTTCTCTTCACTCATTTTCTCTTCTCACATGGCTGGCCTACCTGTAGCCTCACGTGCAGGAATCTTTCCACTCTTGTACAGGGGGTAGGACTGGGCGATGGCATCAATATTTTAGACGGCTACCCTCCAAAGGCCATTAGTTTGATGTTAAATGGGGAGGACGGAGAACGAGGCAATAGCCTAGTGATTGGGTCGTAGTTGGCGTATTCCAACGACCGGACCGGAATTCTCACGCTGACCCGCTTCTACTATATTAAAAAAGTGTCTAGTTCCTCCTAATACTATTTCATCTTGTTAAATGGGGAGGACGAGTGGAGATCTCTTAGTAAGTCGTTCAGCTGCAGCACATTTTATACTCGCTGGTATGGAAGTTGGAATAATCCAGACACTTTGATGTTGAGAGGAAGGAGCAAAATTAAAAATTGGGGTGAGAGAGGCTCGAACTCTCGACCTCAGGATCACTCGCTTTAGCTATGAGACCTACGCGCTAGCCAACTGCGCCACCACCCCATTGTGTTCTGTACGTGGTTCATAACTATTTGATGAATCCATAATTTTTCAGTAAGCCCAAATCCCAATTATTCTTGTTAGTATTAGTTGTACGTAACCAGGAAACTGATGCCCTCTCCCGGTGAAGTGTGCCACATTTTGCCCTCATTTTACTTCCTTTTCTCACACAAGAGATGCAAATTCCTGAAATGAATTCTTCTTTGACACTTCACTTTCTACTCCTATCACAAGTCTCAAACAACTCTGTTATTTTTGTCTTGACTATCCAATTGAGCTTACACGTGAAGCAGAAACAAGTAGCCGATAAGTTACATCTTTGAAGTTCAGTAAGTAACCCAAACTTGGAAGATCTGGCCAGCTCTTCCAATTCCAATCACCCAAACCTCCTACACTCGATTGACATCGAGCATGGCAAGAAGCCCTTGGCCAGTGCTGCAGAACCTCGCACAGTCGAGCCGAGCACGTCAAGAACAAGCTCGTCGGCCTGCGGCCAACCCTGTTGCGGGCGTCGGCTCTCTCGGCAACGACGGTGGTGGCCATGGTCATGGGGCTCAATAGGCAGTCCTACACAGCGGTGGTGGCAATTGTGGGCACCAAACCAAGGCACTCACAGTCTCACGCAGACCTTCACTGCGCAGTTCAAGGACACACATGCATTTGTGTAGGCCATTTTTCTTGTTTACTACTACCTCCGTTAAAGGCTTATATTATGGATTCTCTGTCGAACTTATCGGCGTATCGTTAGTTGTCCTTGTTCGGGTGACCGGTTATTTCTTCTGAAGGTACTTGGCCATAGCGAATGATACTGCCAGTCTGTTATGACTTATGAGGCGCCATGTGCGGGGAAGGGTCCAGCGTTTGGTCCTAGTGCGTATGATTGACATGATAATTTTTGTTTCCAATCACAATTCATCAGTTAAATTCCACTTCACTGTTAGTCAAGGAAAAACTTATCCCCCCGCAAAAAAAAAAGGAAAAACTTATCCAGTATTAATTTCACACATTCACCAGAACATATATTATTCTTAAATATAATTTCTCAACTCATTTATATAATAATATTACGCAACCAGCCAAATGTGATGGAGAAACTGACATTTGGAGCATTCTGTTGGTTCTACTATAAAAACACAAAACTCAATCTAATCAAAGACTGTTTGTAGCCATGATTCACAGTATCTGTTCTCATTTTAACCAAAAAAACAAAGATTCAGTGTTGTGCTGCAGCACCATTTTCGGGATCCCTACATTTGCCCTAGCCGTAGTAGAGGCCTTCTGGTATTGGGAAGAACCTTGCGAACTACAGTGGGAAACTTCAGCTTGTTTAAAACAGAATATTCCTACATTCTTTCCACAGTACTTCTCATCGTGATTTTCAAAGGGTTTGCCTAACCAGTAAACGTTTACTCTGCAAAAACTAGGTACGTCAACTAACCTTAAGACCACTGGTTTAGTATGAAGATATAGCATGGCCTGATGTGATAAAAAATATATATTTTCTTTTCTTTTGAAACTCACTCCACGTTCAATCCAGCTATGCAGAACATGATCTTGTCTAGTAAATGATTTATTCCACGACGGGGGAAAAAGCTCAGTGCAAGCTAAAGGGTTACTGACCTTATGTACTAGTATTATCTTACAGCCAGGAGTGACTTTACAGGTATAGGAGCAACTATATCACACTCTTTCTTTAGTCTTTGCATCATCTATGTATAGGTCGGAACGATCCTTTTGTATGATATCACTTGTTCATGAACGACACACCCTTCTGGATGCTCTCGCTCAGCTCCTTCTTTGCCTTCTCCAGGCCAGCTCTGAAAGTAGACATTAGGCAAAGCAATTACTTCGGGAAAGAGAGGCATTTCTAATGATCCGGAGGCAACTGTGTGTGGAAGCGACTAATTAGGTAGGGCTAGCTAAGGTACCTCTCAAAGTCATTCAGTGGCCCAAGAGGAAAGATCTCTTCAGCTCCACCCCGACCTAACCTCACTTTTGTTGCAAAGAACGGCAGCTCTGTCACCTATAATGCAAGACAAAAGTGAACTCATCATAAGATTATGTGTTGTGAAGGAGAAGGCTTGGGATTTGGTCTTAAGAATACCTCTGATGCCACGTATGAGCATTCCACGACGCCAGCATCACCACGCATTCCTCGCAAGCAGGCATCAGCGAATTTGGCAGCAGCAAAAGCCTGAGGTGTTTCTTCCACTGTTAGTATTGAGTATTTGGCCCAGGCACTAATAGTGCAAAATAGGCAGCATAACATACCATTGACAAAGTTGCAGAGCCTGCTCCAGCCTTTGCCTGAATCATAAAGAGGAAAGAGGATATGAAACTCAACCGAGATAAAAAAAAAGAAAATTGAATCTGGAACTGTGAAAGTTTCAGATATATAGAGAGAGCCAAGAGGATATGAAACTAAATCATGCACAGTACGATGATTACGTGCTACGGAAATTTCCTCCGTGCTTAAGGGCATATCTCTCATGTCCTGAAATTTCTTTATCCACTCACAATCTGCTGTCATTCGTGGTAACCATTTTTTCCTAAGAATTCATGTGGCTTGCCAACTATAGAAACTTTCAGAAGCTATTATAAACTAATTCCTGGTAGCCCGATCTACTATCTCGTTAATTTCACTATGCCAAAGGAATGGAAATACAGCTAATACGCACAAGACAACCATGACTGATCACCGACAGTCTTTTAAGCAGCTCTACTTCAGAAAACAGATTGAGATGTGGTCTTGCTGTCTGAACTTTGTGCATGGTTAATATAACAAGTGTTAGGTTTAAAAAATCCATTTGTTGACTAACTGTATGTTAGGCTGCTGTTGACCGGTGGAGGCTACACAAGTTTAGTCCCACCTCGCCTACGGAAGGAGGCCACACCCACCTTATAAGGGAGAGATTCCTTCCTCCTTTCAGTCTGGGCTTTTGGGATGGAGTGGGCTTTCTTCTTATAGTTGCGCCGTGAGCGCATGAACGTCCAGAAGGTAGGCTGAGTGCTGGGCTGGGCCAAGTGGACGCTAACACTATAGGATTGGAACTTGACATGGAGATATTGCTTTTAAATGTATAAATGCATGGTACCATTTAGCTGTATGATTGATTGGCCAAAAAATTTAGGCCTTCCTATGTCTTGTCCTGGTACACTTGTTTGTCCCGCGCTGTAATCATGAGCTGGACCCCAGCAGCTACTTGTGTACTTATGCACCGTTTTGATTTTTCAATGAAATGACGTGCATGATGCCTTTCATTTAAAAATAAGTGCATTGTACCATTGAAAAATGGGTTTGCACTAAAATACTTCCCGACAAAATAACTTCATTACCAAAGGATTTGTGAATAGATGCGCTTTTGGATTGTTTTGTATCAGACATTTACCAGTCAAAAATGCATAGCTGGAATATGAAAAATATATGAAATGAAGCTTCACCGGTCAGGGAAAGTAAATAACACAATTGAATGTTATCTTTAGTCTACTAATTGTAAACAACATCATACCTCAACAACTTCGGTACCACCATTCTGAATGCGGGTAGTCAAATAGCTGATTTCATCTGGAGTGAATGAGCATGGGGGGCTGACCTGTGGAGAGATTGATTACAAATTAGCAATTTCTATTCATAACAGCTAGAGAATTTGTCTTAATGGAAAATCCTGTGTGATGACATCGTCATATGAAACCTGGGACAGGAGGGGCAATATAGTGATCCCTGCATGGCCGCCAACAACTGGAACATTGACTTCTCTTGGATCAACTCCAAGCACTTCTGCCTAAAAAAAGCAGCAAAGATTAAAAAAAAAGGGGAATCACCAAGAGCCATTAAAGATGAAAAGTTACACGATGATGTACAGGTGTTTGTAAAAGTTGTCTCCGAGAAGACATTCAAGATATAATTTCCTTAGGCTACATACCACAAAGGTGTTAGCCCTCGCCACATCAAGTGTTGTCACTCCAAGAAGACGCTTGGGACTGTAAGTTCCAGCTCTCTTGAAAACCTCGGCAGCAATGGGGACAGTTGAGTTCACAGGGTTGCTGATCAAATTCACTATTGCATTAGGACAGCTCTTGGCAACCCCTTCACAAAGTGCGCGAACAATCCCAGCATTTTTGTTGAATAAATCATCCCTTGTCATTCCTGGTTTTCTTGGGAGGCCAGCAGGGATGATGACAAGATCCATTCCTGTGAGTGCTGCCTCAAGCTGTTGTGGCCCAAGGAACCCACGAACCTGAAAAGAATATTTTCCACGGTTATTTGTTGCGTCAATATCCATATCAATTTCAACCACGTGGAAATACTGGCCCCAAATGTTAGCTACATCCGCACATAAGCAATTCAGAGATAATCACTTTTCATTATCTTTATTTTCCTCAACTTGCAGTCAATCTAGATTTCCTTAAAGCGATTACGGTGTCGCTTTCAGAGTCTCAATAGTCAGTAAGAAGTAAGGAAGCTTGGACTACACTTACCATATTGGCCATATATGTATGAACTAAAGGCGCAAATAATGGTGCTTTCTGAAGAATAGCAGGCCCAATTTCAGACAAGATATTGTCAAGGCTTCAGATATTTTGGGAACCTCAACCACGCAAGGAGAAACCAACAAAGTATGAGATGTCGAATTTTGCTGGTACACCATAACGCGCAGATGATTGAGAGGTCATTATTTGACTCTTCAATCATACCCCCAACTGGTCATAGTTTAGGTAAGGTGCGTGAGAAACGGTTAAGAATAAGAATCCTCCACCAGATGTCATCACAAGTGGATGAAAAGAACATCGGAACACACCACCTAGAAAAGCTAGGCAGGGCAAAGCCACCAACCAAATCAATTTCCTGCTCAACTACGGTATCCTGAGTTCCTGACATCATTAGCGCATAATATCTGTCGCTGATGCATCACAGTCGATGACAGTAGCCAGTAGGTAGGTTAGTCTTACCACGGCGCTGGTGTCCATGTGGCTGACGTCGGCGGTGACCCCCGGCGTGTTGACGACGTCGTAGAGGTGGAGCACGGACACGAGCGGGTTCATCTTCATGAGCAGCGAGAGCGACTGGCCGATCCCACCGGCAGCGCCCAGAACAGCCACCTTGAAACCCGGCGCGCCGCCCTTGGCCCGGCACGCGGCGGCTCGCAGCCCGGACCCTGTCCCCTCCTCCATCTGCAGGCACAGGATCGGTCACATCTCACGCAGTTATAGCAGCAGCGGCGGTGAGGATTGAGGAAGCCGGCGTACCTGCGGGCGTGTGGGGTTGAGGTGCGCGGCGACGCGGGCGATGCGGAGCGACGGGGAGTTGGCGTCGGGATGCATGGCGGCTCAGCTCGGCGACGGAGACGAAGCAAGGATCTGGGTAGTGGGGGTTTATGAGTGAGAGAACGGTGTGTGGGGAAGTTCCGTGGGGATTTTGGAGCGTTGCCCGGGAGCGTTATCCGGTGGGCTGTGGCGTGGAGCAGGCGGAGGAATCGGGAGGCGGTGGTGACGCGCCCGTCGCGGGGAAGCTCATCTCTTTTCTCCGCCACTGCTACTCGCTAACGCTGCCGCTGTCGCGCTCCCAAGCCGCGGTGGATCGAGGCGCGGCGCGGTCAGATTTTGGCAGATGCGCCGTGGAGACGGAACGGGGGAAAAGGTCCGTTTTTTTTTCTTTCCAAATCTGACTTTTTTTTGGAACTTCGACCGAAACCTGACCCCTCCCCGAAACTACTCCCTCCGTTTCAAAATATAAGTTGTTTTAGATTTATGAAGGTAATGAATCTAGACGCTTTGTAATGTCTAGTTTCGGAGTAAACATCTATAAATCTACACACTAAAAGATGTTTAGATACACTACCTTCACAAAGCTAAAACGTTATATTACGAAACGCAAGGAGTAATTCGGAATCTGACCCTTGGGATCGGCGTCATTTTAAACGGAGCCGAAATTATACAGGTCGGCGCCAACACGTGACAATAGGAGGCAACCTAGGGAGGTCGGCGCCGTTTTAAATGGAGTCGACGTCGGCGTCGTTTTAAATGGAGCCGACGTCGGTTTTAAATGGAGCCGACCTCCTTCGGTTCGGTTTTCTGATGTGTTGGCGCCGACATGTACAACTTCAGCTCCATTTAAAATGGCGCCGATCCTAGATGTCAGATTCTTAGTTTCGAGTAGGGGTCAGATTCGATTGAAGTTTTCAGATTTGGGCAGTTTTGGCAGAAAAATACAAAAGGTCCATCATAGCGCGCGCCGGTCTCCCTATGTGTGGTGGCCAATTGACCAGGCTTGGCGTCAGTGATCACTCCTCGGAGCATCTCCGCCCACCGATCCCAACCCGGACCGAATTGGTGTTATTAGAGCATCTCCATTCTGGGGGCATAAAGCTCCCTAAAAGGCTATCGGGAGCGCTGGTGGTCGAATTCACGCCAGCCAGCCCCCAAATTTGTTTTGGTGCCCTAGGCTCGCTTTGTTATCTGGCGCCGAACCCAACCCACGGGGGCTAGCGGGGCGCCGGATGCCGCGTTTCTGGTGGGAAGGCGCGGAGAAGCTAGCGCGTGAAACAATTGGTCGTCACGGGCCACCCCTGTCAGCGTCAGCGGCCGACGCGTTTGGTCGGTCTTCCTCCTCTCCTGCCGCGCCCCAGTAATGACGTTGATGCCCGCCGATCAGCGTTTTGCAGGCGAGCAGACGATGCGTCTCGTCCGTTACACCTCCCTCCTCGCCTCTGCGCCACGAGTACGAGGAGGCCCCTCCATCGCAGCAGTCGTGCAGGCGCCACGGCGGCATCGCACTTAGGGGCCGACACGAGCCATCACCTTCTCGTGGCCGTCTGCGCCTCGCCAAGCCCTAGCACCAGGTGAAGGAGTGGACGACGGCGCCGGAGTACAAGGCAGCCGCACTCCAGCTGAAGATCGACGAGGACCTGGAGGAGTTCCCAGGCCAGCGCGTCGCCGAGCGCGCCTTCCTTCGAGGTTGCCGCCATCGACGGACGCTTTCGCTGAAGCTTGGTCCACGGAGGAGTACCGACGCGAGCAGGCTGAGCGAGCGCGCCGCCTCGGCATGTTCATTGACCTCAAGGGCGACGACTGACCCGGCTGCTCGAGCAGGAGCCTAGCGACGACGACAACGACGACTACGCGGTGGCGATGTACCGTCGCCTTGGACTGAGTGGCGGGTGTCGTTTTATTTTTATTTTTATACAAACATGTTAGAACTGCTGTGATATCGACGTATTTTTGTATTTTCAAGAATTTTCAAATGTTTGAATTTTTTGAATGGGGGGCACGGCTAGGAACCAGCCCCCCCATATCATGAACGAATCCGTCGCCCCCCATACGGCCCAAAATCAGGTCGCTCCGGACGCCATATGAGGGACGAGTGGAAATGCTCTTAGGACGGAAAAAAATCACACCTGATATCCCAGACCAGTGTCAGCAGATTGGACCGCCCTCCAATCTGTGTGGCACCTTCTTACCGCTCTCGGTAACCAGGGGCCGGACTGGGGCTGTCGGCAACACGAGTCACGTCGGACGAGTTGCGTCCGTTCACGCCGGGCCTAGTTGCCAGTCAATCAAAGCGGTCGGTCAACATGATTAATGACCCATCATTGTTCCCATATGTGTATGTGTGGGTCTTTGCCGGTTCTAGACGTCAGTGCCCGCGTGACGGCCCATCTCCGGACGAGTTGGAGTTAATGTTGTGGTGGTCGTTCGGCCTACCACCCTTGCGCCAATAAAAGGAGTCCCCTCCTTACCGGCGCGCATGTGACCTACAAGTATAGGGGTGTATCGCAGTATTTTCGATAAGTAAGAGTGTTGAACCCAACGAGGAGCAGAAGGTGCTGGCTAGTGGTATGGATCAGAAATTCTCTACAAATACTTAGCAAACGGATTTTTAGGGGTTTTTGATAAAACAAGTAAACGAAGTACGAGTAAATAAAAGACAGTAGGAATAAATACAGCAAGTGGCCCAATCCTTTATGCAGCAAAGGACAGGCCGGTTGTATTACTTAAGATGACCAAACGTTCTCGAGGACACATGGGAAGACTGTCAAGTGCTTTCGCTTCATATAGTTGATTAATCTTCTTTAGCTTGCTAAGTGTTGTGTGGGTGAACCTGTGCTAATGTACCGACCTTCCTAGGACTAATACATACTTGTGATTATACCCCTTGCAAACATCCGTAAGTACAAGAAAGTAATTAAGGTAGAAACCTAACCACAGCTTTAAACTCTAAGATCCTTACGTCCCTTGTGCAATGGTTTCCTAACGGGGGTTCAGGTTTCTGTCACTCCGGCAACCCCTACGATTAATAGCCAAATACACAATGCATTCTCCTAGGCCCATATAGGTGAAGTGTCATGTAGTCGACGTTCACATGACACCACTAGAAGAAGTACACCACAACTTAAATATCAAACTATTGAATCTTTCTCAACACAATTCAACTACTAACAGCATGACTTCTCCCATGTCCTCAAGAACAAAATGAACTACTCACAAGACATCATATGGACCATGATCAGAGATGGAATAATGATGTATAACAATCTGAACATAAACAATAATTCAATGGTTCACTCAATAGCATCAACTACAAAGAGTAATCAACATCGGGAAAATTCCCCTAAGAACTATGCAAAATTCAACCCAATTGTTACAGCAATATGGAGATGGTGATGAGGGTGTGATGACCCACAAGTATAGGGGGTGTATCGCAGTATTTTCGAGGGAAGTGAAACCCAATTTATTGATTCGACACAAGGGGAGCCAAAGAATATTTATAAGCCTTAACAACTGAGTTGTCAATTCAGCTGCACCTGAAAACAAATCTTGCTCACAGCAGTTTATCAGTAGCAATAGTTTTGTAGTAGGAATAGCAAAGTAACAGCAGTAGTAAAGCAAAGCCAGTAGTAACAAAAGCAGTAACAGTGGGATTCGAGTGCGGTAGGCATAGAGATGGATGGATGGGCGTTGCATGGACAAGACAATTCACATAGCAATCAGAACATAGGTCAATTGCAGATAAATAAGATAAAGCATCTAAGTACTAGACAATCCTAGGCATGTGTTCCGTATATAGTCATACATGCTCGCAGTGAGAACTTGCACAACACCTTTTGTCCTGCCAGCCCGTTTGCAGCGGGGCCTCTAGTGAACTACTGGCAATTAAGGTGCTCCTTTTAATAGAGCACCGGAGCAAAGCATTAACACTGCGATCACACATGTGATCCTCACATCAAAGCCATTCCCTTCCGATTTACATCGCCACTGGGCCATAGGTTCCGGACAACAATGTGTGTATACAACTTGTAGATAAGACCAAAAACAATACTATCATAATGAATCAATAACATGTTCAGATCTGAAATCATGGCACTTGGGCCCTAGTGACAAGCATTAAGCACAACAAGTCGCAACAAAGTCATAAAGCACTAATAAAAGATACTAGGCCCCATGCCCTAACAATCTGATGCCATTACATGAACGATCTCATCCAATCCCTACCATCCCCATAGCCTACAGCGGGGGATTACTCACTCATAGATGGGGGAAACATGGATGGTCGATGGAGAAGCGATGGTGATGATGATGGCGATGATCTCCTCCAATTCCCGTCTCGGGGGTGCGAGCGGAGTTTCAGTGCTGTTTCGTGGAATCTGGTGGTGCCGGCGGAGCGGAACTCCTTCTGGAAAAACATCGAACCCCCCGGAGTTTTTAGGTCAGAAGGCTTCTTATAGGCGAAGAGGGAGACCGAGGGGGTGCCTGGGAGGGGCACACCATGCCCTGGCGCGGCCAGGCCCAGCCCGCGCCTGGGGGTGGTGTGGCCAGCCCCTAGCACTCATCCGTCTCGTATTCTGGCTCCGTGAGTCTTCTGGAAAAATAGGCACTTTGGCTTTTGTCCCGTCCAATTCCGAGAATATTCATTTTCTGACTTTCCTGGAACCAAAAACAGCAGAAAACAGTACCGGCACTGTGGCTCTTGTTAATAGGTTAGTCCAAGAAATCATATGAAAAGTACTCCAAAGTGTTGACAAAACACAAGAAAGTGGATAAAACCAAGCATGGAACATCAAAAATTATAGATACATTTGCAATGTATCAGGGTGCTGATGGTGATGATGGTGGTGATGATGATGATGATGATACCGATGAAGTCCAGCTTGATGGTGGTGTTGATGGCGATGATCTCCCCTCTCTGGGAAGGAATTCCTCGGTAGAAATCTGTCTGCCGGAGAGATCTTTCTCTCTTGGTGTTTTCCGCCCCGTAGAGGCAGCGAAATCTTTCTTTGGTCGCTCCCTGAGTCTTAGGGTTTCGGGAGGAATATATACGCCAAAGGGGAGAGCTAGAGGTGGGCCAGGGCGGCCACACCACCTGGTGGCGCGGCCTAGGCTGGCCCGCGCCAGGGGGTGGTGTGGGCCTCCTGTGGCCCATCTCCACTCCTCCTTCTGGCTTCCTTCGTCTTCTGGAAAAACAGGATTTTCCGTATATTTTCCCAGATTTTCTGATCTTCACGAATTTTGCCTCCAAACAACACATTTTCCATCAGAATCCTGACTGTAGCGGTCCATGCTCCAAAAGTCATCAACCATGCAAAAACAGATGAAATAACATAAGTATCATCTCTTAATATGAAATATACCAATGAATAATAGTAAATTATGATATAGAATAGTGATGCAAAATGAACGTATCAACTCCCCCCCAAGCTTAGACTTCGCTTGTCCCCAAGCGAAACTGAGCTCAATAAACATGGCCTCAGGTTTATGGAGTGAAGAGTCGATAAAAGAATACGGACAAGAAGCATCACACTCATCAATACATAGATCATAATAGAAGACAACTCACTATTATATAACTTAACTTGCAATAAGTAAAGAAAACACAATAAAGATACATAAAGTGAATCATAATTGGAAATGGAAAACTTAGCTCTTGGTCGAAGAATAGTTGATAAATTGCTAGAGTTCACAAATAACTGGTTTTCAAATGATAGCTTTCAAAGTAGTAATCACCAAGATAAGAGCAATGTGCAAAACAAGGAACATAAGAAACATAATTAAATAAATCATCATATGAATGAATGAAACACAATAACTCAAAATACTTGCTAAGATAGAAGGGAATAGGTTTACTGACTCAAATAAAAAGTAAAAGAAAGGCCCTTCGCAAAGGGAAGCAGGGATTTCAAGTTTCATAAAGAGCTCCCAAAAAATATGATACTTATTAGCTTTCAGCTCTCATTGCCCCTATCATAGGCATCTTTAGGTGATTAAGGTTAAAGTGATCAAATATGAGGATATGCATTGACAAGTTGTAAATTGAGACCTCATGTCCCTTGAATACGAGGGTCGCTCCTCATGCTACTCAAGTTTAGTCACCGGTAAGTTCCTGTCATCATAAGCATATGTGTATCATAGAGAACCGCCAACGGGGTACCCCTTGCCCGATGATACGGAAGAATCCTCATATCAAAATGACAAGGCAAGCAGACAACAAGTATCTCAACAATCTTCTTATTTACCATGGGAATATGGTGCTTTTTTTCTCTCTTTCCTCTTTTCATAATCTCTTTTTCTTTTTCTCTTTTTCTCACCAGCGAGCTTACAATCTCTTTTCAAATCTCTTTGTGTTCTAATTCTAAAGGTAGGTGACAAGCTTTCCCATAAACCATTTTATAAGGAGACATTCCCATAGGGTTTTTGTAGGCGGTCTTATAAGCCCACAAAGCATCATTCAACTTTTTAGCCCAGTTTTTCTAGATCTATTAACAGTCTTTTGCAAGATGGATTTAATTTCTCTATTTGATAACTCTACTTTCCCACTAGTTTGGGGGTGATAAGTTGAAGCAATTCTATGATTAACATCATATTTAGCAAGGGTCTTTCTAAAACTACCATGAATGAAATGAGAACCTCCATCAGTCATGAGATACCTAGGTACTCCAAACCTAGGAAAGATAACATCCTTAAGCATTTTTAGAGAAGTCTCCCCGTCGGCACTCTTCGTAGGAATGGCTTCTACCCACTTAGTAACATAATCAACGGCAACAAGAATATGAGTATAACCTTTCGAGGGAGGGAAAGGACCCATAAAGTCAAATCCCCAACAATCAAAGGGTTCAATAACTAGGGAGTAGTTCATAGGCATTTCATTGCGTCTAGAAATATTACCAACACGCTGACATTCATCACAAGATAAAACAAATTTTCTTGCATCTTTAAAAAGGGTAGGCCAGTAGAAACCTGATTGTAGCACCTTTTGCGCAGTTCTATATCATGCATGATGTCCTCCATAAGCGCTACCATGACATTTATGCAATATCTCCTTTTGTTCATATTCTGGAACACATCATCGCATAATACCATCCACTCCTTCTTTATATAAGTGTGGGTCATCCCAAAAATAATGCCTCAAATCATAAAAGAACTTCCTCCTTTGCTGAGCTATAAAAGTCGGGCAAATACTTGGAGACAATAAATTTAGCATAATCAACGTACCAAGGGCTCCCTCGCGAGCTTACCCCTACTATAGCCAACTGTTCATTTGGGAAACTATCATTTACAGGCATAGGGTCAAAAGAGATGTTTTCCAATTGAGATAAATTATCAGCTATAGGGTTTTCAGCACCTTTCCTATCTATTATATGTAGATCAAACTCTTGTAAAAGCAGCACCCATCTAATAAGCCTAGACTTAGCGTCCTTCTTTGTCATAAGGTATTTAATAGCAGCATGATCAATATGAATGGTGACTTTTGAGTCTACAATATAGGGTCTAAACTTATCACAAGCAAAGACGACAGCTAGAAATTCTTTTTTAGTAGTAGCATAATTCCTTTGAACAGCGTCTAGAGTCTTACTAGCATAATGAATAACGTTTAGCTTTTTATCAATTTGTTGCCCAAGGACAGCACCTATAGAAAAATCACTAGCATCACACATTATTTCAAAGGGTAAACTCCAATCAGGTGGTTGAACAATAGGGGATGTAGTTAAAGCCTTCTTAAGAGTTTCAAAAGCTTCCTTACAATCGTCATCAAAAACGAAGGGTACATCTTTTTGAAGAAGATTAGTGAGGGGTTTTGATATCCTAGAAAATTCTTTAATAAACCTTCTATAGAAACCAGCATGACCAAGGATACTACGAATACCTTTGATGTCTCTTAGACATGGCATTTTCTCAATTGCCTCAACCTTAGCTCTATCAACTTCTATGCCTCTTTTAGAAACTTTATGCCCAAGGACAATCCCTTCGTTAACCATGAAGTGGCATTTCTCCCAATTAAGAACAAGATTAGTTTCTTCACACCTCTGCAAAACTTTATTAAGGTTGTGCAGACAATTATCAAAAGAAGTTCCATAGACAGAAAAGTCATCCATGAACACTTCCACAATTTCCTCACAAAAACCATGAAAGATACCAAACATGCATCTTTGAAAAGTAGCAGGAGCATTACATAAACCAAAAGGCATACGTTTATATGCATAAGTTCCGTAAGGGCAAGTAAAAGTAGTTTTTTCTTGATCTTGTTGTTTAATAGCAATTTGAGAGAAACCAGAATAACCATCAAGAAAATAAAAATGGTTTTTTTAGACAACCTTTCCAACATTTGATCAATAACAGGAAGCGGGTAATGATCTTTCTTAGTAACTTTATTGACTTTCCTAAAGTCAATGCACATCCTATAGCCTACTACTATTCTTTGGGGAATACGCTCATCATTATCATTAGGCACAACAGTAATACCTCCCTTTTTAGGGACACACTGAACAAGACTAACCCATTCGCTATCAGCAATAGGGTAAATAATACCAGCATCAAGGAGTTTCAATACCTCATTTCTTACCACTTCCTTCATCTTAGGATTTAAACGTCGTTGGTGCTCTACTACTGGCTTTGCATCCAGTTCTATATTGATAGCATGCTGGCATATAGTAGGTGAAATCCCTTTTAAATCATCCAGAGTATAGCCCATAGCCCCACGGTGTTTCTTCAAAACTTCCAATAACCTTTCTTCTTCCTTCCCTAAAAGTTTAGAGCTAATAATAACAGGATATATCTTTTTATCATCAATGTAAGCATATTTAAGATCATCAGGGAGAGGTTTTAGATCGAAGACCGGATCCTTTTTAGGTGGCAGCGTGGTACCCAAGTCTTCTACAGGCAAGTTATGCTTAAGCATCTTAGGCTGATTACGGAGAATCTCGTCAATCTCATTCCTTTCTTCCATGAAGATTTCACTTTCATAATCTTCCATAAATTGCTGCAAAGCATTGTTAGGAGCAAGAGAAATAGAAGCAAGTTATTCAACTCTAAAATCCTCATTATGGGTTTCCTCTTCACAAGGTTCTTTAGTAAATTTCGAGAAATTAAACTCATAAGATTCCCCATCAAACTTAGTCAAGATTTTCTCCCTTTTGCAATCTATAATAGCTCCACAAATACTCAAGAAAGGTCTACCAAAAATAATAGGATAAGTTTTACTAGCAACTGAACCAAGTAACTAGAAAATCAGCAGGGTACTTAATCTTACCACAAAGAACTTCCACGTCTCGTACAATACTAATTGGAGAGATGGTCTCTCTATTAGCAAGGTGAATAACCACATCAATCTCTTCCAATTCGTAGGGACTGATTTCATGCATAATTTCTCTGTAAGCTCATAAGGAATAGCATTGGAACTTGCACCAATATCACATAAACCATAATAGCAATGATCACCAATTCTAACAGAAAGCACGGGGACACTAGCTTTTTAAGTTCTATTAGGATGTGAAACAATGTTAAAAGCGTCCTCACAAAATACTATGTGTCCATCCTCTACACTTTTAGTGACAAGGTCTTTCACAATTGCTACAACAGGCTCAATGTTTATTTGTTCATCAGGTTTTACAGTTCTCTTTACACTTTTAGTGATTACACTAGTTATCATAGGATGGTCCTTTACCTTATCCAGGAAGGGTTTCTTGATATAAAGTTCAGGTAAGATGTGATCAATAGTGTAAAACTCAGTACTCCCAATAGGAACACAGTCAACCATATCTTTATAAGGTGCATGGTACTTGCTCCATCCCCTTTTTGGGATTTCAATATAAGAAGCAAAAGCCTTAAAGCAATTTGTAATAACTTGTAAATCAAGACCATAAGTATTATTAATATTTTGAAAGTCATTAGTTCCCATAAAAGATTCAATGCATTCATAATCATAATTTATACCTGACTTTCTACCTTTGTCATTCTCCCAAGCTTCAGCATTGTCTTGAATACGGTCCAGAAGATCCCATTTAGCTTCTTCTTCCATGCGAGTGAATGATTCAGCACAACAAGCATCCAATAAATCCTTGTCATGTAGAGGGAGCCTTGCATAAAAGTTATTGATAATAATATTGTTGGGGAGCTCATGAATGGGACATTTGAGCATTAGTAACTTCAATCTCCCCCAAGCTTGAGATGTACTCTCTCCATCAAGAGGCCAAAAGTTGTATATTTGATTCCGATCTTTATGAATCTCACTAGGAGGATAAAACTTTGAATAAAAGAGAGGCACTATTTCCTCCCATTACAGAGCTTGACCATTCTTCAGCAGCTTATACCATTCATCAACTCTTCCTTCCAGTGATAATGAGAATAACTTCTTCTTAACTTGATCTGTAGTAATACCTGCACACTTGAACAACCCGCATAATTCGTGTATAAAGAGTAAATGATCACCAGGATGGACAGTTCCATCCCCAACATAGTAGTTATCCATAACACGATCAATAATTCTTGTAGGTATTTTAAAAGCATCATTCTCAGCAGGTGGTGGTTCATCTACTACCTTAGCAGTGGTAGTAGCATTACCAAATAAGAAACTCAGCGAATTATCCATAATGAAAATAAAGCAACTAATAGAACTAAACAATACTCATAGTAGAAGTTTCCTTTACCAGTTCCACTCTCCAATAGCGCTTCACTCCTCGGCAACGGCGCCAGAAAATAGTCTTGATGACCCACAAGTATAGGAGGTGCATCGCAGTATTTTTGATAAGTAAGAGTGTCGAACCCAACGAGGAGCAGAAGGTGTTGGCTAGTGGTATGGATCAGGAATTCTCTGCAAATACTTAGCAAACGGATTTTTAGGGTTTTTTGATAAAGCAAGGAAACAAAGTACGAGTAAATAAAAGACAGTAGGAATAAATGCAGCAAGTGGCCCAATCCTTTATGCAGCAAAGGACAAGCCGGTTGTATTACTTAAGATGACCAAACGTTCCCGAGGACACATGGGAAGACTGTCAAGTGCTTTCGTTTCATATAGTTGATTAATCTTCTTTAGCTTGCTAAGTGTTGTGTGGGTGAACCTGTGCTAATGTACAGACCTTCCTAGGACTAATACATACTTGTGATTATACCCCTTGCAAACATCCGTAAGTACAAGAAAGTAATTAAGGTAGAAACCTAACCACAGCTTTAAACTCTAATACCCTTACATCCCTTGTGCAATGGTTTCCTAACGGGGGTTCAGGTTTCTGTCACTCCGGCAACCCCTACGATTAGTAGCCAAATACACAATGCATTCTCCTAGGCCCATATAGGTGAAGTGTCATGTAGTCGATGTTCACATGACACCACTAGAAGAAGTACACCACAACTTAAATATCAAACTATTGAATCTTTCTCAACACAATTCCACTACTAACAACATGACTTCTCCCATGTCCTCAAGAACAAAATGAACTACTCACAAGACATCATATGGATCATGATCAGAGATGGAATAATGATGTATAACAATCTGAACATAAACAATAATTCAATGGTTCACTCAATAGCATCAACTACAAAGAGTAATCAACACCGGGAAAGTTTCCCCTAAGAACTATGCAAGATTCAACCTAATTGTTACAGCAATATGGAGATGGTGATGAGGGTGCTGATGGTGATGATGGTGGTGGTGATGATGATGATGATCCCGATGAAGTCCAGCTTGATGGTGGTGTTGATGGCGACGATCTCCCCTCTCCGGGAAGGAATTCCCCCGGCAGAAATCTGTCTACCGGAGAGATCTTTCTCTCTCGGTGTTTTCCGCCCCGCAGAGGCAACGGAATCTTTTTGTGGTTGCTCCCCGAGTCTTAGGGTTTTGGGAGGAATATATACGCCAGAGGGGAGAGCCAGAGGTGGGCCAGGGCGGCCACACCACCTGGTGGCACGGCCTAGGCTGGCCCACGCCAGGGGGTGGTGTGGGCCCCCTGTGGCCTATCTCCACTCCTCCTTCTGGCTTCCTTCGTCTTCTGGAAAAACAGGATTTTCCGTATATTTTCCCGGATTTTCTGATCTTCACGAATTTTGCCTCCAAACAGCACCTTTTCCATCAGAATCCTGACTACAGCGGTCCATGCTCCAAAAGTCATCAACCATGCAAAAACAGATGAAATAACATAAGTATCATCTCTTAATATGAAATATATCAATGAATAACAGTAAATTATGATATAGAATAGTGATGCGAAATGGACGTATCAGCGCACTCCTCCCCATCCAATCTCCCATCACCCTCTCCTTCCTAGCCAATCTTTGATGGCCAACCATGTCACGCACCAACCACGAGGCTGACTACAGCACGAGTGGCGGTGCGAGGTTGCATAACCTCACGGAGGAGGCGATGGTCCTCTACAAGGTGAACCTTCTCGTACCGCTAGACCGGCACCTCCCGGACGGGTGGAACATTGCCCACTACAGCAATGCCACCCCGCCCATGCCCACGGCGATGACCTGCGCAAGGTCATCGCCCACCGCTTATCCCTGTTGTCGGTTGATGAGTTCAAAATTAAAGCATATTTACCTTTCGTTTTTGCATGAGTAGAATAGGGATTTTGGTATTTTACTACGTTTGCGCGCACCTTTTATCCTTATTTCAACAGGATCCCGAATTAGTAAGTCTCTTATGAACATATCAACCGAAAATGTCATATTATATTATAATATGGTATTTTTAAGTGAAAAGGTCATTTAATTGATTTACCTTCGCACCTGGAAGAATAGAAAACGTGAGGAAGGCTACTACATCCTTTAACGACTAGTGGTACGGGCGGAGCCCGCTCGTACCACGCGGCATCATGACTGAACTCGTCAAATACTTTCTCCTGGCAAAGATGGATCACAAATTCGACATTCACAGCAACCTTGAGCTACGAAAAACCACATCAAAAAGGGGATCTAAAGGAGGAACTTGAAGAAGGATAAATCCTTGTTGCTTCACGTATCATTGGAGGACAGCGTATCATCCCCTTCATCATCAACTGCTGCATCACCATCACCATTATTACCCCCATCTTTCATTCATTAGATCTTGTTGCACTAGATTTATCCCCGTACTTTTATCCATCCATTTGATTATGATGATATCGTTGATTGCTTCCATGTGTGAGTAGTTTCCCTCATTTTTGGGGAGATGGAGAAATCCTAGCACTATTATGAAATTGAAGTAAAGATGATTTATTCTTGTGTCCATATGATTTACTGGTCTGTGTTAGATTTATGATGTGTATTTGATCTCTCTCTTTAGATGGTATGTGTAGTCGACCACATATCATTTGCCTTCGGGACTAAAGAAGAGTGTGAAATTCTTTCGATGTGTTTGGAAGTGTTCCTGGAGCTACTATGACTATAAGCATCAACTAGCAACCTGCACGGTCAATGGAGGATTAAGACAGATTCCCTAAGCTAATTACGATATCCATAGGGAGATCCTTAATTGCGGTGGTCTGTATGGGTGACTACTCTCAGACATCGTGGTGATTATTTAGAGGTGACCTCATTATTGGCTCAACAAAGTGACTGCCTATGAGCCTTGTAGTGAACATCTTATTATGGAGCTCTCTCCACACATATCATGACACAAGAAATAGGTTATCCTAATTATGATTAATAATATTATGCTAGAGGTGTATCCTACACCCCCGAGAACGCTTTATCCCTATTGAGTTCAACCATGTTTCAAAACACTTTTGTTACTTGCTTTTTTTACTTGTTTTAATTACTTTTTTGTATTCAATCGAAAACCTTTCAAACACTCTTTACTTGGAATCAAAGGCAGCTTACAAGTATCCTTTGGTATATAGTGATGAGGGGAATAAAGACCTTAACCAAATAGCTCTCTGTAGGTTTGATACTCTTATCTAGAAACTAGCTATAATTGATTTGTGCACTTGCATTCATCACCGGTTGTCAACCAGCAGGACCCTAGTTGGCGCGATGAGCGCTATTGGGCTGGTGTCATGCTGCACGAGCACAAGGACATTGTGCGCCGTGAGGCGGTGCCCTACGGTGGACCCTGCAAGCGAGAAGGCCACCACGCCTACTAGGACATCCTAGACGTCAATGACATCCTCGCCAGGCGTGGCCTCCGCTCGTCGAGGCCGCTCAAGCCGCCATGCCTTCTTCGGCAGGCCACGGCTAACCAGGCCAGCACCAGCGCCAGCGCCACCGGCATCTCCTCCTCGGTGTTGTACTGCCACGCGGATGCAACCGTCGTATCAAGCTCGTGGCATCTTCTTCCACCCCCGTGGTGCCACAACCACGATCACTAGAGTGGCCCAATGAGCGCATGTACCAGAAGAGCCTCATCAAGTAGGTAGAGGAGCTAGTGGTCGTCGGTGCCAGCCAGGATATGAAGGAGGAGGAAGAGGAGGAGAAGGAGTACGCCATGGATCTGATGCTGTCGAGCCTCACCAAGGAGAAGGAGCTTGAGCTTGCCATGCACGAGTCGAAGGAGCAACGGGATCTGGATGAGGAGGCACGCTGGGCTGGCACCTTCCAGGCGCTGCAAGCCTCCATTGCTGCACATGTGCCTCCACCGCCACCGCTTGTCCAACAGCACCACTAGTGGGGGCCTTCCCCTGGCGTGTGTCAGACTAGGTGAAGCTCGCCTTCGACAACGAGGAGTAGGATGCGGTGGTGCAAACCCTAGCATCGCCGCCTCGTAGTACTATTCTAGGTTCAGGTTTAAATTTGCACAAAATTTTCAAACCTTGTAAATTTGAATGAAATTCTTTTATAATTTATTTGTTTCGGTGGCTTGATCATTGGGGGCGTCGGTGTGGGACGGCCTTGAAAAAGATATGCCCTAAAGGCCAGTAATAGAGTTGTTTTATTAATATATCTCTAATGTTCATAATAATTTTATATCATGCTATAACTATATTAAGTGGAAACATTAATACAAGTGTGGTATATAAACAAACCATGTCCCTAGTATCATCTAATACTAGTTCGTTGGGTAGCTGATGATCGAGGTTTCCCGATCATGGACATATTAACATCAACTGACAACGATGTAACTTCATTAGATAAACAAAGTGATGGACACACCGAACCATAGAATTGCAATGTGATCCAGTCACGAAGTTCAATGTTGCAATATCTAGCAAAGTGTAGTAACTTAGTCCTTTGACTGGGATATCATATTTAATCACTATATCCCATGGCTGCTTTGATCACATCAACCATCATGACCATAACTGATGGCCATAAAGGTATGTATTGGGTATTCCAAAGGAATAGGTTGAGGCGTATGTATCAACATCGAAATTTGCCTATCCGAGTGACGGATAGATACTCTCGGCCCACTCGGCGAAATTACATCAATGATCTTGCAAGCATGTGGCTAGGTCTTGGATGTAATATCACGGGAACGCTTTTGTTACTTGCTTTCTTTTACTTGTTTTAATTAATTTTCTGCATTCAACCAAAAATGTTTCAAACACCCTTTACTTGAAATCAAAGGTGGCTTACCGTTGGGTTCGCAGCATAGAAAAAAAAATCCTACGATGGGAACTACTAAGCACCAAGATCTATCTACTAGATACAAGATACGGGTGGATATACATCCATAGAGAACATACCCTTGTAGACCGACAAAGTGTAACGAGGTTGAACTCATGGATGATGTAGTCGAACACTTGGCGATCTCAGGATCGAGAAGAAGTCCAGCACCGCAACTCAACAACGCATCCGTGATCGCACACACGTAGGCCACCGAACAACCTCCACCTCCTTGCTCTAGCGATGCAGCGGAAGAAGCAACTCCTTCCATACGAAATGCCATCGGGAACATGTATCTCGCTAATCCGAGACCATGGGGGAATAATTCTAGAGGGGGAGAGAGATCCTTCACGAGGAGGTGTGTGTGAGAAGGAGGGAGAGAGGGGCCTTTTTTAGGGAGAGGGGGGAAGCCCCCTCCCATGGCCGGTGCCAGGGGAGGTTCCCCCACATATTCCTTCATTCATGTGGTGACGCTCCGCTCACATAAATTTAGCCTCCACCCAAATTCCCACTCACGTGCATTAAATTTCCACCAAATCTAATGCAACTCTCATTTAATAAAACTCTTTTATTTATTTATTCAAAATTTTGTTAATTACTTTAATTAGTAAACATTCACATAAAACCCCCTGTAATATTTCAATATCACATGCAGAACCAATTTCAGCAATTTCATCTGAAACAATTCTCGTGTCCATTGAAATAATTCCAGCGCTTTGCAATTCTTTCGTCTGGAACATATTTGCTCCAAATGGTATTGGTATCCCTTAAGTGTGTCACCCTATGGTTCATGAATAATGCAGACATGATCGAGACCCATCTTAGATCAATAATCAGAAGCGGGACCTAGAGATCCATACTGACTCCCACACATTCAACGATGACTTCTGTGATCGTGAGAACCTCTAATGCTAGTAACTAAATCCCTTTGTATCGCGATATATTACATGTATGAGATTCGATCATCGGTATATCTATACCTAGTTTGATCTCGTTACCAATATGCACTCTTTTCTTGTTCCCGTGATATAACATTCTAGTGATCACATCACTTGCTTGCAAGCTATCTTAATGTGATATCACCGAGAGGGCCCAGAGTATATGTATCCGTCATCGGGATGGACAAATCCCACTCTTGATCCATGAGCCTCTACATAACACCTTTGTAGCACTGAACCCACCTTTATAGTCACCCTTTCATGGTGTGACGTTTGATGTTATCAAAATACTCTTCCAGTGTTAGTGATTGACATGATCTCATGGTCTAAGGACTAGGATTACTTCGTATGATGTTATAGCAATATAAACACAATGACTTTGATCGTAATGCTATACTTCGGATGAATGTTCATCACATTATTCTACTAATGTTGTGACCTCGTTATTAACAACATCCAATGTCCATGATCAGGAAACCTTGATCATCTTGTTAATCAATGAGCTAGTTTATAAGAGAGGCATAACTAGGAACTTTCTATTTGTTTATTAAGCACACATGTATTAATGTTTTCAATCAATACAATTATATCATGCAAAATAAACATATATCATATACTTGGAATACATATAATAACAACTTTATTATTGCCTCTTAGGGCATATTCCTTTCAGTGTCCCACTTGCACTAGAGACAATAATCTAGTTACATAGTGATAAATCTAACACCCATGGAGTTCTAGTGTTGATCATGTTTTCCCCTAGGGAGAACTTTAGTCAACGGATCTGCTACATTGAGATCCGTGTGTATTTTACAAATCTTTATATCTCCATCCTTGACATGCTCATAGATGGAGTGAAACCGGTGCTTAATATGCTTGGAATTCTTGTGAGACCTTGGTTCCTTGGCATTGGCTATGGCTCCATTGTTGTCACAATAGATCACCATTGGGTCCAACGCACTAGGAACCACACCTAGTTCGATTATGAACTCCTTCATCCAAACCGCTTCCTGCGCTGCTTCCGAAGCAGCAATATATTCCGCCTCCGTTGTTGATCTTGTCACCACAGGTTGTTTGGAGCTCCTCCAACTAACTGCTGCTCCGTTCATGAGAAATACATATCCGGATTGAGAATTAGAGTCATCTGGATCGGTGTCAAAGCTAGCATCAACATAACAATTAGCGACCAACTCTTCTTCACCTCCGTATACAAGAAACATTTCCTTAGTTCTTCTTAAGTACTTAAGGATATTCTTGACCACTATCCAGTGTTCTGTACCTGGATCAGATTGGTACCTACTAGTCAAACTAGTAGCATGTGCCACATCCGGTCTTGTACATAGCATGGCGTACATTATAGAGCCTATGGTTGAAGCATAGGGGATCTTATCCATTATCTCTCTTTCTTTCGCCATAGCCAGACTTTGAGTCTTACTCAATGTCTTGCCTTTCAACATAGGTAAGAACTCCTTCTTACTTTTGTCCATTTTAAACTTCTTTAAAATCTTATCAAGGTATGTACTCTATGATAGCCCTATTAGGCATCTTGATCTATCTCTATAGATCTTTATGCCTAATATGTATGACGCTTCACCAAGGTCCTTCATCGAAAATTTGCTATTTAGATAACTTTTAACACTGTTTAAAAGATCTATATCATTTCCAATCAGTAATATGTCATCCACATATAATATCAGAAATGCCACATTGATCCCACTCACTTTCTTGTAAATACAAGCCTCTCCATAAGTTTTGACAAATCCAAACTCTTTGATCACCTCATCAAGGTGGAGATTCCAACTCCTGGATGCTTGCTTCAGTCCATAGATGGATCGCTGAAGCTTGCATACCTTATCAACATCCTTAGGATCGACAAAACCCTTTGGTTATATCATATATAACTCTTCTTCAATATTACCATTGAGGAACGCAGTTTTGACATCCATATGCCATATCTCATAATTGAAATATGCAACAATTGCTAACATAATGCTAACCGACTTTAGCATCGCTACGGGAGAGAATGTCTCATCATAGTTAACTCCTTGAATTTGTTGAAACCCCTTTGCAACAAGTCGAGCTTTATAGATGGCCATATTACCATCATCATCAGTTTTTCTTTTGAAAATCCATTTATTCTCAACGGCCTTTCGGTCACGAGGTAAGTCCAGCAAGGTCCAAATCTGGTTTTGGTACATGGATCCATCTCAGATTTCATGGCTTCTAGCCATTTGTTGGAATCCAGGATCATCATCGCTTCTTCATACGTCGTAGGGTTATCTATTTCATTAACCATGAAATTTATAACAGGATTTTTGTACAGTTCAGGAGATGCACGTGTCTTGCTTGACCTGCGAGGTTCGGTAATATCCTCTTTCGGAGTTTCATGATCATTATCATTAGTTCCTTCTTCATTCGGTGAAGTCAACTTCGAAACAATTTCCAGCGCTGCGTCACTCGCTGTTTCATGAAGAGAAGGTTCAATAACCTCTTCGAGTTCTACTTCCGACTACTCACACCTTTCGCGAGAAACTCTTTCTCTAGAAACGATCCATTCTTGGCAACAAAAACCTTGCCATGGATCTATGATAGAAGTTATACCCAATTGTTTCTTTAGGGTATCCTATGAAGACGCATTTTTCCGCTTTGGGTTTGAGTTTATCAGGCTAAAGTTTATTCACATAAACATTGCATCCCCGAACTTTAAGAAATGACAGCTTAGGTTTGTTTCCAAACCATAATTCATACGGTGTCTTTTCAACGGATTTAGATGGTGCCCGATTTAAAGTGAATGCAGCGGTTTCCAGTGCATAACCCCAAAATGATAGTGGCAAGTCAGTCAGAGGCATCATAGATCGAACTATATCCAATAAAGTACGATTACGACATTCCGACACACCATTACGCCGTGGTGTTCCGGCAGGTGTGAGTTGTGAGACTATTACACACTCTCTCATATGTGCGCTAAACTCGTAACTTAGATACTCACCTCCATGATCAGACCGTGGAAATTTGATCTTTCTATTATGATGATTTTCCACTTCACTCTGAAATTTCTTGAACTTTTCAAAGGTTTTAGACTTGTGTTTCGTCAAATAGATATACCTGTATCTACTCAAATCATCCGTGAAAGTAACAAAATAATGATATCCACCTCGTGCCAACACACTCATTGGACCACATACATCAGTATGTATGATTTCCAATAAATCTGTCGTCCTCTCCATTGTACCGGAGAACAGGGTTCTACTCATCTTGCCCATAAGGCATGGATCACATATATCAAATGATTCAAAATCAAGTGATTACAAAAGTCCATCAAAATGGAGTTTCTTCATGCGTTTTACGCCAATATGACCTAGATGACAGTGCCAGATATATGCAGACATATCATTATCAAGTTTAATCCTTTTAGCATCAATGTTATGAATATGCGTAACACTATTATCGAGATCCAACAGAAATAAACCATTCATCATAGGTGCATGACCATAAAAGATATCATTCATATAAATCGAACAACTATTGTTTTAGGATTTAAATGAATAACCACTTTGCATCAAACATGATCCGGATACAATGTTCATGCTTAGTGCAGGCACCAAATAACAATTATTTAGATTTATCACTAATCCCGACAGTAGGTGGAGAGTTAGCGTTCCGATGGCGATCACATCAACTCTTGATCCATTGCCGACACGCATCTTGACCTCATCCCTTGCTAGTGGTCGCTTGTTTAGGAGCCCCTGATTCGAGTTACATATATTAGCAACTGGTCCAGTATCAAATTCCCAGGTGCTACTGCGAGTACTAGTCAAGTACACATCAATAACATGTATATCATATATACTTTGTTTGCCTTACCGGCCTTCTTGTCTACCAAATACTTGGGGCAGTTGTGCTTCCAATGGCCAGTCCCCTTGCAATTGTATCACTCGGTATCAGACTTAGGGCCAGCTCGGGATTTCTTTTTAGGCGCGGCAATAGATTTGCCGCCCTTCTCTGGTGTGGTGTTTCGAGGCTGGAAGTTTTTGTGAATGTTGGATCTCAGGCCCGTCTTTGCGAGGTTAACAAGAAAGTGTGCCACTCCTGATTGATACAGTCATCTCGTGAACATGGTCATGTTGGTTGAACATGATGAACCTGCAACCTACAGGGATGCAATGGAAGGCCCCAAGCCCGAGAAATGGCGAGAAGCCATGGAATCTGAAATGAAGTTCATGCATGACAACAAAGTATGGACCTTGGTAGATATTCCTGAAGGACGAAAGGATGTAGAGAATAAATTGATATTCAAGAAAAAGACAAATGCTGACGGAAACATCATTATCTATAAAGTTCGACTTGTCGCAAAAGTTTTCCGACAAATTCAAGGAATTGACTACGATGAGACTTTCTCTCCCGTAGCGAAGCTGAAGTCTATTCGGTTTTTACTAGAAGTTGCTGCACATTTTGATTATGAAATATGGCGGATGGATGTGAAAAACGCCTTCCTAAATGGCAACATTGAGTAAGAGTTGTATATGATGCAACTAGAAGGTTTTGTTAATCTAAGGGATGTTGGTAAAGTATGCAAGCTTCAGAGGTACATTTATGGATTGAAGCAAGCATCTCGGAGCTAGAATCTTTGATTTGATCAAATCATTAAAGGTTTTGGATTTATCCAAAACGAAGAAGAGGCCTGCATTTATAAGAAAGTGAGTGGGTGCTCAGTGGCATTCCCGGTACTATATGTGGACACCCTATTGTTAATAGGGAATGATGTGAATCTTATGGATAGCATAAAATATTATTTAAACAATAAATTCTGAAGGATATATGCACTAGAGGCAAATAATAAATAAGTTTATTATCATATCTCAAACTAGTTCATAATATTTTCATGCTATGCTATAACTGTATCAAGAGGAAACATTGATATAGGTGTGGTATGCAAACAAACCTAGTCCCTAGTAGCCTCTATTCAATTAGTTCATTGGGCAACCAATGATCAAGGTTCCTGATCATGGAGCATTTATGCCAGTTGACAATAGGGTTATGCCATTGGAGAATGACATGATGGACATTACCCATATAAGTACTACAATGTGATCTAGTCACATGGTTCATTGTTGTGATAATTAGAAACGGAATAACCTTCTCCTTAGACCGTGAGATTATACTAATCAATGTCTCTTGCAGATGCTTTGATCACATCAATAGTCATGATCGTAACTAGGTGACTATAAATATGTGTATTGGGTATTCCAAAGGAACATGTTGAGGCCTATGCATCAAGGTTGGGATTTGTCCACCCGCTTGACGGGAAGATACACTGGGCCCACTCGGTGAGATTGTATCCAATAAGTTGTAGCGTATGACTAGGTTATGGGATATGATATCAGGATAACGAGTTAAGTAAACTTGTCAGTAACGAGATTAGTATGTTGATACTAAAGATCAAATCTCAGAATAGATAAGACAATGGTGGTCGTATCATCCGCAGGAACAAGCCAAGGACTCCTCATCCCAAGAACAAGAACTTCGCTAACAAGAACCTCGTGAAAAAGGAAAGGGAAATTGTGGTCCATGAAGAGTACTTCTTGGGTAAGGATGATGATGAACAAGGTGGTGAGAACATGGTAGTTGTCGCTATTTCCACCACGTCTACTCTATGATTGTCCCTCTTCGATTCTCCAAATGAGAACACATCATCTGCCTCAACCAAAAGTGTCTCATGGCTAAAGCCACTAAGGTAACACCTACATCCAAACCCTTTCCCAATGAATCTTCCTTGCATGATCTTGATGGTCTTAAGGTAAAGAAAGAAATGGTAAGCATGTGTGACCACATTGATCATATGGATGATGAGACTAAAACATGCTTTGAGACTCTTATGATCCAACTTGATCATGTTAGGGAAATTCTAGATGAAAAAGAAGAACTCGTTGACTTGCTAGGTAAAAATGAGAGAGAGAGGCCGCCGATGAAATTGCATCTCTATCACAATCTCTCGAGGATGAACAAAATTTGAGAATCACTCTTGAGGAGAGTGTTTATAATCTTGTAGAGGATCATAATCTTCCATGTCTCAACCCAATAAAGAATGTAATCATGCTCTTGCTTTGGTAAAGGTGCTTAAAAATGAGAAAGTTGAGTTCGGTGTTGGTCATCACGGGAGTCAACAGGATCTTTGAAACTCAAAAGGGAACACCATGCCTTGGAGAGTAAATTCTCAAGCCTCTTAGAGTCCCATGAGCAACTTCAAACTCGATTGAACAATGAACAATCTAAGTCTTTCGCTATGCGTATTGTAGATTTGCCTAGTTCTTCTAAACCTTGTTGCAAGCATGCGACTCTTTTTGAGGAGAAGAAAGCTCAACTTGCAAAAGGGCAAGTCGATAAGAGAGGGATTGAGTATGTTCCCAAGCCTAAGTAGAAGAATAAAAACAACAACAACAAGAAGAAGAACAAGGGAAATGCACAAGGACCATGTCGTGTTCCTACCAGTGTCCAAAGTGATAACTTTCCCGGGAAGAATAACCCATATTATATTCTTTGCAAACATTATGATGGTCATGTGATGACTGCAAGTACACAGACCAATTATAGCTACTTTCGAAGTAAAGAGATCGAACCCATAGAGAGCTATTGGTAAAGGTCTTTATGCCCCTTGTTACTCTCTACCAAAGTATACTTATAAGCTGTCTTTGATCTCAAGTAAAGGGTGTTTGAAAGGTTTATGGTTGATTGCAGAAAAGTAATTAAAACAAGTAACAAATTTGTGTGAAAGCGTGGTTGAACTCAATAGGGATAAAAGGTTCTCGGGGATGTAGGATACACCACTAGCATAGTATTATTGTTATATGTAATCAAGATAACATACTCCTTGTGTCATGATATGTGTGGAGAGAGCCCCATAATAAGATGTTCACTACAAGGCTCGTAGGAAGCCACTTTATTGAGCCAAGAGTGAGGTCAACTCTAAATAACCATTGCGATGTCTGAGAGCAGTCACCCATACAAACCACCGCAATTAAGGGTTTCCCCGTGGATATCGTAATTATATTAGGGAGTCCCTCTTTAATCCTCCTTTAACCGTGTAGGTTACGAGCCGACGCTAATCTATCACGGGGCATTCCGGGTACGCTTCCAAGACACATCCAAAGGATTTCTCGCTCCCTTTAGTCCTGAAGGCAAATGATATGCGACCGACTACACATACCATCTAAAGAGAGAGATCAAACACAAATAATAATTATATCATAGACAAGCAAGTCATACGGACACAAGAATAGATCATCTTTATTACAAATTCATAATGGTGCTAGGGTTTCTCCATCTCCCCAAGAACAAAGGAACTACTCACTCATGGAAGCAATCAACAACATCATCATAATCAAATGAATGGATAAAAGTACGAAGGTAGATCTAATGCAAACCATAATTGGATCTGGAATTACAAAGAGATCTAACAGATGAAAGATGGGGGTAATGGTGGTAATGGAGATGCAGCGGTTGATGATGAAGGGTATGGTGTGTTGTCTTCCAATGATCCGTGAAGTAGCTGGGATTTTTCCCAGCTAAGTTCCTCCTTCAGATCCCTCTCGGATGTGGTTTTTCATGGTTTCTGGTGGTTGTGAATGTCGGATCTCTCTCTTGTCTTTGCCAGGAGAAAGTATTTGACGAGGCAGTCACGATGGCGCCTGGTACGGGCAGACGGTACGGGCGGGCTCCACCCGTACCAGTGGTCGTTATCGATACTGGTGCCTCCTGCTTGTTTGGTATTCTTTCAGGTGCGAAGGTAAATTCATAAAATGACTTTTATCACTTAGAAATGTCATATAATTACACAATATGACGACTCTAATTGAAACAAGAACAAAATAGCGCGTGTAGACGCAGTGAAAATACAAAGATCCCTACTCTATTTATGCAAAAACAAAAGGTAAATATGCTTCAATTTTGGACTCATCATCATGTTTATGCAAAATACATTGACATGTCTTACACTCATGATTATTATTGGACTATTTGGGTACCAAAGACCCATGTTGCTAACAAAAAGGGACCGATTGCGAAATGGGTACCTAAGATCAAATCTTGATCTTCTTGTTGGACTTTGCTTTCGGTGGAGCGAAATTTGTGCTCGATAGTGGAGCCACAAGTCATATGACCAGGAGTAAGTCAATCATGTCGGAGATAAGGATAAACTATGCTAATACTATGGTCTCCTATGGTGATAAAACAAGCTCAAATGTAACGGGTCTTGGCAGGGTGGTGGTCACTCCGGATGTATCCTTAGTGAACGTCATGCTAGTCGAGACCCTCGGTTGCAACCTTCTTTCTGTTTGTGCTCTTTCCATTATCTTTCTCTAATGATCACTTTGTGGTCCTCATGTGGAGCAAGACTTATGGTAGCCTTCGTAGGGCATGTCGAACATGGTTTATACGTGGTGGACTTCTCGGGGAACATCACTACACATGCAATTTGTCTCTACGCAAAGGCCGACATGGGATGGCTTTGGCATCACCGTTTGGCCCATATAAACATGAGGTCTTTGCAAAGTCTCTACATGGGGGCCACATTCTTGGACTAAAATACATTTCCTTTGTGAAAGATCGTGTGTGCAGGGCTTGTGTTGAAGGAAAGATGCATGAAACGTCCCACAAGGTTCTCAATCAAATGACTTTGGATCGATGCTTAGAACTCCTTCACATTGATCTCTTTGGGCCTCCTTCTCATGATAGTCTTGGATGGAAGAAATATAGTTTGGTGATTGTGGATGATTACTCAAGAAACACATGGGTTTATTTATTCAAGTACAATATGATGATGAATATAGTGAGGATGATTGTGGATGATTACTCATGATACACATGGGTTTATTTCTTCAAGTACGAGTCTAAGGCCAAGTAGGTTGAGGAAAATTGCAAGTGGACCGATAGTGAAGATGAGGATGAAGACACTATCACTAGTCCTTCGCCGACTAGCCGGGAGCATGCCACCTGGACCCTCGAGCCTTCCTCTCCTTACCTTGGTGGTTGGTGCGCGTAGATATGGTCTTTGTCCCTTTTTGGCATCTTGATGGAAAAGGAGGAAAAAGATGTCTATTAGGTTGCTACGGGATTTGCATGGGTCATGTGACGAGCTCATTCTTTTTTTTGATCTTTCTATGCTCGTGAACATTTTTCATCTTTATGTGTGACATAGGTATGGCTACTCCGGTACCTATGATTTTCTACCCTGGTAGTATAAAAGGCTTACGGCCCATGAAGAGTCAAGATGAAGGCCTAAAAGGAGCAACCAACAAAAGCTTTAGTTGTATTAGGAAAGAAATCAAAGGACTGACATCATGTTGGTGTTGTAATAACGCATATGTAACCTATCCGCATATAGCTTTGAGACCCGACCTATTATATATAGGATGGTAGAAGCCTAGGCAAGGGTACCGAAAAATCCCCAAGCGATATGTAATAGTGTGATTCACCAAATATTTAGGCGACTTCGACTCCATTGTTCTCCTTATATCTGACGAAATCCCCAGCGTTGTCTTTTCGCAAAACCCTAAGTCCTTCTCCATGGACATTGTCGAGGTCACCCTCGTCAATTGGCGTCATTTGTGGGGAAACCTAAATGCTGGAACCATGGATTTAGCGGATCTCTCTTTCCCGAGCAACAACCCAACACAAGCGGATCCATTCCTGCTAAACCCTATGCTAGTACCCACCGACTTCAATGGTGGATCCGATCTAATCATCGGAAGCTTCCACTTCCAAGTAAAAGACCCCTAAGAATCACACCCCTCGGCCCTGATTACATCAGAACCGTTAGTGGAAAAGACTGCGCCTATGGCGATACCAACATCATCTGTCGGATCCTCCACGGAAGCCACGACGCAGATCGAAGCAGCCGAAGAAAATAAGCAAGATGAGATAGATCTGGGGGACCTTGATGGTCTTCACGACAATCTCTCCTTCAGATCAGACTCCCAACTAACTCCACCACGTGGAGCAAGCCCAGCAAACTCTGAAACTGAGGAAAGCAGCGAAAGCATCGACTTCTGGATAAGGATGGCAGAAATCTACCCAAAACAAAAACTAATGGGCTTCACTGACCCACCCGACAGTGTCTCCCCCGAGACATATGACGATGTTACCAGCTCATGCATAACACGCCACCAAGTGTGCATGATCAACGGAGATACCTCAACACCATGCGATTCTAACGGTAACCCTATTCTTGACCTCGATGATATTTTATCGGATGATAATGCAGGAAATTGCATCAACGAAGGGAACCATGGAAACAGAGGAGAAACAGTGGACAACCGCATAGTCCAAGGAGGAGGACCATAACCAAACGAAGAAGAGAGGCGAACTCTCCGACTACGAGCAACGACTTGGCAAAAGGCCAGGGAAGCAATTTCGGGTGTAGTTCCAATGACAGCCAACGCCTCACATGAAGATTTATTAGCATATCAATAATTCCTTCATCACAAGAAGAGAGAGACCTACTAAGGATGCAAAGGCAACTCGACGAAAGAAAGAGGTTAGTCGACGAATCCAGCTTACGACGGGCACAATTAAGCTCTACCCAGGGATCTGAGAGCGTAACAGGAGAAGCACCGCCAAGAAGGGGAACATTTCGGTTACAAAACATCCCCGAAGCAGAAAGAAACAAACTGATCCGAGACCTTGATCTGTCATTTATGTCAATAGATCAAGCAGGAAACATCAAGGTAAAAACAGCTCAAGCAGCAATTGTGGCCGCATAAAAATATTTGATCACAACTCAATCTGCACCCGACGATCCTCGTGCAGCTCTCCACCGCTCCGCCCTAATGAACCTCGGCATGGTAGGAGCATCTCTCGCACAAGCAGAACAGGGAATCACGCATCAACCCGATAGATCCCCACGCTGTCGCAGCAGCCCTCGACAAGCGGGTCATACCCGGCGACCTCGGTCGCCACATCGGGCACATCTCTCAAGATCGGAGCTGCGAAGCAACACAAGAGGCGATAATACGCAATACAGGAACGATGAGGCAAGAGACCAAAACCGCAACCGAAGATACCATGACAACGATAATGAAGGCGACTATGAGTTATGCGGAGCCATCTGCTTCACTCAGCGGATTCACAAAACCTCAGTACCCAAGGACTTTAAACTTCCGCACGACTGCCAAAAATACAATGGACTTCAGGAGCCCGAAGCTTGGCTAGCAGATTATTTGGCCACTATCAAGTTATAGGGCGGCTCCACAGCTACCATAATGCAAAGCTTACAACTGCACCTTACTGGTGCTACAAGGTCATGGCTCAGACAGCTACCCGAATATTCCACTGGTAGTTGGAACAATCTCGAAGATAAGTTTATCCAACACTTTAATTCCACATTCAAACGACCCGCATCTTTAGAACAGTTGCGGGCGTGCAAATAGAAGCCTAGAGAGTCAATAAGAGCATTCATCCAGCGATGGAACATCATCAAAAATTCAGCCGAATCCATATCCGACGAAACAACCATCAATGCCTTCAATGACGGTCTCCATCGTCATGAATTCATAGAAGAACTAGGGCGAGTCAAACCCAAGACAATATACGCTTAAGATTTTATGTTACTTACAATACAATAAGGCCTATGACCCGGCTTTTAAAGCCAGAATATCTAGGCCAACGGCCAGGCGGCAATCCGCCAAAATAATGTATCACCGGTTTCACCAAAAAAGATAAGTTCTTCGTACCTTGAGTTTTTGTTATTTATGTCAATTCAGGGGATTTATATTTCTGATCAAACTAACCATAATTACGAGCCTATGTCCAGATACATGCATCCGAACATAGCCTCGGGGGCTACTCCCGTCGGGAGCGCTGGCGCGCACCCGATAGAAAACAAATTATATCAAGTAAAGACCATCATCGCCTAAAAACTATGAGCTTTACATCTTTTGTATCCTCAAAAGGCTACTCCCATCGGGAGTTTCATAAAGTATCTGATAAAATTCAGAAATATCGACAGCCTAACACGGCAGCCAACAAAAGTCAAATACAAATAATCTCGAATCGCATCCAAACGCGACAAAACTCCAAATGCCATATTCAAAAACATGAAGATAAGACCCCGGGATTCGTCTCGTGTGACCTGGTAATCGCACAAGAATGCGCTCTGCCAGTAATATATCCGTATCTACAATACGATGAAAAATCCCGATGGACGCGTTGGGTACCAGATAAAATAAAAATTGGAATTCAGTATTCGATAAGACCTCAGCGGCTCGAACTGAGTTACGCCAGTAATAAAATTCCGAGTTCAGGCCTGGGGACTTGAATTTGATGTAGGACAACCTTGCCTTTGCCCAAAAGAAATTAACTGATTCTCGATCCGTCGGATGCATCATGCTCGTTGTACCAAATTCCTATAAAGCTAAAAATAGTAAAAATAAAGGGAAAGACTTACCCATATCTCTGAGACTCGACCCGAATCTACGGTTCGGGTAGAGTCTCGAGGGATACTGACATATGTATGGTTACTCGGGTACCTATGATTTGCTATCCTGGCAGTATAAAAGGCTTACAACCCATGAAGAATCAAGATGAAGGCCTAAAAGGAGCAACCGACAAAAGCTTTAGTTGTATTAGGAAAAAAAGCAAAGGACCGACATCGTGTTCGTGTTGTTATTACGCATATGTAACCTATCCGTATACAGCTTTGAGACGCGACCTATTATATATATGACGGGAGAAGGCTAGGCAAGGGTACCAAAAAATCTCCAAGCGATCTGTGACAGTGCGATTCACCAAATATTCAGACGACTTTGACTCTATTGTTCTCCTGATATCCGACGAAATCCCCAACGTTCTCTTTTCCGTAAAACTCTAAGTCCTTCTCCATGGACATTGCCGATGTCACCCCTCGTTCATGTGTGTTTGTGAACCTTATTATTTGTGCCACCTATGCTACTCTATGTGTGATACTATGTGTTACGATATCTATGTGGTATTCTTGTTGTTGGATGTATATGGTGGAGCTCATTCAATTGTTGCCATTCTATTGTCTCTCACAGTATGTTTGTTGGTGCAAATGTATGACTTAACTCGTTTACTCTTGTATCTTTGCACTTGCCTAGTAATTGTAAAGTTAAGGGGGGTATACTCTTTTGTGTGAATGTTGCATTCCATAAGCTTAACAACAATTTCGATGGCCAGCGACGATGGTGGAGCGCACCAGGACGCACGCTTGACTGGGTGCTCGACTATATCGCTGCCGGGAACCACCCTCATCTGGATTAAAAGTCTCTAGGCTTGCGCTCGGCGCCGAAATCGACATCTTCTCGCCCATCTAGCCGTGGCACTAGTAGTTCCCTTTTTTCTCTTATTTGTGAAAGTTGTTTCAATTATCTGAAAAATATGCAAAAGTTGTTTCAGTTATCTATAAAATCAATGTTGATTTCGTATTTGGCAATTATTTTAAATGTTTGAAATTTTATATGGGGCACGACTGAGAGACAGCGTCCCCCAAATCTGTGATCTATTCGGCGCCCCCCAATACAGGCCAAAAAAATGGCCACGCTGGACGCCGTATTGAGGGTACGAGTGGAGATGCTCTTAGAAGATGCATCTATGTGCAAGTGCCAAATTGAAGAGAGCGTGTACCACCCCTCTATTTTTATATTTCATACGTTTTGGATTCATCAGTCAAGAAAACAAACTTCATAAAATTTGCCCGACCATATATATATAGGAAAACATATCAACATCTATAATACCAAATACATATATAATTTGAAAATATATTTTATGATAATTCTAATAAGTACCATGAATCTTATATAAATTGATTTTAACTAAACCGAGAATGCCCGGTAGTAATTCCGTAGTTGTGAACAAGGGAGTAGGCACCTTATCTTCTAGCTCAATTTGCATAGAGAAAATCACATTGCGTGATCTGGTGTCTTCAAGCTCCAGCTTCACATCACTGTGCTTTTGAACCAAGAATGGAAACCCTCTATTAGCTTAATAAAGCTCTCACTTTGTTCTAAAATAAAAAAATCAACTCAACCATACCAAGGCTCTCCACTGAGCAATTTCATCGAGCGTAAACGTGCTGTCGTACGTTTGTTTCGTGTTCCAGCGAACACAAGTGGGTGTCCAACGCCGAACCATTCATGGCTGGCCCGTGCCTGTCGCTGTCGGGCTCTCCCTCCACCGCACGAGATATTTCCAAAAGGGGCAGCCCCGTCTTTTCCCGTGACCGGCGCGGCGCACAATTACGAATTTCAAATTTCGAATCCCGTCGGCGACCGGAGCCAACGTTCCCTTGCCGTCCCGCAGAATCCATCCTCCCAATCCTCCAGTCCACCAAACGTACACCTCCGGCGCCCAACGACACGTGGGCCACGCTCACGAACTCCTGCTTGCAGCCCCACACGTCAGTCTACCTTCACCTTCGTTCGCTGCACCCGCACCGGTCGTACCCGCACCAAACCCAGTGGCCGGCCAGGCTGGCGACGTGGGCCACCGCCACGGCCCAGCCTAAACGGCGACCGAGACGGCCGTTAGGTTAACCCGGCCGCCGCCGACCCGCCTATAAAGAGACCGAGGGGGCCGAGCGAGAGAGCCACTACACATCCGGCGTCTTCACAAACGCCGGCTCGATCCGTCTCCCTCCTCCTCCCGCTCCCACCCACTTCACACCCCCAGATCTCGTCGAGCTCCCCACCCCCGACTCGAAGATGAGGGAGTGCATCTCGATCCACATCGGGCAGGCCGGCATCCAGGTCGGCAACGCGTGCTGGGAACTTTACTGCCTCGAGCACGGCATCCAGGTTCGTCCCCGCTTCTCCCCCTCCCATCTCTCGCGCGTGCTGTCTCTCGGTTCGTTTGGTCTCCGCTCGATTGGTCGGAGAGGGTTTCCCGTCTCGGGGCTTGTGGATCTGAGTTGGGACTCGAGTTTGGTGCGAAATGTTTGCAGTTTAGTTGTCAGATCTGTTAGTGGTTGGTGCTCGTAGGCTGTAATTGGTGCGCGATCTGAACTGTGATTGGATTTGGATGGGTTCGCGTTCCATTCGAGTTAAAGCATCTGCAGTACGATGAGATGTTAATTTCAGCGGTAGTTGCTAATCACACACACATGACTAAGCCTTGTGTTTTTCCTTGCAGACTTCCGTAGATTATTGTTTTTTAATGTGGGAAATGTACATATTAAATTTCGATCTGTTCTATACCTGGATTGATCTATGGTGTTGATGTAGTGTGCCTCGTTTATTAAATCGTTTCCATCAGGAACACGAACTGGTCGTACTAATTTAAGTTAGATCTGTGTAGTAGTGAGTTTGTTCTGTGTACCGTAGATCCAATTTGAATTTGTAGTCTGAGACATATTATTTGTTAGAACTCTGCATTACATCATGCTGTTTAAATTGATTTGCTATGCCTTTATCCTCTGCATCAATCTAAACGTATTACTTTTCCTTTGCAGCCTGATGGCCAGACGTCCGGTGACAAGACCATCGGAGGTGGTGATGACGCCTTCAACACCTTCTTCAGCGAGACTGGGGCAGGCAAGTACGTGCCCCGTGCTGTCTTCGTCGATCTCGAGCCCACTGTGATCGATGAGGTCCGCACCAGCGCCTACCGCCAGCTCTTCCACCCTGAGCAGCTCATCAGCGGCAAGGAGGACGCAGCCAACAACTTCGCTCGTGGTCACTACACAAGTAATTCACCAAACTTTTTGCCGTCGCTCTTAAATACAATTAGCTGTTCTCGTACCAATGTTTGATTGCTAATGTCCAATCTGCTCTTTACCCTGCAGTCGGCAAGGAGATTGTAGATCTCTGCCTGGACCGCATCCGCAAGCTGGCAGACAACTGCACTGGCCTTCAGGGCTTCCTGGTCTTCAACGCTGTCGGTGGTGGTACTGGGTCCGGCCTTGGCTCGCTCCTTCTCGAGCGCCTGTCCGTGGACTATGGAAAGAAGTCCAAGCTGGGTTTCACTGTGTACCCATCTCCTCAGGTGTCCACCTCTGTGGTCGAGCCCTACAACAGTGTGCTGTCCACCCACTCTCTGTTGGAGCACACCGATGTCTCCATCCTGCTCGACAATGAGGCCATCTACGACATCTGCAGGCGCTCCCTCGACATCGAAAGGCCCACCTACACCAACCTGAACCGCCTCGTCTCTCAGGTACCCCCTTGACTGCTGTGCCACATTGCCCTGCATCTGGAACTACCTTGTACACTACTGTGCAATCTGTGATGTGAAACTCATACTTGGAACTTGTGCTGTGTGCAGGTGATCTCATCGCTGACCACTTCCCTGAGGTTCGATGGTGCCCTGAACGTGGACGTAACCGAGTTCCAGACCAACCTGGTCCCGTACCCGAGGATCCACTTCATGCTCTCCTCCTACGCGCCAGTCATCTCCGCTGAGAAGGCCTACCACGAGCAGCTGTCCGTGTCTGAGATCACCAACAGCGCCTTCGAGCCGTCGTCCATGATGGCCAAGTGTGACCCCCGTCACGGCAAGTACATGGCCTGCTGCCTCATGTACCGTGGCGATGTGGTGCCCAAGGATGTGAATGCCGCAGTGGCCACCATCAAGACCAAGCGCACCATCCAGTTCGTGGACTGGTGCCCCACGGGCTTCAAGTGCGGCATCAACTACCAGCCTCCCACTGTGGTGCCTGGTGGTGACCTCGCCAAGGTGCAGAGGGCGGTCTGCATGATCTCCAACTCCACCAGCGTCGTCGAGGTCTTCTCCCGCATTGACCACAAGTTCGACCTCATGTACGCCAAGCGAGCCTTCGTCCACTGGTACGTTGGTGAGGGCATGGAGGAGGGTGAGTTCTCCGAGGCCCGTGAGGATCTTGCTGCCCTGGAGAAGGACTACGAGGAGGTTGGTGCTGAGGGCGGTGACGACGAGGAGGGTGAGGATGAGGACGACTACTGATCTGCTGCTTGTCAGAGGATGATTTGACTCGTCTGTCTATCTTTTACTGTGTTGCTGTGCTGTCCTGTTGAACTTGTCTGGGTCTTGGGTTGTTAAGCCTCAGTGCTTTCTGTGTCGGTGTTGAAGTGCTTCATTAGTAACTTCCGTGGAACAAGTATCTCGCTTAATATGTTCTGTCCTGCTTGCTTGTCTTGTCTTGCTCTTGCTTTCTTGCCTGTCTTGTCTTGCTCTTGCTTTCTTGCCCGTCTTGTCTTGCTCTTTATGGTGGCATCAGAATTTGTGAGCAACTGAATACTTTTGTGCTTGCCGATGCTCCATCCTCCTGTGATGTGTCTGTAGCTCTCTGGTTATTGAAAATCGGCTCTCCATCAATTAATGATACATTTTAGCAATCTAAACTTGCATTTGGTCACTTTGATAATTTACAGTGACTACAACAATATGCAGTTGGCACTTATTACCCTGTTTATTTTTGCTGCCACTACCACTGACAAGGGTAGTGGACCAATCTGGTCGTAATAAAACTCCGAAACTTGTGAGCTATAGGTCAAATTTGAAGACTCCAAATATTTTACTCTCTCCGTTTATTTTTTGTAAGGAGCAATCAATAGGGAGAGATCTATCCTAAAACTTCCTAATTTGCTCATCAGTAATTCTTTCTCCCTGAGTCCTTATTTCTAGCACTCCATGTCAGCCCGTAGATTCAGTCCGTAGCAATTTTTCCGTAAGTCCACCTACAAAAAAAATCTTACGGACATCCTAGGTGGCACCTGGAAAGAGCAGCACGATCTGTAGGTGCTCCGAAATTTCAGCAAAGAAAAAAATCTAGACCAACCACCCTCCTCCATGTCAGCCCGTAGATTCAGTCCGTAGCAATTTTTCCGTAAGTCCAGCATTTTCGTTTCTAGCACACGGCGGCCTCAACCCAACCTCACAATAACTGCTCACATGCAAAGGCCAATCACAGCGCACTATGCCCCTTTGTTTTTCCCTCTTATTAATTCCCTCGAGTGTAGGTTGGATGGCAAAAGATGCATGCAAAGAAAAAATCAACGCTCGCCATAACTTCAGAGCTACTTAAGACGAGTAAGGGGCAGAATCGATCCATGCTGCACCCACTAATTCCCTTGTGTGTAGGTTGGAGGGAGTAACGTTTTGAGTGATTTTAGGAAAACATTGATAAATATTTTTGATCAATGGTACGGTAATTTTACAGGTAACATAAAAAACTAAAATGAGTATAGATTTGTGCCTATGCACACCGCTGATATCTTGTTCTTAAAGAAAATAAAAAATCATAATTTTGGTCATAAAAAAATTCTGAAAAAAAATCCGTGATGTTGATGACGAGTTATCCCACAAACAGGCAAAATATCAATTTCAAATACTCTCTCCGTCTCAAAATAAGTGACTTGAGTTTGTCTAGATTCGCATGTACCTATATACTAAATCGTGTTTAGATACATCCGAATCTAGACAAATCCACGTCACTTATTTTAGGATGGAGGGAGTACATTGTATTGTGAGCTACACAAAAATGGCAAGTGGATCAGAGTGTAGTTTCTCAAATTTTATCCGATTTTGCTATTTTTGTGTAGCCCACTATATAAAGAATTTCGGGTTGTGATTTTGCATGTTTGTAGGATACACCATCGACTACGCCAAGAATTTATTTTCAGTTTTTTTTAAAAACTCTTAAATATGATTTTTGAATTTTTTAAAGAAAGGGAACACTTGAGCTCGGGAGTCAAAAACACTTTCCAAAGGTAAGATAAACAAGTTTTCTTTTGCAAATGAGATTTAGGACAAATGAGAAAGAACAAAAATAACCAAAGGGAACATAAGAAATGATGATTTTTGCTCGTAGTTCACAAAAATTTGGCCTTCTTCTCGGGCTTAGCAAACAAAGTAAGAGCTCAACCACTAAGGATAGATCTTGAGTGAATTTTAAAACTTCACTGTATTAAATTTAGATTATTGATGATTTGCTACCGAGGGTGCGTGTACACCTCCAATACAAAGGATATTCCAATACTTTGAGTTTTTGCAATCTGAGTTGACTTTGGCCAAAAAAATCCAATTTAAAAATTTGAAAACCGGCAGACGCACGAAATTCAGCGTTCTACTAGGGATTACCCGGCTTGGAATATCCTTGTATTGGGGTGTGGGGTGGGGTGGGGTGGGGTATGCGCACCCATGTGAATACTGAGCATTTTTGAATTCAGACGGGATTCAAATCATACAACTTTGCATCTCTAACAGCCTGGCCTCTCCGGACCGGCGGTCGTCACCCCTGATAGCTTAGTAGGATGTCTAGACTAGCCCCACAGACCAACATTAATCTTTTCTACGCACTTTGTTCTCACTCTTATGCACCTGGAAACAACTTCCCCGTCAGTCCCCCTTCCTCATATTGCTCCAGGCCAAGCACACTTAACCTGAAGTTCTTTTAAAGACGAGTCCCAGAAAAGAAGTTGCAAATTGTTGATATGGGTATCCTATCAATCCAATTAAGCCACACGCTAGGATATCACATACACCTAACCTTAGAAGATGGACACCAGTCAGGAACGTCCCCTCTTGGCACACATTTGTGCGTCCGGTGCCGGCACATCTGCCATGTCGTGTCCACTCTAGGCCACACATGCCATGCTCCACATGTTCATGCCACTGACCCGCACACGCCCGTGTAATCGCGAGGATCAGCTCTGATGCCACTTTAACGCCCTCGAATCATCCCTATGCAGATTTCAGCGGTTCCCGCCAAACCCCGCATAGAAATGATTCGATGACGCCCACCAAGCACTTGCGTGCGGGTGGAAAACGAAGTAATACGGTTAAACAATAGTTCACGATGGAACCCATAAGAACATATATATACAACAACGACTCTTCGAGTCAAGAATAGAAATATACATTACAAAGATCCAAATCACATTGAAACGATTTAGAACATCCGTGTACAGATAAGATGCAAATTGGACTAAGAGTCCTGAAGAATAATGCATGGTGTCCATAAACCTGCCCAGGCTAAGCCGGAAGGGTAACCTTGCTAACGTCTTTGAACCCATACCCGTCGAAGCCAAAGAGGTGCTGACAAAGGGCAAAGGAAAAATAGAGCAGTCAGTACTAAGGCTAGTACATAACGAGTATTAGAATTCGGTGGCTCTTGCCTACATAGGTATGGTGGGTTCAATAGGTATCAAGACATGCACAAAACAACCTATAGAGACTCGATTGAACGGTCGGCTATCAGAGAGGGATAAGAGAGACCTATTCGGAAGTGGAACCAACCTGATACTAACAACAAACATAACCCATCCTGTGATTCCCCCCTCAGACCAAACTAGGAAGTCCTTCTAAGGAAAAACTCACATGGTTGGTGGTTTAAGTATTTGATTCCATTATAGTTGACATACTTACTAGTCATGTCATATACAAGTCATATTCATAATTCTACTTTAGTGTATATTGTCGATGATCGAGAAACTGTGCTCCAAGTCATCCATAACCGTGGATACAGATTTTTGAAAAGATCTACCCTGCAGGGGTACATAAATAGCAACACATGCACGATCAACCTAGGAAAAAGCAAAGGAATAAAACACAACAAGGCATCACAACACAACCATTCCAAGAAACAAGAGAATGGTTTAGGAGCCACCTAAAAGAGCTATCCGTACGAGGTATAGCTAATTCTCGTACGGACCCAGAGGTTGCGAGATCGGCCACGATATCAGAGACCATAGGTATAATCCTCAACATTACGACCCACATCCTAAATAGGTAGTAAACGCTCATCGAGTAACATATAATAAACATGGCATTGTGCAGAATATAAAGAAAACCCCAAACTAGTGTATGTGCATATGGATGGCATGTTTATGCAGGATATAAATAAAACCCTAAACTAGGTTTATATATCCTTTGGCTTTGATAGGTATGAGTTCGACGATGTTAACAAGGTTACCCTTCCGGCTTGGCCTGGGCAGGGTTATGATTGCCATTGGTTATTCTTCAGGACTCTTAGTCCAATTTAGATTTTATCCGTACTTAGATGTTGTATCGTTTCAATGTGATTTGGATCTTTAGAATGTATATTTGTATTTCTGACTCGAGGAGTCATTACTTGTATATATATATTATTGTGTGTTCCATCATGAACTATTGTATAACGGTATTATTTCGTTTTCCACCCGCACGCAAGTGCTTGGTGGGCATCATCGAATCATTTCTATGCAGATTATGGCGGGAATCGCTGAAACTTTCATAGGGCCAATTCGAGAGCGTTACAACATCGTGTGTATAAGGTGTGGTTGGGAATATTGCATATTATCAGTGAGGTTAATGATGAGAGTTGTGGATTAATCCTATCAATAGGTTGGATAGAGAAAATGGAAGACTACAAATATGTTATTATTTTAAGGCCAATGATAAAGTTGCTTGCCATCACAGATGAGCTTTCACATGTTTTTCAAAAGAAAGATTTAAATATTGTGTATGCTAGGGCCGTACCCGAGAATTTCGGGGCCATGTGCAAAATATTAAAAAGTAGGCCCCAAAAATAAGAAAAAATTGCTAATATATGTTGTTCTTGTAAAAAAATCTAAGTTGTTATTTGTAAAAGTAAACCTTTCTAACAAAGTCTCGGAAGTCAAGTTATCTTGGTACAAAATTTTTAATTGATGCTCTGCTCATAAAATATATACTAAAGTTATATGGTGTGTTTATACAATGCAAATAAGATAGAATATTTTTTGTTGTGAAAACGCTCTTTTACCCAAATAGAATATTTAAAGCATTCCATTTTAGGAAGACAAGGCACATAATTTTTTTTGGCTGGGGGTTTGTTTTTTGCGAAATTTGGGCCAGAGGATTCCGTTTGAAGAAATGGCTAATGTTGGACAGGAGAAGAATTGAGATCGTGTTTTGGAAAAAAGGAAAATTGACAGGACATGAATTAATTTTGCAGGGGCTTGGTCAAGAATTTAATGCTATGATGAATTTTTAACGAAAGTGGAGAATTGGGATCATCTAATAGGGAGCTGGTATGCGGTGAAGACTACTTGTGGTTGGCACATGGGCAGGAAGTAATGCACAATTAGCCCCATGATTAGTGCTATTACTCCTTATGCGGGCAAATTTGGGGCCCTAGATTTGTGGAGGCCCTGTGCCGTCGCACATTCAGCACATGCTTGCGGTACGGGCCTGGTGCATGCAATGTAACCGGTTAGTAATATGAAAGATCGATTGGCCTCTATGAGAGTAAATAGTTGGGATGGCTTGTTTCACGAGGTCCAACAAATTTGTATGGATTGGGGTATTCCGATTCCTCATTTGGATGAACAAATAACATTTAGGGTCATTTAAGGCTTGATGGGATGTCCGACACTAACCTTCATTTCTAAAAAGTTGAGATATCCTATGTATCCATTGATAAGATATGTGTTGAGATGGACCATCACTTTTGTGAAGCTTAAATGCAGGTATTAGAGAGCTTCTCACCCCTTCGTACGAAGAACTCATTTTAAGTGTTTGATGTTGACAAGCTTGCTCACTTATCTTCAATATCATGTGGATTTATCCAATGATGACCGTGGAACTATACGAGGCCAACTTGAGAATTACATTCACCATGTAAAATCCATACCTCATTTTATAATTGCATAAATCTTGAATGTTTTTCTACACAGATGGTTGAAACGGGGAAGCATTTGGTATTCCCACTGCGGTCTATGAGCTTATTAAGTTGGTCTTAATATAACCAATGTCAACCATATCAGATGAGAGTGGTTTTCGACAACGAAGCTCATCAAGTCCAAATTGTACGTAACAAGATAAAGAATGAATGGTTTAATGACTTGATGATATGTTACATCGGGCAAGAGATATTTAGACAACTTGATAGTGATGTTATTGGTCAACGGTTTCAAGCCAAGAAGAATAAAAGGAAACATTTACCTCGTAGGCCTAGGGATAATTAGCACATCGTTGGTAATATTTCAGTACATATGATTTATGTCGGGGGAATGGTCCCCATGTACCCCCCAGAGCACTCGAAACAGACAAGAAACGCCTCGCCATCGGCAAAGAATAAAGAACCAACAATAGAATGTGTCTTGGGCCGGCTGCAGCCTCCCAACCGGACTCCACCGCACCCTGGACTGACCACTCCCTTCCATCTATCCCGGCTGCGTCCTACCTCGTCCGGTTGGGCCAACTTCCCCCGCTCCCTTCGGCTGGGCCGTCCTGTGTCCTGAGCTCCCGCCCGGCAAGGCCTCGTGTGGGCTGGCTCCCTCCAGATGGGCTACTCCACGCCTCTGCCTAGCTGGGTTGTTGCGCCTGCCTCTCCCGGATTGACACCGCCGCTACCTCCAGAATTGATCGGTGTCGCGCTCCGGCTCAAGTCCCCCAGCCGGATCAATCGTTGACTCCAATATCAAAGTTCCCAGGCAAACGTACGAGAAGATGAACAAGATGCAAAGCACTATAGCCACGCTACTATCAGTCACCCTACATGCATACAATAGTACTACACTATGTGCTGCCTCACCATGACATATGTAATAGTATTAGTAGGGCCGACTGGGCCCCACCTTGTCCCCTGAGCACCCCTTTATAAGGTTCACCAGGGAGTCTCATTCAGGGACACGTTCACTTGGAGCTATCCTCCTGCTAGCTCTCTCACACATACACTCACATACACATGCACACATACACTAGGTTGAACTCTGTTAGATTGCACGTTCATATAGCTCGAGGAGCACCTCGTAGCCCTTGTGAGATCGCTAGTTAGCTAGATCCTTGCAGGAGTAAGAGCATCGGCTCCAAACCTAGGTACAACGAGTGTCGCGCTTTCTTATGCCCAACCCCATCTATGGATGCCGACGCAGTTGCCAGTCTTGCTCCCATCCTCTATCATACCTTCTTAGGTACTACCATTCCACATACTATGACAATTTACTAATCTATCTTTCTTAAATTATCATGTAGAGTATTGTTGTGGGCGAATTTAGAAACTTCAACTCTCGGTGCCGATTAGTAGAGATGAATTCGTATTTTAGAAGTTCTTGCTAAGTCCTTGAAGGAAATATGCCCTGAGAGGCAATAATAAAGTTCTTATATATATTCCTTATACATGATAGATGTTTATTTTACATGCTAGAATTGTATTGATTCGGAAACATTAATACATGTGTGTTTAATAAACAAAAAGGGTTCCTAGTCATGACTCTCTTATAGACTAGCTTGTTGATTAACAAGATGATCAAGGTTTCCTGATCATGGACATTGGATGTTGTTAATAACAAGGTCACACCATTGGTGGAATGATGTGATGAACATTCATCCGAAGTATAGCATTACGATCAAGTCATTATGTTTATATTGCTATAACATCATACGAAGTAATCTTTATCTTTAGACCATGAGATCATGTTAATTGCTGACACCGGAAGAGTATCTCGATAACATCAAACATCACACCGTAACAGGGTGACTATAAAGATGGGTTCAGTACTACGAAGGTGTTATGTTGAGGCTCATGGATCAAGAGTGGAATTTGTCAATCCAGATGACGGATAGATATACTCTGGGCCCTCTCGGTGATATCACATTAGGATAGCTTGCAAGCAAGTGATGTGATCACTAGAATGTTATATCACGAACGAGAAAAGTGCATGTCGCTTGAGATCAAACTAGGTATGGAGATACCGATGATCGAATCTCGGACATGTAATATATCGAGAGACAAAGGTATTTATTTACAAGCGTTAAAGGTTCTCACGATCATAGGAGTCATCGTTGAATGTGTAGGAGTCAGTACGGATCTCCAGGTCCCGCTGCTGATTATTGATCGGAGAAGGGTCTCGATCATGTCTGCATTATTCGCGAACCGTAGGGTGGCACACTTAAGAGTTACCGGACACCATTTTGGAGCACATATGTTTCAGATGAAATAATTGCAAAGCGCAGGAATTGTTTCAATAGAAACCGGAAATTGTTTCGGGTGAAATTGCAGAGATACATGTTCCCAGTGGCATTTCGTCTGGAAGGAGTTGCTGCTTCCGCTGGATCGCCGGAGCGAGGAGGTGGAGGTTGTCCGGTGGCTTGAACATGTGTGCGGATCTTGCTGAGTTGCGGCGCTCGAACTTCCTCACGATCTTGAGATCGGCAAGTGTACGACTACATCAACCACGAGTTCCTACTCGTTAACAAAGCTCGTTGTCTACGAGGGTAAGTTCTCGTTGGATGTATGTCCACCCGTTGCTTTGTACCTAGTAGATAGATCTTGGCATGTAGTTCACACCGTAGGAAATTTTTTGTTTTCTATGCTGCGGACCCAACATAAGTTCCATAGACCTTGGCCTTACACACAAAGGAATGATAGAGATCATACCACGATGCAAGTGATAGAGATCAAATGCATGGACCATATCATCTCACTTTACACATTAGATGTTAGCATCTTATACTGCTAGTTTGGCGCGTTTGGTAGCATTATAAGATGATCCCTCATTTAGATATCAAGATAAAAATGTGTTCTTCCTTGAGTATGCACCGTTCTATGGATCGTGTTTCGAGACATCTCGTGATGATCGGGTGTACTCGAATCTACGCTTTCATAGGAACGGGTGTAAGACAGTTTTACACACGCGAATACTAAGGTTCTTACTTGGCGAGCCTAACATGTACAGACATGGCCTCGGAACACGGACCGAAAGGTTAAGCATGAGTCGTATGGTTGATATGATGCCCATATAGATGCTCGCCTTTGAAGCTATATCAACTCACGTGATGATCGGACTTGGTGTAGTGGATTTGGTTCATGTAATCACCAAAAGGACACGAGGGATGTCATTTTTGAGTGGGAGTTCATTAATAATTTAGATTAGTTGAACTCAATCTATCATAAACTTAGTCTAAATAAACTTTACAAATTCTGTTGTAGATGGCACCACCTGCTTTTAATTTCAATGTGTTCATGGAGAAAGAGAAACTTGCTGCGAATGGTAGCAACTTCACCAACTGGGCTATGAATTTGAGGATTCTCCTCACTGTTGCACAAAAGCAATATGTGCTAGATGCGCCGCTAGGCCCCCCACCAGCTCCTGATGCCCCTGACAAGGAAAAGAATGTCTACGTGACTCGTCAGGAGGACCACAACTTAGTTCATTGCGGCATACTGTATGGGCTAGAGCCAGAACTTCGAAAGCGTTTCGAAAATGGCAATGCCTTTGATACCATGGGAGAATTGAAAATGATTTTCGATACCCATGCTACCGTAGAGAGTTATAATGCTACAAAAAGGTTCTTTAGCTGCATGATGGAGGAAAACAGCTCCGTTAGTGAGCACGTACTCAAAATGTCCGGCACGCCGATAAGCTTGTGTCCTTGGGAATAACGATTCCCATTGACTTAGGCATACATCGTGTTCTCCAATCTCGCCACCTAGCTACAAGAGCCGTGATGAACTATAATATGCAGGGCATGAAGAAGTCTCTTCGAGCTTCACAATGCTTAAGACTGAAGTGGAGATTAGGAAAGAACATCAAGTGTTGATGATCAATAGGACCACCGGTTTCAAGAAGGACAAGAAAGGCAAGCAAGGGAAAGAAGGGTGGCAAGTCTGCCACGCTGAAAAGAAACCCGGCTGGCCCTAAGTCCGACACCAGTGCTACTATTGCAAGGGATCGCCATTGGAAGCGCAACTGCCCCAAGTATTTGGCGGACAAGAAGTCCAGCAAGGCAAACAAAGGTATATGTAATATACATGTTATTGATGTGTACTTGACTAGTACTCACAGTAGCACCTGGGTATTTGATACCGGATCGGTTGCTAATATATATAACTCGGTTCAGGGGCTACGGAACAAGCGACAACTAGCAAGGGATGAGGTCAGGATGCGGGTCGGCAATGGATCAAGAGTTGATGTGATCGCCGTCGGGACGCTACCTCTCCATTTGCCATCGGGATTAGTTATAAACCTAAATAATTGTTATTTGGTGCCTGCACTGAGCATGAACATTGTATCTGGATCGTTTTTGATGCAAAGTGGTCATTCCTTTAAATCTGAAAACAATGGTTGTTCGATTTATAAGAATGATATCTTTTATGGCCATGCACCTATGTTGAATGGTTTATTTCTATTGGATCTCGATAGTAATATTAAGCACATTCATAATGTTAATGCTAAAAAGATTAAACTTGATGATGATATGTTTACATATATGTGGCACTGCCGTCTAGGTCATATTGGCATTAAACGCATGAAGAAACTCCATTCTGATGGACTTTTGGAATCACTTGATTTTGAATCATTTGATACATGTGAGCCATGCCTTATGGGCAAGATGACTAGAACGCCGTTTTCCGGTTCAATGGAACGGGCGACAAATCTATTGGAAATCATACATACTGATGTGTGTGGACCAATGAGTGTGTCGGCGCGAGATGGATATCGTTATTTTGTTACTTTCACGGATGATTTGAGTAGATATGGGTATATATATTTGATGAAACACAAGTATGAAACTTTTGAAAAGTTCAAGGAATTTCAGAATGAAGTGGAAAATCATCATAATAGAAAGATCAAATTTCTACGGTCTGACCGTGGAGGAGAGTATCTAAGTTACGAGTTTAGCACACACATGAAAGAGTGTGGAATAGTTTCACAACTCACGCCTGCTGGAACACCACAACGTAATGGTGTGTCGGAGCGTCGTAATCGTACCTTATTGGATATGGTTCGATCTATGATGTCTCTGACTGACTTACCTCTATCATTTTGGGGTTATGCACTAGAAACAGCTGCATTCACTTTAAATCGGGCACCATCTAAATCCGTTGAAACGACACCGTATGAATTATGGTTTGTAAACAAACCTAAGCTGTCATTTCTTAAGGTTTGGGGATGCGATGTTTATGTGAAGAAACTTCAACCAGATAAACTCGAACCCAAAGCGGAAAAATGCGTCTTCATAGGATACCCTAAGGAAACAATTGGGTATACCTTCTATCACAGATCCGAGGGCAAGGTTTTTGTTGCCAAGAATGGATCCTTTCTTGAGAAGGAGTTTCTCGCAAAAGGTGTGAGTAGTCGGAAGGTAGAACTCGAAGAGGTTATTGAACCTTCTCTTCATGGAATGGCGAGTGGCGCAGCACCGGAAGTTGTTTCGGAGTTGACTTCACCTGATGAAGAGAGAGCTAATGATAATGATCATGAAACTCTGAAAGAGGACACTACCGAACCTCGCAGTCAAGCAGACACGTGCAGCCCGAACTCTGACGGCAATCCTGCTAGAATTTCATGGTTGATGAAATGGATGACCTGACGTATGAAGAAGCGATGATGAGCCCGGATTCCAACAAATGGCTAGAAGCCATGAAATCCGAGATGGAATCCATGTACGAGAACCAAGTTTGGAACTTGTTGGACTTACCTCACGACCGAAAGGCCGTGGAGAATAAATGGATTTTCAAAGGGAAAACTGATGCTGATGGTAATGTGACCATCTATAAGGCTCGACTTGTCGCAAAGGGGTTTCGACAAATTCAAGGAGTTGACTACGATGAGACATTCTCTCCCGTAGCGATGCTTAAGTCAGTTAGGATTATGTTAGCAATTGCTGCATATTTCGATTATGAAATATGGCAGATGGATGTCAAAATTGCATTCCTCAATGGTAAGATTGAAGAAGAGTTGTATATGATACAACCTAAGGGTTTTGTCGATCCTAAGGATGCTAATAAGGTGTGCAAACTTCAGCGATCCATCTATGGACTGAAGCAAGCATCACGAAGTTGGAATCTCCGCTTTGATGAAGTGATCAAAGAGTTTGGATTTGTCCAAACTTATGGAGAGGCTTGTATTTACAAGAAAGTGAGTGGGAGCAATGTGGCATTTCTGATATTATATGTGGATGACATATTATTGATTGGAAATGATATAGATATTTTAAACAGTATTAAAAGTTATCTAAACAGCAAATTTTCGATGAAAGACCTTGGTGAAGCGTCATATATATTAGGCATTAAAATCTATAGAGATAGATCAAGGCGCCTAATTGGGCTATCGCAGAGTACATACCTTGATAAGATATTAAAGAAGTTTAATATGAACGAAAGTAAGAAGGGGTTCTTACCTATGTTGCAAGGTAAGACATTGAGTAAGACTAAAAGTCCGGCTACAGCGGAAGAAAGAGAGATGATGGATAAGATCCCCTATGCCTCGGCCATAGGCTCTATTATGTATGCCATGCTATGTACAAGACCGGATGTGGCACATGCTATTAGTTTGACTAGTAGGTACCAATCTGATCCAGGTTCGGAACACTGGATAGCGGTAAAGAACATCCTCAAGTACTTAAGAAGAACTAAGGATATGTTTCTTATATACGGAGGTGAAGAAGAGCTAGTCGCTAAGTGTTATGTCGATGCTATCTTTGACACCGATCCGGATGACTCTAAGTCTCAATCCGGATACGTATTTCTCTTGAACGGAGCAGCAGTTAGTTGGAGGAGTTCCAAACAACCTGTGGTGGCTGGATCAACAACGGAGGCGGAATATTTTGCTGCTTCAGAAGCGGCGCAGGAAGCATTTTGGATGAAAGAGTTCATTATGGAACTGGGTGTGGTTCCCAGTGCGTTGGACCCGATGGTGATCTATTGTGACAACAATGGAGCCATAGCCAACGCAAAGGAACCGAGGTCTCACAAGAATTCCAACCATATTAAGCGCCGGTTTCACTCCATCCACGAGCATGTCAAGGATGGAGATATAAAGATTGGTAAAGTACACACGGACCTAAATGTAGCAGATACGTTGACTAAAGTTCTCCCTGGGGCAAAACATGATCAACACCAGAACTCCATGGGTGTTAGATTTATCACTATGTGAACTAGATTATTGTCTCTAGTGCAAGTGGGAGACTGAAGGAAATATGCCCTAAGAGGCAATAATAAGTTGTTATTATATATTCCTTATACATGATAGATGTTTATTTTACATGCTAGAAATGTATTGATTCGGAAACATCAATACATGTGTGTTTAATAAACAAAAAGGGTTCCTAGTCATGCCTCTCTTATAGACTAGCTTGTTGATTAACAAGATGATCAAGGTTTCCTGATCATGGACATTGGATGTTGTTAATAACAAGGTCACACCATTGGTGGAATGATGTGATGAACATTCATCCGAAGTATAGCATTACAATCAAGTCATTATGTTTATATTGCTATAACATCATACGAAGTAATCTTTATCCTTAGACCATGAGATCATGTTAATTCTCGACACCTAAGAGTATCTCGATAACATCAAACGTCACACCGTAACAGGGTGACTATAAAGATGGGTTCAGTACTATGAAGGTGTTATGTTGAGGCTCATGGATCAAGAGTGGAATTTGTCAATCCAGATGACGGATAGATATACTCTGGGCCCTCTTGGTGATATCACATTAGGATAGCTTGCAAGCAAGTGATGTGATCACTAGAATGTCGTTAACGAGATCAAACTAGGTATGGAGATACCGATGATCGAATCTCGGACATGTAATATATCGAGAGACAAAGGGATTTAGGTACAAGCGTTAAAGGTTCTCACGATCACAGAAGTCATCGTTGAACGTGTAGGAGTCAGTACGGATCTCCAGGTCCTGCTGCTGATTATTGATCGGAGAAGGGTCTCGATCATGTCTGCATTATTCGCGAACCGTAGGGTGGCACACTTAAGAGTTACCGAACACCATTTTGGAGCACATATGTTTCAGACAAAAGAATTGCAAAGCGCAGGAATTGTTTCAATAGAAACCGGAAATTGTTTCGGGTGAAATTGCAGAAGGTGGTTCTGCATGTGATATTGAAATATTGCAAGGGGCTATATGTGAATGTTTGTTAATTAAAGTAATTAAAAAAATTCTGAATAAATTTAATAAAAAGAGTTTTATTAAATGAGAGAGCATTAAATTTGGAGAAATTTAATGCATTTAAAGTGGAGACTTTAAAAGGGAATGTGAAGAGGCATTTTAATGTGGAGGGGTTGCCACCACATGAATGGGGGAGGTGAGGGGTCACCCCCTCATGCGCCGGCCATGGAGAGAAGGGGCACCCCCCTCCTCCTATAAAAGGCCACCCATTCCCTCCTTCATCCACACGCCTCCTTGTGAAGGATCTCTCTCCCCCTCTAGAATTATTCCCCCATGGTCTCGGATTAGCGAGATACATGTTCCCGGTGGCATTTCGTCTGGAAGGAGTTGCTGCTTCTGCTAGATCGCTGGAGCGAGGAGGTGGAGGTTGTTCGGTGGCTTAAACGTGTGTGCGAGTGCGGATGCGCTGCTGAGTTGCGGCGCTCGGACTTCCTCACGATCTTGAGATCGGCAAGTGTATGACTACATCAACCACGAGTTCCTACTCGTTAACAAAGCTTGTTGTCTACGAGGGTAAGTTCTCGTTGGATGTATGTCCACCCGTTGCTTTGTACGTAGTATATAGATCTTGGTGTGTAGTTCACACCGTAGAATTTTTTTTGTTTTCTATGCTGCGGACCCAACAGTCCTATCATATCTAATTTTGGCGCATATAATCATTTGAATGTGTTGTAAACTTGGTGAACATTCGAGTGTGTTGTGAATGTGTAAACATTGGATTTTGTTGTGAAAATGTAATTTATTGTATTCGTATCTCTATACTAAAAGTATTGTGAAAACAATATTTGCTCCATATGATGGTTATATCTGTATGAGAGTTTTTTAGTTTCCTTGCAACACGCCTAGCCTTTGATAAATTGATCCAATGAACGGAGTGAGAAGAAATGCTCTAGTTGGGGGAGGGAATATATGTGGTCTGAGCGAAAGAGAGAAAGATATACCAATCCGAGTTCTTTGGAAAAGCCTTGTTACTATTAAAATAAAATCAAAGCTAAAGTTAGAGTATGCGAAAACTACTAGGGCCTTCTTGAGACATGTTCTTGATACTGATTGAGTTGGAGGGAGTCAGAGACTACCACAGAGTCCTTCCATAGTCACCCCAGTGACCTTCGTCACCAAAGCGTCACGACAGTTTCCATTCGACAGGGACTCCTGTATGGATTAGTCGGAGCATGTAGGAATGTCGACCACTACATAAGGCGCTGGCATCCCGAGCAGGAAACAGAAAGAGGGGTCTAAGAAATAGGTGGGTGACAACGTGAAATAGTGTGTTTTAGCTTCCCCCTCTACTCTAGATAATTTCCCATCCATCCATGTGTGATTTCTATGTTATGCATGGCCGTACCGAAGGGCATATCGATTGAAGTAGATTCTTCTTTTCTCTCAAAACCCTCTTCCCAAACTGTACAAGATTCTTCCAAAGCATACGACTATCTAGATGATATGACGATCTCTAGATAGATGGATCTTATATGAATCATACGTTGAAGTACCTGAACGCGCTGCTCTTATAGAGGGAAATGCCAGGCACGAATTTCCAAAATACTTCTACAGGGAATGCTGATTGAATGAGCATTCTCCATATTATGCCTTGAAGAGGACTTGAACCTCCACGCTCTTCGGCACAAGATTTTGAATCTCGGCTCCACCTCTTAATTCAGAAGCTATTAGTAGACCCCAACTATCTCGTAGTATCCACAACACTAGTAGTAATAGTCAGGATAAAAGACATAGAGAAGGAATCCAATTTGAGGTGCCATTTAATTTGTCTCACTTGGATCTAATACTTGGCTCTTTGTTGACATACTATTTGATCTTTGTGGGTCAACAATGGTAGGGAAGCTTAGATCAAAAAGTTTTTTAGCTACAAATATGAACTCTTTATATATATGGTCCCCACATTTCTACCCATTAGCTACTTCTCTCGACTCACCCAAAGTTTTTGGTTGAATTAGGGAAAATATTCAGCAAGTCTAGTACCTAGTATCTAGTAGCTACTAGAATCGTTAGGGTCTCGGCAGAAGACTCTAGGCCAAAATAAGAATGAACCAACATGGACAGTCTACCCTTTTTGGGTGATTTCTTTGATGTTTTTGGACTGTATCTAGGAAAGCCAGAATTTTTGGCCATTGTGTGCTACCTGAGCTATGAGAGGGTAGACTATGAAATATCAAGCAGGCATGGGACAACAAATTAGTTACAATGAAAGTGAATACATATCTAAAGTGACCCCGAGCCTGGTATGATCCAAAGTCTCTATGCTTATTGTGTTAGTATCTAGATCGACTCGCTTGCACACAGTTCGATGAATAAAATGATTATTACCATATTCCATGTTTATGATTGATGTTTATTTATCATGCTGGAATTGTATTAACCAGAAACATTAATACATGTGTTTAATAAACAAACTTGAGTTCCTAGTAATGCCTCTCATTTAACTAGCTTGTTGATTAACCGATGATCAAGGTTTTCTGATCATGAACATTGGATATTGTTAATAACGGGATCATGTCATTAGGAGAATGATATGATTAACATACACCCAAAGTAAGTATAGCAATATGATCATGTCATTAAGTTTACATTGCTATATCAAACACATACGAAGTAACCCTAATCCTCAAAACATGATATCATGTCAATCACTAAATCCAGAGGAGTGCTTAGATGGCATCAAACGTCACACCGTAATAGGGTGACTATAAAGATGTCGTTGGGGTACTATAAAAGTATTAGTTGAGGATGTGAGATTTTTCCATCTAGATGATGGAGAGATATACTCTAGGCCCTCTTGGTGGTATCATATAGATATAGGTTGTAAGCATGTGACTAGGTCACAAGGATGTCATATCACAAAACGAGTAAAGAGTACTTGTCGGTAACGAGATCGAACTGGGTATGGTTGATGACCATGATCAGATCTAGAACAATTTAAATACCACAATACAAAAGGAATTGGTTATGACGTTAATAGTTCACACGATCACAAGATTCACAGTTGAATATGTGGGAGTCATTACAGATCTCTAGGTCCTGCTATTGACTATTGATCGGAGAGGTGTCTCGATCATGTCTGCACTATTGATGAACCATAGGGTGACACACTTAAGGCTCGTAGATGCTTTTGAGTGGATACGAATGTCAGAGAAAAGTTTGAGAAACAACATAATTGTTTTGAGGGCTGTTTCGAGAAACACCGGAATTGTTTTGGGGATATCAAAATAGTACAAGGAGGTAATTGATAATTTTTTTAATGACAAGAATTAACAAATTTTAAAATTATGAATTAAAAATTGTTTGTATTCATTGATGGTAATTTTGAGTGGAGAGTCCACTTGGAATTATGAGAGGTGAGTGGGGAGTGAGTGGAGCCTCCACCCACTTAATGGAGGGAGAGGTGGGGGATCCTATGGTGGCTGGAGTCTACCCATGGTGGAAGACCCTCCCCTATATAAGGTGGAGTGTGTGCTCTCCTCTCCCTCACACTCTAGTACAAGCTTCTCTCCTCCCCCTCACATTGGCTTCAGATTAGCGCGAGCAATGGCTGAATAGTTTTCTTCGGTGGATTGATAACCCACAAGTATAGGGGATCGTGTGTAGCCTTTTAGATAAGTAAGAGTATCGAACCCAACGAGGAGCTAAAGGTAGGATAAATGTTCTCTCAAGTTCTATCAACCACTGATACAACTCTACGCATACTAAACGTTTGCATTATCTAGGAAATAAAACTAGAGCAACAATACGAGTACTAGAAATAGCTTTGCATGATAATAATTAACAAGAAAGTAAAGTTAGTTGCTGCAGCAATAAAATACACTAAACTAACTGAACCATGAGTGTGGAATAGTGGTGGTAATTGTGGTGGCTTTGTCCAAGTTTAAATAGCGAATAGATCGGGTTCATTGTCTTGGAATACACGCGCTTCACGACTTGTAATTACATGTACTATATGATTGGATTGTTAGCAAATATCCGTAAGTACTAACAATGCATTAAGGTTTTCCCAACCATATCCTTAAGTTTAATGGTCCTCACTCCCATACGTGCAACGTTCTGGTTCGCGTCCTCAGGTTTCTGTCACTCCGACAGAACTCCCCCTTCCTTTTACACATACTACAAACTCTATGATGTTTAATCTATGCACACATAAATATAATGGACACCAAAGGACTGTACCATATCAACATACAACTCTAATGAACCAAAGACGTTCAACCATTCAATCTAAGAACAAATAAACTACACAAACATGATATAGATCATAGGATTATAACTTATAGCATCAAATACCATGTTTACATAGGATGGTACAGAGGTGTGTGGGAGGATGAACTACTGCATACTAGGAGGATTACATGATGGAGATGGCGGTGAAGATGGTGAAGAGGGTGGTGGCGGCGCTGGCGGCGGCGCGCGGGACTCCTTCCTCGCCGCTGGTATCATGGGGGAGCACCGCCCCTTAGCCCCCTTCCTTCATGGCTTACTGGTAGCCCTCCCCCATGGAGATGTGATACATGGGGGAGGAAAAAATGTGGCTTTGGCGGCTGCAAATTCGTGAATGGAGGTGCCCTGGGCGAATTAGGTTTCCTCCCTTTATATAGCTTCCTGGATTCCCGTCACCTCATCTTGGGCTGCAAAAAATCAGGCCTAAAAGGCCCGTCCGGACTCGGAATAAGCTAAATTTTATGTCCAGAACATTTGTCACGAAATTTCTAACAACTTTGTAGTTGAAGAGTTTTCCGTTTGACGCCATCTTCGACCTGAAACGTGACCATCTTAAAAAAAGTTCCGAGACAGATTTCTGAAAAAAAATCTCAATTTAACTCCAACAAGATTTCCACTTGTATTCTTGGTAATTCCTACACATCAAAGTGTAAAACAAGAACATTGTGCACTTTTGCAACTATTAGTAGGTTAGTCCAAATAAATTATAAACTTTATAAAAAAAAGAGTGTTAAAAACATATTATTAGCATAAAACCATCAAAAATTATAGATACATTATGGACGTATCAACATCGCCAAGCTTAGTTCCTGCTCGTCCCCGAGTAGGTAAACGATCAAAATAATATAATTTTTGAGATGACATGCAGACAACACAATCTTGATCATCATTATTGTAAAAGTATTGATAGCTGGGATTAAGGTACTCTAAACATGAATCATGAAAAATAGAGTTCTAACAATAAGACATAGCAACTATGTTGTAACATGAAAAGGCACAAACAAAAGATTCATGAATAACAATGCTTTGCAAGACATTTGTTTGTTTCACATAAACAAAGCATAATGAGAATGGTATTTAGCTTGTCCCTCATAGAGTAGCAAAACATAAATGCATAAGACACCTTCAAAGTTCATAAGGGTGACTAGATACAAATAGTTTAAGAACAAGCAATATCAAAGTTATGCATCAATCAACAAGTCTTGGGACAATGCACATAGAACTAAGAATGACAACTATGCTCTCTTAATTGGTGCATAAAGATAGAAGGTAGAGACTCAATATAAAAGTGGAAAAAAGACCTTCATAGAAGGAAGCAGGGATTCAAGTCTCATAAATAGCTTCCAAAAATTATGGTACTTATTAGCTTTCAGCTCTCATTGCCCCTATAATAAGCATCTTGAAGTGATTAAGGTTAAAGTGAACAAACTATGGAGTATATGCTTGACAAAGTATAAGTTGGAAATCTCATGTCCCTTGAATACGAGGGCCACTCCTCATGCTACTCAAGTTTAGTTACCGGTAAGTTCTTGTCATAGTAAGTACATGTGTATCATAGAGAACCGCCAACGGGGTACCCCTTGCCCGATGAAACGGAAGAATCCCCATATCAAAATGATAAGGCAAGCAGACAACGAGCATCTCAGCAATCTTCTTATTTACCATGGGAAAATAGTGCTTTTTCTCTCTTTCCTCTTTTCTCATCTTTTTTTTCTTTTTTCTCAATCTCTATCTCTTTTTTTATGAGAAGAATGCTTCATAGATTGCTCATTATGGTTACGCTGCAGTTTCCACCATGATTAAGCATGGATTAGACCGGCGGCCTAGGCGTTTCTCTGACACACATACATAACCCCATGGACTTACAAGCTCCCCTTTCATTTCACATCGACGACATCCATAGACAAAAGAGCATGATATCAACTAGGTACAATGTACAAGTGCAATGTTGAAAGCGTTCCCCATGACAACATGGTTCTGCTAATCCCCAACATATAAGTGCAAGCATATACAACATAGATGACACAATGGTTCAAGTTTATTAGGGGCAAGAAAAGTAAAGTGTGCCATTAAGTTCGTAAGAGCTTTAATCACTAGTTTTCTCATAACAAGTTTAATTCGGAAGGTAGATAAAAGCATGAATATAGTTGGAATAGCGAATTCTAATAGGTAGGTATGGTGGAATCTTTGGGATAACTTGGTTTTACTTGGAGTTAGATGCATGAGTGGAACTCATACTTGGTTATGGAGGTAGCAAAAGACTGGGAGCAACAAACTAAAAGAGCAATAATGGCCATAATCATGCAAATCGACAAAACATCATTAATTAAAGCATAAAGTGATATTACAAGTCGAAAACTAAAGGATCATAGAGGCTATGGTGACTTGGTATAGTCATAACATGGTGTGAGCATGCGCCAAGTCAACCCAAATAAAGCATCAAAGGATAATACCACAATACTATGCTTTAATATGCTAAAACAACGCATGATTCTTTCAAGGCACATTAAGCAATCTCAATTGTTTATAACATGTCATGCTACAGAAAAAATCACTAAATAAAGCCAAAACAATATCAATCATGACATGACAAAGCATAGTCCATTGTCAAAAACGAGCTCCTTTTACCACTTAAGCATGAACTTTTCCTACTCTTTTCCAATCCAAACCACACTCATTTGAAAACTAATGTATGAAAGAGGGGGTACAACAAATTTATTCAAGCAAACTAAGCAAACCAAGCAAACAAAAACCAAAAACAAAAACGAAGATGCTCCAAGAACAACACAAGTGTGCATGAAACAATAAAAATGAAGTGTTTGGAAGAACCTGAGATTTTTATTGATGAAGAATGGGATGCCTTGGGCATCCCCAAGCTTTGACGCTTGTACTTCTTGGATATTTCTTGGGGTGACACGGGGTGGCATCCCCAAGCTTGAGCTTTAGTCCATTCTTCATCCCATTACATCATTCTTTTCTTAACACCTGAAAATTTTCCTTCATACAAAACTTCACATAATCTTCATTAGCAACATTAGTGTACTCAAGATAATAAGTCTCTGGGTTTAGTTTCAACACCAATAAAACTTCCATTAAAACACAAGCTACTGTAGCACTTCCCTTAAAAAGCTCAATTCCCAAAGAGAACCCCAAAAGGAATCAACAGGAAGCAAATGCAAATAATGGCAGAAATCTGTCAAAACAGACCAGCAGATAGAAACCAATTTTTTATAAGACCTTCTGTTGCTCAAATTGAAAAGTGTTGAACTAACGAAAGTTGGATAACAACCTGGGGCAGAAGCACAAAAAACAGCTCAAACCGACGTAAAGAGATTTTACATGAAGTTTTACAGCGAAGCACAAAAATCTGTTTCGGGACAGCAACTTTCCCAAACATTACTTCTCTCTCATTAGAGGTTACTCTTGGCACAAAAAGCAAATAAAAAGGATAAGGAGAGGTTATTACTGAAACAATAACTTCCAAGACTCAACTAAAACTTTTGGGTTATCTCCCAATAAGTACTTTTCTTTAACGCCTTTAAGTTAGGCATAGGAGCAAGATTCAAGTATTTTCAAATAAATAAGCATTAAGATCAATACCAGAAATATCTTTCTTTTTCAAGGCTTCATGCATTTCTACAAGTTTTTAACTAAAAAGCTTCCATGGAAAGATTTGTTTTGGTTTCATAGGCATGAACACAAGTATTCAAGGTCGACCCCCACTTAACCATTACTCATCTTTCCAATCACTTTCCTTTTTGACAACGTTTTTAGGTAACAAGTACAACTAATTTTTTTTGTAATTCGCATTCCCTATCCATACTAAGATAGAGAACAACTTAAAACTGAAAGTAAAACCTACTTAGAGATAAAGCAAACAAGTGCACACAAGAATATTCACCCACACGCTATTGCTCCCCGGCAACGGCGTAGAAAAGGTCTTGATAACCCACAAGTATAGGGGATCGTGTGTAGCCTTTTCGATAAGTAAGAGTATCGAACCCAACGAGGATATAAAGGTAGGATAAATGTTCTCTCAAGTTCTATCAACCACTGATACAACTCTACGCACACTAAACGTTTGCATTATCTAGGAAATAAAACTAGAGCAACAATACGAGTACTAGAAATAGCTTTGCATGATAATAATTAACAAGAAAGTAAAGTTAGTTGCTGCAGCAATAAAATACACTAAACTAACTGAACCGTGAGTGTGGAATAGTGGTGGTAATTGTGGTGGCTTTGTCCAAGTTTAAATAACGAATATATCGGGTTCATTGTCTTCGATGCAGTTTTCTATGTGGGAGAGGCTAAATATACACGCGCTTCACTACTTGGAATTACATGTACATATGATTGGATTGTTAGCAAACATCCGTAAGTACTAACAATGCATTAAGGTTTCCCCAACCATAGCCTTAAGTTTAATGGTCCTCTTACTCCCATACGTGCAACGCTCGTTCAAGGCCCTCGTGTTTCATCACTCCGCGTAACTTCCCCCTTCCTTTTACACATACTACAAACCCTATGATGTTTAATCCATGCACGCATAAATATAATGGACACCAAAGGACTGTACCATATCAACATACAACTCTAATGAACCAAAGATGTTCAACCATTCAATCTAAGAACAAACAAACTACACAAACATGACATAGATCATAGGATTATAACTTATAGCATCAAATACCATGTTTACATAGGACGGTACAGAGGTGTGTGGGAGGATGAACTACTGCATACTAGGAGGATTACGTGATGGAGATGGCGGTGAAGATGGTGAAGAGGGCGGTGGCGGCGCCGGCGGCGACGCGCAGGACTCCTTCCTCGCCGCTGGTATCATGGGGGAGCAATGCCCCTTAGCCCCCTTCCTTCATGACTTATTGGGATCCCTCCCCCATGGAGATGGGATCCATGGGGAGGCAAAAACGTGGCTTTGGCGGCTGAAAATTCGTGGGTGGAGCTGCCCTGGGCGAATTAGGTTTCCTCCCTTTATATAGCTTCTCGGATTCCCGTCACCTCATCTTGGGCTGCAGTAAATCGGGCCTAAAAGGCCCGTCCGGACTCGGAATCAGCTAAATTTTATGTCTAGAACGTTTGCCGCGAATTTCTAACAACTTTGTAGTTGAAGAGTTTTCCATTTGACGCTGTCTTCAACCTGAAACGTGACCATCTTCAAAAAAAGTTCTGAGACAGATTTCTGGAAAAAATCTCAATTTGACTCCAACAAGGTTTCCACTTGTATTCTTGGTAATTCCTACACATCAAAGTGTAAAACAAGAACATTGTGCACTTTTGCAACTATTAGTAGGTTAGTCCAAATAAATCATAAACTTTATACAAAAAGGAGTGTCAAAAGCATATTATTAGCACAAAACCATCAAAAATTATAGATACGTTATGGACGTATCATGGATCTACTGCTTCCGCTGCCCTAATGGATCAAGGGTACGGGAGTTGTATTCAAGCTGTACATTTGACCGAGTATGGAAGTGCTATCGCATTGCAGCGCTCGTCTACTTGATGTTTAGATTGTCAAGTGATTGTCTACATCATCCACGAGATCAAATCTCGATAAAAGCTTTTCGGTCTTCGAGTGTAAGTATTTCTAGATGGTCTATTACTCGTTACATGCATCTTCTAGATTATATCTTGGCACCTTTGGTATTCATGTCATAGGAATTTTTGGTTTTCTATGCTACTAACACTTTAGTGGTATCAGAGCCAGATCTATGTGTAGATGTTCTATACGAGTAGAACACATATGGTATGTGGGCGTCGATGGTCATGTTATTGATTCCTTTTGTGTATTTTGGATCTTAGTGGCATAGTGGGATGAAGCAGCCTGGATTAACCCTACATGTCCTCGCACATGAGACTTGTCCCACGCTTTACATGCAGGTAGTTTTGCATAAGTGGCTTGCGGGTGTCTGTCTCTCCCACTATAGTTAAGATCTAATCTACAATGGGTTGATAATAATTTGATTATCTCTGTTGTGGATTAATGATCGCAGGTATGAATGGTCCTATCTTTGAAAGCCTAAGCTGTGTAAAACATGCAAAGATAAATTAGAGGAGTCTAACTTGTTTTTGCAGGAAATGTGATGTGATATGTTCAAATGTTACAAATTAGATGTATGCAATGATATTATTTCCAAATTATCAAAACTGGTAGGAGCCTCATGGTTGTCTTATTGTTTGATGGAGGACAACCAAGATTGTGGAACCATGTACCTTGGATCCATGCCGGTGGAATGACGGAGATCATGCCATTATGCACAAGAACGACAAGTGATTGTCCACATAATCCACGAGATCAGATCTATTAAAAGCTTTTTGGTCTTCGAGGGTAAGTTTTTCTGGATGACCTATTACTCATTAGATGCATCTTCTAGATTAGATCTTGGCACCTTTGGTGTTCATATCATAGGATTTTTTGTTTTCTATGCTACAAACCCTTCACCACCCACATATCTATTTACCATAGAGATAGCTCCCAATATTGACATTTTTTTATCGATGATTTTCCATTGGGTTTCACCGAGTTTCGTTGTTTTGATCTTTCTACTAATGTTAACATCCCAAATTAGCGAAACCTTGGTTATTTATGTTGGTTTTCAGGCATTGAACACTTTTGGAAAATCTGAGAGAATTTATGGGATACTTACATCTGATTGAGCAAATCCCCAATTGAAGCCCCTCTCATTAGAGGCGTCCAGGGGCCATAATGACCACTGGTACGGTGAGAGGCCGCCCATACGGCCTGCCCGTACCACCTTACTTTGCCTTCATTATATCAATACAAGCAACTTTCGTGAAGGAGGGGGAACGAGTAGACGAACACATGTGCCACCAATAGTTCTAGAAGAGAGCATATTAGATCTGAAGAAGGTGAAGAACACTGTCTCATCCTTCGACGATCCCTAACCTCTCAATCATCCACTCCACCATCACCCCCACTTGTACTGAGAGAGAGGGAGAGTCACACTTGTAAGATTAGGGTTTGAGACTTTGATCTACCTTGGGTTGTATTTGGTTTGATCCTCAACTGGTATTGTGGCTTGCTATGGTAAAGTTGAGATGATTTCCATTTGCAATATTATCATGTCTTTGATCCATCTTTCTCTCATGTATGAGTAAATCCCCATATGCGTGGGAGATGTAGGGGATTGGTAAGATGTGTTGTGCCTCCTTTACTTCCATCCATTTGTGATTGTTGTCGTGATTATTATATTGTGAGAATGAATATATATATGTTTGTATAATGCTTGTTGTCCAATTTAAGGGCCCAGATAACATGATCCTGAGATCTCATAGGTATGAACTTGTTTACTAGCGAATCGACGACCCCAAGTGACACAGTCGATATCAAAGAGGAGCTAGTACTACTCGAGGATAACAAGGAACCACCAAGCCTAAAGCCTTGATCTGGTTGAAATACCTTAATTAATGTGTTGACCATTGCTGTGGTAACAAATAGATGGATCATTGGGAGTGGGAAGAATCTACCAAGAGCACTCCTAGTCATTATGTGGGTTGCTTGCCTACTCAAGTATGAATAAGAAGTATCACAATCACTTATCTCATTTCATTCATTTGGCACATTCACTATTACCGTGAACCGTTTCTCTCCATGCCTAACTTCTCATCCGCAGGAATCCCGAACACTATTCTCATTCCTTACTTTTTACGTTATTTACTTCTAGCATCTTTGTTTACTTAAAATTCCCACATTATTAACTCATCCACATCCACTCTCTACACTTGCATTCAATTCACTCAATACAATGTGACACCTTGGGTGTGATAGAAACACCTCATAAAGACACTTCCCTAAGCTCCTTATTGGGATCGATATAAAAACTAGAATTAATACTTCCATGAAAACATGCTCTGACGAACTTGTGCTCTTGCAGGCTATCAAGCTATTTTTTGGCGCTGGTGCTAGGGAGCTAAGCACTAGCTAAGTGTTTGTTTCTTGACATTCATAAGTGTAGACACCATCCGTGATCTCTGTTGAATATAGAGGTACTACGCATTCAAGTAAAACTTATTTACCTCCATATATTGACTGTATTCCAACTGAGAGACGCCTAGAATTTATTAAAAGATTTTCTAATTCATGCTCTATAGACGTAAACAGTTTGATTCCTATGATGGCAGATTTTACCATCACCCAGAAGGCTGAAGAGGCTGAACAATCATTGGAATAATATGGGAATCCATCAAGGCACCTAAGAAAAATGCCTATTCTCTATCCTGATCTTGAAAGCCGGGAATTTGAAATATATCCTGAGCTAATCTATATGATGAAATAAATTGCTTTTGCAGGAAGAGAAGATGAAGATCCAAGTGATAATTTGACAAAGGTTCATGACCTTTGTGCTACTCTTAAACTAGATGGGCTACCAAAGGAGTTTGTACTCCTTAAACTTTTCTGCTGGTATTTAAAATAAAAAGCTTTTACTTGGTTACAATCCTTGCTCAATTACACTATAAAAAGCTGGGATGATTGCATCCGAGAATTTATGCATAAATATTTCTCCTTTTCTAAAATCATGTAGATCAAACAAAACATTACAAATTTCTTTCAAAGAGTTGAAGAATACTTTTATCAAGCATGGAATAGATTTTATGGGATGATAATGAAAGTCCCAAATCATGGATTTAAGGAGCATTTAGTCATTCAATACTTTTATAATGCACTTAATGATGATTCAAAACATATGATTTATTTAACTGTAGGAGGAGCTATTAGTAGCCTGACGCTGCCCGAGTGCATAAAGCTTTTCGGGGTAATATAATTCAATGATGAACAATACAATCCAGTTGAGGATGTTAAACCGCAAAAATGTATGTTTCATATACCCTAGGAACTTATGCCTGAAGTTAAAAAGTCCATGGAAGAAAAAGGATTAGCAGCGAAGCTTGTTAAAGAAAATAAAGTGGATGTTCTCTAAACTTTTGTTGCAGAAGATGAGACAAATCTTGTAATGCAAAATTTTAAATATCAACAAAGCCATTTCCGTGAGAAATATTATGAATGCTTAATGATCCAAGAGAAAAATACAAAAGAGTTAACCGAAGTTTTTGATAATCTAGGACATGCCACCAGGCACCTGAGATAAATATTTAAGTATGGTTAAAACTCAATGCGATCAAATAGATGAAAGTCAAGCTTTGATCTTGAGTAAAAATAATTATAATCGTAAAACTGTTTCTATTAGCATTATCACTAGACGTGGTACAGAGACACATGAACCTCAAGGGCCATCTTGGTATAAAGAAGAACATGCCCGGAAAGCAAGAGAGGCTTAAGAAATGAGTCAAGAAGAAGAGTACCTTGTCAATCCACAATACGATATTGAGTATGAAGCTCAAAATAAAGAACAAGAAGCTTCTAACAAAGATGAAGAAGAGGAAAGAGGCAGGAGATAAAGATAAACAATATGATCTAGATGCTGAGACGGTTGATCCAAGAGAAGAAACCGAGCTAATAAAGGAACAAGAAGAGCAAGTTATCACCCCAAATGAAAAACAAGCCAACAAGCAAAATCCTACAACAAAAAAGAAGACTAAAAAAGATGTTGAACCAATAGTCAAGGTAAAAGAGAAGGTAACACAAACAAGGAAGCAAGATCCTTACCCTAACCGTATTCAGTATGAACCGGATAAGGCCGTTTATGACTCTTTTGCTGAAGCCCTGGGTAATCTTCGTTTAGAACACCCTTTGACCAATGTAATTCAAGTTCCTACTTATAAGAAATTTATGCAAGATATTATTAATAGAAATAAAAAAGGTAACTAAGACTATAACAGTAATGACAAACTTTGGTGACAAGCTTCCTGCTAAGCTTGGGGACCCAGGTATACCAACTATCTCTTGCACAATTGGAAAAACTAATTTCCACAATGCTTTTTGTGATTTAGGTGAAGGTGTTAATGTCATGCTTCATTCCCTATTTAAGAAATTAAACCTAGGAGATTACTCTCCTACTTCAATTACTTTGCAAATGGCTGATAAGACTACTAAACAACATGTCGGTATGATCAAATATGTTTTACTTAGAATTGATCAACATGTTATACCCACTGATTTTATTATACTTGATGTTCCTGAAGATGACAAACTTTTAATCATTCTTGGAAGAACTTTTCTTAGCACTGCAAGAGCTAACATGGACTACTCTAGTGGCAAAATTGTTTTCAATATTTATGATGATTAGATTGTTCGTTATTTTTCTAAGAAACAAGATCAATGTGGAAAAAATATATACCACCTCCTAAGCGTGTTTAAGTGGTAAGTATCCTCGATGAAGGGCAGCCCGAGGTATGTGCTAAAAACTCGGAGGCTGGTTAGCTAAGACTAACCCTCCTGAATAAAATGCTTAATGGGAGTCAACCCATTTTTAATAAAATATTTTAATATTTTTTCTTAATTGTTCTAATAAATCTCCTATAATCATAAAATGTAGAGAAAATAAGCTATCATGAAGCGAATGGGTTGAGTTGAGAAGAAAGTTTTGAGAATTAAAGAAGAAAAAGGGGTACATGGCTCATAACGAGCACTGGTACGACCGGAGATCCCCATACCATCCGCCCATACCGATGGCGCAAAGGCACCATCAATTATCTCTTTGAGGCAGGGCTCATAACGAGCATTGGTATGATCGTAGGTCCTATACCGCCTGCCCGTACCGAACATTCAAGAAAATAACCATGTTTGCTCTAGAGGTACTATAGAGTTAAGGACCACTCGTACGACCAGATCAGCCCGTACAGAATCACTAGGTATGATCTCGAAACCCTAGTTGTTGTTCAAACGGTGACAACACTCGGTACGGGCGGGACCACCCATACCACGCGCCCGTACCGACTGCATCGCCTAGTAAAGACGACTGGCTTCTACCAGCCTCCTTCTTCTTCCTCTCTCATTTTTCTCTCTCTTTCTCTCTCAAACTCAAACTCTAATCCCCTAGAATCCTTGATTCTTCACCGATTTCTTTCGTTTGAGTGGGGGAATCTTCATCGGTAAGTTTGTCATTCGATCCATGCTTTATTTTCTGAAATCCATGGTTGAATTCCTCACATTAGCTATCTAGATGAGTTTATCATATTTTGAGATTATTGTTGATTCCTCATATTAGGATTTGTAATTTATGCCTATAATCATTTGTTTGTATGATAGAAACCTGATGCCCATAGGTTTCCTTTGAAATTTTTTAGTACAATGAATATTGTGAAGATTTTCTGGATCGGCAAGGGCTCAGGAATGTCAGGGACCTCGAGCACCACCATGCCACCGCGGGCAAAGAAGAGACGTTCGAAGGGGACTCCTTAAAGGCAGCCTTGGACAAGGCCTATAAGAGGGTGAGCGAATGCAAGGTGATACCCACCAAGTGGATGTGCCGTGATTTCCTCTCTCACTAGGTCCTGAGGGAGGACTTCGAGGCGATGGCCGAGAACACCGAAATGGTTCCCTTTTCCCTTCTCTCCACCGAGACCTTCGAGCACACCACGCATGAGTTCCTGTCATCCTTCTACGATGACCTTGAACTCCAAGAGCGCAATTGTACTGTAATTTTGTGCTCAATGGGCAACATCACAACCTCTCTTTTTATCAATTTTGTGAGGGCTTCAGGTTCTCCCATGATGGAGAGCTTGATACCACTAAGGAAGTCCTCTTTGAGGCAATGCATGTTTGGGAGCAGATTTCTATCCACAGGAACACCGATTATTTGTGGAAGAAGAGTGCCACCATCCAGAATCCCACCATCCGCTATTTCGCCACCTTCTTGGTGAATTCTATTTTTGGGAAGAGAATTACCACGGCAATGGCAAGCCTCGAGATAAATATAGTTTATATGGCTCTCCATCCCGAGATGCAGCACACGGAAAACTTGGGAGCTTTGCTCATCCAACACTTATGCCGCTAAAGGTCGGCTCATTCTGGTGACATACGTTGTGGAGGCTTGATCACTCAGACCGCCTACGCAAGTGAGTTTATCATGCCCCATGAGAGACCTGCGGCTGGGAGTAAGCTCTTGTATGATAATCATATGGCTGATGGAAATATGCCCTAGTGGCAATAATAAATGTGTTATTATTCATATTTCTGTTTCATAATTAAGTTTATCGTTCTGTGCTATAATTGTATTAATTCCAAATGAAGTGTATTTGGAGGAAAACCCTAATACATGTGTGGTATGATAAACACCATATAAAGATATCCCTATTCATGCCTCTATGACTAGTATGTATGCAACAATAGTTTTGGTTTCCTAGCTATGGGAAAAGTGACATTATGATTGTGGTGTTGCCGCTGACTTATATGATCGGATTTGTTGGAGAACAACAACGATGGATATACCCAAACATGAGATACTATGAAACACATCGTCAATATAGTTATCCGTTTAATCTCATAAGACTTCGTATTGCCTTTACTGGAAATCATTTGACCATGAGACACATATGAACTTGGGTACAATATGGATGTGGCAAGATTCTCCAACCATTGCTCTTAACAGAGTAATTATAAAGTTGATGGTTGTTCGTACTGGATGGTTTGCGAATCATTCACATGGTGTGCTTGTAGGAATTGATACTCCTGACGATGGAGAGATACACTCTAGCCCACTCATGTACTATGATGTTTGTCATCGTCTGGCTAGACACGTGATCAATTTGTTAACGCAGGAACATCGATAATACGATGAGTAAAGAGTGCATGCCAGGTAACGAGAATAACCTAGTGTTTCATCTCGGGCAATGTAAAGTATCGATGAATAAATACGATATATATCAGACTCAATAATATGGTTCACACGATAAAGAACTTTGTGTTATTAGCGGGGATTGCTACTTGTATGAAGACACTGATAGTAATCATTGTTGCAGAATGAGTTCCGGACATGTCCACAAGTATCCGAACCTACCGGGTCACACACTTAAGACATTCACGACATTTTAGAATGTGAGTGCAAATGAGATAGTTGGATGAAGTAATGCCAAAAGGATGTTTCGGAGGTGTCCGAGATATCATCGAGAATGGCCGGAATGATTCTGGACATTAAAGGGGACGTTGGGAATATTTTAGGAAGGTTTCGAATTAATTCGGAGATCTCTAGAAGGTAATTCGAAAGCTTTGGAATAAATATGTGTATTAATAAGAAATAAGAAATTATTATTAATATCCTAGTGAGTCCCATGGGCCGCATGGGCCCACTAGGCCCACACGCATGCGGGGGGGGGGGGGGGGGCTGGCCAAAGCGGCCAGGAACTCCCCTAGGGCCAACGGGTGGAGGAGGAGGGGCGAGGCGAGGCCACATGGGGGAGGAGTCCTCCTCGGTCTCAAACTTGCCCCCAAGTTGGTTTTGGGGAGGACTCTGTATTTGATGCAGACTCCATATTGAATACAGACTTCCTCTCTCTCTCAAATTGGAGGAGTCCTTGTAGTATACGAATCCTAGTCCTACTCTCCTCTATGGAGGAGGGAATCCGCCTATATATCGAGGGGAGAGGGAAAGGGCAAAGACACACAAGTCCATGACAAGCCCCGCCCCAAGCCACCGCCATCGCCGTCCGCTGCTACCAACCACGACCGCCTACTACCACCGCCTCGGCCTCTAGTCCTCTTCATCTTCCTCGCGTCGTCATCTTTGTCACGTGGAGGAGAGCTTCACCAGTACCCGTAGTAGATCCTCTTATACCCCATCTAGATCTAATCTTGATGGACAACAGAGTGCTGACGGATCTTGATCGACACATTCCCACTTCATCTACGAGTTCTTGAGAGAGGATACTTGAGGCGGGTCTTTTTACAACTCTTAGATTCAATCTAGAGAGAGGATTACCATATAGGATTTGGCACATGCCAAGAGTATCAACTCAATTCATCATCTCTACCAAGATCTGATCCTCAAGGGGGCTATTTATAGTACTAGGGGCAAGGGGATAGATGGAGGGAATATTCCAGGGCATCAAACTTGATTCTGTACATAGATAGGAAATTTCAACGATAAGTTCGGTGGCGCCGGGATCTATGCCAGAAGGTTTGATGGTGGCCGGAATGAGTCGACGGTCGCCAAAATAGTGTATTGTAATAGCTTTTAGTAGGGATCTATGCCGATTGTTCTGGTGGAGACCTGGCTGGTCTGACGAAGACCAGGCTAGTCCGACTGTGAGCCTGGTGCCGGACATGCTGCTGGGATGAATCGGTGGTGGAGTCGGCGACACCAGAACTAGCATTAGAACTCTTATTACATCTTCTTTTCGATGGTTCTTGCTTGGGCGTCTTGGCTCCTGGGGTATCCTTGTCTCCTCTTCATGGCGTCATGGTCATGGGCATGTTCATACAATTGACACTTGGATCAAGTAGGATCCCATTCATGATAACCAATGGAAGACAAGAGATGGTAGGAGTTCACTTCTATAGGAATGGTTGGCGTAGCATGATGTGGGCCAATGGTGATTGCCATGTGTTGGGATGCATCATATCCACTTTCTCCGTTTATCCTCATATCTTTCGTGTCTCTACCAGAGTCCTTGCTTGGTGGTGAGCTAAAGTTCCGGCTATGGTGTTGTTTGCCAACCTATCGTGGAGGACCGAAGCTCCACCATCCCTATGTTATCTCCCCACAGCTGAGCGGAACAAGAAATTTGTAGTAAGTCCTCATAACTGGGCTTAACCCGTTATCTCATTCTTGTTTTCTGACAGCACTCATGATCTTTCAGACTGCCGCCGCATGGTAGATGCTGGAGATGCCCCTTGCCACCGTTCCTCCTCTAGCGGTGAGGTCCTCCTTCATGGGTGATGCCACAAAGAACCCCTCCATCCCTAGGAAGAAGAAACACACCAAGTCTTCCTCTGTAGGCCCTGAGCGCGAGCTAACCCATTTTCTTCCTTGCTACCGATCTCCTGGTCGTGACCTAAATTTCCCTTTTCTCGTTAGTCCAAGAGAAAGCTATCGCTAGCCCTGAGCTCTGGCGATGATGAGGAGCCCGCGAAGGAGGTACTTCCCACAAGATCTATGTGGTCTCAGAGCTTCCCGAGGACTCCTTCTCCAAAAAGGACTCGTTCCACCGGTGATTGTGCTGGGCCAGCTTCCTCCTTGATTTTTTCATACCGCCGGCCATGTTCCTATTCTTGCACTTCCCTATTTTTATTATTTTTCTATGACTTTATAGGGTGGTTGTCTAGTCATGCTCGGCTCTCGTTGTTCCTGCTAGACACAATCCTCTAATCTTGGCGGTTGGCCGTCCGAGATCTAGGAGGTCGAAGGCAACTCCAACGGTCGTCCAACAAATGGATGAAAGCCTCCAAATGATTAGACCAGGACTGCAGGTTAGGCCCTTGTCCTATCCTTCCTCAACTGTTTTAGAGCTGCCGAGGAATCCCTCAAAGTTGTCGACGCCACGATCTCTGCGCTTAACAAGGGCCTAGCCCTGAGTAAAGGGGAGGCCAGGTCACACCAGGGGTGGAGCCAGAATTTGACCATAGGGGGAGGGGCGAAGAAGACAATGATCAGTTAACAACATAGAAGATTTTTTCAGATTGAATGGAATTGAAGAACTTTTCTTTATAGGAGTGAACGACATAGAAGATAGTATAACACTATTTTGGATATTTAACAAATAACATCAACATCAAAATATGAAAATTGTGACAATTGTTTTTGTATATTTCTTTTCATTTTTTGAATAATTAATTGTTAGAAAAAATATATTGTACTTCCAGTTCTTCTGTTGCTTTTGTCTTTGGACTCTATGATAATGTACAAATCAATATGTAGCTTCTATTGTTCTAACAAAAGAGAGTGCCAAATACGAATTGAATTGGTAATTCTAATGCACAACATACCATAGTTATAGACATCATGTGTGACTAGGCCTGAGCCAGTAATCACATAGTGCATAGAGATCATGATCGACATAGCCACATAGGTGCTAAACGAAGCGCCAAAACGGCTAGCACCAAGGTGGTCAGACCATAAACTGACCTGATCTCACACGGAGGAGCATATATGTAGGCGGCGAGTGGTAGGAGACAGAGTCGTATGATGAGTCCAAAACTGAAGCATTTTTACCTCTTGTTTTTGCATAAATAGAGTAGGAATTTTTGTATTTCACTGTGCCTACGAGCGCTATTTTGTTCTTGTTTCAACAGGATCCCAAATCATGGAGTCATTGATGAACTTATCAATTAGAGCTGTCATATTGTGTAATTATATGATATTTCTAAGTGATAAATGACATTTTATGAATTTACCTTCGCACCTGGATGAATAACAAATAAGGAGGAGGCATCAAGATCGAGCACGACCACCGGTACCATCCGCCTGCATCAGCGCCATCAGGACCGCCTCGTCAAATAGTTTCTCCTGGCAAAGACGATAGGGAGACCCGACATTCACAGCCACCAGAAACCATGAAACACCACATCCGAGAGGGATCTGAAGGAAGAACTTGGCTGGGGCAAAATCCCTGCTACTTGGTACGGGCGGAGCCTGCCCATACCGTCTTCCCGTACCAGACGCCATCAGGACTGTCTCCTCAAATAGTTTCTCCTGGCGAAGACGAGAGGGAGATCCAACATTCACAGCCACCAGAAACCACAAAACACCACATCCGAGAGGGATCTGAAGGAGGAACTTGGCTGGGGCAAAATCCCAGCTGCTTCACGGATCACTAGAGGACAACACATCATCCCCTTCACCATCAACCGCTGCATCTTCATCACCACCATTACTCCATCTTTCATCTATTAGATCTCTTTGTAATTCCAGATCCAATTGTGGTTTGCATTAGATCTACCCCCGTACTTTAATCCATCCATTTGATTATGATGATGTTGTTGATCTCTTCCATGAGTGAGTAGTTCCTTTGTTCTTGGGGAGATGGAGAAACGCTAGCACCACTATGAACTTATAATGAAGATGATCTATTCTTGTGTCCATATGACTTGCTTGTCTATGATATAATTATGACTTGTGTTTGATTTCTCTCTTTAGATGATATGTGAAGTCGACCATGTATCATTTGCATTCAGGACTAAAGGGAGGAATAAACCCTTTGTATGTGTTGTGGAAGCATACCCGGGGTGCCCCATGATAGATTGGCGCCGACTCGTAACCCACACAATCAAAATGGGATTAAGAGGGACTCCCTAAGCTAATTATGATATCCATGGGGAAACCCTTAATTGTAGTGGCATGTATGGATGATTGCTCTTAGGCATTGCGTTGGTTATTTAGAGGTGACCTCACACTTGGCTCAACAAAGTGGCTTCCTACGAGACTTGTCATGAACATCTTGTTATGGGGCTCTCTCCACACATATCATGCCATAAGAATTATGTTATCTTGATTACATATAATAATAGTACTATGCTAGTGGTGTATCCTACATCCCCGAGAACATTTTAGCCCTATTGAGTTCAACCATGCTTTCATACAATCTTGTTACTTGCTTTCTTTTACTCAACCAAAAACCATTGAAACACCCTTTACTTGAGATCAAAGACAACTTGCAAGTATTCTTTGGTAGATAGTAACGAGGGGCATAAAGACCTTTGACAATAGCTCTCTGTGGGTTCGATATCTTTACTTCGAAACTAGCTACAATTGATCTGTGCAATTGCAGTCATCAAGATATTTTCTAGCGTCGTTGCCAGGGAGCTAAGCACTTTTGGTATTTGTTCTTAGTTACTTACTTTACTCATTGTTTTACTAAAGTTGTTTATTAGTTTTAGGTGATACATTATGGGCGAGTGCCAACATATAATCCAGCTTGAGGCTGTGAGGAATTTTGGTCCGCCCATGTACGCATATTTAAAATCCAATAACCCAAGAGGGTATGATATTAACCCCATGCTTTTAGATCTTTTGCACGCAAAAATATTTGCAGGAGATTGTATAGAGGGTCCGTATGAGCATGTAGGCTTCTTCAAAGATATTTGTGGGAGTTTCCATATAAATATATAAACTGAGGATGAGGTTAAGTTTGCTCTGTTTGCCCAAACCCTCATTGATGAAGCTCATTCTTGGTATATTCAGAGTTCTGCAAAGATTACTAATTCCTGGGAGAGCCTAGCCTCTCTATTCTTAGTTGATTTCTTTCCTAGGACAAAAACTCTTGGCGCAAGGCACATGATTACAAATTTTAAAGGAAGACCTGGAGAAAGGCTATGTGAGGGGTATACAAGAATTCGGGGTTTGCTTGACCGCTGCCCCCATCATAATTTCCCACCTTGGCTAGTAATACACACCTTCTATGCAGGTTTGGATGATGGTAATAGAATTGAAGTTGATTCCCTTACCAATGGGCCGTTCAACGAATTCAGTATTGAGAGGGCATGGAATTTATTAGATATGGTGAATAGGATAGAGAAAGCCTATTGTGAGGCAGAATTAAAAAGGAAAACCCCATAGAGTATAATTGTTTAAATAGGTTTCTAGCCTCTGGAAATGTAGAAAATTTGCTTAGGAATTTTAACCTTGACCATCGCATGATCATTCAAATTGTTAGATCCTATGCTGACTACCTGTGAATTCCAAAAGATTGGGAACGTTATACACCACCTATGGAAAAAAAACCATCTAAAATTAGCCCCAATGATAGATACTCAAAAATGCAAAAGAAAATGTTAGTTGAAGAGGAAACTATTCTTACTAAGGTAATGGATAGTGGGGGAGAAGGAAATAAAAGAATAGGAAGATTAACTAGAAATTTAGGAGCCATTAAAGAAAACATTGGGATAGTAAAAGAGCTTTTGGAACCTGAATTGTTCAAGGAAGAGGTTATTATGGTAAGTAAAGAATCCTCCAAAATGACAGGAGGAAATTTTGATAGTAAGAATAAAAGTCAACATAAAATTCATTTTTGTTTAGGAGGGACTACTTATGTAGGGTTCTGTGATTTAAGTTCTTCTATAAACATAATGCCTTATACCATTTATAAAGAGTTGTGCGATTACCTTGATGACTCTTACCTTGAGCCGTTAGAAGTAACTTTTATGTTCTCTGATTGAACTTTGCATCCTACTCACGGAGTACTTCGCAATGTTTGCGTCTCTGTTGGGGCTTTTGTGTATCCACTTGATTTTCATATTATCAAAATACCTTTGAACTCCAGCTGCCCAGTTATCTTTGGTAATCATTTTTATAATTCTATGAATATTGATATTGACAACAAAAAGTAGGCTTTATCTTTACAGCTTGGTGAAGAAACTATAGAAATAAGCTACAAACAATTCACGAGACTACCTTATGAGAAGAAAATCGAGATTAAGGAGCAGAATACTATTAAAGAATTGGTAGCAATCTATTTTTGCACCCCATAATCCGAATTGGAGAGAAGCTTGACAAGTGATGATTCTCTTGCCAACGACTCTGCAAAAGAAGATTTGGATGAAATCCTCAACACCACACCGGAGGCTGAAGAAGGGCTCAGGGATGAATATGAAGAGCTTGAAAGAAAAGGGGACGAGGACCCGCCGCCTATTATTCTCAAATCTCTCTCTCCAGGGCTCATGTATGAATTCTTGGAGAAGGAAGGTAAATGTCCAGTAATTTTTGACAATAATCTCTCTCTAGATGAAAGCACAAAATTGTTAGAAGTACTTGTCAAACAACAAGAAGCTTTGGAATATACTCTGAATGACATAAAAGGTATAGATCCGACCATAGTAACTCACAAGATTCCCATGGTTAAGGATGCTAAACCATTTTTTGATAACCAAAAAAGATTAAATCCCAAAATGAAAGAGGTAGTGAGAAAGGAAGTAATCCGTATGTTAGATAGTGGTATCATCTATCCAATTTTAGATAGCAAATGGGTGAGTCCAACTCATTGCATACCTAAGGAAGGATGCATAATAATAATTAACAATGATAAGGATGAACTGATTCTAGCTAGAATGATAGTAGGATATAGAATGTGTATTAACTTTAGGAAGTTGAATAAAGAAACCATAAAAATGCACAAGCAACTTCCCCCCATTAATGATATTATGGATAGGATGTCCGCTAATTCTTACTTTGTTTTCTTGACGGATACTCCAGTTATTCTCAAATAGCTATCCAACCTGAAGATCAAGAAAAAACTACTTTCACATGCCCCTATGGAACCTATGCTTATCGATTAATGACGTTTGGATTGTGTAACACAGCTACTACTTTTCAAGAGTATGTTTTAAAAATCTTTGATAGTTTTGTGGAGAGTTCCATGGAAGTTCTTATGGATAACTTTGTTGTCTATGGATCTACCTTTGAACAATGCCTCTATAATCTTAATAGAGTTTTACAGAGGTGTAAACAAACCAAGATGGTTCTTAACTGGGAACTTTGTCGCTTCATGGTAAGGGAAGGTATAGTTTTTAGGCATACAGTTTCCGAGAAAATATTAAGATCGATAGTTCAAACTTAATTAGTTTAGAAACACTTCCAATTCCGCAAGATATAAAAGGAATAAAGAATTTCCTTGGGCATGCTGGTTTCTACATGCACTTTATCAAATATTTAGCTAAAATAGCCACCCCTTTAACTCGTCTACTTGATAAAGATATTCTTTTTGCCTTTGATAGAGATTGCCATGATTCTTTTGAACAATTAAAAAAAGGCTTTAGTTTCTGCACCGGTTATTCATGCACCCAATTGGGATGAACCAATCAAAATTATGTGTGATGCTAGTGATTATGCTATTGGAGCTATTTTAGCACAAAGAGATGGCCCTAACCTTAATGTTATCCAATATGCCAGTCGAGTCTTTAATGATGATCAAAGGCACTATGCAACAACTAAGAAAGAATTCCTTGTCGTTGTTTTTGCTTGCGATAAGTTTAGACACTATATCGTCAACTCAAAATTGATAGTTCATACTAATCATCAAGCTCTAAGACATCTTCTAGCTAAAAAGGATGCTACACCTCGTCTAATCAAATGGGTCTTGTTACTTCAGGAGTACGATTTACAAATAGTAGATAGGAGGGGAAAGGATAACCCTATGGCCAATCATTTGTCACGAATGGAAGGAATCATGGAAGATCCTATTCCTATTAACGAATCTATGCCATATGAATATCTTGCAATTGTTGAGACTAACGATCATTGGTTTGCAGATTATGCTAATTTCCTTGTAGATAAGTTTCTACCAAAAGGAATGGATTGCAATCAAAGGAAGAAATTCTTCAGTGATTTAAAACATTACTTTTGGGATGATCCGTACTTATATAGACATGGTCTAGACGAAGTAATCCGGAAATGCGTGCCCGAGCATGAGATTAAATACATCCTTAAAGCCTGTCACGATAGTCCCTATGGTGGGCATCATGCTGGTAATCACACCGCAGCCAAAGTCTTACAGTCAGGTTTCTACTGGCCTACCTTAGCCAGTGATTCTCTTGAATATGTTAAGAATTGTGATGCGTGTCAACATATAAGTAATATAGGAAAAAGACAAGAGATGAATATGAAGTACTCCCTCCATCCCAAAATGTAAGGCGCCTAAGCTTTAGCCAAAAGTCAACGTCTTCTAAGTTTGACCAAGTTTATACGAAAAAATATGAATATCTACAATATCAAATGGATATTTTGAGAAACTATACTTTCTGGTGAATCTATTGATATTAACTTGGTATTGTGAATGTTTATATTTTTATGTATAAATTTGGTCAAACTTAAAATAAGTTGACTTTTGACTAAAACTTAGGCGCCTTACATTTTGGGACGGAGGGAGTATAACTTAGTAATAGAGCCATTCGATGTATGAGGAATGGATTTTATGGGACAATTTGTTCCTTCTAACGATTATACCCATATTCTTGTTGATGTTGATTATGTTACTAAATGGGTTGAAGCTATACCTACAACTCATGCAGATGAAGCCACTTCTATCAAGATGGTCAAGGACATCATCTTCCCCAGGTTTGGAGTACCTTGATTTATGATTACTGACGGTGGAACTCATTTTATGAAAGGAACTTTTGATAAGATACTTCAAAAATATGGAGTAGACAACCAGGTAGATTCGCCTTACCATCCTCAAACCAGTGGGCAAGTGGAATTATCAAACAGAGAAATCAAGACCATACTCCAGAAAACGGTGAACACATCAAGAAAAGACTAGTCTCTAAAGCTTAATGATGCACCGTGGGCGTATCACACAACATTCAAGAACCCTATGGGAATGACACCAAACAAAATGGTTTACAGTAAAAATTTTCATCTTCCACTAGAACTCGAGCATAAGGCTCGGTGGGCTATCAAAACTATGAATTTTGACTTTAAAACTATAGGTGAAAAACAACTCTTAGACATTCATGCTTTAGACGAACTAAGGAATGAGGCTTATGAAAATGCTAGAATATTTAAAGAAAAAGTTAAGAAATGACATGACAAAAAGTTAGAAGGCAAGGAATTTAAAACCGGAGATGAAGTTTTACTTTACAACTCTAGGCTTAAGATTTTTGCAGGAAAGTTGAAATCCAGGTGGGAAGGACCTTATGATGTTGAAGAAGCATATCCATCAGGAGCGGTAAGACTAAAAAAATACTACACCCTCTTCTTCATCATGGATTGTTAATGGGCAACGACTGAAGCATTATAGAGTTGGTGAAGTAAACATTGTGGAATTGATCTCCGTGATCCCAGCTAAAGAACACAACAAGCGAAGGCTAGGTAACAAAGTATAAATTACTTAAGTTATGTTTCTTTGAAACCTTTTTGGATTATTCTATTTTTCGTTCTATACTTGTCTGGCTTTTTTGGTCATTCTGAATGGTCTTTCGACCTGGTACGGGTGGACCATACGGTCGGACGCACCCGTACCACTGGTCGTTAACCATTCGGAGTACCGACTCCGATTTTTGCAATACGGTACGACCGAACGGTACGGGCTGATCCGCCCGTACCAATGGTCGTCACAAGTACTATTTCCTTCGCGATATTCTTTGTATTCTAATATATATATATTCTGAAGTCTATAAGTATTCCGTACTGATGCGCGGTACGGGCGGAGCCCACACGTACCACAGCTCGTGACCGACTTTGACCCCTTGAATTGAAACTCTGATTTTATTTGCCAGTTGGCACCTTTGCTTATTTCTCGCTCTTTTCCATCCTATTTCAGATCTAGAACTTCTTCCTATCCTTTTGCAATGAAACCTTATATCTCACTTGATTACTCGAGGTTCGTGCATCCTTTTCATATCAAGCAGATCTAGGCCAAGAAGGAGCACGCCGCCGAAAGATGAGTCAAGAAGGAGGGATCCGAAGGAGATACTTTGTCTTCCTCCAATCGTGAGCCTGCTCATGTGGTTCCACTCCCCAATTGGTAAGATATGTCCCTGCAGAAATTGGAGATGCTCAGGCACATGGAACAAGGAAGGAACAAAGGAGAATTACCGCTCAACCCCTACAGGTATAACCTTCATGGATCTCCACTTAAATCACCTCCGGAAACCACTTCCAAGAAAAAGGGAGACCCAAATGAGATTCGAGAGAAGATCAAGAACCTTGAAAAGATTTCTAAGGCTTGTGTTGACACCATTGGGGAAGGGTTGACTCTTACTAGATGATGGGCAAAGACATCGAAAAGAAGGTCGGTGACATCGATGGTAGGGTACAACTACTCACCAAGATCATTATGGAGATGGCAGATGATAGAAAAACTTTAAACAAAGTAATCAAGGAATTAGGCGTTGGCATCATAGAGATGTCTGCGCGATTCGCGTGTATTGCTCAAGCCTACAACCTCAAGGCAGATGAAGAAGAGGAGGATGATGACTTCTTTACTCCCAAAATGGAGTAAGTAATCGCAAGGGATTATTTGATCCACCCGGCTTGACACCAATCTTGGGGGATCTTTGAGAACCTTGTAATCTATCTTATAGTTTTTAGCATGTTTACTTATCCTGCACGCATGGTTAGGGTTAAATTCCAAATTTTGCATTAGTTGCATCAACTCCGAGTTCCCTTTGTTCAAGAGAGGAATTATATCTGTTGAGTTATGAGACTTTATGATAATTGAAGTTGTGTTTGACTCATGATTATTATATTATATGACTTAACTAGGTTGAGTGTTATGATACTTGTACAGTTGTCATAATTTTAGGGACTTCCACACCTTTAGAAGTATTGATTAAGTTATGATAAGAAGAATTCTGGTAGCATATTATGATTAAGAGTTTTCAAAAGCCATTGAAGTAGTGAGCATGATTGAATAGCTTGCTGAAAAGAAAAAGAGAAAAAGGGAGCAAGGAAAAGTATAGACATACAAGTATAGAAAAAGAAAAAGGAAGCAGCTATCAAAAGAATCAAGCATATAAAAGAGAGGAAGAAGAAAAAGGAAATGATCATGAATCTTCACTATTAAACTTAGAGCTATAAATCTCTAAACTAGGTGATTATATAATATGTTGAATCACTAGTAGCTTCTTATAATTTCATTAATACTAGAAAAAGGGTGTGGAAGCCTCTAAGTTATGTAATGTGTAAGGGTATGGTAATACCCCCAACGGATCTTTACGTCCGATGTTATATTCTTGTTTCAATTTTTGCCTCGTTTATCGTAATGTCTCGTGTCTCATGAACATGATGATCTTGTCCATAAGCCACCATCTTGCTCGGGGACGAGCAAGAACCTAGCTTGGGGGAGTTGATGAGTCCAAAATCGAAGCATTTTTACCTCTTGTTTTTGCATAAATAGAGTAGGAATTTTTGTATTTCACTACGCCTATGAGCGCTATTTCGTTCTTGTTTCAACAGGATCCCAAATAACGGAGTCATTGATGAACTTATCAATTAGAGTTGTCATATTGTGTAATTATATGATATTTCTAAGTGATAAATGTCATTTTATGAATTTACCTTTGCACCTGGATGAATAACAAATAAGGAGGAGGCATCAACACCGATAACGCCCATTTGGTACGGGCGGAGCCTGCCCATACCGTCTGCCCGTACCAGACACCATCAGGACTGTCTCGTCAAATAGTTTCTCCTGGCGAAGACGAGAGGGAGATCCAACATTCACAGCCACCAGAAACCACAAAACACCACATCCGAGAGGGATCTGAAGGAGGAACTTGGCTGGGGCAAAATCCCAACTGCTTCGCGGATCACTAGAGGACAACACATCATCCCCTTCACCATCAACCGCTGCATCTTCATCACCACCATTACTCTATCTTTCATCTATTAGATCTCTTTGTAATTCCAGATCCAATTGTGGTTTGCATTATATCTACCCCCGTACTTTAACCCATCCATTTGATTATGATGATGTTGTTGATTGCTTCCATGAGTGAGTAGTTCCTTTGTTCTTTGGGAGATGGAGAAACCCCAGCACCACTATGAACTTGTAATGAAGATGATCTATTCTTGCGTCCATATGACTTGCTTGTCTATGATATAATCATGACTTGTGTTTGATTTCTCTCTTTAGATGATATGTGAAGTCGATCATGTATCATTTTCCTTCGAGACTAAAGGGAGGAACAAACCCTTTGGATGTGTTGTGGAAGCATACCCGGAGTGCCCTGTGATAGATTAGCACCGGCTCATAACCCACACGGTCAAAGGGGGATTAAGAGGGACTCCCTAAGCTAATTACGATATCCATGGGAAACCCTTAATTGAAGTGGCTTGTATGGGTGATTGGTCTCAGGCATTGCAGTGGTTATTTAGAGGTGACCTCACACTTGGCTCAACAAAGTGGCTTCGTACCAGCCTTGTCGTGAACATCTTATTATGGGGCTCTCTCCACACATATCATGACATAAGAATTATGTTTTCTTTGATTACATATAATAATAGTACTATGCTAGTGGTGTATCCTACATCCCCGAGAATGTTTTAGCCCTATTGAGTTCAACCACGCTTTCATACAATCTTGTTACTTTCTTTCTTTTACTTGTTTTAATTACTTTTCTACAAACAACCATAAACCATTGAAACACCCTTTACTTGAGATCAAAGACAACTTACAAATATTCTTTGGTAGATAGTAACGAGGGGCATAAAGACCTTTACCAATAGCTCTCTGTGGGTTCTATATCTTTACTTTGAAACTAGCTACAATTGATCTGTGCACTTGCAGTCAACACTGTACTTAGATGGTGAGCGGCAAAAGGCGATGGAAGGTAGCGCCCTAGCGGCAACATCCCCTAACTCCTACTCCTACCGATTAGGGGATATAAACAATAGGTTGATCCTTTAATTCCTATCAATTGTATGTGCTAGGAGCATATCGTTATTTTTATCTGGGAAACAATGCTACGGTCGAGATATGGGATAATGGGCCTTACTTAGTTAGTCCACAACTGAGACAGTTAATCATGGACTAATTAATTATGTACTAATCTCCAGCCATAAGCACACATACACTAAAATTGCTGAACTAGTAGCTACTATTTATCAAACATTGAGGAGGGTCGATTAAGGGGATTCTATACCCTTCTTGCCTCCCTTGTTGGCTTCGACCTTGGGTCACACTTGCTAGGACTTACCGAGATAAACTGTCGGGAGGGTACGACTTGTCGTGTGGTGCTGCTCCTGGCCTAGAAGGTTGCTGGCCTGATGTCTACTAAGGGCTTCCTTGGATCCCTAGACCTTTCCGATCTACCAATGGGGAACACTCTCGCATATGTTGATGACATGGTGGGGATCTTCCCCTGCTTCTCCTCCCGGTCAACGATGAGTTCAAGAGGGAGGTGTCACAGTGGGATTCTGAGTGCGTGGCGATCACCCTAGTCAGGGCAGAGGTTGTGGTGTCTGATCTGACAATGAGGGCCCTCCGCTCTGCCTTCCCAAGTGGAGAGGGGTAGGCATGCACCAAAAGTTGGTGAGGCCCCGCGGAAGCTTTTGTTGCCCTCCGGGACTTCAACAACGAAGGTCTAGGAGGAAGAAGCCGATGAGGACGATGATGAATAGGACAGGTAGGGGCTTCACCATCCTTCCTTCCTTTTGCTGTAGTGGCCTTTAAGAACCTCTCCTTTTGAATGGCCATGTGGTTATGTATAACCCGGTACCGCTACCCAATGCTGGCTTGTGCTTTCCTGAATCCGATCTTTTAGGTGTAAATTTACTTTGTAACTATATTCGGCCAAGGTCGTTCACTCTGTTAGGTATGGCCACGGGTGTTATCCCATGCATATGTATATAAGCTTCACGTATCAGGTTTGGTCGAGGTTAGTAGCTCGGGATTTTGCACGGGTGTATCTCTCGTAGGACGAGGTTAGTAGCTCGGGCTTTGTACGGGCATATCGCTTGTAGGCCGAGGTTAGTAGCTCGGGCTTTATGCTCCCCATACAATTATCGTCGTGTTTAAGATGGGTGTGAGTTTCTGGATAGCCCGACATTTAGTGCTCGTGAGGAAGTTGTCTACCTCTATCCCGCTAGAAACATTCCTTGGGACATTACCTCTGCTGGATTACATCGGGTTTTATAATTTTCCTACACCATGCCCTGCAGTGGCGTTTTGGTCATGGGTTCGTTAGAGTAATCCCCTTCAATGGTCTTTGTGTTCGAATTGCCTGTGCTAGCGGCTTTTGAGGCTTACGACATGATTTTAGGATATCGGAGTGAGCATCGATCCCTTGACAACCCCTTCGTCACTCGTGGCATCCACATACATGAACTCTCTAGTCGAACATAACTAGGAGTGGCCAAGCGCATCCTAGGTGAAGAAAGGATCCTGAGCATTTTGAGCTAGTCTTTGGTCTGAATAGACCGGAGAGCACGTGAGTTTTAGTTTTGGGGATTAGGCCATGCAGGTTAGTAGCCGCATGACCAATCATTTAGTTTGGAGCTAGCCTGGCATTTCCTGTTCCGAGGTAAGAGCATGCCTTGTGATCCTTCTTGGTTATTCATGTTATCATAACTGGAGTACCCAGGCTGAATCATAAAAAAGGAAGGTCGAAAGGACCGAAAAATCCATATTAAAAGTATGAAATGCCCCTACGTGTAGCTCCCAGGTATTTGATCAAGTGTGGAGGACTTGTCCGGGCAGCCTAGTAGAATAGGACATGTAATACCTGCCTTTTGTGTTATAGTATCAAATGAGCTACCACGCTTGGTTTGGATGGTGGCATCCGAGCCCCCGAGTCCTTGTCATTGTTGCGTGCTTGAGGTAGGTCTGGACTGTGGGGAAGAGCTAGCTCAGGTTTTTCTTCCCTAGAGTGGTCGGAGGTATGTTCCTTTATTGGTCTTGCGCAGGATCTTGAGTTGGCATCTGAACCGGTGCAAGTACTAGAGCTCGAGCTAGTGTCCTGGTGCGAGGTGATGATGGTTTTCATCTCACAAAGTTACTTTATCATCCGGCTCTTCCGTAACTGTGCTTTCTTGAACCAATGCGGTAGAGGGATGTCCTCAATATATATCTGGTAGAGTCCCCTAGGGTTTATTCCTCCCACACAGCAAGGTCCTGCCTAGCTCGCCCGTCTACACATCTTAGCGTGTGGTGTTGCTCCATGTAATCCACCACTATCCCGACCGGGTACGGGGGATGTTGCCGATCATTTTTGTGGCCATTCACCAATTCGGAGAGTAGGCCGACTTCCCCGGAGGTCTGTGGTTAGCGGGCTTCTGCTAGCCGTTGATCCCCTGGGTCGGTGATGGTTCCGCAGATCTCCTATTGTCGAGGTTTTACCCCCTGGCCGGTCCAAACTCTGTAAGATATTCAGGTCCTATGGCGTATGGCATGAGTCCTTTTCCTCGGGCCGCTGCTTCCCTTTGTGTCTACTAGAACTTTGGGTCCCCCTGGATGGGTTGTACGCGTCTCTCTATCACGTCCCTTGCATTGCAACTACTGGTTTTGGTAGGATGTACTCTAGGAGTGTTCTTGCCGCCATGTAGGCCTTGGTGAGGAGGGTGCTTCCAAGAGCGTCGCTCCCCCATAGGTCCTAGAGTATACCATGACACGGTTGCTTCCGGATCCCCGAGTTCAGTTCCTAGGTGAGGCACGTCCTCCTTCATTGTGATACGGCATTTTGGGCCAGCGAGGAGTAGTGTCCAGCTCGCTAGATCCAGGTATGCCCCAAACTGAGTTACCTGTCTACGTACTAGCACGACCAACTGTCGTGTTGGTCGATCCACGACCTCGAATGTAAAAAACCAGGTTACGAAATTCCCTATTTCGTCGAAAGTGACTAGAAGGGTGACTTCTTCGATGTCTTCATCTGGGTTACTAGTTCCGCACTCTAGCCTGAACTGATCCATTGGGACTTGTAGATAATCCAGAAGCCTAGAAGAAATACTGCTCCTGGTTGTTGTTGGTTCCACCATGCTTCCTTGAATTCGCACATTGGCGATGTACGGGGAAACAAGGATTGAGGAGTCGGAGTGAATGCTTAGGGCCACATGTAAGAGGGTTTGGGGCCCTAGTGTGTCTCCTGTCCCGAGCATGGAAGATTGAGCTATGCTTCCATTTACTTGAGTCGTCATTGACCTAGTCCAGAGATGGTTCAGCACGTAGGGCGGAGGGTTTCGAGGACAAAGGGAGCTGGCGGGCCCGTTTCCTCATCTTCTTCCCCTATCATGTTGATGCATGGAACCACTCGCAAGGTTGTCGCCTCCTGTGCCACCTCGAACTCCATCCAATGCTACACTATGCAACACTGGTTATACCAGTGAGATCTATTCTTGTGGTAACCACACCAGTTGTCCTTTGTTTGATGTGCCGGCAACATTGTCTAGCGTAGGGCGGAGCTGCCCGACTAACACCTGAGTGTTATCGTGTTGTTATCTGCTCGCTGATCTCCCGGTGAGCTCGGACCGGCTTCTAGCATGACCTATCCTGGGGGCGGAGAAGTAGTATCCTTTGCAGTCTATTTTTGTAATCATCCAGGTTTCCTCCATGCGTGATGTCCATGACTAATATCTAGGTGTATTTGCAGACTATTCTAGTTCCTATTTTCGGAACGGAGGTTTTGGTGTCCGGGCATCCTTCTTCTGAGCATATAAGCGAGACTTGATTCTGTCTCGCCGACTTGGGCGGTCGGTCAAGGCTCCATCGAGGTGTGCTGAGCCACCGTGCCTGTGTCCTTCGCTCGTGTACCGCAACATGTCGACATGCTCCATCCTTCTCCCATGGCCGCGTCCTTCGTATCGGTACTCCAAGGCCGATGGACGAGACTCCCTAAGGTCCTTGTGATAGTCCGTATGGCGCTAGCCGCCAGAATAATGCTCTATCCATCCAAGGTTGGGTGGGAAGAACCTTGCCACCCTCCTCACGATGTTGAAAGCCGCTCTTGTTGGAGTCTACCAGCCCCTGGCCTTCCCAATCTTGTTCGAGGCGAGTTGAGTCGTAGGGGATCCCGTAATCCCGGTGGTCTCGGTTGCCAGGTGTCATTGAGGTAGTTCTGATCTTCATGACGCGGGATCCCCCTACTTGGCGCGCCAACTGACGAAGGATAGTTTTCACGATTCCACCGCAGTCTCACTTCCGAGTAACGAAAGAGAGTTTATTTGTTCGGCGGTTGGCTCGAGTCAGCAGGTTTGGATCTCCAAAGACAAAGACGAAGGTATGTGTAATGAGGAGGATTCCCTTGGACTTTATTCATAAGATGATCTCAGTGGGTTTAAAATGATAGCTGACGAGAGAGACGAATCTATAGTTTTATGACTAAGGCTAATGATGAAGACTCGGGCGATTATGGCGTGTCCCCTTCAAGTGAATGTCCTTGAGTACTTATAGGCGTCGATGGTGGAAGAGTCTTCCTTAGTTGTGTTAGGTCAGCATCTTGTCTTGCAAGTAATCTTGATCTTCGATCTCCCTGTGTGTGCGTATGGTCTTTAGGATCTCCACAGAGCCATCTTGAAGCCCCACATGTGAGAGCTTATAGATACATGCCTTCAGGTTCTTAATCGTAGAGGTAGGTATGGACAGTAATCATGGATTAATACCCATGCAAGGTATAAGACAAAATCCACCCATCAACGATAACATCCCATTACCAAATACACCCTAATAGAACCCGCATATGCCCCTCCCCCATATCTAATCCATCTATTTATGCTTCGAGATCTGTGGACAGCGTAGCAATGTGAATTACAAAATATGGCTTAAATATGAACACATTGGTGGAAATGTAAATATAAAGGATTATTTAATTGGTGCAAATTAATTGCGTGCAGGGTCAATAGATGATGTATGACATAACTGGTGCAAATTAAACTCTATAAATCCAAATTTTACCATTTTTCTGTTCTTTACCTTCTTATTATGCCACGATAGATTTTTTTCATACCATTCAGAAACTATGAAGAACGAAAATTTCTGATATTGACAAAAAGTTATATACTCTAGAACTTAAATTTTTGGTATTAAAAAAATTCTAATATGATACATAATTTTTTACGTGGTTGACATGGATAAATTAACAAATTTAATTATTCTCAACAAGCCATCCATAGACATTTGGATCTGGAATATTTACTGTTAAGATTCCTTTGAAAAAAATATATGGTGAAACAACAATAGACCGATTGGTCTAATATAAATGAACAAGAAACTTATGCAACGCGAATTAAAGTGGATCTGAACCTCTTGGCGTTTCTCTCGAATCAAACTTTCGCCCAGCTATATTAATATAGCAACCGTTTGAGACCGCTGCTGGGTCAAACAACACAACATCCAAAAAGAAACAACAAAGAAAATGAAGAAGAAAAAATAAGAGAAAACAAAGTCGACAAAAGTGGCTCGATGAAAACGAGGATAACCCGTAACCGCTGCTCCCTCCGGAGAATTTCCACCACACTCCTAGCGCTCCGAAATGTCGCATACCACCTTCGAGAAGGATAGCAACTAAAAGTGTAATTGCCCCTATGTGTGATTTTGGTGATTAATGACAATCCCTATGGACTAATGTTTTTGTTGAGTTTTATATAAAGGAATATTCCATAGGTCATGCTTGTAGTCCATGTGTTGGATTCAAGTAAGGATGCCATGAAGATAAAGATATACATTGAGTATTGGCATCAAGATCATCGAGTTGAAGAGAAGAATATGATATGACCAAGATCTTGAGAGTGTGATCTCAATAGAAGAATTCAAGATATGGCTCTAAGTCGGTATCATGATAGCCTTATTAGTTGAGCTATGGTTGATTAAGATTTAGAGCATGTAATCAAATGAAGAGTTCCTTATGTAAAGATATTCAGATGGAGCATGAGAATATACTTAGTCGACCAATACAAAGAGTGAAGAGTGATTTCAAGTTGGTCAACACATGAAGCATAAAGAATGTACCACATGGATCTTGTGGTATGGTAAGCCTTGTCAATTTTGCATCTTGAACTAACCCATTATATATGTGCCTTTGCATTTTCTATATGGGATAAGTATCTGGGCATGCTTCCAAAGTGAAGATCTCATATAGCCCATGAGAGGATGGCATCAAGCGGTGATCGTCATCAAGGTTTAGAAGGGCAAGTTCAAGATAAGCATCTCGGGAAGATCATTTGCTTGAAGCTTGCTGTCCATATTGATAATAATGTACGTGTGAAAACGTGTTTTAATGAAGCTATCCCATAGTGGTGTATGGGGGAACAAAATATCAGTCTTCATGAAGCAACAATGCTCAAGTGATGCATTCCGGCTTGGATGGAGCTTGAAGTGTTGTCATCAAGATCAAGCGGGATGCGCAAGGCAAAGGTATGGCCTTGCTAGTTTTTCCTTTTACTTGTCTCAAGGTGGTTGTTGGGATACCGGGTTATAGGATAGATAGCCGCACTATCAAGAGGGGCTTTCGGTTGGGTAACTTGATCACATCGTCTTAGGGAGCTTAATCCTTTTCATACTTTGAATCTTTCTATTTTGTTGCTTCTTGGTGTTTCTCCATGTGAGGTTCTTGACCTTGTTGCTAACTCTTCAACAATCCCAAGTTCATCGAAAATGGAACTCGTATGCATCTTCTATGGCATTTTCGAGTTTGAAGGGTTTTATCGGTTCTTCTTATAGGGAGGATTCTTACCTTTCCTCATTTGGTTCTATCCTCCTTTGTTTGGCTATGATGTTTATTTGCACCATCTTGTAGAGCTTGTTTTCCTCGTCAAAACAAGCCTAATATCATCAAGAACGGAGTTTGGATGCAAAAGTTATTGTGTTTTTCGTGAAGTCTGTTTCATCCCGGTTGTAGATCCGGTCCAACCGGTTCCCACGCCGGACGGTCCGGTGCCAGCGCCGGTAGATCAGACCGTACACCGGATTTCCTGGTTTCGCAACCGAGTCTATTCCGAGATGGCACACAGAGACTTTCCGGTCTGTGAACCGGTTCAACCGGGATTCAATCGGGTTCTACCGGGTTCAATCGGGATTCAACCAAACTTCAAACCGGGTTCGCGCAGATTTCTCCCAACGGCCATATTTCATTTCCCCTATAAAAGGGGTTCTTCCCTAATGCGTTTTTGGTCTTCTTGACCATGAAATTGAACACAAGTGTTGAACCTCTTGAGCTTACTTCCTCCCCCTTCCCTCCTATGATTCTTAAATCTTTTTGAGGGCTTTGGAAGAGGAGATCTAGATCTACAATCCCCACCAATCAATTCCTCCTCTAAGTGAGGGTAACCTATTGGATCTATATCTTGAAGTCATTGGTTGATTTCCACCATTGTTCTCCCTCTCTAATTCCTCCCTAGCACTTGTTTCTTTGGTGGGATTTGAGAGTGAGGGATTTGAACACCCTTGGTGTTCTTGCTTTGCATTCTTGCATACGTGTTGAGCTCTCCACTACGATTTCTTCGAGTGAGAGACCGTGAGCTTGTTACTCTTGGAGGGTGACCTCCTAGTTGGCTTGGCGGTTGGTGTCGTGGTGTCCTCTTCATGGAAGATTGTGAAGATCCCCGGGCTTCTCCTTCATGGAGCTTGTGAAGTGGTTGTGGAGCTTGCCATCTCTGTAGTGGAGGAAAAGCTATCCATAAGGAAAGGTCCTATTCCTTCGTGGGATAGACTCGGAGAAGAAGGTGAGCCTTCGTAGCGTTGGGAAATCTGTTGGACTATTGGTACTGGGGGTCCCTGTCTCGTCGAATCGTCAGGCCCACCAAGAGCATCCTCTCAAGGGATCACGAAGGGAGCAAGCCTCTGGAGGGGGATGGAGCATGGATCCTCTACAAATGCCTGGGTCAGTCACGGCTAGGTGGCGAAGCCTCCTAGTAGGACCTCAGGAGGGAAGCCTCACCAGGTCCAGGCCTACCTAGCAAGATGACGCGCCAACGGTCGGCCTAAGCAGTGGCTGGTCCACCCGAAGAAAGTAAGGCGCGCAGAGGTGGTGGGATGACGCAAGGTGAAGACAGTATCTGACACAGCCGTTTCGGTGCAAGGAGACCAAGGTGATGACGTAAAGTGGAAGGGCGGCTGACCCTCACCCTGACACAGCAGCTGGCTAGCGGTCGCAAGAAGACAAGGTGGGTCCAAATCCATTGGCGGGAATGTGTTGACCCTTCCTGCCCATGAACTGGGGGAAGAGGCCCGATGCCGCCCTATATAAGGAACCCTCCTCCCACCTTGGAGGGGACGGATCCCAGATATCTAAAACCCTAGACTTTCATCCTCCATTGTAACCTCGTGAGGCACGCAAGCAGTACAACAAAGTAGGAGTAGGGGCTTTACCTCCTCACGAGGGTCCCGAACCTGGGTAAAAAACCTAGGTGTCAACTCTCTGACGTGCGCCTGCTCTGCCGCCTCGCCGAGCTCCTTCGGACTCGCATGGTCTGCCCCCTCATGAACCAAGGGATCATTGGACCCTAGTTCCTTCACGGGACAAATCTTCGACATTTGGCGCGCCATGTAGGGGGCTGAGGCGCGACCCAGAGGACTTCAGCCAACGGCATCAGCATTGTCTCTTGCAGCAAGCCTCATGACAGCCACTCCCGGGAGGAGCAAGCGGGGAGACTCGGGGGCTCACGTCGGGCTACCCCCACTCCCCCACCCTGCTCCGGGGCTGGCAACAAGCTCCGCCTGCACCCTTCCGCAAGGACGAGCAGAGAGTTTTCTTCTTCAAGCACCTCACTAACCCAGGCGTCTTGTGTCCCCCTCACCCCAGAAATGGCTCGCCTAATGGCGAAAGAGCTCCTCTGCTACTTGCTTGCTGAGGACGTAAGGGAAGAGTGGCAGGCGCGCCTCACGGCCTTGTTGATGGACGTAGCCTGAGATAACCCCGCGGCATGCGAGGCATGACCGGGTGACATAGCCTATGCTGCACCTCCACCTCCTCCTCTCCGTGGTGGGCCCGAGGGCTCAAACAAGGAGAAGTCGCCCAGCACGGCGAGCCCAGGGCGGGTCCGAGCCCGGGAAAAAGTCGTCCGTTCGACGGAGGATGTGTGGGTGACTTTGGCCTAGCAACGGGGTCGTGAGACTTGGATCCTCCAGGCCATCTCGACTGCAGGACTGCAGAACCGAGCGAAACTCATTGGTGGCATGGAGACCCGCAGCTCCAGCTGCCCCGCCCTCACCGAACACCTCCGTCGGGTGGTGTGCCGCCCAAATTCAAGCTGGAGATGTCGCCCTGGTACAACGGCACCACCAACTCTGTGGAGTTCTTACAGCTCTACACCACGGGCGTAGAAGCAGCCGGGAGAGATGACCATGTCCTCGCCAACTGGTTCCCTATGGGCCTAGGGTCGGAGGCATGCACCTAGCTTCTGAACCTTCCCGAGGGATCCATCAGCTCGTGGTCCGAGCTCTGCGTCCTCTTCGTCGTGAAGATGTGGATGAGTCCGCGTACACGTGCGAGGACCTCAAAAAGGTGGGCGAGGACCCAGAGAGACCCTGCGCAAGTACCTGCAGCCTTTCGACAAAAGCCTCGTCAGGGTCAGCAGGGCCACTGACACGGAAGTCATCACGACTTTCGTGGGGGGCATCTCCGATGCTCAGGTGCTCGACAAGATTGGTTGCCATAGGGAGAAACCTCTCCACGGTGGTCAAGCTCTTCGCGGTGGCCGACCGCTATGCCAAGGCAGAAGTCGGGGATCTGTTCGCCCCACGGCTAGACTGGGCCCGTGGACCATGCCACGAAGGGCAATACAAGCCCCATCAGGCGCCTGGGAAAAGGTGACAAGCGGCACCACCTTAGGAGAGAAGCAGAAAACTCTACCGGCCCGCATCTGTATTGCGCCTTGCACCAGAGGCAGGGCCATGATACCAATGAGTGCGTCAAGCTCAGGAAGGTAAGGGAGGAATATGACAGCAAGAAGAGGCGTGAACATAGAAATAAACACAACAGGCCCCGCTGCCCCAAGGTCCCTAGCCCGTAGCTCCGGCCGAGGGCTCGGGGGCTGGGCGGACAGCGGCGCCGAAAAACTCAATCCTTCTAGGGAGCCCAGGGAATCAGAGACGGCCCGCACCTAGGTGCACGCGCCTCCACAGGGCTCAGCCCATCAAGGTGATCCTCAGCCCTTGCTTCTCCTATGCTAGGTGATACTTTTGTGCCCCTCACCAGGGCAGGTCACCCAGGAAGGGAGACAGCCGCAGTTGTTGATGCTTTATGCCTGTTTTTTTGGGTGAATTCTTTCATTCTTTGGTTTTCTTTCTGCCCATGTGCTGGCCACGTCCCCGTATATCCATCATACAAGCGAGGGCTAGGATGGTTCCTATCGCCTGATCGCCTCCGTCGACGTCAGGGACTGAAGGATGGAGCTCTGAACTTACGGACTAGCTCCAGCAATAAGTCACCTCGCTCGCAGATCCCTGGTGCTCGACACCCTCGTATGGTGTATTAATGGAACTAGGCAGCACTAGGAACGCGGATCGGCCAGGGCGTGCCCGTCCTCAACCGGGACCGCTGCAACATGCGATACCCATGAAATCCTCCTCGAGAAGATCATGTGCTAGCATGGGCCCTACGGTGCTCTCCTCGAGAGGCTTATAGGGTGGCTCGTGAGGCACTTCCCTCCAGCGCCCCAAAATCTCTAGGACCTAAAGTGTCGAGCTCTGAACTTATGGCCCATTCGTCGGCTGCAAGTTACCTCACCCACGATTCCTGTCGGCTCATGATGCACTTCCCTCCAGCAGCCCTAAATCACCAGGGCCTGGAGCATCGAGATCTGAACTTGTGGCCCGTTCCTCGGCCACAAGTTACCTCACCCATGGTCCCTGGCACAATAAAGACATCACAATGATGGCTCGCGAGGCACTGACCATCCGCGGCTCGAGCTCCCAAAGTCCTAAAGTGTCGAGCTCTGAACTTGTGACTTGTTCCTCGGTCGCGAGTCACCTCACCCACGGTTCCTAACTAAAGCATACGCATACATACCTTGCAGCGACAGATCATGAGGCACTATCCCTCCATGGCCCGAGCTCTCCAGGACCTAAAGCGTCGAGCTCTGAACTTACGGCCCATTCCTCGATCACAAGTCACCTCACCCACAGTTCCTGGCCCTCAAAAGACTGAAAAATCCCTACGCTAACAAGACAGCCCCCTCCTCGAGAGGATGGCAGGACGGCTCGCGAGACACCTGCCCCTCTACTTGTCAGGAAGCTAAGGAGCTCAGCAGGCGGAGCTCTAAACTTGTCGCTCGATCATAGCTGTGAGTCACCTCACCCGTAGGTACTGATGCTTACACCTCGACACGAGAGCTCACTACAGGCGTTCCCCGGCGTACATAGACCCTCGACAAGTTCACGGACAAGTACGCACCACAAAAGAGACGCCAGGTCTGAAACACGGCCGTTACGCTAGTGTACATTAAACGTATTATAGTCAAAAGGGCCCCTCAGGCCAAAGGCTCTGAAGCGTTGTCTCCTAGAGATGGCTCATCACTCCCCCCAGCACTAGGTGAGCCAAGCGAGGAACCTCTGTCTTCATCGTCGGAGGGCTCTGCGGCCTCAGAGCCCTCCCCCTCTTCGGTCAACGTGAAGATCAGGAGGAATTCGTCGATGTGTTCCTCCACAAGCTGGTTGAATCGCGCGACCTCGCCAGACGGGGTCCTCGCAGGGTGCGTCACCTTCTCTAGGAGCACCCACCAGGGGAAATTGGCATCATACTGGTAGAGGATGGAGAGAACGTGGGTCGCTACGACCCGCGTCATCTTACATCACTCGTCCAGGTGGTATCCATGGTAAAGCTCGGCCTTCCCCTCCAGCGCCACCATGATCTGGTTGAAGAGCGCCAGGAAAGCGTTGTCCATGCTAGCATCGACAAGGGGCCCGGTGTAGAAATCGGTTACCCCGAAGTCCTGTAGGGTGGCAGCCGCATGCTTGGTAAGCGCTCGGTACATCTTGCACCTCTCCTTCTCCAACACCTGGAGGTCCGCTCCACCTTGTCACGGGGATCCCAGCGTTTTTGGAGCTCTTGGTGAGCGGCTTGCAGCTCCTTCAAGGCACTCAGATCGGCAAGGGCATGGGCTAGGCGTTCCTCCGCCTTGCGGAGGGAGGCCTTCAACTCTTACCTCTTCTCCAGGAAGCGTGCCTCCTGGGTCTCGGCTTTCCTTGCCATTTCTCCCGGGGGGTCTACCGAAGCTACGAGAGCACCACCTCGTTATCCTTCTTCATCTGCTCCCGCTCCTCGGCAACCTTGGTGTAGCAGCGACGAAGGCACTCGTCGGTGTTCGCGCTACGATGGTCAACATCGAGGGTACGCTCCTCAAGCTTCTGCTGGACCGTCCCCAGCTGGACCTCAAGTGCCTCCAAACGGATCCTCTCTAGCTGAGCTTCATCCTCGTAAAGGCGGACTGCCTCTTCACGAAGGACCATGTCCCGCTCTCTCTAGGCGACTCTCCGGTGATCTTCTTCGACCTCCCGCTCGGAGAAGGCAAGAGAATGGTCACGCACAAAGAAATCATGAGCGACGCTGGCCAGGCCCACGGGGTAGGCCTCGAGAGGCAGGACGCGAACCCTGGCCAACGCAAAAGTTGCCGCAACCTCACGAGGTGACTCCACGAGAACCCGGCCGCCTCTGGAGCTCGTGGCGTCGCCGGCGGCTCTCCACTGCTCCTGGGCCTGGTCGAGAGCGGCCCACTCTAGGTGAAAGAGACGCCACGCTCGGGGCCAGGCGATGCTCCTCTATAGCGATGTCGGCAAGGAACCAGTCAAGCTCGATGCGAGCGGTCGTGACAACGCCCCGTAGATGCTCCGGCTAGCCCAAGGAGACACACTCGAGCGGTAGCAAGGCCAGCATGCTCGGCCCTACCACATCGGGAGCTTGGGGGCTGCCTCTGGCAGACTCTTCCCGGTCGCGGGCCGGCGACGAAGTCGTGGCTTGCGCTCCCACAGGGTCGTCAGGAAGGAGGGTTTCATCGTATCCTGTGACCACCTCAGAGTCAGGAAGGCCCTCGTCAGCCAAGCTGCCCCTCGCCACGGCCCACTCCTGGGTAGATGGGGAGGCAGAGCTTCCCGCGGCACGCCCCGCCGCTTCACCCGGCCCTCGTTGCCTTCACCTTCCTCTTCTCCTCACACCTTCATCGACAAAGCAAGGTGATGAAACAGAAAAAGGAGCAGGGGAAGAGGGGAAGCTTCGTGAGGGTGTCTTATCTCTTTGCTTATCCTCCCACCAAGGATCAGTTAGCCCTCCTCGTGCCGGGAGGAAGAAAGGCACTACCGCCACCCCGCCTAAGGCGCTTCTCGGCCGCTAGTGCTGGCGCCAGGGCGGCTGACACCTCGGGCTCGGCCCGCTTCCCGCGAACACCTCCAATGGAAGGGCCATTAGCCTCAACACAGGGGAGGTTCTCGACATCCTCCTCCAAATACAACACGTTATTGATCATCCTCCCGCATCGCACACGCCAGGGACAGCTCGAAGGCATTTCTTGGCCCCTCATCCTCGTCATCCAGCTCGACCAAGGGACACACCCCTAGCATCAAAGGTGGGAAGGCCCGCGTGATCGGCGCTCGCATCACCCGCCGAGTACAGGGGTGCATGCCCAGGGGGAGCTCCATCGCCACGTCCACGCCAAGGAGCAGCAACATGAGCATGGACACGGTATCCTCTACGGGGGCCCCTCGGAGAGCCGGACTGCGTCACGGTCAAGCGACATGGTCCACATGGGCCTCTTGTGCTCCTGAAGAGGGGCGATCTGCTGCCGCAAGAACTCCCTGATGTCTACGCACTTCTATTCTTGTAGACAGTTGTTGGGCCTCCAAGTGCAGAGGTTTGTAGAACAGCAGCAAGTTTTCCCTTAAGTGGATCACCCAAGGTTTATCGAACTCAGGGAGGAAGTGGTCAAATGTATCCCCTCTCAAGCAACCCTATAATCAAGATACAAAAAGTCTCTTGTGTCCCCAACACACCCAATACACTTGTCAGGTGTATAGGTGCACTAGTTCGGCGAAGAGATAGTGAAATACAAGTGGTATGGATAATTATAAGTGGTAACGGTGCTAGAAAATAGCTTGCTGGCGTGTGGTTGACGTGGGAAAAGACTAAAGGCCAACTGAAATAAAGATAGAAGGAACCAAACATGTAATAGATCTAATAGCAAACGGTGTTTCAGTGATTAGAAACAAGGCCTAGGGATCATACTTTCACTAGTGAACACTCTCATATAAATATATTCTTCTTTATGGTACTACGCTGAACTACTCTCCCGTTGGACACTCTAATCCATGGTAGGGCTATAACAGCACTCCTCAAAGTAAGCCTTTCCCATCTAGAAAACCCCACACTATCACCTTGAGCACTAGATGAGCCCAACAAACACCACAATTTCATAGATACATCCAACTCAAAATATAACTCATAACAAGTATTTGTAATCTCTAGCCTAAGTGCCACCATGGTGTGCACACTGTCAACTTCACACACATGGGGAGAGCAGAGATCTAATAAAGCACTTGAGTAGCAAGGTAGATCTATAGATTACAAGCTCATGATCTCAATAAGATCATGCATAGAGAGAGAGATGAACACATAGCTACCGGTAGAACCCTTAGCCTCGAGAGAGAACTACCCCCTCCTCATCATGGGAATCAGCAATTGTGATGGAGATGGCGGTGGAGATCGATGGATATGGCTCCGGGGGCACTTCCCCGTCCCAACAGGGTGCCATAACACAGACTTTCTATCCCCCGAATCTCCCCTTCGGTGGCGGCGGCGCTGTGGAACTTTTCGTGGATTTCTGATTGATGATCTAGGGTTTTTGCCTCAGGGGAGATATATAGGCGAAAGAGGCAAGGTCGATGGCTGGCCAGGGGGCCCACACCATGCCCTGGCATGGCCTAGGCTGGCCCATGCCAAGGGGTGTGTGGCCACCCTGTGGCCCCTCTCCGACTCTCCTTCTGACTCCGTGAGTCTTCCGGGAAAATAGTAACTTTGGCTTTTGTCCCGTCCAATTCCGAGAATATTCATTTTCTGACTTCCTGGAACCAAAAACAGCAGAAAAACAGTAAGCGGCACTATGGTATCTTGTTAATAGGTTAGTCCAAGAAATCATATGAAAAGTACTCCAAAGTTGGAACAAAACACAAGAAAGTAGATAAAACCAAGCATGGAACATCAAAAATTGTAGATACATTTGCAATGTATCACTCCCTCACCACCATCGTGTCAGACAAGCCCTGACTCCTTAGGTATGCCATGCGCCTCGCAAGGGGCCCGGGACACATACAGGAAGCCGCCTCGCGAACCCAACCTAGATTCTCCACCGCCGCCCCCACGGGAGCGCGAAGCGGAGGCCAGGCCCGACCAGCATCCACCAGAACCCAGTTGCAGTGAAATTCTGATGCTGTGCCGAGGATGGAGATAGGCAGGAAGTCTCCTTCCTCCCTGACAAAGAACCCGACACCATCGAGAATGTCCCCTGGCGCGAGGACACGAAGGTTGTAGAAGTGCCAGAACAACGCCAAGGATGGTGCCACCCTGATGAAGGCCTCACACCAGAACATGAAGTCGACCAGGAGGGACACGCTCCGCGAGTGGAGGTGGAGATGTTGGATATAGTTGTTGGGGTTCCGTGTATGAAAACAATAAAATTTTACCCCACGCCCCTGAACCCCTGAAGCTGTCAGGACCTATCTATTAGTAATACAGTAACGGGAGGGGCTTTTTGCGAACTTACCCTTGAAGACCGAAAAGCGTTGTCGACGCTCAGGAGAGCATGGTTGATGTATACGAGCCAAAGCCGACCTCAAGGTCGTGATGAAGTCCTTGCGCCCCCTTGGCTCCAACGACTTGAGTGCCTCAAGTGCGACACCTCGCGAGGAGTTACACATGTCTGGTGCCTGACGATGACTCCCGCTTCCCTGATCCAGCAGCAGTTGTGGAAGTAGAGCTCCTGGATTCGAATCCCGCAGCATGACGGCGCTCCGCGGTGAAGATGTCTCTCGTTCACGCAGTCCAGACTTGGGACCACGGTCACGAGAGAGAGAGGGGGAGAGAGAAAATATCAATTAGAGGTCCTCCCAAAAGTGAGAAGACCTTTATTGATTATTGGTGTATTTTATTTGGACAAATACCCCCACTATATATAGGGGGAAGGGAGGTACTACCTCCCTCAAAGTCCTGGGGTGGGAATAAAGGAGAGGAGGGGGAGGGGCAGCCGCCGGCCACCCTAGTGGGCCCCGCGCGGGGGCGCTAGGCCTAGCTGACCACCCCCTTTGCTCCTTCCCCCTCTCTCCTTTCCCTAATGGGCCCTCTCCCCTTCGGGAATTGGCCCATTAAGCCTTTGACCATTTAAATTAATTTTTATCTTTATTAAATAATTATGAATAAATGATTAAATCAATATTTAACATTCATTCACATATTATTCAACCTCCGCGGCTATGGAACACCTTCCATCTCCACTCCGGACATCCTCCGGACTTACCGAAACCCTTCCGGTTTTCTCTCTACACATCTTCGGCGATTCTACCGATCCTATAAACACTCTCTAAGCATCATCAAGCCCTTAAGCGTGATAACCCACGGTTCGGGAACACTCTAGACATGGTCGGGACACTCCCACACCAATGATCGACAGAGGGACCTGGATGTCCATGTGACCCCTGTGCGTTCCACGAAGATCTTTTGTCGTTTGAACCGGGACAGTCGTGTCTTATTCCCTTTGTCTCTCGATACTTGCATTGCTCGTGATCTGATCAATGACATCACCATGTCGTGTTCAATCTCGTTACTGAACAACGCTACTTGACTCGTTCCGACAAGTGATATCCCCGTGATCAAATCACACACTGCACAGCTATTGGATATAACTTCTCCGAGTGGGCCCTTTGAGTATCTTCCCATCACATGGACAGACAAATCCCGCTCTTGACATATATTGCCTCTACAGTTTCCTCCGAGTACCTGAACACACCTTTATAACCACTGTATTACCAAGTGGCGCTTGATGCTATCTAAGCACTCTCGGGAGACGGTGATTGATATAGCCTCACGGTCTAAGGAATAGTCTACGAGGATCCATTTCTAATCATCGTAACTTGAACTTCGTGACATGATCGGGTCACGATGTTTAGGTTGGGTATTGGTTCATCATCTCATTCTCGGAATGAGATGACTCCATTTCCAACTGGCATAAATGCCACATGATCAGGAAACATGATCATCTGTTGACCAATGAACCAGTGACTAGAGTTTCACTGGGAACCCTTGGTTGTTTGTATATCACACGTGTATTGATGTTTCCACTCAATACAGTTATATCATGATATAAAACTTAATCATAAACTATATGAAATATGATAATAGTCCTTACTACTATTTGTCTCTAGGGCATATTTCCAACAGTCTCCCACTTGCACTAGAGTACAAATACACTAGCTGCATTTGTCCTCAATCATTGGCACCATATATCCGGTACCCTGAACATGCTTGCTCATGGAAGAGGTCGAGTCTTGGGTCTGTACTTTACAGTCCCAAATCCTTTGCAACTTACTAATGTCACCTTGACATTAATACTTTATCATCACATGATAACATCTGTGTGTATGCATCATCGCTATGGTAGCAGAACGAGGCTTGATTCCAGGAGCCTATAGTGACTTTAGATCAACCTCGAGGGCTTTCTCATGGGCATTGTTCCCTGGGACACATCATTCTATGTTAAAAGCGAACTAGCCCCACCATAACATTATACAACACTTTAGATGGTACCCTTATCTATTATTATAAATGTATTCATCGAAACACCCATGCACTCTGTGCAACTTTCGATGTCTTTGTTCACCTCGCTTCCTACTTGACTTTAATCGGTATCTACAGGAGTTTCCAACATATTCTCTTATAACATAACCCTTTATGTTTTAAGATATGTCATCCTTTATGGATTTGGAAAACATGTCTGCAGTTCTCTATTAGACACTGCGAACAAACTTAGCTCAACGTTCTGTGATTTGAACTTAATCACTTTCAAACGTTCCTTCTTGGATCATATATTATGTTAAGTTATCATCATGGTTTTCTAAGATAGAACCTATGTCTCAACATAGTGGATGACGATCATCATTTTCTTTCTATCAACCATTGATGTTCAACTTAACACTATTCCTAATTTGAGTTATTAAGGACCAGTTCCTTAATTAACTTCTATTCTAAAACCCCTTTCAGAATCCCTTAAGGAATACTACATAATATCATAATACACCTATTATCAACTTCTACATCTTATAAATCATTATTTATAAGTATTTGTGCTTTTATTCTTAAACTACTTAAGAATTACTCCTATAAGCTCCCACTCAAAATATGTTCTTACATATTTGAATTTGAGACTTATATTGCTCCCACTCAAAAATATGTCCATCACATATTGTTTCAGGAAGACTTTCATATCTCTCACTCAATTTTATGCAAATTGCATATCCACTCACTATTTTGAACAACTTCAAAATCCTTTGATCAAATATCAAACTTGGAGATTTACTATGAGATACTAGTACCATTACTAGTTTTAAATCCTCTAGACATTTAGCACACTTGAATCAAATTCATTTGAATTCGTCCAATACTTGACAAACTGTGCTTTTGTCATTCACCCCATTTTTCCACTATGGCTTTGCAGTCATTTGGGAAAATTCAAGTAACCCCTTTTACTTGTGAGATTCAGCAACAAACTGCTTTCTAATCTCAAGGGAATTTTGCTTTTAGGATTTCTCATAATTTAGTTTACCATTATTTCCTTAGTAGTTCGTAGGTATGTCATATTCCAAGAATCACGACAAATGATTCACAAATGTCTCCATACTATATATGGATTACATTTTGAATCCTACTTCATGTAGTGAAAACACCAGTAGGGAAAACACAATGATCAATATCATTGATTCTTTCCTTCTATGATGAGAATCGTTCAGGAACGTTGTCCGTTCCGCTTCTCAATACTCTGATGCAGGGTTTTGAATCCTCATCGTGTTTTATACTATCTTCCATTTGCTCCATAATTGAGAAATATCACTAAAAATGAGCTTTCTCAAGAATGCACCAAAATCCAAGCAATACGAATTTTGCTTTCCTTTTGGTTTCGGCTATAGATTTCATATTCAAAGTTTACAATGAATACTCTACAAGGACTTATTCGTTATTGTTTTGGTTATATCGAATAACCCCAAAACTTTCACGAATTCAAATGGTTCACTACATTCTAATTGAGTGCTAACTATTTCTTAACTAATGGTCTCTACATCTACACTAAAATGATTTATTTGGTGCCTTCTATTCACCCACTTTGATATCTAATATCACATTGTGATGCTTTGCATTTTGACATTTCAAAACGCTTTGCATTTCACAATTTCCTTTTATGCCATTCTTATAAAATCGAATTTCATTACTATTGATCAAATCATAGTAATTATATTCTTATTTATATTTATTCCCCTTTTGTTGATGAAACACTTTGATCAAATCAAATAGTTTCATATTCATGTTTCCTTTGGTAAACTACTTTACACATTTAAACAATCATTTAAAGATAATTACCATTTTCGTTAAAACACGATACGGCGAATATGTATTAACTTTTAACAATTCATTAAACACTTTGTATTCAAGTAATACACGGTGTTCAAGTTATTTTGCCAAACTTAGGCATGATTTATATGTGATCAGAAATCGAATGACTTTCACATATTATCACATAACTTTGAATTTAAACAATGGTTTTCATTCATTAATGAAATATCATTTAAGTTGGGTATTTTAAGGCATTTTTAATGTTTTACAAATGTTCATGCATTATCAATTAGTTTCAAACGAACAAGGATAATTCACACATAATCAAACAACATATGAACACGAATAGAAATCATTCATAAAAGTAGAACTGTCGTTTGTTACAAACTCATATGAATAACCGTCTCACAAAGTGTGAGACACACTAAAGAAGTTCATAATATTTTGATTACAATAATCATCCTAAACATAAACTAAGTGATGAATGTCGAGGGAGTGTGTCATCGGCCATCATCATCATGCTCGCCATCAACACGCGACGTCACCTCCTCTCTAGCAAGCACCTCTCACGCAGAAGGACCTGTTTTTAGCAAAACAGAACAAGTATCAGATATACTTAATACTGCAAATGTGTTTGCAAGATTATAACATTTATAAAATTGTATATCAAATATATACCTTTGTTATTGATGACCTGAGTGACATCTGGTTCAACCAACACATTCCTGAGATGTGTCACGAACCGGTGGAACTCCATTGATTTCGTGTCGCCCCTCATTACGCAAGTCCTGACTTGTGCTTGGTAGCTTGGTGGAAGCGACCGCAGGACAACGCCGTTTGCAAAAGAGCCCGTCATCTAGATATCCAGGAAGTATGCAGGCCTTATGTACACATCATGCATGCGCTCCAAGTGGTCGTCCAGTGATGAGTTCTCCTCCATCTTAATGGAGAGGAAGTCTCCCATCAGCTCATGCTCCCATATGCGTGCTTGTTCCATGAAATGTGTCCTAAGCTGTAGCATCACCGAACGAGGGTTGACATCTCCCATGAAAGGCCACAGCTCATCCACCATTCTGAAACGCATGGTAACTGAAATGAAGGAGGCCATCTCACGATGGAGATAGCGGTATTTCCGCTGCTCTGGGGTCTCTAGGTCAGTGGGCTGATCCAAATCCATCCCGTCGAGTATGTAGTCGACCATGTCATTCTCGCGAAGGAGAACGTGGAGACGTGCAACCCATATGGATAAGTTTGATCCATCTAATCTGAGTTTCTCTCCTTCTAACCAATCAATCATCAATAGGAAAGGTGTCATCTACATTTATAATTGCAAAAGGAATTTAGACTAAGTTTATAATTAAATGAGTTAATAATAACTCCGCTCAGAAACACCTATCCCCATAAGGGTTCCTAGTGATAACACGACCCCTATCAGCCACATCTCCCCCGATTATCATGGCCATCATGTGGGTTCAAGGGTAGACACTAAACGTTGGTCACATCATTCATGCGACTCGTGCTCGATCTTTCGACCATCCGTGTTCCGAGGCCATGTCTGTACATGCTAGGCTCGCCAACTCAACCTTAGTGTATTCGCTGTGCAACATGGCTTACACCCACTGTATGTGAACATAGATATGTCTGACACCCGATCATCACGGCCTGCCTCATACCGAAGAACTTTCTTGGTGGTGCACACTAAGGGGGAACACAATCGTTGGTAATTTTAACAGGGATCATCTTATTAGGCTACCGTCGAGTATCTAATACTAGCACACAATAAGATATACAAATAATAACATTGAATATAAATGCGATGTGATATGGTCCTTCACGTCGTGATCTCCATCCGTCGTCACCAGGTTCCGGCGCCAGGGTTCCGGCGCTGTAGACACCAGGGTACTGGTGTCATTCCGGCGTGGTAGTCCGTCACCTCCGTGACTATATACTACTACATGACATAAGGTAATCACTTTACCTTTGCCACAACCATATCACAAAGCAACGCCCCCTGCAAAACAAAGTTAGACGCCTCTACTTTATCTTTGCATGTTTTACGTGGTTGAATGGGCTTTCGCACAAGAACCATTCTTACCTACGAACTTTCAGCACAGCGCTGATCAAGTAGTTGTCTCTACTACACCCCTTTCAGGGCCCTCCATTGCAAATGGTATACCAACTAATGCGAGAGAGACATACACCCTCCTAAGCCACTTTATACGGTACAAGCCGTATGTCAAGCGTGGACCAGTCTCGTGAATGAACGCGTAAAGTCAGTTGGGGGCCACTTCATCAAGCATTACTGCGGTATACACAAGTACACGTGGGAGGGTAACAACTAAAAGATCAATGCCCACACGCTACATCTCGTGTGTTCTACCCGTACTAGCATTACTACGCATAGATCTAGCTCTGATACCACTGTTGGGGTTCCGCGTATGAAAACAATAAAATTTTACCCTACGCCCCTGAACCCCTGAAGCTGCCAGAACCTATCTATTAGTAATACAGTAACGGGAGGGGCTTTTCGTGAACTTACCCTTGAAGACCGAAAAGAGTTGTCAACGCTCAGCAGAGCATGGTTGATGTAGACGAGCCGCAGCCAACCTCAAGGTCGTGATGAAGTCCTTGCGCTCCCTTGGCTCCAACGATTTGAGTGCCTCAAGTGCGACACCTCGTGGGGAGTTACACACGCCCGTGCTCCGACGATGACTCCGCTTCCTCGATCCAAAGCAGTTGCGGAAGTAGAGCTCTCGGATCCGAATCCCGCAGCAAGACGGCGCTCTGTGGTGAAGATGTCTCTCGTTCGCGCAGTCTAGACTTGGGACCACGGTCACGAGAGAGAGAGGGGGAGAGAGAAAATATCAATTAGAGGTCCTCCCAAAAGTGAGAAGACCTTTATTGATTATTGGTGTATTTTATTTGGCCAAATACCCCCACTATATATAGGGGGAAGGGAGGTACTACCTCCCTCAAAGTCCCGGGGTGGGACTAAAGGAGAGGAGGGGGGAGGGGCAGCCACCGGCCACCCTCGTGGGCCCCGCGCGGGAGGGGGGGCTAGGCGCAGCCGGCCACCCCCTTTGCTCCTTCTCCCTCTCTCCTTTCCCTAATGGGCCCTCTCCCCTTCGGGAATTGGCCCATTAAGCCTTTCACCATTTAAATTGATTTTTCTCTTTATTAAATAATTATGAATAAATGACTAAATCAATATTTAACATTCATTCACATATTATTCAACCTCCGCGGCTATGGAACACCTTCCACCTCCACTCCGGACATCCTCCGAACTTACCGAAACCCTTCCGGTTTTCTCTCTACACATCTTCGACGATTCTAACGATCCTATAAACACTCTCTAAGCATCATCAAGCCCTTAAGCGTGATACCCCATGGTTCGGGAACACTCCAGACATGGTCGGGACACTCCCGCACCAATGATCGACAGAGGGACCTGGATGGCCATGTGACCCCTGTGCGTTTTATGAAGATCTTTCGTCGTTTGAACTGAGACAGTCGTGTCTTATTCCCTTTGTCTCTTGATACTTGCATTATCCGAGATCTGATCAATGACATCACCATGTCGTGTTCAATCTCGTTACTTAACAACGCTACTTGACTCGTTCCGATAAGTGATATCCCCGTGATCAAATCACACGCTGCGCAACTATTGGATATAACTTCTCCGAGTGGGCCCTTTGAGTATCTTCCCGTCACATGGACGGACAAATCCCCCTCTTGACATATATTGCCTCTACGGTTTCCTCCGAGTACCTGAACACACCTTTATAACCACTGTATTACCAAGTGGCGCTTGATGCTATCTAAGCACTCTCGGGAGACAGTGATTGATATAGCCTCATGGTCTAAGGAATAGTCTACGAGGATCCATTTCTAATCATCGTAACTTGAACTTCGTGACATGATCGGGTCACGATGTTTAGGTTGGGTATTGGTTCATCATCTCATTCTTGGAATGAGATGACTCCATTTCCAACTGGCATAAATGCCACATGATCAGGAAACATGATCATCTGTTGACCAATGAACCAGTGACTAGAGTTTCACTGGGAACCCCTGGTTTTGTATATCACATGTGTATTGATGTTTCCAATCAATACAGTTATAGCATGATATAAAACTTAATCATAAACTATATGAAATATTATAATAGTCCTTACTACTATTTGTCTCTAGGGCATATTTCCAACAATAGTAATGATCCAAGACGACCATGAGAAAAGGGAAAACTGCAGGACAAGGTCGGTGGCGACGGAGTGGGTGAAAACGGGGGCCGCAGTGGTGAGCCACCCGCTGCCCCCAACACCGGCGCACCACACGCACGAGGCGCCCCACTTGTTCGCGTCGGAGGCCATCAGCTTGCGGACCTTATCCAAGCCCTCCTCGTTGAGGATTGTCGCCGGCGGCAGGGCACCCACAACCGACGGGGGAAACCTCGGTGCGGCGAAGGTGGCACGTGCTATCTTGAGTGCCATCGTGGACGTTGCGGAAGGGGCAGGAGTGGTGTTGTGCGGAGCTCCGGCAGATTGGTAATGGAGGAGGACGGAAGCTGGCGAGTCCCTTGGGATTTGGGGTTTTGTGGGCAACTCGACCTCCAAGTCTAAGTAGTGGAAGCGCCAGTTCCCGCACCCGGCGCGCGCCACGTCCAGCGGGCATGTGGAAGCCGCGGACGACGACATCAGGGATCGTGCTGCGATGTAACCGCTCATGGGGCCCGGCTCTAGTTGGTCCCTTGACTTCCTTGCCCATTCGTTAGTGGCATGCAAGTCAAGCGACCGGGGGCTACTGTCGGACTATTGGTATCGGGGGTACCCCATCTCTTCGAATCGTCGGGCCCACCAGGAGCATCCTCTCGAGGGATCTTGAAGGGAGCAAGCCTCCGGTGGGGTGATGGAGCTTGGATCCTCTACAAACGCCTAGGTCAGTCACGGCCAGGCAGCAAAGCCTCCTAGCGGGACCTCATGAGGGGAGCCTCACCGGGTCCGGGCATACCTAGCAAGACGACGCGCCAACGGTCGGTCTAAGTAGTGGCTGGTCCACCCGAAGAAAGTAAGGCGCGCAGAGGTGGTAGGATGATGCAAGGTGAAGATAGTATCTGACACAGCTATTTCGGTGCAAGGAGACCAAGGTGACGATGTAAAGTTGAAGGGCGGCCGACCCTCACCCTGACACAGTAGCTGGCTGGCGGTCGCAAGAAGACAAGGCGGGTCCAAATCCATTGGCGGGAATTTGGTGACCCTTCCCGCCCATGAACTAGGGGAAGAGGCCCGACGTCGCCCTATATAAGGAACCCTCCTCCCACCTTGGAGGGGACGGATCCTAGAGATCTAAAACCCTAGACTTTCATCCTCCATTGTAACCTCGCGAGGCACGCGAGCAATACAACAAAGCAGGAGTAGGGGCTTTACCTCCTCGCGAGGGTCTCGAACCTGGGTAAAAAACCATGATGTCAACTCTCTGACTTGCGCCTGCTCCGCCATCGTATCCGTCACCGAGCTCCTTCGAACTCGCGTGTTCAGCCCCCTCACGAACCAAGGGATCATTGGACCCTAGTTCCTTCACGGGACAAATCTCCGACAAAATCCTTCATGGAATCCCACACCTCTCCAACGCGACATACCTTACTTATAAGGGAACACAAGAATACATCTTCATCTCCGCGTGCCTCGGTTATCTCTATACCCGAGCTTACTTTCCTTGTGATAGCCATCGAGCTTGAAGTACTCATATCTTGCTTATCACTTGTGGTATATTTATCTTGTGCTATCTTGCTTAGCTTAACATGCTGTTGGTACACTTATTTGAGCCTAGTGTATTTAGATTGTATGCTTGTAAATTCTTCATCTGTCCCAAAATGTAAGGCACCTAAGCTTTAGTCAAAAGTCAACATATTTTAAGTTTGTCCAAATTTATACATAAAAATATAAACATTCACAATACCAAATCAATATCAATAGATTCTCCAGAAAGTATAGTTTCTCAAAATGTCCATTTGATATTGTAGATATTCATATTTTTTCATATAAACTTGCTCAAACTTAGAAGATGTTGACTTTTGGCTCAAGCTTAGGTGCCTTATATTTTAGGACGGAGGGAGTAAACGTTAGTTTAATTCCGCATTCTATCAAGCCAAAATTGCCTATTCACCCCCCCCTCTAGGCGACATCTCTATCCTTTCAGCGACGATAACGACGTTGCTGCCTGGACTGGTCCTAGGGTTTCCCCAAATACGATACGGGAGGTGGGGAAGAGATAAACCCGATGCCCTTCAGGAAGGACGACGACACCCGCAGGCGTTGCCACGTCGGTGTCTAGACGACAAGGATATCTCCTGGCCCCTCAAAAAACCACACTCTCGGACACTTCGAATTGCTCCACCGAGCTCGCCGCCCACCAGCACATGCCACCACGGTCTTGTAGTCACCACCGTGACCCGCGATTTGAGATTGGTACGACCAAAAAGAAGCAACTTCGGCGAAGGGTCGGCGGTACAGTGACACGCGGGAGGGAACTACCTCCACCGCTAGAGGGCAATAGCCGACCAGATGACCCACCAAGGGCAAACTAGGCCCGCTCTGGCCCGGCCAAAGCCAAGAGGACTCGTGAAGCCCCACGGCCACACTACAGCAAGGGTGTCTCCATCGCCGTCAATCCTAGCTCTAATCTCTACTCCTACGTCCACGAGAGAGTCCACCGCCACCACAGACCCACGCCGCCAAGCAGCAGCGCCATCCCCACCATGGTCACCCGGACTGCCGCCGGTCTGAGGCTCACCACCGCAAGCCACCTCCCGAAGCCGCCTCTGTCGGAGAGTCGCCTGCACCGACCACCTTCCAAGGTCGCCCCCCGGCATCCATGATCTCATCCCCCGCGAGCACAACCACAACGAACACCACGACTCGAAGGGTGGGAAGGAAGCGCATCAGCACTCGGGAAAGAGGAGGGACGAGCGAAAAATACTTCCACATAATAAAACAATTGTCAATATGTCGATTTGTCCATGCGAGCGAAAAATACTTGTGTACAAACTGCAAACCATATTCGGTGAAGTTCAGGCAAGAAATACATATTAGAACAGCTGAACGATTAATAACAACCCATATTCAGAAAAGTTCAGGCCAAAAATACACTTTAGAACAGCTGAACAAGAAATAACAAGTCAAAACAAGTGTGAGTTGCCGCGTTTCCACTCGGCTAAAGTAGAGTTTCAAAAATAAAATATCTTTCACCAATAAGCGTACATAGCTACAAGACGCTCCATTGAGCCAAGATGCTTCAAGGAAATATAAGATGCACGTCGAAAAACTACTAGGCACTGAAACTAACTAGGATTGACATATGTGTAGCCCAAACCTACATAATTCTTCGCCATAACTGCGAAATAATAAAACAATTGTCAATATGTCGATTTGTCCATGTGAGCGAAAAATACCTGTGTACAAACTGCAAACCATATTCGGAAGTTCAGGCAAGAAATACACATTAGAACAGCTGAACGATTAATAACAACCCATATTCAGAAAAGTTCAGGCCAGAAATACACTTTAGAACAGCTGAACAAGAAATAACAAGTCAAAACAAGTGTGAGTTGCCGCGTTTCCACTCGGCTAAAGTAGAGTTTCAAAAATAAAATATCTTTCACCAATAAGCGTACATAGCTACAAGACGCTCCATTGAGCCAAGATGCTTCAAGGAAATATAAGATGCACGTCGAAAACTACTAGGCACTGAAACTAACTAGGATTGACATATGTGTAGCCCAAACCTACATAATTCTTCGCCATAACTGCGAAATAATAAAACAATTGTCAATATGTCGATTTGTCCATGTGAGCGAAAAATACCTGTGTACAAACTGCAAACCATATTCGGCGAAGTTCAGGCAAGAAATACACATTAGAACAGCTGAACGATTAATAACAACCCATATTCAGAAAAGTTCAGGCCAGAAATACACTTTAGAACAGCTGTACAAGAAATAACAAGTCAAAACAAGTGTGAGTTGCCGCGTTTCCACTCGGCTAAAGTAGAGTTTCAAAAATAAAATATCTTTCACCAATAAGCGTACATAGCTACAAGACGCTCCATTGAGCCAAGATGCTTCAAGGAAATATAAGATGCACGTCGAAAAACTACTAGGCACTGAAACTAACTAGGATTGACATATGTGTAGCCCAAACCTACATAATTCTTCACCATAACTGCGAAATAATAAAACAATTGTCAATATGTCGATTTGTCCATGTGAGCGAAAAATACCTGTGTACAAACTGCAAACCATATTCGGCGAAGTTCAGGCCAAGAAATACACTTTAGAACAGTTGAACGAGAAATAACAAGCCATATTCGGTGAAGTTCAGGCCAAGAAATACACTTGAGAACAGCTGAACGAGAAATAACAAGCCATACTCAGTGAACTTCAGTAAAAGAAATACACTTTAGAACAGCTGAACGAGAAATAAAAAGCCATATTCAGTGAACTTCAGGCTAAGAAATACACTTTAGAACAGCTGAACGAGAAATAAAAAGCCAAAATATAAATTGCTTTCATTGAGAGTTGAACTCAAGACCTCCCGCTTACTAAACGGGTGCTCTAACCAACTGAGCTATGAAAGCTTTTGATACTAATATAAAAATCATTTATTATATTATGGATACGGGAAATTTAGTGCAAATTACAACCGTGATTTTATGACGAAGCACAATTCCACCTAATGTGTGCTGTTTGGAAGCTTCAGCATCGTAACTTGTTTCATCCTTAGGAGTTGACGACAGTATTGCTTAGTTGCACGCTCCTTTGGGGAAAAAAGTACTTCCTATGTATTCGACAGTCCACAACTAATAAGGGGGAATAGTCGGTAACTACTACATCTTCTACTCCAATTATTCTGACATCAGGCCCAAGTCGGTTCTTTAGCTGGACGGTACCAAGTCAGTATATTTGAGGTTCTAACACGCCCTTAACTGAGAAGGTACCAAACACGAAGAATTTCTGCTTGGCCACCTTAAGGTCGACCCACAAGTGCAAATTCTTGGGTTTCCTCTCGGCTAAAGTAGAGTTTCAAAAATGAAATATCTTTCATCAATGAGCGTACATAGATACAAGAAGCTCCATTGAGCCAAAGATGCTTCAAGGAAATAGAAGATGCACGTCGACAAACTGCTAGCCACTGAACTAACTAGGATTGACCTGTGTGTACAAATAGATGTTTTATTTTCGCTAGTAGTATGAGTTCTCGCACAGTACTCCACGTCATTTTGGATGAGTGGAATATCATCTGAAACACATATGTGCACAGTGGTGAAATAGATAGTAACACTTGTAGCCTAAACCTACAGAATGCTTCGCCATAATCGCGAAATAATAAAACAATTGTCAATATGAGCGAAAAATACTTGTGTACAAACTATGTTCAGTGAAGTTCAGGCCAAGAAATACAATTTAGAACAGCTGAACCAGAAATAATAAGCCAAAAAATAAATTGCTTTCATTGAGAGTTGAACTCAAGACCTCCCGCTTACTAAACGGGTGCTCTAACCAACTGAGCTATGAAAGCTTTTGGTATGAAATTAATAGTCATTTTATAAGTCCCTCTGACACAATTAGTTGACAGATTTGAGTCAACTAATTTGGATCAGAGGGAAGTGCAAGTTTAGTGCATATTACAGCCGACAGTATTGCCTAGTTGTACGCTCCTTTGGAAGAAATAAAAGTACTCTTCTATGTAAACGATGACAAGTCCACACCTGATACAAACGCCTTTACGGTTACAAATGAGATGGCACACAAGCAGACACGAGCCCAGTCTAGTTCAGTAGTTCATAGCCGTAACTGCTTGATCAATCGTACAGGTGCAATAAAATGGAGCCTCCTTGATTACAATATTTTGTTCAGGACCATGAGAGCCGAAACCAGTTCAATGATAGCAAAAACATGCCGAGCACCTTTACCCTGGAGCATAGTACAACAGATGGAGCCCAGGTACAAAAACATGGCACCTGGTTTTCAGGTCAGGATACAAGTTTGCTTATTTATCGGCTAGCTGAGCAGAACAGGGGAAATGAAAGATCCAGTATGTGGCAAGAGCAAGCAAAATCAACGGTAAAGGGCCTCCGACTTCAAGTTTTCAGCAATCTCAGTCTCCCAGCGATCGCCGTTCTCCAGCAGTTTCTCCTTGTCATACAGCAGCTCCTGCAACATAGCAGAAAATGCCGTTTGTTATGATTCCCTGGGAATACATAGAAATAACATCATACGATGTAATCAACTGGTTTTACCTCGTGAGTCTCAGTAGAGAACTCAAAGTTAGGCCCTTCAACAATAGCATCGACAGGGCAAGCTTCTTGGCAGAACCCACAGTAGATGCATTTGGTCATGTCAATGTCGTATCTGCGCAAAGAAAAAGAATTGTCAGAATGAAGCTTAAGTGCAGATCTAGAGGAGTTGATTAAGGTGTCATACTTTACGGTTAACGCAATACACTCAATCAAGTACCTTGTGGTTCGGCGACTGCCGTCTTCACGTTCTTCTGCCTCAATAGTAATTGCCTGGGCTGGGCATATCTGAACACATGTGATGCTATGTGAGCACAACCATACTTACACATCAATAACTACGAAAAATCCAACGGTGAAGCATCTTAAGCCAATCACACAGTTTTGCACTACTATACATGAGAATTCTCAAGAAGTTTTGGAATTATCAAAGGCCAAGGTATTTCTTCAATAAATTAGATTAGTTAGGAGTGTTACATGGTACAGAGCCAGCTAATTCCGACAATTATCAGTGTTCAACAAAGTTTATGATTACTAGTGGACACAGCAAGGCCTCACGAATTTCAGCTTTGTATTTTTAATTGCAAAATATCAATAAATCTTCATATAATGCTTCTGCAATAATTTCTCAGGTCCCATATGCGCACTAGTTCCATACCACACTAGACTGAAGAAGCACAAGGGCAAAAAAATATTTTTCTAAAAGAGTAGCCATATAAGACAGAAAGATGCCATGCTGTTGCTGCTAGTGCGTGATTCAGAGACCAAAGTTCTAACTTCTATCACCGTACACAATCTTACGGACTCAAGAGGTTGCACTATCAGGGTTTCAACTCTAGAATTGTGGAAACTTTTAGGACGTTTCCTGGTTGGTAAGCAGTATTTTCTAGGTGGTTTTGACTTGTCCTTTACCCTCCCAGAAAGATCAACGTCTGCTTGATCTGCGGCAATGATTACTGTCATCATTTGTACTTCAAATTAAATGTTTCGAGGCCAGGACTTGTACCACCAGAAAAATAATGATTGATCCCAGGATTTAAAACCCCTACGTACAGCGGCTAACCTATTTGAAATACTCACAAAACATCAATCTTAATGCTTTACTTCACAAACACCAACAGCTACAAGGTCTACCGGCAACAAGAACAAAATCATCAAGTCTTGCGCTCACAATCAAGGGATCAAACTTCTCTTAAAATTGTAATCAATTTCAGTCAGATACAATTGTAGAAAAAACAGTTGTGCAAGTAAACAATGAGCTAAGAACTCCAAATTTCATATGGCAAAGAGGGTATCAGTCATAATGTTGCATCTAGTAGTATTATTGGCACAAACATCAAAATTTCATATAAGCATTATCTGCTATTTCTATGGAGTATGGACCATGGAAAACTCAATTTCTTTCGCAGTAGATGAATTCATATGGTTTGCTAACTAATCTACTACTATTGCTAACAAGGTTTAGTTTCACTCCACTTACAATGCAAGACTTAAGAGAACACAACTTACAGCTTCACATAGTTTACATGCAATGCAACGTTCTTCCCCAGAATCATAACGTCTGAGAGCATGCTCCCCTCGGAAGCGGGGGCTCAGAGGGCCCTTCTCAAATGGATAGTTAATCTACAAGGAGACAAGATAAAGAAAATGTTAAGAGAAGCAAGCAACTACACCAAGACTAACAGCACAAGTGAAATCCGCCACTTACTGTAACTTTCCTCTCAAAGAAGTACTTGAGCGTCAGACTCAAACCACGGACCATTTCAGTCAAGAACAATGTATTGATGCTCCTTTCAAACACTAAAGCAAAAAAATAAAAATGAGAAAACAATCAGCATCCAAACAGCAAAAACAAAAATAGCCTAGGAGCATACAATTGTACACACGGAAGGAACATGTAGATACTCACCCGCATTCCAATCTTTGGCGAGCTCCTTCGCGAGCTGTTCTTTCTCCTCATCCTCTGGTCATTAAAGAGGACAATACTTTCAGAGCACAGTAGCATCACATGAATTTAAATTTTGCAAACAGAAATATAGCATGGAAATAGTGTTTGAAAAGATTAAGGCCATGTAGAATTCAGTACAACAGTCCATCATCAGCACTGACTCTTAAGTTCTGAAGAACAGGTTATCCTAAAACTAAGAGGTAGCACGGGACAATTCCTGAGCATTTCATAATAGGTACCAGGCATATTGTGCAACTAATGGATAATCAAAGACCCATTCCAAAGAGTTCCACACAGAACCCTAATTCCCCGCTCACACACTACCGTATGCACCACATGGCATCAAAAGATCAACCCCTTCGACCACAGAATGGCTAGAAATGATAGCACAATAGAACCGACGTAGCTGGAGCCACATTTTTTTAGCAGTAATTGTAGTGACAAACAGACAACAGGAAGGGGGGAAACGTGGCGACCTTTGAACCGCTTGGGCGCCCCCGCGTTCATGTAGGTCCGGAGGTGCCCCTGCATCGCCGTCGCGGGCGCCTGCAACAGCGGAAAACACATAATCAGACGCATGCCACAACAAGACGAAGGACCGAGCGGCGTGGCTCGATCTAAAAGTCGGTGGGCACAGGGCGGCGGAGATCTATGAGGGCGGCGGCGGCGGCAGGCAGGGAAGCATCCAGTGGTTAGAGGGGAAAGGGTTGCTCACCGTCTGCCTCGCGCGTAGGGCCAGCGCTGCCTGCCGGGCTAGTAGCGCCGCCATGATGGCGTGGACGGAGCCGGAGGAGACGGTGGGTTCGGATCGGAATGGGGTTGAGGTGGGCTGTCGTCTCTAGTCAGTGGCTGGGGGGTGGCCGGGTGAGGAAGAGGAACTTGCCAGTGGGCCGGGCTGGGAAGTGGGAAGTGCTGCATGTAAGACCGTTTGCCCACTCTTCCTTGTGGGATGCCAGCTTCAGCTAAAGATGATTTTAAAAAAAAAAAAAAAAAACAGGACTTCTACCATGTAAGAAAAGTTGTGCATAAAAATCTCAATATTGAAGACTAATTGGTAAATTTCCAGCTGAATATACTACTAGTGGGTCAAAGTCATGTTCGATATTGCGTGTCTTTTACTAATATATTGTTTATTATTTTACTACTTTCGTTCTACAAAAGAAGTATACATTTTCTGAGAAGCAGTGTGAAGTTTGACCAAAGTTATTGAAAAAGGATTAACATATAAGTGTCATAATAAAGCGTCCACAAAACATATAGTGTCAAGCTATTGGATACGTTATGAAACATACTTTCGTATTGTACTTCATCTACTACATAGTATTATAATAACTGATATATTTTTTACTCCCTCCGATCCGTAATAAGTGTCGGTGATTTTGTACTAACACTTATTTTGGATCGGACTTGACACGATTTGACTTAATGTGTACGCCTTATTTTGAGAATCGGATGTAGGTGTGAGACAATATTCTCATCAATAGGTGCGAGACAATATGGGTAACTTCGTTAATGTTGAGCTAGTGGTGTGTGTATGTATGCATCTAAGTTGTACATGATGTTCCTAAGAAAAATAAACCACTTCAATAAGCACGATCTCAGTTTACCGGCGGATTTTTAGATCACATTTCTCCCTTGGAATTGCATGAGGATTGAATTAGTTCCATGGGGAATCGTTCGCATTTTGATGCATATGGTTAAAATGCCCGAGTGCGCTTCAGCAAGATTACACAGAACTCTTCCCCCTGTGAAATTATCCTCCTTGTACAGTGCTATGCTTTTGAGTCATGAAAAAGGTTCAGGCTGGCAATTGCCAGCCGTAGTTCTGTTAAAAAACAGCGCTGTTCTATTGGACAGCTATGACAAATTCTTACACAGCATACAGGTGTTGCATTTCCAGCTGACTGAAAGAACCTGTACACAGCATGGTGAGAAACTCATCAGGCAGGACTGTTGTCGGGATACTATCAAATGCTACACACCACCTCGATGCAATTGATTCCACATCAATCCAGATGAGCATTACCAGCCGGTGTAACCACTATATATTGTTCACTTAAAAACTAGGATATGATCGACATTCAACATTACTTTCATTCACCCTCTGTTAAGACATGTTATGTACAAAAAGGGAAACATGTAAACTTTCTATGAGCAACTATAGTAAAATGGGTGAAGTTTCACCAGGTAACCTCATCCTTTGTATAAGGTGGTAATATAGGATACTATATTGTTATTCAGTGTCACGCTAAAATCATGCTCATATCTTGCTGCAGCCAGACTTCCAAGGAGAACTTTGATTCAACATGAGCATAAATTAGTTCCTACAGGCCAAGCACATCAAACTCATGGGGCATGTAATCTTCGCTTGGGCGGTAATACTTATTGGGAGAATATAAACCGAAGTTTGTAACTTGGCTGCAGTACAAGCACGCAAATCTCTCAACCTGTGGACATGCAGAGGCAGAACATTTCAACTTACTGCTAAAACATAACTGCCCATAACTTTTTTTTGCAGGTAAAACAGTATGGCACCTGATGAGCAAAACGAGAATTTTGGTATCCAGTCTTCATAAGCTGCCCCCACACCTTGTGAAACTGGTCGCAAACAAATAGTACTCAATTAGAAGGGGAAGCTATAGATATACACAGTTATGATATAATTATTTTTCTCAAGGGATAATTATGATGAATTGAGTATGATACATCCCTGATTTTTCGTTAACTATGATACAAAATGATCAATGGCGCCGCGTAGTTATGAATTACCTTCTGATGATGTTGCAGCTGAGCATCTCGGAGAACGCAGCGGATACCCTTCAGCTTTTGCTGCAATCAGAAGAAAAAAGAGGATAATCATGAGTTACAAAGCCCCCAAAAATTGCTCTTACTGATGAAAGCAAGCCATCTAGGAGTTGATACTGCATTCTCGTGATAGTTTTTTCTTCTATCAATGCATATGAACACAAAACAGATGCGTTTTCTCATTTAAAAAGGTATGGCAATCTTACGCTTTTTCCAGTCCAAAGGTACTGTTCTATTGGTCAACCATGAAACGGCACAGTAGTACATGCTACAGTACCATTTTTCGAGGAAAAAGATGTTACAGTACCATTTTTCTTCATGCAAGAAGACTAGCTCCTAGGTTTCTTGTTGTCAGGTGTATTTTGATTGGTCAAGACAAGACTTTGACCAGGAATTGTGTTGCTAATATGTTGTTTATGTGATAATTACAACCATAAGCTCTTTTGAATACGAATCTAACACATCAATTTTATGTTATACAAAATTGCATAACTGAATATTCGTTGGCCAAAGCCCGATCTTGATAAATCAAAACACGCTCTGCAAAAAGAAATGGAGTGAATATTTTCTCTCCGACACACCAACAAATAACTCAGAACAACGGACATAGTAATTTCTCTCAGATACCCATCAACCAAGATGACAAGGACTAACTCAAAACAAGGACATACCAGTAGATTGGCATGCTCAGATAACAACTTTTCCTTCTCATTTTCTGCAAGATTTTCAAATCTGGGCAACATGAAGAGGTTAGACGTAGTGATTCACAGAGCAAAAGAGAAACATAGAGAACTACCAAGAAAACTACTATGAAGATAGCATCAAAAGGCACAAACATGTTTCAGAAGCCATATAAATTTGTGCCTATTTATCAAAAGAACTTTTGCTGTCTCTTTTGTTAAGATGCATTATTTTTTATAGTTATTTTTAAAGAATTTTTGCTGTCCCTTTTGTTAAGATGCATTATTTTTTATAGTTATTTTTAAAGAATTTTTGCCGTCTCTTTTGCTAATGGATGCTGTCAGTTAGCATGCATGAGAATATATTCCTGGTAATCATATTCTTTTAGTCAGCTCCTACTATAACCTAGGCATCATATGTAGGCCTACAAAGGAATGTCCCAGCATACCATGTTTGCATTCAATATAGAATCATCATCCTAGTAAACACGTTTGCAAGACTATTAAAGGGTAAAGTAGTCTCAAATGTCAAAATAAATGCAGTTGTACTTTTTTTAATTGGTTCTTCTAGTTGCGCTATTTTCTGTATGCTTATATAATGAGTTGCATCCATTAATTGTTTGATACACATAAAGATGTAACAAGGATACAAAAAACATTCATGGAAACTTCTTTTCACTAACGAAGTATTTAAGTTCACCCTTAAATGCTGAATAAAGAATCTAAAGTACAAGTCGGCGACTCAAAAGGCAGAACAATACAAAAACTCAGGAAGCTCAAGTGGGAGGCTTTATTTACTTACTGGAGAGACCATTCAAGGCGATGGATTATATCTTCAATCGAATCACGCTCCATCCTAAGTCGTCTAAGCTCCTGCATAGGGTGGCGTGATAAAAAGAGCCATCAGCTTGCGTGCAGTTAATAAGTTTCATTGTTAAGATTCATTTTCAGGATCAACAACTGAGTATTTAATTTGGAGGCCTCCCTTACAATTTCATCAAAAAAGGATCAGCAACTGTGTAATAACTGTATACCTTTCGAGTAGACTTTGATCCGGAAAGAAGCTTCACCTCTTGCTCCAGCTCAGGTATTACCAGCATAGTCCGCCAACCTTTTAAATAATCACAGCACGTAATCATTTGAGAAATGGAAAATAAAATGCTGAACTGAATCATCAATTGTAACTCAGAGGACATGAATAAGATAGGTACCATGAATTGGCAAAGCATGAAAACAAATAGAAATAAAGCACCTAGGACTCATTGAACAGTATATAATATAGTTACTTCAATAGATCAAGCATGTAAGTTAACATTTACATGTGCAGCTAGCTAGCAGAAGACTAGACACCCCTAAATCATCCACGCAGTCAAAAGTACCAAACTGAATCAATTTTACAGGTGTCGATTTCAAGATCACTTAACATTACAGAATGAAGAACACATACCTAGGACTTTCTTGCTTCGCAGTATATCTCCATATATGTGATCGCCAACATATAGGATCTGTATTATGGTAAGATGTTGCATTATTTGATTTGATTAATGTGCCATATAAGATGGCATTCCAACTAAACAGGAAACTCCTTGCAACCAGCCACAAATACATAGAGAAAGTTAACATGCATACTGCAATGGATTGTATAATAAGTACAGAAACATACCTGTGAACTAGAAGCAACAGAAAGTAATCTATGAAGATGACCAACATTGCCTCCCTGTAAAACAATTTATTCACTTATTAGAGCGAGATAGAGCATACGCACAATGATTACAACTAAATCCATGAAATGCAAGCGTAGTCATTTGCACTATTAAAGAGTAAGAAGATGGTACGTTTGACTCCTAGAGTTTTACCCACATCTAGGAAGACAGTATATACCTTTCTAAAAAAAAGGAAGACAGCTTATGGTCATCATTCCTACATACACCTGTCATATTAATAAGTACCTGGTAAACTTTGCGAATTGGTTTTGGCTGAGGTTGGCTTGATCTTGGGCTTCCAACCTTCAGAAAGCACAACACACATTATAAAATATGGATCATAGAGATGGATTAGACATTAAAACCACTTGACTGGCCTGAAGATCAGCATTTAGAAGTTTTCCTGAATGAGGTTCAACTTCGAACAGTCCTGCTCGATTATCGTCATGAAAAAAACTTGGCTTTGAACTGAAAAATAAGAAAGGAAATGTTTGAGTTGGGAAAGCAGATACTTAATCATAGATTAATGATGAAAAGGCAACAAAAGATGCCGACCTGCCTGTTATAACAACATCAAAATACTCAAGCCACTTCTGCTTGTGACTTGAGCCCAAATCCGATATATATGGCCCACATAGGTAGTTCATGACAACATCAGTGTAGTCCCACAAACTGCATAAACAAGCATATATCCCAATAGTAAGAGATAGAAACTGAAAGCTCAAAAATGTGGAATGCAGCAAGATGAGAAAATAACCTCACTAGATAGTTTTCCTGAACTGCTACGATTAAGGGAAAATAAACGCCCATTGTGTTTGACTCAGCATTTAGCACATAAGTATCTCAACAAGCTCGAAGATACAAAGAACATACCTATTTGTTACCAAGAATGTTGAGCGTCCTGATTTTCTTAGCATTTCAAGCATTGGCACAATTGCCAAGTCCTCATTAATATACCTGCAAGTTCAAATACACAAATTAGCAGTGCCTATAGACACATGGACAAATGAAAAGCTTGCAGAACAACCAGTACATTGTTGTGTAAGATTAAAGGAAAACTGAATTACCTGCTAGGTTCCTTTGCAACCATTCGTTTTAAAGTTCCATCACGGTGGCACAAGTCAACCGCAGACCTCACATCTCTGTACATAAGCGCATAACTGTAGCAATAAAACAATACAAGCTAGTAAGTATATTAGCATCTCAGTACAAGTCAAATGAATGATACAAAATAATATTTACGGGATAAATTTTGTGTACAGCTTTTAAATATATCAGTCTTGGAGAAAAAGGTGATTTCAGTTTGGTTACACTAAACAACAAAATAATTCAATATCATCCACTTGTTCACATGCTAATGCTGATGTTCTGTGATGGTGGAAGACATTGATCATGCGCACAGACATTTTAAATTTTTGGCCTCATATCAAAAAGGAAAAGGTTAGGCAACTCGAGTCATAAATACGATTATAAGCTTTAGAGCCTACAGAAACATAGCATATTATGAAATAGGTCTTAGATTTGGAAAGAGTTGCCCATGGAACAGTTTGCAAACAATTCCAGAACCTTATTGGGAACTCACTAGTAGACAAGGTCTTAGCACCAAAGAGGATTTGTGTGTGAATTTTGGCAAAGGAAAACAAGGTCTTGAACCACAATATGTGCTCTAACACTATGCACCACTAGTTCTGAGAATACTGTAAAGTGGCTGCATATTGGTTATTTTGTTTCTGAGAGCATATCTTACTTAACTTTGTAAAAACTACTAACTTCATCCAAGTTTATTAAGTACCCATTCCAAATCTGCGTTTTCCATGATTATAAGTGCCAACTCTGCTCCCTTAAAACGTATCTCACAGTGCAAGTCTATCAGGTTCCAGATCTGAATTAAGTATTAACTGCTACCAATGCATGCCTACCCTTCCAAATATGCATTAACCACAAGTCTTTCGGGTTTCAAATCTATTGGCCAAAATGAAAATCGAAAATATCTCCAAAGCACGCGCACTTGACTTTATTTTTAGATGTGCCCTTCGCCTTGGTACAGGAGATTTCCAAGCGGAGCCTAATAAGCTTAAATGGAGGGAGTATGAACAAACATCTATTCATATAGCAAAAAGGTTTGCCAATATGCAAACACATTTGCCTTGCTCCAGTAATATTCAAATCAGATGTGAGAAAATCAAATGCATTTGGTATCATAAACATGTATCGATCAGAATGATCATACTCAGTGCCTGAAGGTACTTTTCCAGGATTGCTGTCCATGAAGTCAACAAGCTGAGCAAATAGATAGGCTTCACCCAGTGAGAATAGAGTGTCTATAAGGGCATAATCAGGTTCATCAAAGGAATCCCTTATCAATGTACTCCCGTAGGCAGCAACTTTTTCTTCCTTCGACATCTCCCTAAATCCATGGTATGCAACTTTTACATACTTGTGCCGATCCATCTGATATTGCATAAGAAAATGCTTAAAATGGCAGCTAACCTGATCTGACGAATATTAAAACAAATTGAACAAGCAGTAGCGAATATACATGTAAATATTTTCCAGCATAAAGGATATCAAGAAAAGGCAAGAGGCATAGTGGTGAATAAAGTGAACAATAAATTTGTGCAAGGCCTAATTGTGTCGTTGCCTATTATCAAGCAAACTTTCAAGATACCTTTAAGTCTTTAATTTTAAAGTTAAAATATTTCAAGCACAAACAGAAGGTTCCAGATATCAAGATAAACATGAGGAATTCTGATTTTGTAAAAAATTGGGTGCATGACCCCTTGTTGCTACTAAATACAAAAGGTTCCGTGTCGTCCCCCATGGGTTTCCTTCATCCTATTCTTGCTTTGATCAATTCAGATCATCCTGAATTAACTGCTGTTGTGTTGTTGTTTCTAAGTAAATGACGTGAGTTAATTTTCATCAAAAAAAGTGCAGTGAGTTCAAGCAACTATAGCTGACCTTCAAGATATTTCCTCTCTTCTTATCAAGAACTAGTCCTCTGACCATATATTTCCAGTCAAACTGCCATGTTAACAGCTGCAAGATGAAACAAAGTTAAATCCATTCAGAATGAAACTAGCAAAGCAAAATAATACTAGGTTCATGAATCAATCACAATGTAGTTCCAAAGACAACCTAAAATATCCTTTCTAGCAAACAGTTGGCACTTGCTAAACAATCAGGCATTCATTTTGATAGTACGATCCTTCTGCTACTACGTTAATGCAGCAGCCTTTGTATACTCCCTAAAATTAACAGCAATAATTCCTACAACATGCTTTAGTAAAGAGTAGACAAAAATTCAGGGCTGTCTATCATCGAAAAAAAATCATGGCTTTATGCATAACTCCAAAGCATGGACGGATACAGGTGCAAACCATAAGTCTTTGCACGGAATCTAAAATGACATCAGACAGGAGAAGTAACTATTGAGAATTTGCTATCAAGACTCTTGTGTTGTTGTATGCAGTTGACAATGAAAGACCTGGCACAGTTGCTCCTAAACTCTAAAACAGTCAATCTAGTACTAAAGCACAAACTCCGGTTACTTGGTGTTTACACATCAAAAGATTTGCAGGTACCAGTGCAACTAACCTCCTCAGGGTAGTTGAGATCCTTCACAAGCTTCTCGATGGTGCCATGGTAAGCAAGAGCCTCAAATGTCTCGGGCTTGTACTGCGCCAGAGTGTAGTCCATATCAAATCCTACAGCTGTGATGTTCCTCATGTTGAGTGACCTGTTACAGAATATCTGCTTCCCAATCGAAATGCTTCCTGGCTCCGCTGAGGGCGTTGACCAGATTTTCCCCGTTGAGGCTGGTTCCACAGCACCAGTATCCATCCTTACAGCGCTGCAGCCTGGTACGAGGTGAATAGACCAGTGAGAGCATGTCTCAAAGTACAGTTAGGAGGTTACACTGATAAAAAGTGGCAAAACTTGGTGTCTCGGTCAGGAATTTAACCAAAGTCGGCGAAAATCCAAGTGTGATCGACGAAAAACGGTGAATACTGACCACACGTTCATCGAAAATGCACATTTGGACAATTCAAAAAAAATGCACATTTGGACTACCATAATCAGGAACGAGATGCGAACTGAATGACACATCCAAATTCAAACGAAATTCAGTCTCCCCGTGTCATCGTCAATTCAGCAAAAAAGCTCCGATCAACCCATAGGAAACCAGCACAAAGGCCAAAAGGAACCTCATAGTAAACGGATACGGGCCAGGAAATTCGTTATAGCAAGCACCAACTCTAAGCAGAACAGAGAAAAAAACATGCACAATCAACTTCACCATTCGCCCGTGAACGGGAACTCGAACTATGTTGCCCTAGGATCAAAACCGCCACTCTCATAACCACCGAATTACAGACACCGCTAGAAATCCGGAGAATTAAGCATTCCACCGCGAACAAAACGGCCCCGAATTGCGAATGTTCAGTGAGCGCGCACCTCTAGGGCTCGAAGCCGGAGCCGAAGCGGCGGGGTAGCACGACGACGATGAGGAGGAGGAGGCGAGGAAGAGGAGGAGGGAAGGCGAGAGGGGCGCGAGGCGTAGCGCGGCGGCGAGCGGCCTCCTGGAGAGCATATCGCCCCTCCTTTAAATAGGCGAGGAGGAGGATGAGGAGGGGCGCGTGCGGGAGTGCGGATGAGGACGACGGGACGTTGTTGGCGTGAGGGAATTAATGCGGGAGTGGGGGGAACCCGAGATGGTGGGGGAAGCACCGCCGCGCGGCGGCGCCATCTCACCGGAGGGCGGGCATTGGCCGGCGGGCGGGCGGGCGGACGGGAGGGGACCGAGATGGATGCCCGCGGGAGGACAAGTGGCGCGGGGATCGTGTGCGGATTCAGATGCCGCGTGCGTTGGAAGCCAAGCCAGCGATCGGCGGGGCGAGCGGTGGGAGGGAGCGGTGGAGGGTGGGGGGTGGGGCTCCCTTGGCTTTGGCTGGGGACGGACGGGCAGACGGTCGCGCCAAGGCAGGGGCCACGAGCCAAATGATGACGCCGGTCGTGGGTGTGGATAACGTGTGGTGCGGCTCCGCTTCCGCTTCCCGGATTTTTCCTCCGGCCACACGCGCGCTCGCCACTCATATGCGCACGAGGGGGATTGATTGTAGCTTGGGGTAACAGATTGACAGGTAGATAACTTGGGATTTTTTTTGTAATTGCAAAATATTTTCTTGAAATTTTAGATTATATAAGAGCATGTACAATGCAAGATGCTTAGGAGTATGCTTAGAAAAACAAACCGGTTTTAACTTAAGCATTAGTGCTTATTTGTACATGGAAGATGTTTACATAGGCACCTCTCCGATAGAAATAAGCATTGGTGCTTAAGAAAAAAGTTTTTCTTTTGTAAGCACCACTCTCGGCACTCGCCATTGTACATTCCCTAATACTAGCGGTTCCAAAAGTGGCACCTGTTCATCAACAGATTTTTGATTTTCTCCTATAGATCACACCTGCTTAGCACTTGTGTGATGTTGTGGACAGACAAACTCGAATACTCAACCACCGATCATGTAGAGCCATAGCAATTGATGATTCCAAACCTTGTTAATTGGTATTTCTTGCTATTATGTTATGTACACGTTACACTTCTAGCAGCAAAGAAAGGCGTCGTCTCAACATGGCTCTATAAAGAGAGTAGGTGAAAAATAGTGTGACCCACTTACATGTTTACATGAATAAAGATAGTCACAATAATAGCTTTAGTAACATAGAACTAGACGCACTTCCAAAATTGGCATGCCTTGCCATTAATGAAATACTTTGGGTCATTGGACAAACCAATATGAACATTGGTTATCAACTCAAATGGGTGACATAAGTAGATGTGGATGGTTTTACGGCCATGTCTTCCCTTCGAACACAACTGAGGCGAACGATCTAGATTGATTGGTTAGGCTTTCATGTTCCAAAGTTCCTCTACCATAACTTGATTGACATGTAGCACTGGTAGAGATTATAATAGTGTGTATGATAGCAGGGAATTGAGTGAGATTAGGAACACATAGTTATAAGGAGGTTTGACAAGCTAGGTTTTTGCCATGTCAACACTCGTGTGTTGCTGGCGACACATCTGTTTGGGTGTATCTTGTTTCATGACAGATTGGCAGGTGGATAACTTAGTTTTTGCTTGTAGTTGCAAAATATTTTCTTTGGATTTTGGAGTAGAACACTAGTGGGTCCAAAAGTGAAAGAAGGTCTAGCTTAATAGCTTGATATTCGCCTCCAGATCACGCTGACTCAACACTCGGGTGTTACTAGGGACAAACAAACTCTGACCACCACTCATGTTAATTCATAGCGACTATTGATGTCAAACCTTCTTAATTGACATCACTTGCTTTTTGTATAAATAATATTTTCAATAGCGAACAAAAACATGATCTCAACATGGCTCGTACAAAAAAAGCAAGTGATAAATGGAGTGCATCACCCACTGACATCTTTATAGGAGTAAAGGTAGTCATAAGAAAATGACAACACTAGAGATAGGCATCAAAGTCCTTGTGAATAACTTTACTAACATAGAAATAGAGGTGCTTCCAAAATTGACATGACGTGCTATTCATGGAAGACTTTGGTTTATTGATTATACCAACATGAACATTGGTTGTCAAATCAAAGGGACCAATTAAAACATATGTGGATGGTTTTATCATCAAGTCTTTCCTTTGGATTCAGCTAAGATGAGCAATCTAGATTTATTAGGTAGGGTTTAATGTTTTGAAGTCCCTCTACCATAACATAATCGACGCATACCCTTGGTAACGAGTGATGATTATAACAACGTGTATGGTAGCAGGTAGTTAAGTGATACCAAGAACACATAGCCATACAGAGGTCAGTCAAATTAGGTTTTTATCACACATGGGAGAAATTTTTAAAGATGACCTACCAGACATCAAATGTGAATAAGAAACAAGCCATGAAAAATAAGTGACAACAAGGATGCCACACCTCGTGGAACCGAGTTATGTGAAACGCATGTGCTCACCTAACGATTATATATGCCAAACCTTCTTAATTAAAATCACTCGCTATTTTGTATAGATGACATTTATAGCAGCACACAAAAGCACCGCCTCAACACGGCTCGTATAAAAGAGAGCAAGTTGATAAACGGAGGGCATCACCCGTTAACATCTTTATATGAGTAAAGATAGTCATAAAAATTGACAGCACTAGAGATGGACTAAAACATATGTGGATGGTTTTATCATGAAGTCTTTCCTTTGGATCCAGCTAAGAGAAGCAATCTGGATTTGATCTGGAAGCCTTTTATGTTCCGAAGTTACTTTACCGTAACCTGATCGACACATGGCACTGGTAGCAACGAGTGGTAGCAGGTAATTGAGTGCGACAAGGAACACATAGCCATAAAGATGCCGGTCAAATTAGGTTTTGGTCACGCATGGGAGAACCTTGAAAGATGACCTGCGAGACATCGAATGTGAAGAAAGAAACTAGCCATGAAAAAGAAGCGACAACGAGGATGCCACACCTCGTGGAACCGAGTTATGCGAAAAGCATATGCGCACCTAGTAGCGTGGAATGGAGAATTCTCGGATGGTCCTTCTCTATATTCTCGTGTAGATTAGATTTACAAGCGAGCAAAACAAATAAAAGAATAAATATGTGCGGATAAAAGGCAGCAACACGGGAAACATCACGGCTGTTGGATAGATTCTCTCAGGCATTCCGCACCGTAGATTCCAGGTTGGCTGTGGATGAAGAACCCGTGGAGGAGAAGCCTCGCCGTTGACGTCGCTTTTGGCCCCGTTGGAATGCATGATGGATACCTCAGCAAGAAGCTCCAGGTGACCGATTAATGGCCTGTTATGCACACGAGGACGTACGTACATTACCTGTAAAAATTGTCACTTTTATACGCTGACAAGATTGCTTGTGCTAAGTGATAACACGCCATGTCCTTTCGGTTGAACTTTTCACTCGTTTTTTTCCTCATTTATATAGCCCAGTTTGCTTGTGAGAGTGAGGGGTAGCAACAGATCTGGAAAACGGGGACAGCACTGCAGAGATCCGATCTAGACAACACGAGTTAGTAGAGAACTGCCACAAGACATCTGCGCTCTTTTTCTATGTTTAGGCCTGGATTAGGACGTCATGATTAGACTAATCGACAGCATGCAAGCGAGCTGGAATCAGATCCATGGCAAAGCACCGAGGAGGGAGGGAAGCAAGTGGAGCCCAGCTAGCTAGTACCCGGTATCGATCGCGCTGGCATCCGCATCGAAAGAAAAAGATGCCGAACTGGAAGTCTGGAACACACGCATCACTCCTGTAGTAAAATTAAACCGGGAGGATATCCTTTTGCGAGAATTTTGCCATCGTCCATCTGTTGCTAGGAGGAGGGAGGCTGTGCCCGATATGGGTAACGATCGACTTGATGGGATTCCATATGAATGCTTTGGCGTGTGTGGAGCAGAGTGACAGGCGATGGAACGGAACGAAAGCTCGCGACGTGACCATCAGCATCTGTGTTCGTTGGTGCTTGTGCGTTCCAGCAGTGCGTTTGGTCTCCTTTGGCTTCCAGTTTTGCTCGCATGAGTATGGTAGTAGTACAAGATTGCACGCGTCGCTAGTGTTTTCCTTTTGACAATTTCATCGGTATATTAATAATTCATCGGTGGTGCGTCATCCCTGTCTCCCCGCGGAGCTCGGAAGGCGCGGAAGCTCGTTGGCCTGCGGAGTAGGGCCTCTCCGGCCTGGTCTGGTGCGCCAGATCTGAGGAGGCGGGTCCTCCTCTTCTCCATAGCGGGGCGGCGGGGCCTCTGCCCATGTTGCCTGGCTCGGCGCGGACTTGTGGCGTGGGTCGCCGGCCTGGGTGGCGCCCCCACCGCCGGGGCTGCAGGGTTCGGATGGATGGCGGTGACCAGATCTGGATCTAGGCCCACGGGCCTAGATCTGGGTCTAGCGGGCCTAGAGGTGGCCAGATATGGGCTTGTGGGCCTAGGTTGGGTCTGGGTCGCCGTCCCTATGTCCCCATCATGTTCTTGACGCTCGGTAGTTCTAGGTTGGGCCGTTGTCCGACAACTGTCGGGTGTCGTCTTTGCCGTTTTGCCGGGCGGGGTTCCCGACGCTGGTGTATGCTTGTCGGGGTAGGTAGCATGTCTTCCCCTGGCCCTCTGGTGGGTTGGGGGTGCGGTGGTGATTTCGGCCGGGTCCGCGTTGCGTCCTCACGTCAGCGTCCGGATTTCGGTTTGGTGAGATCTCGGCGAAAGCTGCACTTGGCTTAGGCTAAGGCCAGTGACGGCGTCACCTTCGGGTGTCGTTCCCTTGTTAAAGGCGTCCCGACGTTGATCCCCTAGGCCAGCTTGATGGATTCCATCCCTCCGTCCCAAGCTGTTCCCTGATCGTCTCGCTTCGGGCTAGTCTCTCTGGTAGTGTCCCGTGGAGGACCATGTGTCCTCGCGCGAGTGTCGCGGTCCTCACATCCCGTCGGCCTGGCTACATTTACATGATATGGTTGCGGTAGCTGATGTCCCCTCTAGCGCCTTGGGGGCTCTGTTAGGGGGGCGTCTGGTCGTAGCCGTTACCGGTGGGCTTTTCCCAATGCCAGGGGAAGATGCTATGTCTGGGTCTGAGTCTTGCCCGAGCTCCGGGGGTGGTGGGTCTGGGTCTAGGTGAAAACTTTGCAGGACCTCGGCTCCTGTCGACGACGATGGCGCGTTGTTGCGCCATTCACCTTCTTGGAGGCGTCGCCGCAAGACCCCCCCTCCTTTGGCTCCTCAAGTTCTGCTAGGTTGCTTTCCCGTCGTCGAGCCTCCTGTGGGCTACTACCTTGGTGCGGTGGAGGTTTGTTGGTGTGGATTTGGTCGCTATCACTCCGGTGCAACAGAAGACCAGGGCCGGCCCTTGGGGGGACCTGCGGGGCAGCCGCCCCGGGTCCAAAAAAAGTAGGGGCCCTCCTAGAAATATGCTATATAGGCAGGCCTAGTATAAATTGTAAAAAAAAGTTTTTTTATTGGGTTGGTGGATTAATTGAGCTTTTTTTCGCTGTCGTAAACTCTGAGCCGAGGCGATTGATACGTGTACAGGGCGAGGCCAAGGCCGAGGCGGAGGCCAACCGCTCGACTCCTAGTCCTATACTGCGTCGATCACTTTGTTTCCTCTCAGGCAAACGGAACCAACAATTAATCGTACGCCTCTTGCCTGAGTCCTGTCGCTCCACTAGATCGGAATATCGGATCGGGATACGGGAGCAGGGACCCTTGAGGCCCTCGACGATCAACGCCAGGCGCGAAGGCCAGACCATCCACGAGACGATCGACCGCCTGGCTGCTGGTTTAGTAGTCCGCTCCCGCCCATGTCTCTGATGGTTACGTCTTAATTCTTAGTTCTTAAATCTTAATTCTAATTAGAATTCTTAGCGCAGATTTGAAGAACTCTAGTCATTCAAAAGTATATTTGGATTTTTAATAAGTTCGACATCCTTGAAGGCATTGGATGGTTCTCAACTAAAAGAACGTTGCACTATATTTGCAAAAACTTTTACTCGACCAGGTACAAATGATAAACCTGATATATATGATGTTGAGTTAAATGCACTTATTTCCGACTTAAGTGTTATGAAGTTCACTTTGCCAAATACATCAATGTCTGCTATGGAGCTTTTTGAGTTTGTCAGGAAAGCGGATTGTTATCCTAATATTTGTATCGCTTATCAGATCTTATTTACTATATCCGTGACTGTTGCATCAGCTGAAAGAAGCTTTTTAAAGTTAAAATTATTAAACTATTTGACATCTATAATGTCCGAGGAGAGGTGAAATGGTTTGGTGACTCTATGCATCAAAAAGAAGCTAGTGGACGAGATTGCTATTCATTCCATCATTACGGACTTTGCTTCTAGAAATTTTTGGAGAAAATTTTAAAGTATCATATAAACATTATTATTTTTATATGAATATTATAATTGGAAGTATACTTAAACTATTTATTTTTCATCATCTCATATATCTATAAAAAAAATATAATAAGGGGCCCAAAATTTCAGTTTTGCCCCGGGTCCCCGAAATCTCAGGACCGCCCTGCAGAAGACAAGGCTCCCTCATCTTGGATCAAGCTGGTGCTCTGGCCTGACGTTTCTTGTGTTGTGTTTTGTGGTGGGCGCCGGCGCGGGTGTGTTGTAACTCGTGTTGTAACTCCTAGCCGGTTGTTGGCTTCGTTAATTCGAAGCCGAGCTCATTTCGAGTCTTCCGTCTAAAAATAAAAAACATCAACAACATTACAAAGAGTTTTAAAAATAATAAAAATTATAAGTAGGTCACTAGAGCACCTAGGAACAACTACACGCAGCATGAAGTTTTCTTTTACAGGTTACATGCCTATACATGGGCACATCTTTTTGTCGTGAGGCATAAAAAAGGAGCGACTAGTCATCGGTCAACCGGGATTTAGCTTAATTCTTCGTCTTGCAACTTGTAGCCGAAACAGATCATCGTGCAATCATGCAAACCAAACGGTTATAAACATCCTTGTTTTTTTAAAACCCGGTTATAAACATCTTTGCTCAGTTGCAACCCACACACAACTAAACTTAGTTGCGACTCACATGACGCATGAATCACGATGCAAAATCTGACGGTATTGGAGGTGCCAAAATCTAAGCTAATTCTCGCTCGACCGAGAACTAGCAAAACCATAAAAAATGTTGCCACATGATGGAGAGCTTCTCAATCAAATGCAACTGCCACAAAGAAGTGAATCTAGTGGAGAAGCCGGAACATGTACCCGGTAAGAGTATTGCAAGTCTCTAGGAGCTTATCTGATTTTATATGATTCTGAAAATGTATAAATAGAAGAAACGTGATTGTAATGTCATGTCCACGTCGTTTCCACCTCGGAGATGATGGTGTGAATCTCCGCCTTTACTTGCATTAAGATGTTAAGTATAGCTCAGTAAGTTTGAAGACGACAGCCTTGCTTGTTTGGGTTCTATAGAGGTTTAGATTAGATATGGAGTCATTCAGCGCCTAAAACATATTTGAGCTGAAAACTATGCCAAATATAAGGATCGACCAATCTTTTTTGTTCGGTTAGCCTTGTTACGCTTGGCCTGTTAGTTTTAGTTTTCCACCTTTGTGCTTGTATTCTAGCTAGTTGATATGTCTATTTTGCATCACTATTCTATGTCTTAATTCACTATTATTTATTGATATATTTTATATTAAGAGGTGATACTTATGTTATTTCATCTGTTTTTGCATGGTTGATGACTTTTGGAGCATGGACCGCTGCAGTCAGGATTCTGATGAAAAATATGCTGTTTGGAGGCAAAATTCGCGAAGATCAGAAAATCCGGGAAAATATACGGAAAATTCTATTTTTCTAGAAGACTCAAGATGCCAGAAGATGGAGTGGAGGTGGGCCACAGGGGGCCCACACCACCCCATGGCGCAAGCCAGTGCGCGCCAGGTGGTGTGGCCACCCTGGCCCACTCCAGCCTCTCCCCTCTAGCGTATATCTTCCTCCCGAAACCCTAAGACTGGGGGAGCGACCACAGAAAGATTTCGCCGCCTCTGCGGGGCGGAAAACACCAAGAGAGAAAGATCTCTCTGGCAGACAGATTTCTTCCGGAGGAATTCCTTCCCGAAGAGGAGAGATCGTCGCCATCAACACCACCATCAAGCTGGACTTTATCAGGATCATCATCATCATCACCACCATCATCACCATCAGCACCCTTATCACCATCTCCATATTGCTGTAACAATTGGTTGAATCTTGCTATAGTTCATAGGGGAAACTTTCCCGGTGTTGATTACTCTTTGTAGTTGATGCTATTGAGTGAACCATTGAATTATTGTTTATGTTCAGATTGTTATACATCATTATTCCATCTCTGATCATGATCCATATGATGTCTTGTGAGTAGTTCGCTTTGTTCTTAAGGACATGGGAGAAATCTTGTTGTTAGTAGTGGAATTATGTTGAGAAAGATTCAATCGATTGTTATTTAAGTTGCAGTGTACTTCTTCTAGTGGTGTCATGTGAACGTCGACTACATGACACTTCACCTATATAGGCCTAGAGGAATGCATTGTGTATTTGGCTACTAATCGTAGGGGTTGCCGGAGTGACAGAAACCTGAACCCCCGTTAGGAAACCATTGCACAAGGGATGTAAGGGTCTTAGAGTTTAAAGTTGTGGTTAGGTTTTACCTTAATTACTTTCTTATACTTACGAATGTTTGCAAGGGCGTTTAATCACAAGTATGTATTAAGTCTTGGATGGGACGGTACATTAGCACAGGTTCACCCACACAACACTTAGCAAGCTAAAGAAGATTAATCGACTGTATGAAGCGAAAGCACTTGACAGTCTTTCCATGTGTCCTCGAGAATGTTTGGTCATCTATAGAAATACAACTGACTTGTCCTTTGCTGCATAAAGGATTGGGCCACTTGCTGCATTCATTCTTACTGTCTTTTGTTTACTCGTACTTTGTTTACTTGCTTTATCGAAAACCCCTAAAAATCCGTTTGCTAAGTATTTGCAGAGAATTTCTGATCCATACCACTAGCCAGCACCTTCTGCTCCTCGTTGGGTTCGACACTCTTACTTATCAAAAATACTGCGATACACCCCCTATACTTGTGGGTCATCAAGACTATTTTCTGGCGCCGTTGCCGAGGAGTGAAGCGCTATTGGAGAGTGGAACTGGTAAAGGAAACTTCTACTGTGAGTATTGTTTACTTCTGCTAGTTGCTTTATTTTCGTTATGGATAATTCCTGAGTTTCTTATTTGGTAATGCTACTACCACTGCTAAGGTAGTAGATAAGCCACCACCTGCTGAGAAAGATGTTTTCAAAATACCTACAAGAATTATTGGTCGTGTTATGGATAATTACTATGTTGGGGATGGAACTGTCCATCCCGGTGATCATTTACTCTTTATACACGAATTATGCGGGTTGTTCAAGTGTGCAGGTATTACTACAGATCAAGTTAATAAGAAGTTATTCTCATTATCACTGAAAGGAAGAGCTGAGGAATGGTATAAGCTGCTGAAGAATGGTCAAGCTCTGGAATGGAAGGAAATAGTGCCTCTCTTTTATTCAAAGTTTTATCCTCCTAGTGGATTCATAAAGATAGGAATCAAATATACAACTTTTGGCCTCTTGATAGAGAGAGTACAACTCAAACTTGGGGAGATTGAAGTTACTAATGCTCAAATGTCCTATTCATGAGCTCCCCAACAATATTATTATCAATAACTTTTATGCAAGGCTCCCTCTACATGACAAGGATTTATTAGATGCTTCTTGTGCTGGATCATTCACTCGTATGGACGAAGAAGTTAAATGGGACCTTCTTGATCATATTCAAGACAATACTGAAGCTTGAGAGAATGACAAAGATAGAAAGTCAGGTATAAATTATGATTATGAATGCATTGAATTTTTTATGGGAACTGACAACTTTCAAAATATTAAAAATGCTTATGGTCTAGACTCTCAGGCTATTGCTTCTTATTTTAAGGCTTTTGCTTCCTATATTGAAGTGCCTAAAAAGAAGTGGAATAAGTATCATGAGCCTTATAAAGATATTGCTAAGAGTGTTCCTTCAAAAAATACTGAAGTTTATACTACTAATCATGTTTTACCTGAACCTTATATTGAGAAAATGCCTTTTCCAATTAACGTAAAGGAACATTCTATGATAGCTAGTATGGTTAATGAAAGTACTAGTAAAGCTGTTGAACCTGATAAACAAATGGTTGATGAACCTATAATAGCAAATGTGAAAGACTTTGTTGCTAAATATGAAAAAGAGGGACACACTATCCTTTGTAAGGATACCTCTAATATTGTTTCGCAAAGTAATGTTATGAGAGCTAGAATTCCTGTGTTTTCTGTTAGAATAAGTGATCATTGCTATGATAGTCCTTGTGATAGCTATATTGTTAAGTTTATGCATGATACTGAAAGTTATTATGAGTGAGGGAAAAGTGTTCTTATGCATCTCAACAATATCAAGTTTCCCCGTTTTATGCTGAAAGTTTTTATGTTGCACTTCTTTTGCCTTCTTATACAAGTTGCCTTTGGTTTCAATAACTTGTTTGTTTACAAAATCCCCTTGCCTAGGAAGTGGGTTAGACTTAAATATGTGTGTGTTTTTGCTTCTTAATGCTCTCTTTCACTTCAAATCATATCCCTATGAGAGCTTCTTCAAAATTATCATGCCCATCTTAATGGCTATAAAGAAAGAGCTTTATGGGAGACAACCCAATTTGTTTATGCTTTCAGTTTATTTTTGTTTCTTTGAGTCTTGGAAGTTATTACTTCGGTAATAACCGCTCCTTATCCGTTTTGTTTGGTTTTTGTGTCAAGATCAACCTCTAATGAGAGAGAAGTAATATTTGGGAAAGTTGTTGTCCCGAAACAGATTTTTTGTGCTTCACCGTAAAAATTCGTGAGAGATCTCTGTATGTCGGATTGAGCTGTAATTTTTTGTGCTTCTGTCCCAAGTTGTTATTTAACTTTCATTAGTTTTGCACTTTTTGATTTGAGCAACAGAAGATTTTCGAAAAAATTGATCTTTACCTGCTGGTCTGTTTTGCCAGATTTTGCCAATCTTGCATTTGCTTCTTTATTCGATTTCCTTTTTGAATTCTTTTTGGGTTTTCGGAAGGAGTTGCTGCAATAGCTTTTGTTTTGATGGTTTTTCAGTTGAAGTTGGACTCAAAAGGTTTTATCACTTCACTTATACTAATGTTGCTAATAAGAATTGTGTGAAGTTTTGTGTGGAAGAAATTTCCAAGAAGTGGAGACAATGGTGTAATAAGGAAGAGAAAGGTTTTATGACTCAAGTCATAAGTATATGAAGATGAAGATATCGATGATATTCAAGTGATAACTCCGGAAGGATCTACTAGATACAAAATTCAGAGACCTGCAGAGTCCGTATTCAAATAGGTAACAGTTCTGGTAAGAAAAGTTCCGCGAAAATACAATCCAGCTATATTTTTGCAGTTTTTAGTCAATAAGGAAAGCTACGAAGCGAAAAAGGAACGGAAACGGAGCCAGGGTGGCACACACCACCCCATGGCGCGAGTCCACCCCTGGCCACGCCACCAGGTGGTGAGGCCACTCCGGACTCCGCCTCCGACTCGTTTTCTTCCAGTACCTTCCTTTTGATATGAAACTTCGTAATATATAACCCCCCGGATCTCTCGAGGTTCGTATATTGTGTTTTCGTCGTGTTTTTGTTTCGATCTGTTTCTGTCAGGACATACTCTTTGAGAGCTTAGAAGCACAATGGTGTCCGCCAAGGATAAAGGGAAGGATCCCACGGAGGAAGACCTCCAAGACCCCAGGAAGGAGAAGGAGATCAAGAGTGAAGGTGAAGAGGAGGCAAAACACACCAGCACTACCGTTGCAAGCATCAGAGTGGTGGCAAATCCAGCCATTGGAGGGAAGCCTCCTCATCACCGTTCAGATCCCTGGTCACTTCCTCCACGCACCAAGAATCCTTTCCACACTCTTATCCATGAGCATCAATACCAGAATATGCCCAAGGAGAAATTACCCTCCAATTGGGATTTGCCTCGTTCTAGCCATGCAGGAAAAGAAGACTTCAAGGAGGAAGAGTGGGGAAAGAATAGCAAGAGCTGGAATTCTCAACATGACATGATCATGAGCCGCATTGAGCAAAATTCACAGCTGATTCACAATCTCACCTTTGAGATTGAGGACTTGGGGAAACTGATCAGAGAGCTCATCGAGAGGTTACCACCACCACCTAAGGAGTAATTTCTCATCAGGTTTGGCATCCCCTTGGTTTGTTCCAAGCTTGAGGGAGTGCCGCGGTATCACATCACTATCTTCTATCTTTTTACCTTATTAGTAGAGTCATATCATGAATAGAGGAGTTATTATGTAGTATGGTTTGCATTATAGAAGTGTCCCCTTTCTTGTTAGATTTGTATCCCTTGGTGTGAGTTGCCGTTATGGAATATTAATGAGAAGTTCTATCATTCACTCTTTTGCATAGCTTATGTTAGTTTTCAATTCGTGGTTATATGATTGATCTTGTTGTTAGTATTGGTATCACTCTGAGATCATTGAGTTAATTTAGTTGGTTTTGGCAAACCTGGCTCGGTCAGTAGCAACACCTTTTTGAGAGTTGAAAAGAAAAAGATAGAAGTACTCGAGAGAAAAATAATTTCATCATCTTTCTTTCTTGATTTGCTCATAAGTTTAGTATTCTCTAGTTAAGATCTTTTGTGCTTCCAAGGAAGATTGCATGTTTGTCTTTATCACTTGTATGTTTGTTTGTTTCCTTCAACTCTTGTACTTGCTACTCAGCCTTGCTAGCCAAAAACTGTACTGAGAGGGAATTCTTCTCGTGCATCCACCTCCTTTTAACCAAAACCTTTGCCATTTGTGTCCACCATACCTACCTAGTAGCATTATTGCTATTCCAAGTAAATTCCTGTTTTGTCTACCTCCCAAATTAAACTTGTTATGAGAAAATTAGTGATTAAAGCTCTCACGAACTTGATGGCACACTTTATTTTCCGCACTTAATAAACCTGAACCATTGTGAACTCTCCATGAAAGTTATATGCTTGCAAATTATAGGCTGGGGATTAGCGAACTGTCATATCACGGGAACGCTTTCAACACTTGTAAATATACACCCAGTTGATACCTTGCTCTTTTGTTTGCGGATGTCGATTGTGAAATAAAAGGGAGCTTGTAAGTCCATGGAGTTATGTATGTGTGTTAGAGAAAGCGCGAGGTCAGCTGGTCTAATCCATGCTGACATGGTGGAAACCTGCAGCGTAACCATAATGATATCTATGAAGCATTCTTCTTATAAAAAAAGAGAGAGATAGCTATTGAGAAAAAGTAAAGAAAAAAAGAGATACTATGAAAAGAGGAAAGAGAGAAAAAAGTACCATTTTCCCATGGTAAATAAGAAGATTGCTGAGATACTTATTTTCTGCTTGCCTTGTCATTTTGATATGGGGATTATTCCGTATCATCGGGCAAGGGGTACCCCGTTGGCGGTTCTTAATGATACGCACATACTTACGATGACAAGAACCTACCGGTAACTAAAGTTGAGTAGCATGAGAAGCGGCCCTCATACTCAAGGGACTTGGGATTTTTAGTTTATAGTCTATCAAGCATATAACTCAGATTGGACCTCACTTTAACCTTAATCACCTAAAGATGCCTATGATAGGGGCAATGAGAGCTGAAAGCTAATAAGTATCATAATTTTTGGGAGCTCTTTATGAGACTTGTAATCCCTGCTTCCCTCTTTAAAGGGCCTTTCTTTTACTTTGTAGTTGAGTCAGTAAACCTATTTCCTTCTATCTCAGCAAGTATTTTGAGTTGATGTGTTTCATTCATTCACATGATGATTTATTCAATCATGTTGCTTATGTTCCTTGTTTTGCATATTGCTCTTATCTTGAAGTTTACTACTTTGAAAGCTTTCATTAAAAAACCAGCTATTTGTGAACTCTAGCAAATTATCAACTATTCTTCGACCAAGAGCTAAGTTTACCATTACCAATGATGTTTACTCTATGTATCTTTACTGTGTTTTCTTTACTCATTGCAAGTTGAGTTGTATAATAGTGAGTTGTCTTCTATTATGATCTATGTATTTGATAAATGTGATGCTTCTTGTCCGTATTCTTTTATCGACTCTTCACTCCATAAACCTGAGGTCATGTTTATTGAGCTCGGTTTAACAGGGACAAGCGAAGTCTAAGCTTGGGGGAGTTGATACGTCCATTTTGCATCACTATTATATGTCTTAATTCACTATTGTTCATTGATATATTTCGTATTGAGAGGTGATACTTATGTTATTTCATCTGTTTTTGCATGGTTGATGACTTTTGGAACATGGACCGCTGCAGTCAGGATTCTGATGAAAAAGGTGTTGTTTGGAGGCAAAATTCGCGAAGATCAGAAAATCCAGAAAAATATACGGAAGATTCTATTTTTCCAGAAGACTCAAGATGCCAGAAGATGGAGTGGAGGTGGGCCACAGGGGGCCCACACCACCCCATGGCGCGGGCAAGCCCAGGCTGCGCCAGGGAGTGGTGTGGCCACCCTGGCCCACTCCAGCCTCTCCCCTCTAGCGTATATCTTCCTCCTGAACCCCCGTTAGGAAACCATTGCACAAGGGACGTAAGGGTCTTAGAGTTTAAAGCTGTGGTTAGGTTTCTACCTTAATTACTTTCTTATACTTACGGATGTTTGCAAGGGGTTTAATCACAAGTATGTATTAGTCTTGGATGGGGTGCTACATTAGCACTGGTTCACCCACACAACACTTAGCAAGCTAAAGAAGATTAATCGACTATATGAAACGAAAGCACTTGACAGTCTTCCCATGTGTCCTCGAGAACGTTTGGTCATCTATAGAAATACAACCGGCTTGTCCTTTGCTGCATAAAGGATTGAGCCACTTGCTGCATTCATTCTTACTGTCTTTTGTTTACTCGTACTTTGTTTACTTGCTTTATCGAAAACCCCTAAAAATCCGTTTGCTAAGTATTTGCAGAGAATTCTTGATCCATACCACTAGCCAGCACCTTCTGCTCCTCGTTGGGTTCGACACTCTTACTTATCGAAAATACTGCGATACACCCCCTATACTTGTGGGTCATCACTAGTATTCCTAGTTTTCCCATTTTTCTTGAGTTTGTATGCGGTTTTCCATATACTCTGGTCGATTGATGGCATCTTTAATTCAAAGATGGGCTCATTTTGAGAATTCCGTCTAAAGTCGCGCCCACTCAAATCTTACATGATTTTGGTTTGTTTGATTTCATCACATGAAAAATATAGGACTATTTCAGGGCCTCTTCAATTCGAATGATTCATATATCAATCTTGGAGGGTGTAAATCTAGTGTGTTTATTTGATTTGTAGGATTTTTCCTAAGGAATCATCACACTATATTTTATAAGAAATCTAACGTCCACCCAAACCTTTTCTCAAAATTCTTTGTTTTTCTTGTGATGGAATCAAAAAAGGTTTGGTGCATATAAAATTCTGTGGGATATCCTGTTCTGCGTTTTTGGAACCCTACAATCAAGGAAACCCTCAAATATGTTAGAGTGGATGTTAGTTTTCTTACAAAATTTAGTGCAAATCGATCCTACAAGAAAATTCTATAGATTGCAATCCTGCGAATGAATTAGACTACTCACATAGGGAATATTTCTAAAGATCTAAATCCTCTTAAATTTCTTTGCAAATCATTTAAATCAAATAAGCCCTAAAAGCGGAAACATTGAATACGTCTTGCTCACCAGAAGGCAGGTTTTGTATCAACCGTGTAAAACCGCTTTCGGGGACGGGCGCGTAATGACGTGAGTCCAAAATGGCGTCGTCTGACGGACCCACGCAGAAGCACATCCGGCAACGACCATGAGCGCCCCGACGCCCGCCATCCACTCGCTCAGCGCGCCGCCGCGGCCGCTGGCGCCGGCGACTCCACATCTCCAGCGCGTGAACGCTTCCACCTCCGTCTCCCGGGAGTCCTCACAGCCGTCGCAATCTCCTCCGAGCGTCGCCTCTCGCCGTGCGGCCCTCCTCGCCCTCGTCCTCGCCGCCTCGCCGGCCCGGCCCGCTGCCGCCGACTTCTCCTTCAGCTTCCGTACGGACACAACCACCATATGTTTAACCAACGGTCATGAATCTTCATCGAGCGTGCGCCCTCACTTCTCTGATTGCTTTCCTTTGCTGCTGTGTGCGCAGCTGGGCCGAAGGAAATGCTGCGGGAGCAGAAGAAGAAATCGGCGCGCTTCCTCCTCGCGCCCATCGCCGCCTCCCGCGAGACCCTCGTCAAAGCCCAAGCCCTTCTCGGTATTTTTCCAATGACTCAGTTAGTCCTTGCCTAGTTTGGTCCACTACTGACTACTCCCCAATACGGTTCTGGCAACTGTGACTTCGAAATGCAGCTTCGGAGAATGCATCCGCTGCCGACGCCGAGGAGGTTAAGGGGCGGCTGAGCGCGGCCGGCAGGGACTGCGTTCCGCGGGAGAGGAACTCGATTGTAGCTTTCCAGTCACGAACGGGCGTCGAGGTTGGGGGATTTGAATTAGCCATGGGTGGGTTTTGTCTTTGCATTCCAAGTGCTTGATGGAATTGCCCTGCAGGTCTGCACATTCAGCTTGATTCTGAAGAATGCCGCGTCTCTGCTCAACGATAAGGATCCTCTCAAGGTTGAAGCTGATGCTAGGCTTGCAGAACTAATAGAGTAGGTTTATCTTTATCACCAACATCCTCTTTCAAGAAGATTGTCAAATTCCTGTATGTTTTATTAAGTGAACTGATGGCTAGCTAACCATTTTCAGGTCATTCGCTGACCTTGGAACTGTGATGGATAACAGTAACTTTGAGCTCAGCGGTGATAGGTGAGTATACTGACCACCCCACATGTCGTTTAACTCAAAGGAAAAAAAAACTTCTCCATGAGCAACCAATTCAGTTTGCGCTTCTGGTAGGTCTTATTAGGGGTACCCATGCCAGTTTTTAGCCAGGTTGAAAAAAAACAAAGTACTAGTTTCAGTACTAATGATTGTACTAGTGTTTCTTTTTTTCCTTTTAATTTGATAGTTCACATGATGGTTTGAAACGATTTGAGAAAATCATGTTTGAAGTGGAGAATTGCTTACAAGGGATTTTCTAGTTCACAAACTTTGACAAACCATATCTCTATTGTTTCTCTAGTGTGAAACATCTTTCATGTTCCCATTAAGTAATTTTACACCTATGCTCACTAATATTTAAGAACTCTATAAAATTGCCGATGTACTCATTCCTCGATTTTCCTTAGGAGTTTTACAATGTAGATTACAGTTGAATTCCTATGGAATTGCCTTTGAGTCTTTGTAAGCTTGCAAGTTCACTGGAGCTTACCAACTTCACTGTACTGCAGAAAGAAGATGAAGGATGACCTGCTGAGCACTATATCCGCCCTTGATAAATATGAACAGGGCGTTAAGGATTGTTTAGGTGTATAGAATATTTTTTGCTGATTTCCATTAATTTTGCTTCGAAGCACCTCTTGAGGCCTAAATCATTTCAGAATGACCATTGTTTAACTTCTATCTGTGTGGTAAGGTTTTGTTTGCCTCTGGCCTTCGTTCATCAGTGCCTTTTCTTGTCCAGTACAGTTTGTATATTTGGTCTGTTATACGCTACTTACAATGAAAATAATTGGTCTTCTTAATATTAGGCAAAGTAAATAACAGGAGCGATCAGGGAGGTTTTACTTCCAGACTATTTGTTACTTCTTTCATTGTTTTGTATCTGTTGTGTTCCACATTTCCGTTGTAGTTACTTCCTCAGTTCCTCCAATGTTTTCCTTCAGTGGCTTTTTTTTTCACAATTTATCAGAATATTTAAGACCAGTAAAATACATGTTCTCATGGAAACGTGTTTTCCTTCTTCCCCTTAGTATACCACTCGTTTGTTTTATGCTCACACTTATTGATGTTTTTGTAATATAAACTACGGTTACTTGGAACTTGGAAGGTACTATAAATTGTGAAGAACTGGTAAAACCTTGACAATATGTCATTTCTCTGACAAAAGTTTGTGGATTATCTCAGACTGGAGGGTATTATACAAAGTCACGTCTGTGTTGAGTGCTAATGGATTCTCCAAGTAATCCGAGGAAAGAAATATGCATATAATTATTTCAAACAGCGACCCAAGGATGTAAACTCCTATAAGGTATGATCATCTGGAGAAGCAGAGGCTTCCACTAAATATAATCTGCGGCATGGTGTGCCATCCTCTGGATTTGTCTCCACTGATCTTGGCAATCTCCTCAGCTTCTCAAACATGTTTTGTGGGTGACTTAGCAGGCCAAAATGTGCTTGTGGATCTCCAATTTGTGATAACATTGTCTGAGAGAACCCGATAGAAGGCAGCAGGAGATCAGGGCTGTCATGGTAGAAATGGTACATCGTCTGAGACAGTGACGTTGCATTCCTGTTCATGAAGTCAGCCAGGAGGACCATGTAGGCTGATGTGCGGCATGCCGCAATGGTTTCGAGGACTTGCATTGCGTGCACATGATGAAGGTAATAGAGGATTCCTTCCAGAACCCATATGGTGTTTCTTTCAGGAACATACCCATAGCTCTGTAGCTTGGTCATCCAATCGACATCTCGTATGTCGGCAGGAACCCTGGTCAATGATTTTGCCATCATGGTGAGTTTCTGATGATTTGCGGAACTCATTGCTTCGTGCAGAATATCAGATTTCATTTCTAGGAGCTCCGAGAAGTCGAGTTCATATACCGTGCATTCCTTCAGGCAGCTCAGTCGATACGCTCTCGCATCCATCCCTATGAAACAATATTTATCCAAGTCAGACTTTTTTCTCTCAAAGTAAAATGATGTACATGTAAACATCTGCTAATAAATGAATTTCTCCCAAGTCGATTCATCAAGTTCTTATTTAATTTTGCAGAAAACATGAGAGATTAGTTCACCAGCATTGGTGGAATCATACATTTTGATGGATGATTGTATTGTCATCGTGTTACGCATCCAAATGAAAAATGCTTAAATTTTACTTTGTGCAGCTCTACTTGTTTCATCAGCTGCGAAGTGCTCTACGTCTTCTTCAAACAGTTTTTTGTGCAATTCCTGAGGAAACATTAGAATGTTTAAGGATGAACCTCGTATGCGTTGTTGAATGCACAACTAATTTCTATGGAGTTTTTCTTGTGGGACTTCGGGTTTGTGTAAATGCTCGTTCAGAGCGGATGAGATTGATGACTTCTTTTCTTGGAACATTATATGTGTATCCTTTACTCCCCTTAGGTAGATGCCAACAAAATACCCTGTTATACTAGTTTTTATTCAAGGAAAGAAGAAAATATCTGGTATACATGGCGCCAACTGATGATAGTATCTAACAGCAAATGGCGATATTATGGAGGACATAAATGCACCAGGGTCTTGAAGACATGAAGTTGATGTGTCATGTGCTCTCTGGAATCTGGACAAATCGCACTCAGAGTTGCCTATACGTAGTACAATTTACATCCCCACATTGCTGGATAGCCTTGTTCTTGCTGTAATGTTGCCGGGTGTCTGTATTGCGAGCCACAATTGTATTTTTGTTTCGCTTTGCGTCTACATGCACGATGATAACAGCCTTTCGTGGTCCCTGTTTTTTTCTCCAAACATCTTAAGTTAAGACCGGAGTTTATTTTTTGATCAATTATTTTTCAAAAGTGGACCACATAAGTTTCTGCCACATGTAAGATGACAGCGTGGAAAAAGACTAGCCGGACAAGTCAGACAGAACAGCACAAGGGAGGGCCGACCGTTGCCTATGAATGAAACTCCTCTTTGAAATATTTTTTTTTGACGGACCCTCTTTGAGATTTTGAGGCACTTTTTATATACTCCCTCCGTCCTAAAATAAGTGACTTGGGTTTATCTAAATTTGCATGTATCTAGATACTAGTAAAATGTGTCTAGATACATGTGATTCAATTCAATTTACTTAAGGTTTTATTAGCTTTTTTTGTTTGTTTGTTAACTTACCTGCCTCCTATTTCTCTAGTTTCTGCATGTATCTAGATACTAGTAAAATGTGTCTAGATACATGTGATTTTAGACAAATCCAAGTCACTTATTTCAGTACTAAGGGAGTAGATTCAATTCAATTTACTTAAGGTTTTATTAGCTTTTTTTGTTTGTTTGTTAACTTACCTGCCTCCTATTTCTCTAGTTTCAAAATGACACTTTAGATAACCTTTTGTCAAATTTAAAAGTTTGATTGCTAATTAATATTCTTTTGAGTATCTAGATTGAAAACATTGAAAATCATATGTGGTTAATAATCGTTACCATCATCTTATGATTTTCTTGGGTATTATACATGTTACATTTTGAAGAGTGTGTCAACATCCAAAATATTCATTTTTTTTGTGAATTGTGAAGAGTATTATTTTATCTGAAACGTAGAAAATATACAATGAGATGAAGCATGAACAACCATTGAATATTATAATTTAAACAACTTTAATAGGATTTGACAAAATAGACTATAAATTAACGCATATTTTTGTGCATTTTGGTTTAAATTAGAAATTTGACATATCATTTTCCAAGGTTTTACTCCCTCGGATCGTAAATAGACAACGATTTAACCGTTCACAAGGTCTCCAATGTGTTTAGTGGCCATTAATTTTTGTTTGTACATGCTCGTAGAAAATCATGAATTTATATTATGGAAATATCGTCCGTGACAAACCTACAGACATTTTACCAATCTGATTACTCCCACCGGTTTATTAGGCTACCACGTAGTTCAAGAAAAAAAGTTTGACCGTAAATAATTTGGTCAATAAAATATGAATTATATGTATTAATAATTACTCCATCCGTCCTAAAATAAGTGATTTTAATTTATCCAAATTCGGATGTACCTCATACTAAAACGCGTATAGATATATGTGAATCTAGACAAATCAAGTCACTTATTTTGAGACGGAGGGAGCATAATATTGACCTAATAAACCAGTATGGAGGGAGTATCTGATTTATATATATTAATTAGTACTTCCCAGAAAATTATGAATTTTGATTGTACACTTTCTAGAAACCAGAAAGTCATATCTATTTACGAATGGAGCTAGCATTTAATTGCCTTTTGAAAACTAACAAGTGCATCAGCTCATCTTGTTCATAACCAAAGGACATATCAATACAAGTCTTGGTAAGATGTGTTGTGTGTTGAATTAGATTCGATTAAATCCAGCCAAATCCTAAAGCACCAAAACAAAATGCTACAGTTGCCACGAGAATGAAAGGTGTTTCTTTCATTGTTTTTGCTAGCCGATACAATTTTGAACATTTTTTTAATCATTTCTGAGTAAACAGGAATACGCATGATCCGTACGTAGCTACTCCGTATGTCAGAGCAAATGAAGCATGAACAAGTTATACACACGTGTCCATGCAGCAATAATGCATATGCGATGATGTATATACATTTCAAATTTGAATTTGCAATACTGCAGTAAGTCGTTCCACGAATGCACGAACCTGCGCCGAGGAGGACGACCTGCGGTGCGCCGCCGAGCGCTTGGACGGCGGCCTCGATGCGTGCGTCGAACCAGAGCGTCCGCACGGCGATCATGACCCCGGGCACCTCCCTTGCGCCGGCGCGCTCGTCGCGCCGCATCTTGTCGTGGAGCCCCCTGAGGTGCCTCTCCCCGGCGAGCAACCCCGCGGCCGGGTCCCTTACCGCGGTCGCCCACAGTGCCCGCGCCGCCGCCGTCTGGCACGCGCTCTGCAGCACGGGGCCCCACTCCGCCTCCATCCTCGCGTGCAGCGCCCGCACCCCCTCCGGCGCCAGCTGCTCCATCACCGCCTCAAGCTCCCCCTCGCCTTCGCCATTGGCGCCGCCGCCCGCCTCCAGCTGCTGGTGGTCGCCATTGACGCGCGCGTCCTCCTCCTCCCTGGACGACATGATCGACCAGAGCTGGTGGCTCCCGGCGGCCTCTGCTTTCGTGGGCACGAAGAGGTAGCACTGTGCGGCCAGCCGAGTGCCGGTCACACAATGTCCTAGCTGGACGCATATATAGCTACAGACACCACCGGCTTCCGGGCCGGCGCGCGAGGACGTTTTGATCGATCGCTTTACGTCGATCGCTCGTTGTATGGAGAGAGGCGCGAGGAAAGAGATAAGGAAAGAGGACCACACGTCCGCACAACGGTGGGCGTGCGTGCGACTTGGGCGATGTCAGATCAGATGCGCCTGCGCGCGTGATGCGCCACGGGTGGTTCGTGTTTTCCCGCTGAGCACGTAGGGCGCGCGTCGGCCGGAGAACTGTGGCGCGACGGCGACGGCACCTGCAGCGACGGCGCGCGTCCGGTTGCTCATTAAATTGGGAGACTGGAGCTGTCGCGCGGGGAGGACATGCAGACGCAGGCACGTGCGCGGCCGTGGGGTGATCCGGCCGCGACAAGATCGGCGACGCCCTTTTTTGTTGCCAGCCATATGCATCGCCGAGGACGCTCTGTACTGTAGCGCGTGAGGGTGTTGAATGGCACGCACGCGGAGAGTAATTGGCTACCTATATGATCGTCTAAGCCGGCCGATATTAAAATCATCTTACATAACTCAGTCACAGTCACAGGTGTTGTCCACGTGAGTCTTGCCCCTCCATCCGGATAGCACAGGGCTTTCCTGTCTTCTTCGATGACGATCTCTTCAAACGTAAGCTTCTCGCCAGAACACTGCAAAAAAGTGTCCACAGACAGATAATGTCTTCACCAATTGTCAATAATATAAAAAACAGTATTAGCTCATACAGTACAATACAATATCAGCTAAGAAAGGAAAGTGGAACAATTTTCTTATCGAAGTATACAAAGTCTTAACTCCAGCTAGTATGAACGCCCGTTATATTAGTACTGTCAAGGTCTAAGCATCACAATAGTGCAGTTCATTATAGACTAGTACAGATACCAAACACTCAAGAACAGAAGAACGGACGAACATGATACTAGAGATCCATACATACACTTTTAAATTTGGCAAAAATTAGGATAGGATAGCAGCTGCCCTAACTTGTCCAAATTAAAGGGACCTCCGCTCCTGAGACCAATCAAACAAAACATGCCCAGTGGCCTCGCAAATCATCATCATTCGAGGATCGATTAATATAAATTTGAACTTATTATTACAGTTCACCGTATAGCTTGCATGTGTAAAATTGTAGTATACAAACAAGCTGAATGCACTAGATGAGAACTACTCAGCACCAACCAATGTTAACGAACTGCAAATAAAAGCTTGATCGTATCTCATCGTCAAGATCAAGGGTTTCAGGGATTACGGACATACCGCACTGCCACCGCGATGTTCGAGGGATGCGACGACTCTGTAGATGAGGTTGTAGGGGTTGCCGCTCGTCGCCGGCCCGCCGTAGACGAGTAAGTTGCGGCGGTAGTGGTCATCAATGGAGGGAGGCACAATTGCAATAAAAGTAAAGAGACAAAGAGTGTGGGTGAGAGAGAGCTGGGGTTGGTGAGGGAATAATTGCGGTGAGGGCAGACGCAGACACAAGGCATCTAAACAAACGCCCGAATTGAGATGAGTTCAGAATTTAGATCCACTGCCATGTTGTGGACAAAGAAAACCTCGCCTTCCCGCCAATCCCAGTATCCACGGTATAAGCAAATCCAACAGCCACCAATACAGTACTGCTAATTGTCATGCCAAAATCAATAGCCTAGAAAATTGAGCACGTCAAGAGTGCTTGAATAGAGAAACATCAAATACACAATAGTACTCTATATTACATGGTGCCTACTAGCAATAGTAGAAATGATGTTGCAAGTGTTGATACTACAGTCAAGTATGAAAATACTATGTACGTAATATTATACATTACATGTGACTACTAGCCATAGAAATGATGTTGCGAGTGCTGATAATATGTTTTTTGCATCATGGTAAAACTTTACATAGTTCTAACAAGGCATGATTAGCACGAACCACATTGGTGCCTCGTACATTTGCTCCCTATGTTCTACCTTCGTGTAGTTAACTAATGAACCTATGGCTGCCCCCATTGATGTGCATGTGGCTCCAACCTGGAACCGGTTGTGCACGATGCTGGGAGCGCACGTGTGTAGTAAAAACACAGTCAGCTCTCAACACTGGTAGATCTTCGTCAACATCGACAACAACAGTTCTGAGGTTTTGATAGGGGTGGATGACAAATGGATAGTTGATTTCCGCAAACACTAAACTCCCATCAAGATCGTTCTTTCTGATCTAGTTCGGTGCTACAGGCTCATTCGGCCAATAGGCATTCCTCTCGAAAATGTGGTAGCGGAGCGAGGGATAAGAGAGCAGCTCTCTACCCATGTATGATACTGGATCACCATGACTGTTGGTTTGTGCACCCCTAGTATGAAACCACAGGATATTCGAGCCAAGCTTTGCCAAGTACCAGCTGCGTAATGCAATATCTTCAGCCTCTGCATTGTCACCATCTTGGATGTTTTCCTGCTATTCAATATTATTGCATGTATGACACGCGGACCTACAAGTATACTTGTGTGTGCATTTCAGTTAGTAGAAATACCATTAACAATGGAGTTGTAAGCAAATTTTAAATTTTACTTTTAAATAACGGGACTTACTCCACTCGTTTGGTTCCCATAACAAAACATCTCCTCATGGTTCTATCACCGCGTATATGCAATCATTACAACCACCACCGAATTGACTCGTGGCGACTACATCGACATACTTTGCTGGTTAATGAGTGCATAATTGCATCATGTTTTATATTATTATTTTGCATTGTATTTGTAGGATCTTGGTATTTTCCGGCGTTCGCGTGCACATTTTATGTATATTTTCACCAGGATCAGGACAGATGATGGATACAATGGACATAATTCTTGGAGCAGTTGTATTGGGGTGAAAAGGAGTAAAAAACAACGTAAATCGCTTATTTGGAAAATATTAATAACACTACAAGAAAACCCGAAGCGATCAAGGCATCTAGAGGGTTTAACGACCAACTATACGGCGGGAATAATTTTCTGGCCGTATAGTTGGCACCGCCCCGCCTCCTCAAATAGTTTCACCCCACGCAACTGGATTAGAGAGACAACATACAGAACACCCATAAATCGCCGAAACCTCACATCCGGAAGGCATCTGGAGGGGGAATTTGCCCAAGGGATACATCTTCGCCCTACGCAGATCTGGGAGGTCATGGCATCGATCTTCATCTTCATCAACCACTGCACCACCATCATCTCCATCCATCCCATTTTCACCCCATCTAGATCTTGTTGTAACTTCCGTACTTGTTGTGGATTTATACAAGAACTATTCATTTACAATTGATTTCATTACCATTGCCATGATGTTGATTGCCTCTATATCTGAATAGATCATTAGTTCTTGGAAAGATGGAGAAACCCTAGCATATGATTGAGATAAGATAGAGATTATTATGTTATACATCATTATGTGTATGTATTAATTATCTTCATTATGATGTTAGGAGTTGTGCACATCCTTAATATTTGCCTCTTATGGGAACACGATGAAGGGGACTACTTGTTGGTAGACGGAGGGATGATAACACTTACTGTGACTATAAAGTTATTGTCATTCTTTACGTACTAACTTGGGGAAATAAGGAGAACTCATAAAGTCATGTTCATGCCACGGGAGAAATCCTTTAATATCGGGATAATACGATTGATGTCGTTTATCTGTCAGCTGTGGTTATGAAAGATGATGTGAGCAGTGGTTACTGCCTATTTGTCCATATATGGAGCTCCTCCCACATACATACATATCATGAGAATATTTGTTATAATAATCTTGATTTCTTAGTATAAATTGCTAGCGGTGTATCGACCACTCCCCGAGAATGACTTTTTCCCTATTGTAGTTCCAAGCTCTTTTACACACGTGGTTCTTACTTTCTGCATTAAGTTTTACTTTACTTTAATTGCTTCATTCAGTCAAAAACCCAAAAACAATTCTACTTCTCTTGCATCTCAAAGTTATTTCCTAATTACTTCGTTTAGTTTTAGTTAAAAGCATTTTATTCTTTCGCCTACTGCTCCCTGTGGGATCGATATCTTTATTTCGAAACTAGCTACAAACAATCTGTGCACTTGCAGTCATCAAGCTATTTTCTGGCACCGTTGCCGGGGAGCTTAGCACTATAAGTCACTTTACTTTTAGTTATTTACTTTCGTTATACTAATTTTTAATTTAAGTTGCAGAATCACAACAATGGACAACACTCAACATTTAATCTAGCTTGAGGCAGTAAGGATAATAGGTTCGCCCATGGACGCTTTTATAACTATCAATAAAAGCATAAATCTGGATGGAATTGAGATCCACCCTTTATTATTTGAATTACTACACTCTAAGAAATTTGCAGGAACCAATGAAGAGAGTCCATATGGACACTTAGAATTCTTTGAAGATGTTCTCGGTTCCTTTATATTCGACGATTGTAATCTTGATATGGTTAAAACCTAGTTGTTTAGACAAACTCTCTCTAATAATGTTTGCGACTGATATAGATCTTTTTGTACAGAAGCACCAAGGACTTGGACGGAATTGACAACCAATTTCCTATCAAAATATTACTTAGAAAGCAAAGCTCACAAGATGAGAGGTATTATTATCAGTTTCAAAATAGTCCTAATGAGGGTTTGTATGAAGGGTATCTAAGGTATAAGAGCTATCTACATAATTGCCCCCATCATCGTTTGCCTGATTGGTTAATCACTCACACTTTTTATGGAGGGCTTAGTAATGAAAATAGAATGAATCTAGACACCGCTTCTAATGGTAGTTTTCTATCTTATACCTATGATGAAGGCTAGAAATTAATAATGAAAATGAGGGAGGTAACGGAAAATCTTAAAAATGAGGAGAACATTACACATAGTTTTTTTGAATATGCTTATGTTAATGATTTCCTTGTAGATGAAAGGACTTGTGCAATGATTAAAACCCTTGGTATTGATTGTTACTCAATAAAGAAAATTATTGAGAATTATGCAGGGCATTTATAGGTACCTACAGAATGGGAACCCCATAAACCCCTCGAAGAAAAGAAGCGTGCAAGATAAAGTGCACTAATGGAAGAGTTCTCCTCTGCACCAATTCAAGAGAACATCAAGAAAAGGCAAAAGGAGGAAGAACAAATAAAGAGAAGATTAAAAAACCTAGAAAAGAACCCCGAAGCTAGCAATATAAATAATGTTATATTGAAGGATCTTATGGAAGCACAAATAGTGGATAATGAAGTGGTTATGCTAGACTTTGAAACCTAGGAATTCATCGAAGGTAAGGTACGAGGTAACGAAACTTCTAAACCTGTGACTCCTATATATTGTGGAGAATCTTTCTTATACGGAATTTGTGAGCCGATTTCCACTATAAACATTATGCCTTCATCACTTTATGTGGAACTTCGCTACAATTTAAATAATTCAGATGTGGAACCGGTAGACACTACTATTAATTGTCTAATAGAACTAATATAAAACCGGAATGAGTTATCATAAATATCTATGTATTTATTGGATCACTCATGTACCCCCTTGATTTTCATATTGTTGACATGCCTCGAGATTCTTTTTGTCCTATTCTTTTAGGCAGGCCTTTTGTTTCCATAACCAAAGATCGAGTTGATAATAAGAAGGAGACTATTTCACTGATGCTTGGAGAAGATGAAATGACATCCCACTTTGCCAAACTAAAGAAAAGGCCATATGAAGCGTAAGATATCAATGAAGATAAAACGATTGCCGAGCTAGCTGCAATTCATTTCAGTACTCCACAAGATGAATTAGAAAGGAGCCTAATTAATTTGGAGGAAGCACCAGATGACGAGGACAGAGAAGACATGGATGATTACCATGATGAGGATCCTATTATAAACCTCCTCTCGATCCGTCACCTCTTAAGCCTAGGAAGGTGCGGCAAGATGAGATTCATGATAAGATATATGAGTTGGAAAAAGCTTCGAAGGCATGTGTTGAAACAATTGGAGAAGGGATTGACACCTACTGGATGATGAGCAAAGACCTTGAGAAAAAGGTCAATGACATCGATGGTAGAGTTGGTTTCTTGATTAAAACTGTTTTTGAGTTGACAAATGAGAAGAAAAATTCCTTAAGAAGAAAACTTTGAAGCTTCAATACGACATGGCCAAGCTCAGCATCTGCTTCGCAAGCATAGCTAAAGATTGCAATACAGGGGGAGAAGGCAATACTCTTCCTACCCAGGGGTACCGACAAGGAGTTATTTGATCCCGCCTGGCTTGATTCCAAGCTTGGGGGATCTTTAAGACCTTGTAATCTATCTTTTATATTAGTATTTTAGTTTTGCATTAGTTCAATCTTAGAAATAAAAGTTTGCATCATTTGAATTCCCTTAAGGAATAGTCGATCCTATTTGTGAAATTCCGAGTTTATTATCATATATGGAGCATTATTGAGTCTGTGCTTGTCTTATTGGATATATGAATGGCTTGAGTATAATTTTACTTGCACTTGATGATAGCAATAGGAGTCTTCCACACCATTGGTATTAATGGAACATACAAAGATAATTTGGTCAATATGTTGTAAGTACATGGTTTGATTTACAAGGAAAGAAAAATTATCTAATCAATTAAGTTGAAAAAGAAACCTTGAACAAAGGAAAATTAAAAGTGCTATCAAAATAGAGTGAGAACAAGTCGAGGTAGAACCTTCAAGTCATAAAGATGCTTCATATACAATTGGAATTTGGTAATTGAGATCGTCAAACTTTGGATTCCTACATGAAGTGGAATGTATGGCTAGCTCCTTTGCACAACACTTAAACAAAAGTGTGAGCATATATATATATATATATATATATATATATATATATATAAGAGAAGAAAAGGAGCAAATGTGCAAAGAGCAAATAGGCATGCACCACTATATTGTAGTATGACAAAGAAGCATTTTGAGATTTTGAATCCCAAGTGAATATGTTAATCCTAAAACACTTGGGACTACCTCGCTAACTCATTTGGTCGAACCAAATACTTTTACATCATGTTAAGATTCATATTTTGTGAAATGTTGATCACTAAGGTGTGGAAGCCTTCTAATATTATTCGGATGGTTCGAGTAAGGTATTATTCATGAACTTATTCCTATGTATCATATATGATAAACACATGTTGCAAATGCCTCATTTATTTTATCGACTCAGCTTCATGAAAATGAGGATCACATCCATTAAGCTAAACTTTCTCGGGGCGAGCAAGAGACTAAGCTTGGGGAAGTTGATGAGTGCATAATTGCATCATGTTTTATATTATAATTTTGCACTGTAGTTGTAGGATCTTGGTATTTTACGGCGTTCGTGCACACATTTTATGTCTATTTTCACCAGGATCAGGACAAATGATGGATACGATGAACACAATTCTTGGAGTAGTTGTATTGGGGAGAAAAGGAGTCAAAAACAACGTAAATCGCTTATTTGGAAAATATCAATAACACGAGAAGCAAACCCGAAGAGATCAAGGCATCTAGAGGGTTTAACGACCAACTATACGGCAGGAACAATTTTCCGGCCGTATAGTTCTGGTCGTATAGTTGGCGCCGCCACCGCCTCCTCAAATAGTTTCACCTCGTGCAACTGGATCGGATAGACGACATATAGAACACCCAGAAAACACCGAAACCTCACCTCCGGAAGGCATCTGGAGGGGGAATTTGCCCAAGGGATCCATCTTCTCCCTACGCAGCTCTGGGAGATCAAGGCATCGACCTTCATCTTCATCAACCACTGCACCACCATCATATCCATCCATACCATCTTCACCCCATCTAGATCTTGTTGTAATTTCCGTACTCATTGTGGATCTATACAAGAACTATTCATTTACAATTGATTCCATTACCATTGCCATGATGTTGATTGCCTCCATGTCTGAGTTGATCATTAGTTCTTGGGGAGATGGAGAAACCCTAGCATATGATTGAGATAAGATAGAGATTATTATGTTATACATCATTATGTGTATGTGTTAATTGTCTTCATCATGATGTTGGGATTTGTGCACCTCCTTAATATTTGTCTCTTATGGGGACACAATGAAGGGGATTACTTGTTGGTAGACAGGGACGAGAGCACTTAGTGTGACTATAAAGTTATTGTCATTCTTTACGTACTAACTTGGGGAAACAAGGAGAACTCATAAAGCCATGTCCATGCCACAAGAGAAATCCCTTAATAGCGGGATAATAAATTGATGTCGTTTATCTGGCAGCTGTGGTTATGAAGGATGATGTGAGCAGTGGTTGCTGCCTATTTGTCCATATATGGATCTCCTCCCACATACATACATATCATGAGAATATTTGTTATAATAATCTTGATTTCTTAGTCTAGATTGCTAGCGGTGTATCCACCACTCCTTGAGAACGCTTTTCCCTATTGTAGTTCCAAGCTCTTTTACACACACGATTCTTACTTTCTGCATTAAGTTTTACTTTACTTTAATTGCTTCATTCAATCAAAAACCCAAAAACAATTCTACTTCTCTTGCATCTCAAAGTTATTTCCTAAGTACTTCGTTTAGTTTTAGTTAAAAGCATTTTAGTCATTCGCCTACTGCTCCCTGAACTACAGTGAGATAGTGGAGAAAGCTGAGCCTGAAGCAGATCTTACGGTGAAAGTCAAATCTAGAGTGGATCTCCCGAGGGAGGCTGAATCCTAGATCGATCTCCCTGTTGAGGTCGAAATCTAGGAGGAGCAAGACAATAACTCTAGTTCCGGCTCTGCCAACGCCAGAACAGATCAACCTTTCCTGAGGCATACGTTGAAGCGTATGATGTTGCACGACGCTAGCGTGTATGATATTCTTGAGACCATTAGGCATTTCAAGGAAGCCCACGAGGAAAGCCGCAACTACCTCAAGACGCACGCATCGCACTTTGTCGGATATGTTGGATCCGGATCTTGCTGATGCTAGAGACAACAAAGACTCGGTGCTGGAGGCGATCGGAACAAACACCGACTTACCGGCATCTTCAGATGATTCAATGGCGTCGGCAGATTTCCGAAAGTTCTCTGCAGAACATGAAGAGGAGTACAACTCCAAAGCTGTAGAAGAAGGAGAACCCATGGATGAAGGATCCGGAGAAAACTCTCCCAAATCGCAGGATGATATGGATTTCAGAGCAAAACCCGATGTCTAGATGTCCGAAAGTACTGATCAGAGCTTGACTCCAGGAAACGGACCCAAAGCCGTCTTTGCTACCGGTGCTGCCAAGAAGGCAAAGAAGAAGAAGACTCCGGCAAAAGATCCTCTAGCTGAGGAAGTAGTTGCCGAAGAATATGAAGAAGACTCGGATGGAGTCCTAATCCCAGACAAGCCAAAGGAAACTCCGTTGTATGGATGTGTGGTTACCGCTAGTGCCCGTAAACTCATCGGAGATATGTTAACTACGCTAATCCCTACAGTTGCAGAGCTTACACCTGCAGAATTGGAAGACATGGCCCAAGCCCTAGAAGCACGTCGTCAAGTACTCTTGGATGAGGCTAACAACCTCAAGGAAGAGAAGAAACGCATTACATCTGCGGAGAAATTCATCTCTCTACAGCACTAGAATACCCGGAATGGCCCTACGCGGGCTAACAAATATCCGGAAGTCCACAAGATCCTCTTTGAGGGAGATCCGGGAGCACCTCGGTTCGATAGCAAGGGAGATCTGGTGTATGGAACACCAGTGGAAAACACTGTTGCGGCCCGAGATATCCTGCCGAACAATCCAAAACCAGATCAAGTTCGGTTGGGTGTAAAGCTACTCACCAAGGGTCTGGAGCAACAGAGGTCGCGAAATCCGGGAGCGGAAAACTGGTCTCCAAATCCAACCAATGTCGCACAGATCCGGCCTGGAATGACATGAGTCCTCGACGGGATCCGGAACAGCATCGTCGTCCTGACCGTCGGGAAGACAACTACTCAAGAACCGGATCTTCAGGGCAATGGCACAGAACCGCACGTGACTAGAGTAAAGTTTCTCTAGCCGCAGAGTGAGACACAGTTGCGACACTGGTTTCGAGACACCCTCCCAAGCGAGAGTCGAACAATCACAGGGAAGATGTAAAAGAGCAACGTCGGAAGGAGGACCAACAAAGGATGCCACCTCCTAGACATACAAGTTGTCCGACTGAACCTCGTCACAATGGGGGAATGATGGACGAAGGAACGACGGACACCATGCCGAGTCAAGCCGGCAGGGGGCTCGTCATAGTCAAGACCCTCCACGGAACCAGAATAATGATGCTCTGGATGGAGGCCGACACTCAGCTAGAAACAATCCACCTGCACCACCCTCTCCACCAAGCAGCCATCTAAACGGCTCTTGAGGAGGCCAAGGAGGGTGTCATGGCAGAGGAGGTGGTGGTAGAAGCAGAAGTCTGGCTCCAAGGCACCGCAACCACAGCAAACAACCAAGACGTCGTTCTCTGTCACCAAGTGACGTGAGGCACTAGATCAACTCTAACATAGAGGCGCGGCGCTACGAGTCCAATGATATTTATATGGGTCCAAAATGCTTTGGACCGTGCATTCGACAAACACACTTCCTGAAAGGATTTGCTATCTCAAGACACATTCAAGCCTATGACGGTGTGGCCCGGCCAGACACTTGGCTTCGGGATCTTTTCTAGGCTTGCTGCATCGCCAAAGGCGGAAATAGCTTGGTCGCGACCTGGTATCTCCCACTTATGCTGAGGAAGACGACACGATCCTGGCTCAATGAACTTTTGGAAAACACCATTCACAACTGGTATGACATGCAAAGTGCGTTCTTTCGGAATTTTGAAGGCACATATTAGAGGCCCTGTACGGTAGGAGACCTACAGCGTTGCACCCAGAAAGCCGGAGACACTTGCCGAGATTATCTCGGACGATGGATCGACACCAAAAACTCCTGTGAAGGAGTAAATGATCAAAATGCGATTGAAGCTTTCATTGTAGGACTCCCAATTGGTTTACTACGTCACCATTTGAAGTGCGACAAGGTCACTGATTTGGGAGCAATTATAGAGACAGCGAGCAAATATATAGACGCCAACGATGACACAGAAGGACTACTAAACATCTCGACTATACCACAATCAGCAAAACAGCCAAAGCAACAAGCTCAGAAGTGCAATAACACCTTGGACGAAAAACCCAACGCGGAAACAGTGGTTGTAACCGCTACTTTCGGGTCTGGAGGACGAGGAGGGCACGGAGGCGACCGTGGACGCGGTTGTTGGACATCAAGGGTCCAAGGTAGAGGAGATCAGCAACCTGGCAAAACCTACTCTTGGGCCGGCATTGCCAACAATCCGTGTGTGCATCACTTAGATGCCAACGGGGGCTCGTCCCACACAAATACCGAGTGTCGTTTCAACGATGACATCAAGAAAGACGAATCTGCTGGCTATAGGGCTAGGCCAAAGAAGGGAAAGAAGAATCCCAAAAAAGAAAAAGAGACCATGGAAGATTTTGACATGGAGGAAGCAGAGCCTTCAAATCCCAAGTCGATGGAAAGAATAACTTCCCAACAAACAAAGACACTTATGTCACTTTCCTTGGGTCTCAACCAGCTAAGGTCAAGAAAGCAGTTTTGCATGAGCTCAACGCAACTGTTCCGGCTGTCCCTCAATTCTTGGACTAGTCGGAAGTAACAATCACCTTTGAGCGTGCTGATCATCCGCCTAAGTTGCATAGGCGAGGAAAGTACGCCTTAGTCGTCAATCCACTTATTGACGGGTATGGTTTCTCCAAGACCCTCATGGACGGCGGCAGCAGCATCAACATCCTCTACGTCAAAATGCTACGTCGGATGAGGATCTCAGAAACTCAGCTGAATCACAACTCTGTGATCTTTCACGGAGTTGTCCCAGGAAGACAAGCAAATTTCCTTAGAGAGATTACTTTGGATGTTACTTTTGGAACTCCAAAGAACTACCGGACAGAAGCACTTTCCTTCGAAGTGGTCCCATTCAAGAGCGCAGACCATGCTATATTCGGACGGCTGGCTTACTAGGCTTTCATGGCTCGTCCGTGTTACATTTATAATATGATGAAAATTACAGGTCCCAAGGGCATGATCACCATCAGGGGAGACCCGAAGAAAGCGCGAGAATGCAAGGATGGAAATGCCGCCTTTGCTGAAGCCGTACTACATGCCTAGGAGTACTAGGAGATCAAGAAGACCATCGACCCGTCCGAGATGCTCGTGACAAAGAAGGAGGTTACAAAGCCGACTCTGAAGTTCAAGGCATTAGAAGAGACGAAGACGATGCCATTGAAGGATGATGACCCCTCCAAGGTGACTCAGATAGGTGTAGGTTTAGATAGCGCATAGGAAAGCACGCTCGTCAAGTTCCTCCAAGCAAATCAAGACATCTTCACATGGCAGCCATCTGACATGACCGGAGTACCTAGGGAACTTGCCGAGCACTCTCTAAATGTACACCCAAACGCTAAACCCGTCAAACAGTCCTTATGATGTTTCGGTGATGAAAAGCGAAAAGCAATATCTAAAGAACTAGCCCGGCTTGAGTTAGCCGGATTCATAGTAGAGGTCATCCACACTGAGTGGTCGGCCAATCCTGTAATGGTCCCTAAAAAGGACACTACTAAATTAAGGATGTGTGTTGATTATACCGCCTTGAACAAGGCTTGTCCCAAAGATCCGTTCGCTCTGCCTAGAATTGATCAAGTTATCGATTCTACGGTAGGCTCAGAACTCCTATGTTTTCTCGACGCATATTCCGGTTATCACCAAATCCGGATGAAGGAATCAGACAAAGTCAAAACTTCATTCATAACCCCCTTCAGAACTTTCTGTTTCATTATGATGCCTTTTGGGTTTAAGAACGCATGAGCTACATACCAGCGCACTATGCAGCGTTGCCTCTGCAATCAAATTGGATGCAATGTGCATGCATATGTGGACAACATAGCGGTGATGTCCAAAAAGAAGGAAACCTTAATTTCTGACTTGGAGGAAATGTTCGCCAATCTACGCAAATACAACATAATGCTTAATCCGAAGAAGTGTTACTTTGGAATACCAGTCGGGAAATTGTTAGGTTTCCTCATGTCACAAAGAGTCATAGAGGTGAACCGTGACAAAATTAAAGCTATACTCAATATTTCCAGGCCAACTCGCCTGAAGGACGTTCAAAGACTAACTGGTTGCATTGCTGCAGTCAGTCGGTTTATAAGTTGGCTCGGTGAAAGAGCCACACCACTCTACAAACTCCTGAAAAAGACTAAAAAGTTTGTTTGGTCTGATGAAGCTGAAGCTACACTACAAGACTTGAAAGCAGTACTCTCGTCCGCTCCTATCCTTGCAGCACTAGAACCTCATGAACCGATGTTGCTCTATCTGGCCACGACAAATAGAGTCGTCAGCATCGTCATGGTGGTGGAAATACTAGAGGAAATACATGAACACCTGGTGCAGTGTCCGACTTATTACCTCAGTGAAGTCCTAACTGAATCAAAGCAGCGGTATCCGCATTATCAAAAGCTGGCCTATGGTGTGTTCTTTGCATTCAGGAAGCTACGACACTACTTTCAGGAGCATCAAATTACCGTGGTGAGCACAGCTCCCATGAGAGACATAATTAACAACAACGACGCTACATGACGTGTTGCAAAATGGGGAATAGAGCTTTCAACTTTCGACATTGAGTACAAGCCTCGTACAACAATTAATTCCCAAATCCTCGCTGACTTTGTCGCTGATTGGACAGAGACAACAGAAAATATGACCCTTCTAGAGTCGGAATACTGGACCTTGCATTTTGACGGGTCTAAAGCGCTCGGGGGCTCAAGGACTGGCGTGGTGCTCAAATCACCCCAAGGATATAAGCTTTTCTATGTATTGCAGATCCACTTCATGGAAACAAACAATATTGCCGAATATGAAGCACTACTGCATGGAATCTGGATTGCTAAGGATATCGGCATCTGACAACTCATGTGTTATGGAGATTTGGATCTTGTTGCTCAACAAGTGTTGGATCACTATAATGCAAACAAACACATGGCGGCGTATAGGGCTGTTGTGGATGAACAATCTAAATCGTTCGAAGGGTTTGAGGTTCAACACATCCCTCGAACAGAAAATGAGGAAGCAGATGCATTACCTCGTATAGGCTTGATGTCTACGCACTTCTATTCTTGTAGATAGTTGTCGGGCCTCCAAGTGCAGAGGTTTGTAGAACAATAACAAGTTTTCCCTTAAGTGGATCACCCAAGGTTTATTGAACTCAAGGAAGAAGTGGTCAAAGGTATCCCCTCTCAAGCAACCCTACAATCAAGATACAAGAAGTCTCTTGTGTCCCCAACACACCCAATACACTTGTCAGGTGTATAGGTGCACTAGTTCGGCGAAGAGATAGTGAAATACAAGTGGTATGGATAATTATAAGTGGTAACGGTGATAGAAAATAGCTTGATGGCGTGGAAAAGACTAAAGTAAAACTGAAATAAAGAAGGAAACAAGCAAACATGTAACAGATCTAATTGCAAACGGTGTACCAATGCTTAGAAACATGGGCTAGGGATCATACTTTCACTAGTGAACACTCTCATATAAATATCTTCTCTTCATGATACTACTCTTAACTACTCTCCGGTTGGACACTCTAATCGTTGGTAGGGCTATAACAACACACCTCAAAGTTCATCTTTCCCATCTAGAAAACCCCACACTGTCACCTTGAGCTATAGATGGTTCAAACAAACACCACAATTTCATAAAGACAACCAACTCCAAATATAACTCATAACAAGTATTTGTAATCTCTAGCCTAAGTGCCACCATGGTGTGCACACTATCAACTTCACACACATGGGGAGAGCAGAGATCTATTAAAGCACTTGAGTAGCAAGGTAGATCTACTTGATTACAAAGCTCATGATCACAATATGATCATGCATAGAGAGAGAGATGAACACATAGCTACCGGTAGAACCCTTAGCCTCGAGAGAGAACTACTCCCTCCTCATCATGGGAATCAGCAACGATGATGGAGATGGTGGTGGAGATCGATGAAGATGGCTCCGGGGGCACTTCCCCGTCCCGGCAGGGTGCCGGAATAGAGACTTTCTGTCCCCCGAATCTCCCCTTTGGTGGCGGCGGCGCTGCGGAACTTTTCGTGGATTTCTGATTGACAATCTAGGGCTTTTGCCTCGGGAGGAATATATAGGCAAAGGAGGCAAGGTCGGTGGCCAGCCAGGGGCCCCACACCATGCCAAGCGGCTCGGGGTACCGGCCTGGGTGTGCTGTGCCCCGGCCCTCCGTCTCGTATTCTGGCTTCGTGAGTCTTCCGGTAAAATAGGAACTTTGGCTTTTGTCCCGTTAAATTCCGAGAGTATTCATTTTCTGACTTTCCTGGAACCAAAAACAGCAGAAAACAGGCAACTGGCATTGTGGCTCTTGTTAATAGGTTAGTCCAAGAAATCATATGAAAAGTACTCCAAAGTGTGGACAAAACATAAGAAAGTAGATAAAACCAAGCATGGAACATCAAAAATTATAGATACATTTACAATGTATCAAGGCTCTGCGTGGAAAAAGGTCCCGGATGAGAAATATCCGACCAAGTCCTACTCACCTTTAGTAGCTGTTCTGGCTATGATTCCCAGCTAGACAAAACCCTACCTAGACTTCTTGGTAGATGGAAAATTACCCGAAGACGAGGTTCTGAGCTGGCAGATCGTCCGACGAGCAAAAACCTCCACAATAATAAATGGTGAGCTCTATAAGGGAGTGTATCTAGGGTTTTTTAGCGCTGCTATCTGATGTCTGCAAGTGCACAGATCGTTTGTAGCTAGTTTCAAAGTATAGATATCAATCCCACGAGGAGCCCAAAGGTAAGTGTTTATGAGTGAAGTCTCTATCACACCCAAAGTTGTCACAGGTCTTCGAGTGAATGGACTGCAAGTGTTGTAATAATAATGGAGTTTTGATTAAACGGGATGTATTTAAATAGAACTAAAACGTAAACTTCAGAAATATAAAGCATGAAAGTAAAGAACGGCTTGGTTGTTTGTTGTTTTCTATAGATGGCAAAACAAGGCGCAGGGAGATTCAGTTCATGGTGATAGTGACTGTGCTAGGTGGACGAATGATAAATGTAACAATTATAATCTTATAAGTATATGTGTAGGCGAGCAACCCATGATTAGCCGGAACTCTTCTTGGTAATTTCATCCCAACTTCAATAATCCTACTAGTATGTTACCAAAACCATGGTCAGACACTAGACAATTAAGACCCTTCAGGTCGCTTAGCGATTAAGCTCCTTGGATCGGACTAATGCAATAAGCACGGTGGTTCCTCGTTATCCTCGAGTCTACTAGTTTTCCATTGATATCCCCGTGACACTCGAGGGTCGTCGGTCTGCTAGCGAACAAGATCCTATCTATGTAGAACAAAGCATCATGTTGTCTAGGCCCTTAATTGGACAACAAGCATTAGGCATCCCACAGATAGTCAAGCACACATAATATAGTAATTAGAATCAACCACAAGCTAATGGAAAATATATGAAGGCACATCACATCTCACCAATACCCTACATCTCCCACGCCCAAGGAACTTACTCACACATGAGAGAAGAACGGATCATCGATATAATTAAATAAATGGAATTCTTCTTGATATTACCGTGGAGATCCACAATAAGAATAGAAAAGTATCCAACACAATTCAAGATAGGAAGAAACAATCTCAAACCCTAGTCTTGCAAGGTGAAGATCCCTCTCTCTCTCTCAAGTACAAGTAATGGCTATGGAGGTGTATTGGCTAGGAGGTCAAAGATCGTGGAGCAAGATGAAGAACGTCTTCCTCTTCTTCTCCGGATCTCTTCTTTCTCCCTTCTGGATGGGATGGCGGCTGCTGTGTTGTGTTTTTGCGTCTGGCCTCTTCACAGAATTTGTCCCTTTTGACAAGACAGAGGCGGCGACAGCTATACGGCGGGAACTATACGGCTGGAAAAATGTTCCCATCGTATAGTTATTCGTTAAAGCCTCTATATGCTCCCCTCGAGTGCTTCCAAAGAGAGACTTGCTTGTTTTCTCCTGAACATTGTGTTTCTCTAGTTAAAACCTTCTGTTGACATTCAGAACCTGAAACACACATTAAAAACTAAGTTTTCTTTGCTACCGAAGTATTAGCGTTAGGTAAAGCTAGAAAACGATCAAATTCAGGAGAAAACCGTTAATAAAAACAATCAAAAATGTGTTGAATCTCACAGCTATCAACTCCCCCAAGCTTAAATGTTGCTCACCCTCAAGTGACAAGGAAATAAGGAAGAATAGCGGAGATTCGAGACTGAAATAAAAGAACTTATAAGTTTGAATTGGTGTCAAATTATTTTCTTCACAATCCGTGCAATCTTAAACATGATCATACAAGTATTCACAAGATTGCACTGAGTACACTTCCTAACCACGTATATCTTGTTAACAAATAAATCATATGCCCAAGCAAGTGTCAAAAGTTTAGCTAGGAAAGTGAGACAAATTCTTTTGGTGTCTCTCTTTGTTGAGAGATGAAAACTTTTTGCTCTTATTTCTTTAATCAATTAAGAGTACTCAAGTTGGCATCAAAACATTCAATTTAAGAACAACTCATCTATTCCCATGTCAAAATTTCAAGACTCTCAAAGCACCTTTTTCCTTTCTTTTTCCTTTCAAAAACTTCAGCTCTTTCATAGAGAGATCGTGCCACTATTTTTAACATGTTAATTGGGACTATGTTGTGCACTCGTGACCATGCCAATAAATAATTGTTGAGCAATAATGGGTCAGAGGAGTACTATAACTTCACTTCGAACGTGAAACCATAAGGAGACAAAAAAATTACCCGTCATAGCATTGCTGCTACAGACGTTTACATAACTCAATAGGCAAAATCAAGTGGTTTCCCACATTTAGATCGTTCGTTGGCCAGCAGAGTTAATAGTTCCCCATGGAGCACGACAGTTTTGTAATGACACGCGTAAAGCAATATCTTACGGTAATTATTAGAAAAAGTAGTGGCATAATCTCTACTACTTCTAAGCATCCATTTTATCAAACAATTTCAATCAAGGGTACTATCGAGTCTATTTATATTAAGCTCATATGGGATGGGGTAGTTCTAAAATCAAATTCTTTGGGCTAAACATGGACTAAGTCATCTTTCGGATGCTTTTTCTTGTTGTAAAAATGTAGGAAGTATTTTTAACCAAGTTCATTGCTCATTGTTACAAAGCTAAAAAGGAGACACTAGCAAAAGGAATAGAATTTATAGGATAACAAGCTAAGTGGGGAGTGACTCCAATGCAAGCGAGTAAATAATTGTAGGATCAATTTTAAGGTTGCAGAAAGGGTGATGAAAGGAATGTGATAGCTCCTCTTACTTGCTTCATTCTCATATTTGAGTTGAACCCCCTCTGTATTTCCATATTACCAAGTCACCTGAAATTGAGCAATCTCCGAGAGAAACAAAGAAACGAACTTGCAATAAAAGTTACAACTATTTTTTTTGTATTTTTAGTTTAGGAATGCAAACTGAAAATTAACATGCAATTTTGAAGAAATAAATCAAAAGAAGAAATAAAAACATGAATGCAAGGTTTGGAGGTTTTCAAACCTCCCCCAAGCTTAGGCTATTGCCAGGCTTAGTTGTTGCCGTCATTCGGCGACTGGTGCGGATACTACTGGTAGTAGTCGAGGAAGTGGTTCATTGTGGCATCCCGCTAAAACCACTACTAGAAAATCATGGTGTTTTTGTGCATTGCATCATCATGACTGCATGCTCATGTCATCATGCCACATTGCATTTGAGCATCGTCATGTCATCCTGCATTTGTTTTCCTAAAACTATTTTCTAAAAGCCTATTTTTTTCTAAATACCCCCTCTCTATTTAAAATACAAACCCCGGTCTTTTCCGGATCTTTTATTTGTCTTAAAACTATTTAGAAAAGTCTTTTAAAATTAAAATGGTTAAATGAATTGTTTTCCCTGGGGAAGGCAGCCCAGTGAACTAGGCCCAAAAGCCTAGTCGATCGAGCCACCTACAACCCCAGGATCAAACCCTAACTCTAACCTGACCCTAGCCACCTAACCTAGACCACATCAGCCCACCTGGTCAACTCAGCTTCCCCTCACCCAAACCCCTGCCGCACACCGACCCAGCCCTAGTCCCCAACGCGCGCAGCACAGCTGGCCCCACCTCCTCTTTTCCCGCCTGTCTCGCGCGAGCCAAACCGCGTCGCCCGTGCCAGCCTTCCACCCAGCCAGCCATGCCTTCCTCCATTTTTCCCCTGGGTCCCACCGGGAGAGCCATCCCCGCCCACCTCGGAATTCCCCAGCCCCACCTGGGCGCGCAACCCACCGCCACCTGCCCTTTTTCCCGCCCACACCCGCCAACACGCCCCCCCACGTTGCCTTCCACCTACCTCTACCCTCCACCTCACCTCAACGACTCCCAGGTCGCCACCTCATTCCGCCGGCCCCACCTCCGCTCCATCCACCCGCACATCCCCACCAACCCCCGTTGCATCTCGACCCCCACCTGCGCCTCCATCCTTTCCTTCCCTCCCTCGCCCGGCCTCGCCTCTCCGCCGCCCGGCCTCGTCCGTCAGGCCCCGCCTTGCCAGCCAGCGCCCTCTCCTCATGAGGCAGCCGCATCCCTCTGCCCGTCGGCCCACCTACCCCGCCTCTGGTCATCTCCGACCTCGACCGCCGCCTTCGGACCTTCTCCGGCCGCATGTGCCTTGCCGCCTCGCCGCCTTGCGCCCTCCTCCTCGCCCACTTCTCCGTCGGTCGCGCCCCGCGAGCTCTGTCCCTCCGCATCGCTGTCCGCTGCCGCGGGCTCTCTCTGCTCACCATCGAGCTCATCTCCCTCGGCCAGCAAGTGGGCCCCGCCTCCTGCTTTTTCTGCGTCACCTCCACCCGCCTGCGCCATGGCTAGACGTCCTCTGCCTCGTGCTGTGGCCCCCTTCCGCTCTCTGTTCCATGCCCGACCGCCGTCCTCACGCGTATCTTTCGCGCTTGCCTTGCCCTCCATGACCAGCGTGGGGAACCCGTGTTGCACGTGCGTTCGTGTGTCCACCGGTGAGGCCATCGAATACACAATCCGCACTACTATGCTGGGGCACAAGGCCTCGTATGCCACGCTCTTGTTTCGGTAGTTCTGTGAGGACAAGACCGCTCCTCGGAAATGCCTTCGATTACAAGACCATCAACGCCAATCCAAGTTCCACCTTCGATGCGCCACGAACACCCACACAAGTTCGCCCCGACAACTGAAGCCGAAGTCTCAAGTTCTCCGTCACGAAAAAAACCCAAGGACTTCGACTTGAACAAGATCTACTTCATGAACCCTCGGCATGCCAAGATCTCCTTCACAGATCTAATGACCGAGACCCCGAAGCCTGATCCCGGTGATCCGAAGGCCATGCCAAGACCCGGATCCGAAGACCGCCAAGATCATCACTGGAACGACAAGCACTTCACCGCAGAACACCAAGGACGCCGACGCTGAATGCCAAATTCTGCATCCCGCACGCCAAGACCGACTCGATGGCATGGACCCGACAAGACCTTCGCGACGTCAAGGTCGACACCGACCGGGGCGAATCCGATGCGCCCCCTGACGCCAAACCAAGTCCTTCTTCCCGGAACGCCAAGCTCTCCTTCCGTTGTCCGAGACCGATTCTGTCGAACCGTTCCCCCGTCGAACCCTGTCGAACCCCGTACCCCTGGAACCCAAGATCTTTCGGACCCAGATGTGTGACCCTAAGCCCTTATTTTTATAATATGACTTTATCAACTGTCGCATATTAAATTGTTCATGCATGCATACCTGTCTGTGGTTTGGGGGCATTATAGTCGATTCACCTAAATTAAATATGGAGACCATATGCGGGCGATTCTAGTATTATATTGTCTCCATTTAAATTTGTGTAGCGAACCGATGCCATGTTTTGTCTTGTTAATACAACATTTAAATTGTAGGATAGCTAAACAACATTAACCTATTATTTAATTGTCGGGACCCCGGTTCCGCTTAATATTACCTAATTGCACCGCATCTGCATCATATCATAATCATGTCGGATCTTCTGCCATAGTATTAAATATTGCATCCGGTGTTTCTTCTAGTGTTTGCTTCTTCGCAGATTAGGCCGATGAGTTGATGCGAGTATTGACAAGTTCTCTGGATATGATCCTTCGGCAGTGTTTCCCAAGCGAGCATCTCTCCCCCTTCTACCTATTTTGCATTTATAGTCTTTATTTCCTCCTGTTGATCTATTGCTATTCGTGTCGCGATGCTTTAGTTTCCTTGCACTAGTTATATCTCGTGCAGCCTCTATATTGCCATGGACACCTCCTAATACCTGTTGTTTGGTAGATAGCTGGCCCTGCGAGTCGTAGTTGCTTGCTCAGGTGCGGTCTCGTGTTGTCGAGTACCACAGTTGTTGGAATGCTGGCAGATGTTTATGGTGGAGATGATCATGTCTTTAATTACAACTATTAAATTGCTAGATATAACTAATGCAGAGGCATCAGTGGGCAATAGATGTTATTTGGTTCTTCCACGCTCACTTATGTCCCGTAGGACCCCGAGTACTTGATACCTGTTCCTTGACTATCGCACTATCCACATATGGGACCATGAATCCCCTTAGCCAGAGCTTGATTCATTTCTTATTTCTTGGGGCCACAAACTAGTTTGGGGCTTTATTACTATCCTGTACTTATGCCATGCTTTACTGCTTTATTTACGATTGTGCGTCGAGCACCTGTACTGTTTTGGATCATGACACGTTTTCGATGTATCGATAAGCCCAGTCACACTTTCGGGTTCCCAGTCGTTTACCGCCGTCCACACAAACCCTGGGTCCATCTCGGAGCCGACCAACTTCGTCGCGGGTAGCTTAGTGTGGTGGCCTCTGAAATATTTTATGAATCCTGTGATTGCTTTGTCGTGAAAGCCTTGTTGGGTTTTGATTTGGTTTTTCCGAGGTTGATCGTGTGTGTGTTTCTATTTGTGCACCCCTGCAGGGTAAATCTTTCTAAAAGCCGTGTCCGCGGTTATGGACGACTTGGAGCACAGTATCTCGATCATAGACAAGCATAACTAAAGTTGTGTTATAAATTTGACTTAATATGTGACTAGTAATTCAGCTTCACTACAATGGAATGGATAATAAAAATGCCAACAACTGGTGGATCTGTGGTGATCTGTGTCATGCTGTACCTGCCTAGTAAGTATTACAACTCCAATGGAATGTGATAAAAGTGCCAACAACTGCTGGGTTTTGGGATTCCTCAGGACAATTATATCTGACTAGTAAATGTTCCAACTACCACGAAATGTTTAATTAAAACTGCCCACTACTTATGCTTCAGGATGACTCATGCTATCTATATCTGATTAGTAAGAGCTTCAACTATAATGGAATGAATAAAACTGCCAACCGTGTGAGTTCCTCGGTTTTGACTTCCTCGTTTGGTATCGAGGGGGAAATGCCAGGATGGGTATGTCTGGTGTTAGCTCCAGGTTGGATTCGAATAGGTCTTTCTTACCCCTCTCTAATAGCCGATAGTTGCATCGAGTCTCTATAGGTTGTTTAGTGCATGTTGCGCTGCCGCTTTAGTCCACCATACCTATGTAGGCGAGAGCCGCCGAATTCTAGCCTCGCTGGTGTCGGCCTCGATCACGCCTCCTCTTTTTCCTTTGCCCTTTGTCGGCACCCCTTTTGTTTAGCAGGTTTGAGATCAACGTCGTTAGCAGGGTTACCCTTCCGGCTTGGCCTGGGCAGGGTTATGGACGCCATTGGTTATTCTTCAGGGCTCTTAGCCCCATTTGCATCTTGTCCGTACTCGAACGCTGTAACGTTTTCAAGGTGATTTGGATCTTTGTATTGTAATATCTGTATTCTTGACTCGTTGAGTCGCTGTTGAATATATATCTGTTCTGTGGGTCCCATCGAGGACTGTTGTGTAATGGTATTACTTCGTTTTCCACCTGCACAAAAGTGCCTGGTGGGCGTCCTTGAATCGTTTCTATGCGGGTTTGGCGGAAAGGACTAAAACTTGCATTGGGCCGATTCGAGGGTGTTACAGAGTGGTATCAGAGCCCAGCAGTTGCGATACCCCACAAGTACAGCCTGTAGGATAACCTAGCTAACGGCCGAAGTAGAGTGTCAAACTATTTTCGAAAATCGGTTAGATAGATCTGATTAGGTCTGCTTTTACTCCTCACCCCTCTGCTATTCTCCTCTTACCCCTGCGTGTTTTGATTCTACTCTCTTATCTTTTCTTTTGAGTTCAGGATTTCTCGTGGTTTGGTTTTCCATTGTACCTTCAGGGTTTCGCTTCCTCCTTTGGTAACAGAGCTTCTACATCCGGTATTCATGCTATTTGGGGAATCCTTCATCTGTCGGACTTCTCTTTGTTCCTTCTTGTGCATTCCGGTGTTCTCCGATGCGACGACATCATCTACGCCAGATCCGATGCAGAGCCTGCATCATTCCTTTGTTCTGAACCTCGATTGTCGCGATCTACAGTTTGATTCCGAGAGTTGGTTGCATAATTCTCCTATTCATGTACAGAGTAATGCTTTGAGTGCGCGATGGATTGATCACCATCCGACTACTCTTATCATTCACTTTTGTATATTGAATCGATGGATCCAGCAATTTTACTCCGTCCACGAAAGCTAGAGGTGGCTTTATTTGTTGATACCTCTACCTTCGCCCTTTTTTCCTGGAGTGTTATCTCGACGATCGTGGACAACGACCTCTTGTTAGTGGTGTCGTGAGGATCTACATGAAGCGAGAAGATTCAGATCACTGACCTTCTTCCCGGTACCATGAGGCGGATCTCGAGGGCGAGATCCCTTGTTAGTGGTGTCGAATTGTGGCATCCCGCTAAAACCACTACTAGAAAATCGCGGTGTTTTTGTGCATTGCATCATCATGACTGCATGCTCATGTCATCATGCCACATTGCATTTGAGCATCGTCATGTCATCCTGCATTTGTTTGCCTAAAACTATTTTCTAAAAGCCTATTTTTTTCTCTAAATACCCCCTCTCTATTTAAAATACAAACCCCGGTCTTTTCTGGATCTTTTATTTGTCTTAAAACTATTTAGAAAAGTCTTTTAAAATTAAAATGGTTAAATGAATTGTTTTCCCTAGGGAAGGCAGCCCAGCCAACTAGGCCCAAAAGCCTAGTCGATCGAGCCACCTACAACCCCAGGATCAAACCCTAACTCTAACCTCACCCTAGCGACCTAACCTAGACCACACCAACCCACATGGTCAACTCAGCTGCCCCTCACCCAAATCCCTCGCCAGACACCGCCCAGTCCCCAGCCCCAACGTCCCACAGACAACCTCCTTTTTTTCTCGCCATGAGCCCAACCGCAGCCTGGCAGCCTTCCACCTAGCCAGCCCTGCCTCCCTTTTTTCCCCTAGGTCCCACCGGGAGAGCCGTCCCCGCCCACCTCGGGATTCCCCAGCCCCACCTGGGCGCGCAACCCACCGCCACCTGCCCTTTTTCCCGCCCACACCCGCCAGCACGTCCCCCCACGTCGCCTCCCACCTGCCTCCCCCCTCCACCTCACCTCAACCACTCCCAAGCCGCCACCTCATTCTGCCGGCCCCACCTCCGCACCATCCACCCACACATCCCCACTAACCCCCGTCGCATCTCGACCCCCACCTGCGCCTCCATCCCCGCGCCTTCCTTCCGCGGCCCTCCTCACGCCGGCCTCCGCCTCTCGCCGCCGGCCTCGTCCGTCCCCGCTGCAGGCCCCCGCCTTGCCAGCCCGTGCCTCTCCCCACGAGGCAGCGCCGCATCCCCCTCTGCCCCGTCGCCGGTAGCCCCACCTACCCCGCCTCCGGTCGTCGCCGACCTTGACCGCCGCCTTCGGACCTTCTCCGGCCGCATGTCCCTCGCCGCGTCGCCGCCTTGCGCCCTCCTCCTCGCCCGCTTCTCTGCCGGTTGCACCCCACGAGCTCTGTCCCTCCGCATCACTCTCCGCCACCATGGGCTCTCTCTGCTCGCCGTCGAGCTCGCCACCCTCGGCCAGCAAGTGGGCCCTGCCTCCCACTTCTTCTGCGTCGCCTCCACCCGCCTGCGCCATGGCTGGCCGTCCTCTGCCTTGTGCTGTGGCCCCCTTCCGCTCTTTGTTCCGCGCCCGACCGTCATCCTCGCACGCATCTTCCGCGCTCGCCTTGCCCTCCGTGACCAGCATGGGGAACCCGTGTTGCGCGTGTGTTTGTGTGTTCGTGTGTCCACCGGTGAGGCCATCGAATACACAATCCGCACTACTATGCTGGGGCACAAGGCCTCGTATGCCACGCTCTTGTTTCGGTAGTTCTGTGAGGACAAGACCGCTCCTCGGAAATGCCTTCGATTACAAGACCATCAACGCCAATCCAAGTTCCACCTTCGATGCGCCACGAACACCCACACAAGTTCGCCCCGACAACTGAAGCCGAAGTCTCAAGTTCTCTGTCACGAAAAAACCCCAAGGACTTCAACTTGAACAAGATCTACTTCACGAACCCTCAGCACGCCAAGATCTCCTTCACAGATCCGATGATCGAGACCCCGAAGCCTGATCCCGGTGATCCGAAGGCCACGCCAAGACCCGGATCCGAAGACCGCCAAGATCGTCACTGGAACGACAAGCACTTCATCGCGGAACACCGAGGACGCCGACACCAAACGCCAAGTTCTGCATCCCGCACGCCAAGACTGACTCAATGGCGCGGACCTGACAAGATCTTCCCGACGTCAAGATCGATACCGACCGGGGCGAATCCGATGCGCCCCCTGACGCCAAACCAAATCCTTCCCGGAACGTCAAGCTCTCCTTCTGTTGTCTGAGACCGATTCCGTCGAACCGTTCCCCCGTCGAACCCTGTCGAACCCCGAACCCCCGGAACCCAAGATCTTCCGGACCCAGATGTGTGACCCTAAGCCCTTATTTTTATAATATGACATTATCAACTGTCGCATATTAAATTGTTCATGCATGCATACCTGTCTGTGGTTTGGGGGCATTATAGTCGATTCACCTAAATTAAATATGGAGACCATATGCGGGCGATTCTAGTATTATATTGTCTCCATTTAAATTTGTGTAGTGAACCGATGCCATGTTTTGTCTTGTTAATACAACATTTAAATTGTGGGGTAGATAAACAACATTAACCTATTATTTAATTGTCGGGACCCTGGTTCCGCTTAATATTACCTAATTGCACCACATCTGCATCATATCATAATCATGTTGGATCTTCTGCCGTAGTATTAAATATTGCATCCGGTGTTTCTTCTAGTGTTTACTTCTTCGCGGATTAGGCCGATGAGGTGATGCGAGTATCGACAAGTTCTCCGGATATGATCCTTCGGCAGTGTTTCCCAGGGGAGAATCTCTCTCCCTTCTACCTATTTTGCATTTATAGTCTTTATTTCCTCCTGTTGATCTATTGATATCCGTCTCGCGATGCTTTAGTTTCCTTGCACCAGTTATATCCCGTGTAGCCTCTATATTGCCATGGAAACCTCCTAATACCTGTTGTTTGGTAGATAGCTGGCCCTGCAAGTCGTAGTTGCTTGCTCAGGTGCGGTCTCATGTTGTTGAGTACCATAGTTGTTGGAATGCTGGCAGATGTTTATGATGGAGATGTGAGATCCAGGCACATGGCTTAATAGGATTGTTAGGATACCCATATCAACAAGTTGCAACTTCTTTTCCGGAAGCTCATTCAAAAAGAACTCTAAGGTTAAGCGTGCTTGGCCTAGAGCAATTCTAGGATGGGTGACCGGCCGGGAAGTGGGTAACCGGGTGCGCACAAGTGAGGACAAAGTGCGCAGAAAAGACTAGTGTTGATTTGTGGGGCCAGTCTAGATATCCTATTAAGCTGCTAGGATCTACACCCCCCGGGCCCAGGAGTGGACGGGGTGTTACAAGTGGTATCAGAGCCGACCCTTGCGATTACATGGGTGTGTGCGGGTTAGTGGCGGGACATGTGGAGCATGGCGCGTGTGGCCCGGAGTGGACACGGCATGGCACATGTGCCGGCACTGGACGCAGAGACGCGTGCTAAGAGGGAACGTTCCTGGGGTGTGCTTGATCGATGAGGGCATCGATCTTCTAAAGGGTGGGTGTATGTGAGATCCAGGCACATGGCTTAATAGGATTGATAGGATACCCATATCAACAAGTTGCAACTTCTTTTCCGGAAGCTCATTCAAAAAGAACTCTAAGGTTAAGCGTGCTTGGCCTAGAGCAATTCTAGGATGGGTGACCGACCGGAAGTGAATAAACATGCAGTGAGGACAAAGTGCGCAGAAAAGACTAGTGTGGATCTGCGGGGCCAGTCTAGATATCCTATTAAGCTGCTAGGAGTGACACCCCCCGGGCCCAGGAGTGGACGGGGTGTTACAGGAGATGATCATGTCTTTAATTACAACTATTAAATTGCTAGATATAACTAATGCAGAGGCATCGGTGGGCAATAGATGTTATTTGGTTCTTCCACGCTCACTTATGTCCCGTAGGACCCCGAGTACTTGATACCTGTTCCTTGACTATCACACTATCCGCATATGGGACCATGAATCCCCTTAGCCAGAGCTTGATTCATTTCTTATTTCTTGGGGCCACAAACTAGTTTGGGGCTTTATTACTATCCTGTACTTATGCCATGCTTTACTGCTTTATTTATGATTGTGCGTGGAGCACCTGTACTGTTTTGGATCGTGACACGTTTTTGATGTATCGACAAGCCCAGTTAGACTTTCGGGTTCCCAGTCGTTTACCGCCGTCCACACAAACCCTAGGTCCGTCTCGGAGCCGGCCAACTTCGTCGCGGGTAGCTTAGTGGGGTGGCCCCTGAAATATTTTATGAATCCTGTGATTGCTTTGTCGTGAAAGCCTCGTTGGGTTTTGATTTGGTTTTTCCGAGGTTGATCATGTGTGTGTTGCTATTTGTGCACCTCAGGTAAATCTTCAAAGCCGTGTCCGTGGTTATGGACGAATTGGAGCACAGTATCTCGATCATAGACAAGCATAACTAAAGTAGTGTTATAAATTTGACTTAATATGTGACTAGTAATTCAGCTTCACTACAATGGAATGGATAATAAAAATGCCAACAACTGGTGGATCTGTATCATGCTATACCTACCTAGTAAGTATTACAACTCCAATGGAATGTGATAAAAGTGCCAACAACTGCTGGGTTTTGGGATTCCTCAGGACAATTATATCTGACTAGTAAATGTTCCAACTACCACGGAATGTTTAATTAAAACTGCCCACTACTTATGCTTCAGGATGACTCATGCTATCTATATCTGATTAGTAAGAGCTTCAACTATAATGGAATGAATAAAACTGCCAACCGTGTGAGTTCCTCGGTTTTGACTTCCTCGTTTGGTATCGAGGGGGAAATGCCAGGATGGGTATGTCTGGTGTTAGCTCCAGGTTGGATTCGAATAGGTCTTTCTTACCCCTCTCTAATAGACGACAGTTTCATCGAGTCTCTATAGGTTGTTTAGTGCATGTTGCGCTGCCTCTTCAGTCCACCATACCTATGTAGGCGAGAGCCACCGAATTCTAGCCTCGCTGCACCGCCTCGATCGACGCCCTGTTTTTTCCTTTGCCCTTTGTCGGCACCCCTTTTGTTTAGCAGGTTTGAGATCAACGTCGTTAGCAGGGTTACCCTTCCGGCTTGGCCTGGGCAGGGTTATGGACGCCATTGGTTATTCTTCAGGGCTCTTAGCCCCATTTGCATCTTGTCCGTACTCGGACGCTGTAACGTTTTCAAGGTGATTTGGATCTTTGTATTGTATATCTGTATTCTTGACTCGTTGAGTCGCTGTTGAATATATATATGTTCTGTGGATCCCATCGAGGACTATTGTGTAATGGTATTACTTTGTTTTCCACCCGCACAAAAGTGCCTGGTGGGCGTCCTTGAATCGTTTCTATGCGGGTTTGGCGGAAAGGGCTAAAACTTGCATAGGGCCGATTAGAGGGTGTTACATTCATGAAGTGACCGAAGTTGTGAGCCAAGGCACTCACATCTTTGTTCACTCCTTGAAGAGTGTGGTCGATCTCCACAACGCGCTTGTTGAGCTGCTGAAATTCTTGATAGGGGACGTAGTTGTACCCCTGCTGTGGCTGGTTGGACCACGGGTCCCAAGCTCCCCCTTGCTGCTGCTGATGTCCCTCCCAAGAAGGGTTGTATCCGTGCTCATCCTCATGCTCCTGCTCATCCTCATCCTGTTGCTCTCCTTCTTCATCTTCCTCTTTGTCAGGTTGGAGTTCAGCCATGATCTCCATCACTTGGTCCTTGGTGAGGATCCAAGTGTCCTTCTCCACAATCGAGAAGGCTTGGGGACAGGGCAACGGAACCTTCTTACCCTGTGCATCACCAAAATAACCAAACTGATATGCTTGGAGCCTCCGGTTATCTTGGTAACACCAAGGAAGCCACAAGCAGTTAAATATTTGACGTCCATAAGTTTGGAATTGTCAACAGATTGCATAATAGGTAATGTAATATTTAATGCATGGGCAAGGTGGGTTACCAATCCACCAATGTTAATATCACCTTTTGTCTTGTTGCTTTGGTGGCGGAAGTGCTGGATGAGTAGAGCTGCAGGATTGGGGCTTTGCGATGAAGTGGGAAAGAGAGCCTTGGTGATCATTGCCATGTCCGCATTGGCCATGGAACCGGTATCACCTCTTCCCAATAGTGTGTTGGCGAGGAACAAGGCGTAGTAGCGTATTATTGGGTTCTAAATGGTGGACATCTTATTCTGGTAGAAGTCGGTGCCACTGATGGCCCAAAATATATCGAGCTCGTTGGGGAACCCCATTAGGAAGGTATGATGAGCACATCAGCAAGTTTTCCCTCAGTTATGAAGCCAAGGTTATTGAACCAGTAGGAGCAAGGAAACACCCCCAAGGTGTTATTTCCAACTTGGAATCCTGCACAACACAACCACAGAACTTTGCCCCAACTTATAGTGAGGTTTTCAATCTCACCAGTTTTGCTCAAAACAAAGGATTAAACGTATTGTGTGGACGAAAGTAATAGCTTGTAGAAAGTAAATAGGAAATAGTAAACAGTTGTAGATTGATGCTAAAAGAAAGGACTGGGGTACATAGTTCACTAGTGGTGGTTCTCCTTAAGATAGATGACATGTTGGGTGAACGAATTACAGCGGGGCAATTGACAAACATCGAGAAAGCATACATGCATATACTAATCATCTTGACTTCTATGAGATTTGATTGGGCATTACAACATTATACATAGACCGTAATCCAACTACATCTATGACTAATAATCCACCTTCAGGTTATCATTCAAACCCCCTCCAGTATTAAGTTGAAACCAACAAATATTTGCATTAAGCATTGTGTGTAAAGTAAACAATATGATTGTTCTATGAACAAAGGATTGTTGTTTTCTCCCTAGTAGCAACAGCACATCTAGTACCTTAGAGATTTCTGTCACTTCCCCAGATTCCTAGAGGTATGAACCCACTATCGAGCATAAATACTCCCTCTTGGAGTTGCTAGCATCTACTCGGCTAAGATAGCTACTAACAACAGAGAGCATGCAAGATCACAAATAACAAAGACATGATAGAATCAATAATCAATCTGAAATAGCATCTCAATATCCATCGAATCCCTGCAAACACAATATGTAAGATTACAAATAAATGATCTTGATCATGAACGGAGCTCACAAGATCTAGACATGGTAGCACAAAGGAGAAGAACCAACCATCTAGCTACTACATTGACCCATAGTCCAGGGATGAACTACTCACGCATCACACCGGAGGCAGGCATGGTGATGAAGAAGGCCTCCAGGGTGAATTCTCCCCTCCAGCAGGGTGCCAGGAAGAGCTTCAGATCCCTCCCGATCTAGGGATGGAGATGATGGCGGCTATAGACTCTTTCGTGGAATTTTGATTGGGTACTTAGGGTTTCTGTATCGGAGGCTTCTTTTAGGCGAAAGGGGAGGCCGAGAGGGTGCCCTAGGCGTCCACACCGCCCCCTGGCGCGGGCCAGGCTTGGCCTCTGGCCCCTCTCTGTCTCGTCTTCTGGCTCTATGTCCCCCTCGATGAAATATTGACTTTGGCTTTCGTCCCGTCCAATTCCGAGAATATTCATTTTCTGACTTTCCTTGAACCAAAAACGCAGAAAACAGGCAGCTAGCACTGTGGCATCTCGTTAATAGGTTAGTCCAAGAAAATGTATCAAAATACTCCAAAGTGTGGACAAAACATAAGAAAGTAGATATAAAACAAGCATGGAACATCAAAAATTATAGATACGTTTGCAACGTATCAGCCACCATTACCAGAAATATCCTCCCAAGTTTCTTCGCTTGTGACGCTATAGAGGTTAGTAACAGTTGGCTCCCCAACATGAGGGAAACCGAAAGCATCGAAAAATTATTCGAAAGTTATTTCATAGTGATGTTGGTTCATGGTGAAGCTCACCGTGCACACATTACCTTTCTCCCTATGGTCTTCGTAGAAGGAGGCAAGGAACTCATAGGTAAGCTCGGTGTCGGTGTCGTAGATGGCGGCTGTTGTGTTGTGTTTTTGCGTCTGGCCTCTTCACGGAAGTTGTCCCTTTTGACAAGACAAAGGCGGCGACAGCTATACGGTAGGTACTATACGGCCAGAAAAATGTTCCCGCCATATAGTTGCTCGTCAAAGCCTCTGTATGCTCCTCTTGAGTGCTTCCAAAGAGAGACTTGCTTGTTTTGGCCTGAATATTGTGTATCTCTAGTTAAAACCTTCTGTTGACGTTTAGAACCCGAAACACATATTAAAAACCAAGTTTTCTTTGCTACCTAAGTATTAGCGTTAGGTAAAGCTAGAAAACGATCAAATCCGGGAGAAAATTGGTACGTCCATTTTGCATCACTATTCTATATCATAATTTACTGCTATTCATTGATATATTTCATATTAAGAGATGATACATATGTCATTTCATCTGTTTTTGCATGGTTGATGACTTTTGGAGGATGGACCACTGAAGTCAGGATTCTGATGGAAAAGGCACTGTTTGGAGGCAAAATTCGCGAAGATCAGAAAATCCCGTAAAATATATGGAAAATCCTATTTTTCTAGAAGATGAAGGATGCTAGAAAGGGGAGCGGAGATGGTCCACAGGGGACCCACACCACCCCCTGGTGCGGGCCAGCCTTGGTCATGCCACCAGGTGGTGTGGCCACCCTGGCCCACCTCTAGCTCTACTCTTTGGCGTATATATTCCCCACGAAACCCTAAGACTCGGGGAGCAACCACAGAAAGATTCCGCTGCCTCTACAGGGCAGAAAACTATAGAGAGAGAAAGAGCTCTCCGGTAGGCAGAAATCTGCCGGGGAAATTCCTTCCCGGAGAGGGGAGATCGTCACCATCAACACCACCATCAAGCTGGACTTCATCGGGATCATCATCATCATCTCCATCATCATCGCCACCAGAACCATCATCACCACTCCATACCGTTGTAACAATTGGGTTGAATCTTGCATAGTTCTGAGGGGAAACTTTCCCAGTGTTGATTACTTGTTGTAGTTGATGCTATTGAGTGGAACCATTGAATTATTGTTATGTTTAGATTGTTGCTTATCATTATTCCATCTCTGATCTTGATCCATATGATGTTTCATGAGTAGTTCCTTTAGTTCTTGAGGACATGGGAGAAGTTATGTTGTTAGTAGTGGAATTGTGTTGAGAAAGATTCAACAGTTTGTTATTTAAGTTGTGGTGTTATTCTTCTAGTGGTTTCATGTGAACGTCGACTACATGATACTTCACCTTTATGGGCCTAGGGGAATGCATTATGTATTTGGCTACTAATCGTAGGGGTTGCCGGAGTGACAGAAACCTGAACCCCCGTTAGGAAACCTTTGCACAAGGGAGTGTAGGATCTCAGAGTTTAAAGCTGTGGTTAGGTTTCTATCTTAATTACTTTCTTGTAATTGCGGATGCTTGCAAGGGGTATAATCACATGTATGTATTAGTCCTAGGAAGGTCAGTACATTAGTGCAGATTCACCCACACAACATTTATTAAACTAAAGAAGATTAATCAACTATATGAAGCGAAAGCACTTGACGGTATTCCCATGTGTCCCCGAGAACATTTGGTCATCTTAAGTAATACAACCGGCTTGTCCTTTGCTAAAGAAAGGATTGGGACACTTGCTGCATTTATTATTATTGTCTTTTATTTACTCATACTTTATTTATCTGCATTATCAAAAACCCCTAAAAATACGTTTGCTAAGTATTTACAGAGAATTCCTGCTCCAAGACACTCGCCAACACCTTCCGCTCCTCGTTGGGTTCAACACTCTTATTTATCAAAAATACTGTGATACACCCCCTATACTTGTGGGTCATCAAGACTATTTTCTGGCGCCGTTGCCGGGGAGTGAAGCGCTATTGGAGAGTGGAACTGGTAAAGGAAACTTCTACTGTGAGTATTGTTTATTTTTGTTAGTTACTTTATTTCAATATGGATAATTCACTTAGTTTCTTATTTTGTAATGATACTACCACTGCTAAGGTAGTAGATGAACCTTCACCTGCTGAAAATGATACTTTTAAAATACCTACAAGAATTATTGATCATGTTATTGATAACTACTATTTTGGAGATGGAACTGTCCATCCTGGTGATCATTTGCTCTTTATACACGAATTATTTGGGTTGTTCAAGTGTGCAGGTATTACAACAGATCAAGTTAAGAAGAAGTTATTCTCATTATCACTAAAAGGAAGAGCTGAGGAATGGTATAAGTTGTTGAAGAATGGTCAAGCTCTTGAATGGGGGGAAATTGTACCTCTCTTTTATTCAAAGTTTTATCCTCCTATTGAGATTCATAAAGATTGGAATCAAATATATAACTTTTGGCCTCATGATGGAGAGAGTACATCTCAAGCTTGGGGAGATTGAAGTTACTAATGCTCAAATGTCCTATTCATGAGCTCCCCAACAACGTTATTATCAATAACTTGTATGCAAGACTTTTTCTTCATGATAAGGATCTATTGGATGCTTCTTGTGCTGGATCATTTACACGCATGGAAGAAGAAGCTAAATGGGATCTTCTAGACCGTATTCAAGACAATGCTGAAGCATGGGAGAATGATAAAGGAAGAAAGTCACTAATAAATTATGATTATGAATGCATTAAATCTTTTATGGGAACTAATGACTTTTGTAATATTAGTAATGCTTATGGTTTAGACTCTCAAGTTATTGCAAATTGTTTTAAGGCTTTTGCCTCATATATTGAAATTCCAAAAAGAGAATGGAACAAATATCATGCACCATATAAGGATATTGTTGATTGTATTCCTGCTAGAAGTACTGAAGTTTGCACTATTGATCGTATTTTACCTGAACCTTATATCGAGAAAATACCTTTCTCAGATAAGGTAAAGGAGCACTCTATGATAACTAGTGTAATTAATAAAAGTACAAAGAGAGCTGTAAATCCTGATGAACAAATAAACATTGAACCTGCAGTAGAAATTGTGAAAGACCTTGTCACTAAAAGTATAGAAGACGGACACATTGTGTTCTATGAGGATGCTTCTAATACTGTCTCACATCCTAATAGAACTAGAAAATCTAGTGTCCCTGTGCTTTCTATTAGAATTGGTGATGATTGCTATTATGGTTTATGTGATATTGGTGTAAGTTCAAGTGCTATTCCTTATGAGCTTTACAAAGAAATTATGCATGAAATTGGTCCATGCGAACTAGAAGAAATTGATGTGGTTATTCACCTTGTAAACAGAGAGACCGTCTCTCCAATTGGTATTGTAAGAGATGTGGAAGTTCTCTATGGTAAGATTAAATATCCTGTTGATTTTCTAGTACTTGGTTCAGCTGCTAGTAAAACCTATCATGTCATTTTTGGTAGACCTTTCTTGAATACGTGTGGAGCCATTATAGACTATAAAAGGGAGAAATTTTAACTAAATTTGATGGGGAATCTTATGAGTTTAATTTTTCAAAATTTAGTAAAGTTCCTTATGAAAATGAAACTCCTAATGAGGATTTTAGAGTTGAACAACTTGCTTCTATTTTTCTTGCTCCTAACAATGCTTTGCAGCAATTTATTGAAGACCACGAAAGTGAGATTGATGCGCTCGACTTTCGACGTAGAGCTCGTTGGGAACCCCAAGAGGAAGGTATGATGAGCACAGCAGTAAGTTTTCCCTCAGTTATGAAACCAAGGTTTAATCGAACCAGTAGGAGCAAGGAAACACCCCAAAGGTGTTACTAGCTGAGCTTTGGTAGGCACTACCGGTGCTAGTAGCAACATGGAGACCTGCACAACACAACCACAGAACTTTGTCCCCAACTTGCGATGAGGTTGTCAATCTCACCGTGTTTTGCGGAAAACAAAGGATTAAACGTATCGAATGGAAAGAAGTAAAAGTTTGCAGAAAGTAAACACAAAGCAGTAAATAGTTGTAGATTGTATGTAAAGAAAAAGGACCGGGATCCATAGTTCACTAGAGGTGGCTCTCCTTAAGATAGATAACATGCTGGGTGAACAAATTGCAGCGGGGCATTTGACAAACACCGAGAAAGCAATACATGCATATACTAATCATCTTGACTCCTTTGAGACTTGATTGGGCATTACAACATAATACATAGACCGCCATCCAACTGCATCTATGACTAATAATCCACCTTCAGGTTATCATTGAACCCCCTCCAAGATTAAGTTGCAAGCAATGATTATTGCTTTACGAACTGCGTGTAAAGTAAACAATATGATTGTTCTATGAACAAAGGATTGTTGTTTTCTCCTAGTAGCAACATCACATCTAGTACCTTAGATATTTCATCACTTCCCTAGATTACGGAGGCATGAACCCACTATCGAGCATAAATACTAACTCTTGGAGTTGCTAGCATCTACTTGGCCAAGATAGTTACTAACAACGGAAAGCATGCAAGATCTCAAATAACAAAGACATGATAGAATCAATAATCAATCTGAAATAGCATCTCAATATCTATCGGATCCCCGCAAACACAACATGTATGGATTACAAATAGATGATCTTGATCATGAACGAGACTCACAGATCTAAACATGAAAGCACAAAGGAGGAGAAACCAGCCATCTAGCTACTACATGGATCCGTAGTCCAAGGATGAACTACTCACGCATCACAGGAGGCTTGCATGGTGATGAAGAAGGCCTGTGGGTGAATTCCCTCTCCGTGGGTGCCGGAAGAGCTTCAGATCCATCTCGATCTAGGGATGGAGATGACAGCGGCTACAGACTCTTTCGTGGATTTTTGATCGGGTACTTAGGGTTTTCGTCCCGAGGGCAATATATAGGTGGAAGGAGAGGCCGAGGGGGTGCCGGGAGCCACCACACCACCCCCTGGCACGGGCCAGGCCTGGCCGCGCAGCCAGGTGGTGTGGCCGGCCCGTAGCCCCTCTCCGTCTCGTATTCTGGCACTTGATCCGTTCCGGAAAAATAGGCACTTTGGCTTTTGTCCCGTCCAATTCCGAGAATATTCATTTTCTGACTTTCCTGGAACCAAAAATAGCAGAAAATAGGCAGCTGGCACTGTGGCTCTTGTTAATAGGTTAGTCCAAGAAATCATATGAAAAGTACTCCAAAGTTGGAACAAAACACAAGAAAGTGGATAAAACCAAGCATGGAACATCAAAAATTATAGATACATTTGCAATGTATCAGAGATCTTCATGGAAGAAAGAAATGAGATTGACGAGATTCTCCATCGTCAACCTAAGATGCTTAAGCATAACTTGCGTGTGGAAGATTTTGGTACCACATTGCCACCTAAAATGGATCCGGTTTTCGATCTAAAACCTTTACCTGCCGATCTTAAATATGCTTAAATTGATGATAAAAAATATATCCTGTTATTATTAGTTCTAAACTTTCAGGGAAGGAAGAGGAAAGATTATTGAAGAAACATCGAGGGGCTATGGGCTATACCCTTGATGATTTAAATGGGATTTCTCCTACTATATGTCAGCACGCTATCAATACAGAACCCAATGCAAAACCAGTGGTGGAACATCAACGACGTTTAAATCCTAAGATGAAGGAAGTGGTAAGAAACGAGGTATTAAAACTCCTTGATGCTGGTATTATTTATCCTATTGCTGATAGTGAATGGGTTAGCCATGTTCATTGTGTCCCTAAGAAAGGGGGAATTACTGTTTTGCCTAATGAGAATAATGAGCTTATCCCCCAGAGAATAGTAGTAGGTTATAGGATGTGCATTGACTTCAGAAAGGTTAACAAAGTTACTAAGAAAGATCATTACCCACTGCCTTTTATTGATCAAATGTTAGAAAGGTTGTCTAAAAAGACCCATTTTTGCTTTCTTGATGGATACTCTGGGTTCTCTCAAATTGCTGTTAAACAACAAGATCAAGAAAAAACTACTTTTACGTGTCCTTATGGAACCTATGCTTATATGCGAATGCCTTTTGGTTTGTGTAATGCTCCTGCTACTTTTCAAAGATGCATGTCTACTATCTTTCATGGTTTTTGTGAGGAAATTGTGGAAGTATTCATTGACGATTTTTCCATCTATGGAACTTATTTTGATAATTGTCTGCACAACCTTGATAAAGTTTTGCAGAGATGTGAAGAAACCAATCTTGTTCTTAATTGGGAGAAATGCCACTTCATGGTCAATGAAGGAATTGTCCTTGGACATAAAATTTCCGAAAGAGGCATTGAAGTTGATAGAGCCAAAGTTGAAGCAATTGAGAAAATGCCCTGTCCTAGGGACGTCAAAGGTATTCGTAGTATCCTTGGTCATGCTGGTTTCTATAGAAGGTTTATTAAAGATTTCTCCAAGATATCAAAACCCCTTACTAATCTTCTCCAAAAAGAGGTACCCTTTGTTTTTGATGATGATTGTAAGGAATCTTTTGAAACTCTAAAGAAAGCTTTAACTACTGCTCCTATTGTCCAACCACCTGATTGGAACTTACCCTTTGAAATCATGTGCGATGCTAGTGATTTTGTTGTAGGTGTTGTTCTTGGGAAACGAATAGATAAAAAATTAAATGTTATCCATTATGCTAGTAAGACTCTTGACGCTGCTCAAAATAATTATGCTACTACTGAAAAAGAGTTCTTAGTTGTTGTCTTTGCTTGAGATAAGTTTAGACCTTATATTGTTGATTCAAAAGTTACCATTCATACTGATCATGCTGCTATTAAATACCTTATGACAAAGAAAGATGCTAAGCCTAGGCTTATTAGATGGGTGTTGCTCTTACAAGAGTTTGACCTACATATTGTAGATAGGAAAGAAGCTGAAAATCCCGTTGCTGATAATTTATCTTGATTGGAAAACATCTCTTTTGATTCTATGCCTGTTAATGATAGTTTCCAAAATGAACATGTTGGGGGATACCCCCGGGTAGGGTCACGCTGGGGTATAAAGGCCGAGTTAGCCGAGGTTCGGCAAGGCCAAAGCGGATGCTGGCCGGTCACCTCAAGGCAGGCCGAATCATGGGGTAACCCGAACCAGGAGGTGTTCGCCTAACTAAGTCTCAACCGACTTAAGCAGTAAGTCAGAAATGCATGTTTAACTTGTATGCAGGAACAGGTGTGGCCAGATCAACTATGATCTGGGGCACATCTAGCTTCTAGGAGAAGGAAGGAATCTCGCTGGTCAAAAGAAGCCCCGGTACGCGCTGCCTGAGCGAAGCAGACAAAGGCAAGACCACCGAGGCGTGGCCGACAAGGGTGACGATACCCATGTAGGTTGACGCGGGCGCCGCAGAGGCTCACGTAGCCTCTGCATGTGTGACGCGAGGGAAAAGTAACCCGGTCGGCTTACTACTTTGGGAGATGGCATATTCTAGGAATATACCTCCACGTATGCCCTAGATGGAGACCTAGCCCCCCCCTATATAAGGAGGGCTAGGGCTTCTGTAGAAAGGGGGTTCCGATTTGGCTAGTTTGGCTAGGGTTTTAAGGGTGATCTGTGAGCGAGAGTAAGAGAGCTCCTTCTTCCTCCTCTCGCCAATACAGCTCTAGGAGCACTCGTAACCTTGGAGACAAAGCAAATATAAACTTCTGTGTGGAGAATCACTTCACTATCCCTCCCTGGATTCCCCTAGCATGTATTAGTCCCCACCTTTAGCCTATCCATGGCATCTGCCGTGACACCACCACGTTTAGGCGCCTTGCTGGGCTAGCTGCCAGCGGGTGAAGATCCGACGGAAACCTCATCTAAGACCGGGCTCGTTCAGCGCTTTGGAGCGCTGGACTTTGTCAGCGACAACGCTGGCTGCTTCGGCACGCGCCCACTTCCGCGCAACGGCCTCTTCGTCAAGTTGGGTGTGCACAAGGTCTACGTTGCTATTGACGTATCATGCGTTCATCCGCGGCGCGTCGTTGAAGCAGGGGAACCACCCCTTAGCGTGGCTCACGGAGCATGTATCGCTCGCTCCCCGGACCGTGCTGAAGCGATGATGACTGCGCCGGGGGCAGGCGCAAGCAAGGATCCGGCACCAGATCCGGAGGTAACGCCTAAGGCACCAAGGAAAGGTAGAGGTCCTCCACTAGAGAGGCCTGAGAATGTACTGAGAGAAGCTATGGATAGCCTGGCAAACCCGGTAGCAGCGGTAGTAGATCCGGCTCAGGCACAGGCCGAGCTAGAGGAAACTAGGCAGAAAATTCTAGAGGGAGCGAAAAAGATTGCTGCGGCTCAGCAGTCGTTGAACATGACGCTACGTGAGTACGCCAAGGAAAACAAAGTAGATGCTGTAAAAGTGAAGGGGAGAAATCTCATGAGTGAAATGAACAAAGAAGGGGATACTCGGATTGAGGAGTCTGAAAACTGTCCGTAATGCCAAAAAAGTACAAGACCGGCAAAAACCTCAGAGCAGCAGATGCAGCCGCATCCGAGCTAGAGGGTCTGACAAGTTCGGATTGCAAACAGGCAAAATGAGGAACTACTTAGGGCAAACTCGGAGAAAGCTGGGGCCTCCAAGATCGTTCATTCGGCGGTGGGTAACCCGGAGAAATCCTCTGGAGCCGCATCGTCCCCTCATGGTGGTCAAAGGAGAGAGGAGGTAGTAACCTCGGCCAGGAGAAACAAGCAGATTGTTCCGTAGGACCCGACAAGGGCAGAAAAGGCAAAAGAAGTACAAAGAAACGACGATCAACGGAGTGTAAGACAAGGTGAAGCTGGCCGAGGTAACCGTGACCAAGGCAATGCCGGTCAAGGAAACGCTGTTAACGACAATGCCGGACAACGCAACTCTACAGGACAACCGCACCAGCGGAATATGCCAAGGCAAGAGCAAAATGCCGGCCGAGGTATGCAACAGAAAGATGCGCCACGAGAACGAGACCGGTACAACGATGAAGATTCGGAAATGGTAAATGCAGGATACCCAAGGCCGGACTATCATGTGATAGGGTCAAGATTGGGAAGCAGGGATTTGATGCCGGATGATGCCAGGTTGAAACTGGATCGACTGTATAGGTCAGAACAGATTGAAAGTCAAGGTCCCCCGGGTCCTGTGTGTTTTGGACCCCGGATCATGAAAGAGCCACCAGTACCTAACTTCCAGTTACCCAGAGGCACGAAGACGTATGATGGCAGCACTAAGCCGGAGGATTGGTTGATAAATTATGCAACGGTTGTGAAAATTGCTACAGGCAACTTGAGATGGGTTGTACGATACGTACCCCAGATGTTGGAAGGCCCGGCAAGGGTATGGCTGAACAATTTGCCACCCGGAAGCATTAACTGCTGGATAGATTTTGAAGAGATGTTCATCAGCAATTTCTCGAGTACGTATCAGAGGCCGAATAGGCCACAAACACTAGCTATGTGCAAGCAAAGACCGAATGAGACGGACCGGGAGTTTTTAACTCGGTGGTGTACCGTGAGAAACTCATGTGAGGGCGTGATAGAATCACAGGCCATAGCATGGTTTGCACAGGGATGCAGATATGCAAGCGAACCGTGGCAAAAGTTACAAAGGAAGATGCCCACCATGTTGGCAGAGATGATCCGGATTGCTGATTCGTATGCTCTGGGAGATCCAACTCAACCTAGGCTCGTGTCCAACGAGTCGAGTGAGGAGTACTACCAGAGAGATGGAGCCGGATCATCCCGAAGGAATGACTACAAAGGTAAAAGGAGGGATGATAGACCAGATCATTGATACAATTCGCAACAAGTTGCAGCTATGAATCAAGATCAGCCCGGAGCAGGGGGCAGTCAACGCCAGAAAACTGGAGGGCAATGGACTCCGAGAAACAATGGCAAGAAAACTTGGACGTCGGAACAAAAGAAACAGTGGCAAGAAAGGAAGGACCGTCTGAGGTACACCTATGAGTCGATGTTGGATCAGCCATGTAAGTTTCACACGCCAAATCCGAGTAACCCAGCGGGTCATACAACGAGGCAATGTGAGTGGATGCGTAAGATAGAACAAGGTGGTTCGGGGAATGCTCAGGCACCCCGAAATGATCAACCTCGACAGGAGTTACCCCGGCAGCAATTGCTCTCCAGAGTGAACACGCAACAGCTAATGTTGCCTCCCCCTCCGCCGAGGTATGACAACAATGAGAGAAGGGATGCAGTGCATCAGGTGGAAAATCAACACCAGCCGGATCAGAGGTACCCCGGAAATGAGGGAAGAAATGAGTACAGAGAGCATCACCAGAGCTACTGTGTGTTCACAACTGAGGAAACAGATAGGAAAAGCTTGCAGCACCGACATATGGAGGTCAATGCGGTAATGCCAACGGTGACGAGGTACATGCCTTGGTCGGACCAGGAAATCACCTGGAACATCAAAGATCATCCCAAGCTTATGCCGAGTCCTGGTTCGTATGCGTTAGTGCTGGACCCGACATTCATTGGGCTTAACATCAATGTGAGGTTCTCCAAGGTACTGATTGACAATGGTAGTAGCATTAACATTATGTATGCGGATACAATGCGCAAGTTGGGTACCTCGGAGAACATGCTCCAGGCTACAAGGACAACTTTCCATGGCATTGTACTAGGCATTTCTTGTGAGCCCATAGGCAAAGTCCGGGTCGATGTATTGTTCAGCACGAGAGATAATTGCCGAACTGAGAATCTGGAGTTTGAGGTGGTGAACTTGGAAAGTGCGTATCATGCGTTACTCGGAAGGCCAGCATTGAACAAGTTCATGGCAAGCTGCCACATCAATTATCTGAAGATGAAGTTGCCCGGGCCAAATGGAGTGATTACCATTGCAGGAGATTCCCGACGTTCCATTGAGTGTGCCTCAGCCGGGTCTAACCTAGCCGAGTCACTCGTGATTGCACAAGAGAAAAGAAAAATCCAAGAGGTGGCGGCATTAGCTCAGTCCGTGCAGCAGTATATGCCGGCGCTGAGCAACCCACATGGTAGCGTTTCGTTCCAGCTCGCAAAGGATACTAAGAAAGTGCCTGTTGATGATATGTTCCCAGAGCGCACCGTCACAATTGGTCCCCGGTTGAATGATAAATAGGAAAGCGAGCTCGTCAACTTCCTCCGTGAGAATCGGGATATTTTTGCTTGGTCTACACAGGACTTGCAAGGTGTTCCGAGGGAGTTGGCCGAGCACTCTTTGAACGTAAGACCCGGAGCAAGGCTAGTGAAGCAACCTCTCCGCCGCTTCGCCGAGGATAGGAGAAAATTCATTGGAGACAAGATAGCTCGGTTGCTAGCAGCAGGATTTATCATGGAAGTACTGTATCCGGATTGGCTCTCTAATCCGGTGCTGGTAGAAAAGAAGAAGGATGATCCGAACGTGGCAGTAGTTTGGCGTATGTGTATCGATTACACGAACCTAAACAAGGCATGTCCAAAAGATCCATTTCCACTGCCGAGGATAGATCAGGTCATAGACTCAACCGCGGGATGTGAACTGTTGTCATTTATTGATGCATATTCTGGTTTCCACCAGATACCTCTGAATCCGGATGATCAAATAAAGACCGCATTTATCACCCCATACGGGGCTTATTGCTATCGCACTATGCCGTTTGGTTTACGTAATGCAGGTGCAACGTACCAAAGATGCATGCAAAAATGTTTGCACGACCAAATAGGTCAAAATGTACAAGTATATGTGGATGATGTGGTTATCAAGACCAAGGAAAGCAAAACGCTCCTTGACGACATCAGGCAGACATTTGCGAACTTGAGAAGTTTCCGAATGAAGCTTAACCCAGAAAAATGTACCTTCGGTGTCCCGGATGGAAAATTACTCGGATTTCTCGTCTCTAGCCGAGGTATCGAAGTTAATCCAACTAAGATCCGGGCCATTGAACGAATGGAGCTGCCGAAGTGTCTTAACGATGTCCAGAAGTTCACTGGGTGCCTAGCATCATTGAGTCGGTTTGTATGTCGGTTGGGAGAAAAGGCATTGCCTCTCTACCAACTCATCAAAAAGTCGGATAAGTTCGTTTGGACGCCACAGGCCGATGAAGCCTTTGCCCACTTAAAAAAGATGTTAGCCACTGCACCAGTGTTAGCCTCTCCACTATCAAAGGAGCCAATGTTGCTCTACATAGCCACAACCAACCGAGTTGTAAGTGCAATGATTGTAGTAGAGCGCGATGAAGAGGGTAAGTCGGTGCAGAGGCCAGTGTATTACTTGAGAGAGGTATTATCTGCCTCAAAACAGAACTACCCGCACTTTCAAAAGGTGGCATATGGTGTCTATATGGCGGCAAAGAAGTTAAAGCATTACTTTGAGGAGCACCCCATCAAAGTAATATGTGAGGATCCCATATCCGAGATAATGGGTAACAAGGATGCAAGTGGTCGAATCGCAAAATGGGAAATTGAACTAGCTCCTTATATACAATATGATGAGAGAAGCAATCAAGTCTCGGTGTGGCGTACTTTTTTTTGTAGATTGGGCCGAGGTACAATCTGAACCACCGCCACCAGATCCGAACTCTTTGGAGGATGCACTTTGACGGGTCAAAAACAAAAACCGGGCTAGGCGCCGGAGTTGTGCTTACCTCGCCAAAGAAGGACCAGCTGAAATATGTGCTCCAAATCCATTTCGCGGCATCGAATAATGTCGCAGAGTATGAAGCACTTGTGCATGGGCTCAAGGTAGCAAAAGAGATTGGGATATGTCGGATCATATGCTTTGGCGACTCGGATTTGGTGGTACAGCAAGTATCAGGACTGTGGGACGCCCTTGATCCAAACATGGCGTTGTACAGATTTCGTGTACAGAAGATATCTGGTTACTTTGAGGGGTGTGAATTTCACCATGTGCCCTGGGTGGAAAATGAGGCTGCCGACATGCTATCAAAGCTCGGATCAACCCGACAAGCAGTTCCACCGGGTGTAGCGTTGGAACACCTTAGAAAACCATCTATCAGGCCGTCCCCAGGAACTGACTCGATCTATGTCCCGGAAGATACATAATCCGGAGCTGAGCCCATGGACATTGACATGGGAGGTAGTGCGCGAAACCCGGGGACTGCATTAGCAAACCCGGGGACTGCCTCAGCGAACCCGGGGACTACCTCGCAGGACCCGTGATCCAGTTGAAGTTATGCCGGTGGATCAGATGGAAATTGATGAGGATGTGTTCCCTGCACGAGCAATACCAGCTTGGGCATTGCCTATATTTCAATTCCTGAAAAATGGAACGTTACCCACTGAGGAGGTGTTAGCCAGGCAAACTCAGAGGAGAGCAAAAGCATACATGATTATCAATTCCGAGCTGTACAAACGGAGTGTAACCAATGTCCTCCAGCGATGCATTGACCCGGAAGAAGGGCTTGACATCCTCCGAGATATACACCAAGGAGAATGAGGGCATCATGCTTCTTCCAGAGCCTTGGTGGCAAAAGCATTCCGGCATGGGTTCTACTGGCCCAGTGCCTTAGAACAAGCAGAAGATCTGGTGAGAAAATGCAATGGTTGTCAGAGGTACGCTACTAAGACACGTATGCCAATGTCGGAGCTCAAGACCATACCAATTACATGGCCATTTGCTGTATGGTGCTTGGATATGGTTGGTCCGTTTAAACCAGCAAGGGGAAACATGACTCACATTTTGGTCATGGTGGATAAATTTACGAAGTGGATCAAAGTAAAGCCTATTAGGAAATGTGATGGGGCTACGGCCGTAACGTTTCTCAAAGATATAATCTTGAGGTACGGTTACCCAGACAGTATCATAACTGATAATGGAACAAATTTTGTGGAGGGAGCATTTGCGCGCTTCTGCCGGGACAAGAAGATCCGACTCGACGTAGCCTCGGTAGCCCACCCCGCATCAAACGGACAAGTGGAAAGATCCAACGGATTAGTACCATCTGGGATAAAACCCCGGCTCATGGAGCCGCTGCAAAGATCAGCGGGGTGCTGGATAGAAGAACTACCAGCGGTACTGTGGAGTTTAAGAACAACTCCGAATCGATCAACAGGCTATACGCCGTTTTTTCTGGTATATGGGGCAGAAGCTGTATTACCAGCCGACATAGAGCATGATTCGCCTAGGGTCACCCAATACACAGAAGCCGAAGTGCAAGAAGCCCGGCAAAATGATGTTGATCTGCTAGAAGAAGCGAGAGAACTGGCATTGTCCAGATCCACCATATATCAGCAAAATCTCCGACGCTATCATAGCCGGAAAGTAAGCCCCCGAGTCTTTCGGGAAGGCGATATGGTGCTCCGGTTGGTACAACATACTGCCGGCATGCATAAATTATCCCCCCATGGGAAGGGCCGTTCATCGTGAGCAAAGCATTGCACAATGACTCTTATTATCTTATAGATGCAAAGACACAGGAAAAGAACAAGGCGGACAGGTCCGGCGAAGAATCTAAGCGCCCATGGAATGTAGCTCTACTTCGTCCTTTCTACACTTAGCAGAGAAGTGTATGTATCCGAGTCTTCTCATATGTCGGTATGTATGCCGGCAATGAGCTTATGAATGAAATGTTGGCACCTCGAGCAGTAACTCGGGGACTGCCTTAATAATATTTGTTGTTTTTTATTATTTTTACGTCAGCTGGAGTAAGTTGTTCTACTTAACTCGGATCAGTAATGTGTGAGCACCAAAAACCCAACTCTTCGACTTGCTGCTGTCCAACAAGAATTGGCGTCATGGCAAGCAAGAGAACAAGTTTGGAATTGCATAGCACATGAAAAACGACTAAGGAAAAAGAACTTAATCGAGTCGACGTTTGTTTTTTGGACTAACCTTGTATTTACTTTCAAACTATTATGCTAAATTATTTTGAGCTAAGCCTAAAAGTTTCTAAGTATTGTTAAAACAATTTTTGAACCTCGGATTCGTAAGTCGTAAAACCGAATCAAGGTAGACACGAACCGAGCTAGAAGATTGGACGAACAAGAAAACGAAACTCGGGGACTACGCCCAAGTTAATCCGGCATACAAACTTAGTAGCAAAATATTACATAAGTACGGGATACATTTCCACCCGGCATACCGGGGATCTGATAAGTTTTCGAGTGTTTTTAATTAAGGAGCAGCAGGAGGAGGAAGTTCGGCGTCATCTTCGTCTTCTTTGATATCCGAGGCATCGTCCTCTCCATCCTCGTCCGAACTATCTTCGACATTCTCGACCCTTCGCCAGCGGTATTCCGTGAAGCTCGGACCCTCAGTCCATTCGTGAATGGGAGAATATTCAACAAGGCTATGGGCGCAAGCCTGGCGTCGAGCTACCCATTCCGGGTCATCGGTCCACTTGGATCCGGCGCGCACACGCGTCAGGAGGTTGAGATCGATCTTCTCATACCACGTGAGTATGTGGTGAAGAACGGTCTCACCGCACGTCGAGGACTCCCTCCAAAGGTCGAGCTGAGTCTCGATCTCCGACAGCTTTTCATCAAGAAGTGAAACTCTCTTCGGAGCGCTCTCACCGGGCCAAAACGTGTTGAAGACTTGGACTGAAACGTCGAGGAGATCCCTGCCATAGTTCTTGATGATTTCCACGCGAGATGACAGGCTGACCAATAGGTCCTCCATGTCAAGGGGAATGCTCTCACCGTCAGAAGCGACGAGAGTACCCCTCTCTCGGCGGAAGTTGGCAACAACAGTGCTCGCAATAGGAGTACCCTCTGGAAAGTGGCCTGAAAACAAGGCAAAGGAAGAAGCTGAAGAAAATACATATGAAGTAACCCGGAGAAGTATGTCGGATAAGGGAAAGGAACTTACGTGAAATGTGGCTGAGGATCCGGGTCAATTCATTGATGCAATTATCATGTCTTTGATGGAGCTACACCAGTTCAGCGTTCGCCGACTCAAGTTTGACGTCGGCCTCCTGGAAAAGATCGCGGTCCTTGGCAATTTGGAGGTTGAGGCGCTCGCGTTCTTTAGTGAAGTCCTGGCCAACCTTTTCAAGCTCAGTTTGGTGCTGCGCCTTCATCTTCTTCATTTCTGCCTTTAGCTTGGCAATCTCGTCGTTCTTGGTTCGGAGAAGGGCAAGCTCATCGTCTTTCTTTTTGAGCTTGGCCTGATGCTGCCCTGCTTGTTCGAGAAAATGCAGCATCATATCAGGCACGGGCACACTATCTTCAAGAGATGCTGAAATAGCGTGTTGACTTGGCGGCCGAGGTATGAATGTTTGCCGAGCCAAGAGGAAAAGAAGATGGAAAGCAAAGCAGGGTCGGACAAAAAGAACTTACCCTTGATCTGCTCCAGGTTCTTTCGCATAATCTTTTTCTCAGCCTCCACCCCGGCTGTGGAAACCAAATAATGAGATTAGTTCGGCAGAGGGAGTTGACGGAAAACGGAGAAGCGCCAAGGGAGAAACTTACCCCTTTTCTCATGCTCGGCGAGATGTGCATTGTGCTTTGCGAGAAGCATCTTGTGAGTATCCAGAAGACGCTGGAACTCAGCCCTCCGGCGGTTGGTGGTCACCTGAAAAGAATACGAAAATTTAGCTTAAGCCTTGCGCATATTCGAAGTGTACAAGATCTGGACCAAGTGGAACTTAACCCGGCTCTAGGTGTGTGCATATTCGAGTGTACAAGATCCGGGCCAAGTGGAACTTAACCCGGCTCTAGGTGTGTGCATATTCGAAGTGTGCAAGATCCGGGCCAAGTGGAACTTAACCCGGCTCTAGGTGTGTGCATATTCGAAGTGTACAAGATCCGGGCCAAGTGGAACTTAACCCGGCTCTAGGTGTGTGCATATTCGAAGTGTACAAGATCCAGGCCAAGTGGAACTTAACCCGACTCTAGGTGTGTGCATATTCGAAGTGTACAAGATCCGGGCCAAGTGGAACTTAACCCGGCTCTAGGTGTGTGCATATTCGAAGTGTACAAGATCCGGGCCAAGTGGAACTTAACCCGGCTCTAGGTGTGTGCATATTCGAAGTGTGCAAGATCCGGGCCAAGTGGAACTTAACCCGGCTCTAGGTTTGTGCATATTGGAAATTATGAAGGAGCTACGTTAGTTCTCTAAGGAGCATCCGGCCAAGTAACAAGTTACTCCCCTGGAGGCTCGGGGACTAATGGTTATATTGCTAGTGCATGATAAGAAAAAGGTGAAGTAACGTACCTCCATCATCCGGCCCGCGAGGTTAATCGCCTTAGAGGCTGTGTTCATCTGAGCAGCGAATTCGGCGAGACCGAACTTATCCGGGAGATCGTCGTTATAGACTAACTCCGCCTTGTTCCAGTTGTTCATGAACTCGATCAAGGTCGGAGGATATCGCTCACCGCCGAGCATGTGGGGCGCCACCAAGCCCTTCGCATGTGCCTCTCTCCTCTCAACATGAGCAAGGGCCGGACTAGTGTGTAGAACAAGTTGCTGCACACTAGTTGGCTCGACAGGGGCATCCTTAGGTGCTGGAGCCTTCTGGGCAAGCATGGACGCTAGGGTGCGCTGTCCAGACCCGGTGGACGCTGCCCTGGTGACGTCAGGGGTTTTCTTGCCTTTGGCTTGCTGAGAGGAGGAAGTCGTACTTCCTCGCCGAGACTGAGAAGACTCGGACGAGGCGGAGGAGCTTGGCGCTGGTGCTCTTCTTGCTGGAGCTAGTGCTGCTGATGATTTTCTTGCTGCCAGAGTTGGTGTTGGTGCTGGTACGGAGGTAGTCTTGGTAGTTGCTGGTTGCGGTGGAGCCGAAGTGGTGGATGCCGCTGCCTTGGCTGGATCCGTCTCCCCCGCTCCAGGGTCCCCCCCTCTTGACGAGGTGGGCTGGAACCCGGAGCAGCCGCAAAACCCTCTGGAATAGGGCTCAGCGGGCGTGACTCGTCGTCACGAGGGGGAGAGGAGCTAGGATGGAGCGGCGAAGAGATGCTAGATCCACTCTGAGGGACCTCCACCGTAGCCCTGTCAAATCAAATAATGTCAGAAGAGAAATTACAACAATGCAAGAAAGGACAAGTTGCAGGAGAAAAAGAGACTTACGCGTCCGAGGTTTGGGGCTCCTTGGGTTTCCGAGCCCTTCGTGCCAGGGCCTTGCCTGCAGGATTGGAAGCGGTTTTGTCTCCGGACTTCTTTTGCCTTTTGGAGGGCTGAGAAGGTCTGGAGGAGGAACTTGATGCAGCTCCACGCTTCTTCTTCGGCGCTGCCAGAACAGGTTCCCCCGTGGCAAGGGGAGGGTCCTCGTGGATCTTCCCACCGGGGTTAGCTGATGCCGAAAAAGCATAAGAAAGGGGGACAGCATCAATAGGTTCAATCACCTCGATATCCGAGTCATCTTCATCATCGGGCCAATCTCTAATAGAAGAGGGTTTACCGGTGGGTCGCTTCGTAGCGTCGGTCATCGGGAGGAACATCTCCTGGTTCGGCTCTTCCTTGTCCGGGGTCTCCCGGTCAGGCGCCCATTTAAGGGTCGGATCGGTGCCATCCTCGAGGGTCTGCTGACGGAATAGCTGAGGAAAAGAATGAGCAACAGAGTCAAAAATGGAACAATGACCGACATATAATTAACCCGGAGTAAAATTTGTGCCACGAAGCTTACCGAGGGAGGGAGCCTATCCCGGCAGAAATGCTCAATTCCCCACGTACATTCAGTGGAGAAGTCCTTGTGGGTCGTGAAGAGAGCCTTGACCCGGCGATAGATCTCCGAGTTGCTCAAGTCGAAGGACGAGGTCCGGTTGGGGTCGCGGCCGAAGCTCATATGGCACACCTTGTGGGTACGCCTCTGGAGGGGGGAGATTCGGTTGCGAACGAACGTGATCATAGCATCCTCGTTGCGCAACCCGAGCTTCTTCACCTCCGCAAACCTCTTGTTGACCTGGTTGGCCAAGGCTGTGGGCTTCTTGGGGATAACGTCCCACGTTTCCGGGTTAGGTGGACCCGGAGCATAGGGAAGCAGCCGGATCAAGTCTTCAGTGCCCTCATTCCGAACATAAAAGAAAGTCCGGGCCCATCCTTTGTAGGACTCCAGTCTGGTGACTCGAGGGAAAACGGAAAACCTCCAGGGTGAGATGGATGCAGCTCCGAATTGAGTGAGCTGCTTGTCCTCCGGATCAAGTTGAATATTCGGAATGACATTACGACGAAGGCCAAAAAACCGGATCCATAGCTCCTTCGTGGGCCACAATCCAGCATAGCCCTCGATCGTAGAGGCAAAAGCGGAAAGAGAGGTGATTGCGTTGGCAGGAAGGTGGTGCGGGAGTTGACGTGCTCAACCAGTCATGGAAGAAATCGCCGACCGCAAACCGAACCTCATTGAAGTGCGACAAGAACACAACGTACTCACCCGGATTGGGTGAGGGGGCGATTTCGGCGGAGGCAAGGCGCGTGATGACGCTGGCGGGGATGCATCTGGTCCGGTAGAGCCAGTCCAAGTCATCTTGGCAGACCCATGACCCGGCCCACGCACCACGGTCCGCGGCGGCGGAGTCCTCCTCCATTTCTTGCTCAGCAACGACGAGCTCCTCCTCCGTCATCTGATAATCGCTGCCCTCGCTGGCGCTAAGCGGCGGGAAGTGAGGCCTAGATTGGCACCCGTGGTGGAGGAGGCGCAGCAAGCGACGACATAGAAATCTAGGGGAAAATGCGCGGCAAGGCTGTTGCTTGGGAGCATCATGGCGCAGTCGCGAGGAAGACGAAGAAGAAGAGCAAAGGCGAGGGCGCGGTGAGGGTAAAAAGCCTAAGTGATGCGCCCCTCCCCTATTTAACCTCTCCCACGAGGAGAAAGTGGGATCGCATCCTGCGGGCAAGCCACACGCAATGGCCGTGTACCACCCACATCGACCAATCAACAAGGAGCCACACCGAAGGCCACAGAGTGGAGTTGGTCCCGTGACGTGACACGATGATGCGGTAAACGAGGAGGCATGCATGACGTGATCCGCGCACAGTGATGACTAACAATTACTACGGCGGTTACTGTGTTGGCCCTTAAAATGAGACAACATAATGATTAGCCTCCACGTGGGATGGCGTACGAGAGAAGGAAGCAAGACCCGGATAGAACCGTGGTAACCCGGCCAGCAAGTGAAAACTTGGAATGTGCAGAGGGAAAGTAAAGCCATGAGGTCCGAGTTGAAGCGGTAACCCGGCCGGCAACTGAAAACTTGGAACGTGCAAGGGGAACATAAATCCGTATAACCCGAGACAAGGAGGTAATTCGGAAATAACGTCCAAAGGTCAAACATAATTGAACCTGATGTGGCCTTAGCGGCCGAGGCAGCTAAGACCGCACCAGCTTCGGGGACTAATGTTGGGGGGATACCCCCGGGTAGGGTCACGCCGGTGTATAAAGGCCGAGTTAGCCGAGGTTCGGCAAGGCCAAAGCGGATGCTGGCCAGGTCACCTCAAGGCAGGCCGAATCACGGGGTAACCCGGACCAGGAGGCGTTCGCCTAACTAAGTCTCAATCGACTTAAGCAGTAAGTTGGAAATGCATGTTTAACTTGTATGCAGGAACAGGTGTGGCCGGATCAACTATGATCCGGGGCACATCTAGCTTCTAGGAGAAGGAAGGAATCTCGCTGGTCAAAAGAATCCCCGGTACGCACTGCCTGAGCGAAGCAGACAAAGGCAGGACCACCGAGGCATGGCTAAATATGATGTTAATCATAGAATTGCTTCAGCTTATCATCCCCAAACTAGTGGGCAAGTAGAACTATCAAATAGAGAAATTAAATCCATCTTGCAAAAGACTGTTAATAGATCTAGGAAAAATTGGGCTAATAAGTTGAATGATGCTTTATGGGTTTATAGAGCTGCTTATAGAAATCCTATGGGAATGTCTCCTTACAAAATGGTTTATGGGAAAGCTTGCCACCTACCTTTAGAATTAGAACACAAAGCTTATTGGGCAGTGATGTCTATGCACTTCTATTCTTGTAGACAGTTGTTGGGCCTCCAAGTGTAGAGGTTTGTAGAACAACAGCAAGTTTTCCCTTAAGTGGATCACCCAAGGTTTATCGAACTCGGGGAGGAAGTGGTCAAAGGTATCCCCTCTCAAGCAACCCTGCAATCAAGATACAAGAAGTATCTTGTGTCCCCAACACACCCAATACACTTGTCAGGTGTATAGGTGCACTAGTTCGGCGAAGAGATAGTGAAATACAAGTGGTATGGATAATTATAAGTGGTAACGGTGATAGAAAATAGCTTGATGGTGTGGAAGAGAATAAAGGCAAACTGAAATAAAGAAGGAAACAAGCAAACATGTAACAGATCTAGTAGCAAACGGTGTTTCAATGCTTAGAAACAAGGCCTAGGGATCATACTTTCACTAGTGAACACTCTCATATAAATATATTCTTCTTTATGATACTACTCTTAACTACTCTCTAGTTGGACACTCTAATCCATGGTAGGGCTATAACAGCACACCTCAAAGTAAGCCTTTCCCATCTAGATACCCCACACTGTCACCTTGAGCACTAGATGGTTCCAACAAACACCACAATTTCATAAAGACATCCAACTCCAAATATAACTCATAACAAGTATTTGTAATCTCTAGCCTAAGTGCCACCATGGTGTGCACGCTGTCACTTTCACACATATGGGGAGAGCAGAGATTCATTAAAGCACTTGAGTAACAAGGTAGATCTATAGATTACAAGATCATGATCTCAACAAGATCATGCATAGAGAGAGAGAGATGAACACATATCTACCGGTAGAACCCTTAGCCTCGAGGAAGAACTACTCCCTCATCATCATGGGAATCAGCAACGACGATGGAGATGGTGGTGAAGATCAATGGAGATGGCTCCGGGGGCACTTCCCTGTCCTAGCAGGTGCCTAACAGACTTTTCGTCCCGAATCTCCCTTCTATGGCGCATGGAACTTTTCATGGATTTCTGATTGATGATTTAGGGTTTACGCATCGGGAGGCTTCTTATAGGCGAAGAGGCAAGGTCGGTGGGCGGCCGAGGGGCCCACACCACCTGGTGGCGCAGCCAGGGGTCACCCGCGCCACCATATGGTGTGGCCAGGCCCTGGCCCTCCTCCGTCTCGTATTCTGGCTCCATGAGTCTTCCGGTAAAATATCAACTTTGGCTTTTGTCCCGTCCAATTCCGAGAATATTCATTTTCTGACTTTCCGGAACCAAAAACAGTAGAAAACAGGCAACTGGCACTGTGGCTCTTTGTTAATAGGTTAGTCCAAGAAAGTGTATGAAAAGTACTCCAAAGTTGGAACAAAACATAAGAAAGTAGATAAAACCAAGCATGGAACATCAAAAATTAATGATACATTTGCAATGTATCAACATCCCCAAGCTTAACTACTGCTCATCCTCGAGTAGGTAAGTGATAAAAAGAAAGAATTTTTTTTGAGGCGACATGCACCATCATAAACTTGATCAAATTATTTGTAAAGCATCGAAAGCTGGGATCATAGTACTTCAATCATAACATGAAATACAAAGTTCTAGCAATAAGGCAAAGTAACTATGTTGTAACATGACAAGGCACAAACAAAAGATTCATGAATAACAATGCTTTGCAAGACGTTTGTTTGTTTCACATAAAGAAAACATAGCATAGTAGTATTAAGCTTGTCCCTCATAGAGTAGTGATGACCCACAAGTATAGGGGGTGTATCGCAGTATTTTCGATAAGTAAGAGTGTCGAACCCAACGAGGAGCAGAAGGTGCTGGCTAGTGGTATGGATCAGGAATTCTCTGCAAATACTTAGCAAACGGATTTTTAGGGGTTTTCGATAAAGCAAGTAAACAAAGTACGAGTAAACAAAAGACAGTAGGAATAAATGCAGCAAGTGGCCCAATCCTTTATGCAGCAAAGGACAAGCCAGTTGTATTTCTTAAGATGACCAAACGTTCTCGAGGACACTTGGGAAGACTGTCAAGTGCTTTCGCTTCATATAGTCGATTGATCTTCTCTAGCTTGCTAAGTGTTGTGTGGGTGAACCTGTGCTAATGTACCGCCCCATCCAAGACTAAATACATACTTGTGATTAAACCCCCTTGCAAACATCCGTAAGTACAAGAAAGTAATTAAGGTAGAAACCTAACCACAACTTTAAACTCTAAGACCCTTACGTCCCTTGTGCAATGGTTTCCTAACGGGGGTTCAAGTTTCACATCTCCGCAACCCCTACGATTAGTAGCCAAATACACAATGCATTCCCCTAGGCCCATATAGGTGAAGTGTCATGTAGTCGACGTTCACATGACACCACTAGAAGAAGTACACCACAACTTAAATAACAATCTATTGAATCTTTCTCAACACAACTCCACTACTAACAACAAGACTTCTCCCATGTCCTCAAGAACAAAACGAACTACTCACAAGACATCATATGGATCATGATCAGAGATGAAATAATGATGTGTAACATCTGAACATAAACAATAATTCAATGGTTCACTCAATAGTATCAACTACAAAGAGTAATCAACACCAGGAAAGTTTCCCCTATGAACTATGCAAGATTCAACTTAATTGTTACAGCAATATGGAGATGGTGATGAGGGTGCTGATGGTGATGATGGTGGTGATGATGATGATGATCCCGATGAAGTCCAGCTTGATGGTGGTGTTGATGGCGACAATATCCCCTCTCCGGGAAGGAATTCCCCTGGTAGAAATCTGTCTACCGGAGAGATCTTTCTCTCTCGGTGTTTTCTGCCCCGCAGAGGCGGCGGAATCTTTCTGTGGTCGCTCCCCTAGTCTTAGGGTTTCGGGAGGATGATATACGCCAGAGGGGAGAGGCTGGAGTGGGCCAGGGTGGCCACACCACTCCCTGGCGCGGCCTAGGCCTGCCCGCGCCATGGGGTGGTGTGGGCCCCCTATGGCCCACCTCCACTCCATCTTCTGGGATCCTAAGTCTTCTGGAAAAATAGGATTTTCCGTATATTTTCCCGGATTTTCTGATCTTCGCGAATTTTGCCTCCAAACAACACCTTTTCCATCAGAATCCTCGATCGCATGTCCATGCTCCAAAAGTCATCAACCATGCAAAAATAGATGAAATAACATAAGTATCACCTCTCAATACGAAATATATCAATGAATAATAGTGAATTAAGACATAGAATAGTGATGCAAAATGGACGTATCAACTCCCCCCAAGCTTAGACTTCGCTTGTCCCCAAGCGAAACTGAGCTCAATAAACATGACCTCAGGTTTATGGAGTGAAGAGTCGGTAAAAAGATATGGACAAGAAGCATCACATTCATCAAATACATAGATCATAATAGAAGACAACTCACTATTATACAACTCAACTTGCAATGAGTAAAGGAAACACAGTAAAGATACATAAAGTGAATCATAATTGGTAATGGCAAACTTAGCTCTCGGTTGAAGAATAGTTGATAATTTGCTGGAGTTCACAAATAGCTAGTTTTCAAAGAAAGCTTTCAAAGTAGTAAACTTCAAGATAAGATCAATGTGCAAAGCAAGGAACATAAGAAACATGAGTGAATAAATCACCATATGAATGAATGAAACACATCAACTCAAAATACTTGCTGAGATAGAGGGGAGTAGGTTTACTGACTCAACTACAAAGTAAAAGAAAGGCCCTTCGAAGAGGGAAGCAGGGATTGCGAGTCTCATAAAGAGCTCCCAAAAATTATGATACTTACTAGCTTTCAGCTCTCATTGCCCCTATCATAGGCATCTTTAGGTGATTAAGGTTAAAGTGACACAACTAAGAGGATATGCTTGACAGGTTATAAGTTGAAATCTCATGCCCCTTACTTATGAGTACCGATCCTCATGCTACTCAACTTTAGTCACGAGCAAGCTCTTGTCATTGTAAATACATGCATATCATTGAGAATCGCCAACGGGGTACCCCTTGCACAAGACACAGGAGCTATCCCATAATCAAAATGACAAGGCAAGCAAACAATGAGCATCTCAGCGATCTTTTTATTTGCTATTTGCATAGGTTTTTATTCCGGATGCTTCATAGAATGCTCACTATAGTTATGCTGCAAGTTTCCACCATGATTAGGCATGGCTTAGGCTAGCGGCCCAGGCGTTTCTCTAACACACATATAAACTCCATGATCTTACAAGTTCCACTTTTATTTCACACCGCCGGGATCCATAAGCAAAAGATCATGATATCAACTAGGTACAAGTACCAATGAAGTGTTGAAAGCGATCCCCATGATACATGGTTCGGCTAATTTCAACTCATAAAGCGCAAGCATATACGCAACAAAGAAGGACCCAATGGTTCAAGTTTATTAAATGCAAGAAAGTAAAGTGTGCCATCAAGTTCGTGAGAGCTTTAATCACTAATTTTCACATAACAAGTTTAATTTGGGAGGTAGATAAAACAAGAATTTACTTGGAATAGCAATAATGCTACTAGGTAGGTATGGTGGACACAAATGGCAAAGGTTTTGGTTTAAAGGAGGTGGATGCATGAGAAGAAATCCTCTCAGTACAGGTTTTTGGCTAGCAAGGCTGGGTAGCAAGTACAAGAGTTGAAGGAAAAAAACAAACATACAAGTGATAAAGACAAACATGCAATCTTCCTTGGAAGCACAAAAGATCTTAACTAGAGAATACTAAACTTATGAGCAAATCAAGAAAGAAAGATGATGAAATTATTTTTCTCTAGAGTACTCTTATCTTTTTATTTCAACTCAAAAATAGTGTTGCTACTGACCGAGCCAGGTTTGCCAAAACCAACTAAATTAACTCAATGATCCCAGAGTGCTACCAATACTAACAACAAGATCAATCATATAACCACGAATTGAAAACTAATATAAGCTATGCAAAAGAGTGGATGATAGAACTTCTCATTAATATTCCATAACGGAAACTCACACCAAGGGATACAAATCTAACGAGAGAGGGGACACTTCCATAATGCAAACCATACTACAAAATAACTCCTCTATTCATGATATGACTCTACTAATAAGGTAAAAAGATAGAAGATAGTGATGTGATACCGCGGCACTCCCCCAAGCTTGGAACAAACTAAGGGGATGCCAAACCTGATGATGAATTACTCCTTTGGTGGTGGTGGTATCCTCTCTATGAGCTCTCTGATCAGTTTCCCCAAGTCATCAATCTCGAAGGTGAGATTACGAATAAGCTACGAGTTTTGCTCAATGCGGCTCATGATCATGTCAGGTTGAGAATTCCAGCTCTTGCTATTCTTTCCCCACTCTTCCTCCTTGAAGTCTTCTTTTCCTGCATGGCTAGAACGAGGCAAATCCCAATTGGAGGGTAATTTCTCCTTGGGCATATTCCGGTATTGATGCTCATGGATAAGGGTATGGAAAGGATTCTTGGTGCGTGGAGGAAGTGACCGTGGAGCCAAACTGTGATGAGCTTTCCCCGTGCATCCGTGCAGTCCTTCTAATCTTGGCAGGTTTCACCACTCCAATGCTTGCAATGGTGGTGCCGGTATGCGGACGTTGGCCTTGCTCCTCTTCACCTTCACTCTTGATCTCCTTCTCCTTCCCGGGGTCTTGGAGGTCTTCCTCCATGGGCTCCTTCCCTTTATCCTTGGCGGACAGCATTGTGCTTCTAAGCTCTCAAAGAGTATATTCTGACAGAAACAGATTGAAACAAAAACACGACGAAAACACGATATACGGACCTCGGGAGATTCGGGGGGTTATATATTACGAAGTTTCATGTCAAAAGGAAGGTACTGGGAGAAAACGAGTCGAAGGCGGAGTCCTGGGTGGCCTCACCACCTGGTGGCACGGCCAGGGGTGGGCCCGCGCCATGGGGTGGTGTGGGCCACCCCGGCTCCGATTCCGTCCCTTTTTCGCTTCAAAACTTTCCTTATCGACTGAAAACTGCAAAAATATAGTTGGATTGTATTTTCGCGGAACTTTTTCTTACCAGAACCGTTACCTATTTGAACACGGACTCTGCAGGTCTCTGAATTTGGTATCTAGTAGATTCTTCCGGAGTCATCACTTGAATATCATCGATATCTTCATCTTCATATACTTATTACTTGAGTCATAAAACCTTTCTCTTCCTTATTACACCATTATCTCCACTAACCTAGAAATTTCTTTCACACAGTTCTCATTAGCAACATCAGTATAAGTAAAGTGATAGAACCTTTTGAGTCCAACTTTAACTGAAAACCATCAAAACATAAGCTACTGTAGCAACTCTTTCCAAAAACCCAAAAAGAATTCAAAAATGAAATCGAATAAAGAAGCAAATGCAAGAGTGGCTAAATCTGTCAAAACAGACCAATAGGTAAAGATCAATTTTTTCGAAAATCTTTTGTTGCTCAAATCAAAAAGTGCAAAAGTAACGAAAGTTAAATAACAACCTGGGGCAGAAGAACAAAAAATTACAGCTCAATCCGACATACAGAGATCTCTCACGAATTTTTACGGTGAAGCACAAAAATCTGTTTCGGGACAGCATCTTCCCCAAATATTACTTCTCTCTCATTAGAGGTTGATCTTGACACAAAAACCAAACAAAATGGATAAGGAGCGGTTATTACAGAAGTAATAACTTCCAAGACTCAAATAAACAAAAACAAACCGAAAGCCAAAACAAATTGGGTTGTCTCCCATAAAGCTCTTTCTTTATAGCCATTAAGATGGGCATGATAATTTTGAAGAAGCTCTCATAGGGATATGAATTGAAGTGAAAGAGAGCATTAAGAAGCAAAAACACAAACACATTTAAGTCTAACCCACTTCCTATGCAAGGGGATTTTGTAAACAAACAAGTTATTGAAACCAAAGGCAACTTGCATGAGAAGGCAAAAGAAGTGCAACATAAAAACTTTCAGCATAAAACGAGGAAACTTGATATTATTAAGATGCATAAGAACACTTTTCCCTCTCTCATAGTAGCTTTCAGTATCATGCATAAACTTAACAATATAACTATCACAACAACCATCATAGCAATGATCACTTATTCTAACAGAAAACACAGGAATACTAGCTCTCATAACACTACTATGTGAAACAATATTGGAGGTATCCTTACAAAGGATAGTGTGTCCCTCTTTTTCATACTTAGTGACAAAGTCTTTCACATTTGCTACTATAGGTTCATCAACCATTTGTTTATCAGGTTCAACGGCTTTACTAGTACTTTCATTAACCATACTACCTATCATAGAATGTTCCTTTACCTTAACTGGAAAAGGCATTTTCTCAATATAAGGTTCAGGTACAACATGATTAGCAGTATAAACTTCAGTATTTCTTGAAGGAATACTCTTAGCAACATCTTTATAAGGTTCATGATACTTATTCCACTTCTTTTTAGGCACTTCAATATAGGAAGCAAAAGCCTTAAAATAAGAAGCAATAGCTTGAGAGTCTATACCATAAGCATTTTTAATATTTTGAAAGTCATCAGTTCCCATAAAAGATTCAATGCATTCATAAGCATAATTTATACCTGACTTTCTACCTTTGTCATTCTCCCAAGCTTCAGCATTGTCTTGAATACGGTCCAAAAGATCCCATTTAGCTTCTTCTTCCATGCGAGTGAATGATCCAACACAAGAAGCATCCAATAAATCCTTGTCATGAAGAGAAAGCCTTGCATAAAAGTTATTGATAATAATATTGTTGGGGAGCTCATGAATGGGACATTTGAGCATTAGTAACTTCAATCTCCCCCAAGCTTGAGATGTACTCTCTCCATCAAGAGGCCAAAAGTTGTATATTTGATTCCGATCTTTATGAATCTCACTAGGAGGATAAAACTTTGAATAAAAGAGAGGCACTATTTCCTCCCATTCCAGAGCTTGACCATTCTTCAGCAGCTTATACCATTCCTCAGCTCTTTCTTTCAGCGATAATAAGAATAACTTCTTCTTAACTTGATCTATAGTAATACTTGCACACTTGAACAACCCGCATAATTCGTGTATAAAGAGTAATTGATCATCGGGATGGATAGTTCCATCCCCAACATAGTAGTTATCCATAACACGGTCAATAATTCTTGTAGGTATTTTGAAAACATCTTTCTCAGCAGGTGGTGGCTTATCTACTACCTTAGCAGTGGTAGTAGCATTACCAACTAAGAAACTCAGCGAATTATCCATAACGAAAATAAAGCAACTGACAGAAGTAAACAATACTCACAGTAGAAGTTTCCTTTACCAGTTCCACTCTCCAATAGCGCTTCACTCCCCGGCAACGGTGCTAGAAAATAGTCTTGATGACCCACAAGTATAGGGGGTGTATCGCAGTATTTTTGATAAGTAAGAGTGTCGAACCCAACGAGGAGCAGAAGGTGCTGGCTAGTGGTATGGATCGGGAATTCTCTGCAAATACTTAGCAAACGGATTTTTAGGGGTTTTCGATAAAGCAAGTAAACAAAGTACGAGTAAACAAAAGACAGTAGGAATAAATGCAGCAAGTGGCCCAATCCTTTATGCAGCAAAGGACAAGCCAGTTGTATTTCTTAAGATGACCAAACGTTCTCGAGGACACATGGGAAGACTATCAAGTGCTTTCGCTTCATATAGTCGATTAATCTTCTCTAGCTTGATAAGTGTTGTGTGGGTGAACCTGTGCTAATGTACCGCCCCATCCAAGACTAAATACATACTTGTGATTAAACCCCCTTGCAAACATCCGTAAGTACAAGAAGTAATTAAGGTAGAAACCTAATCACAGCTTTAAACTCTAAGACCCTTACATCCCTTGTGCAATGGTTCCCTAACGGGGGTTCAGGTTTCTGTCACTCTGGCAACCCCTACGATTAGTAGCCAAATACACAATGCATTCCCCTAGGCCCATATAGGTGAAGTGTCATGTAGTCGACGTTCACATGACACCACTAGAAGAAGTACACCACAACTTAAATAACAATCTATTGAATCTTTCTCAACACAACTCCACTACTAACAACAAGACTTCTCCCATGTCCTCAAGAACAAAATGAACTACTCACAAGACATCATATGGATCATGATCAGAGATGAAATAATGATGTGTAACAATCTGAACATAAACAATAATTCAATGGTTCACTCAATAGCATCAACTACAAAGAGTAATCAACACCGGGAAAGTTTCCCCTATGAACTATGCAAGATTCAACTCAATTGTTACAGCAATATGGAGATAGTGATGAGGGTGCTGATGGTGATGATGGTGGTGATGATGATGATGATGATCCCGATGAAGTCCAGCTTGATGGTGGTGTTGATGGCGATGATCTGCCCTCTCCGAGAAGGAATTCCCCCGGCAGAAATCTGTCTGCCGGAGAGATCTTTCTCTCTCGGTGTTTTTCGCCCCGCAGAGGCGGCGGAATCTTTTTGTGGTCGCTCTCCCAGTCTTAGGGTTTCGGGAGGATGATATCGCCGAGGAGAGAGTGGGGCCAGGGTGGCCACACCACTCCCTGGCGTGGCCTAGGCCTGCCCGCGCCATGGGGTGGTTTGGGCCCCCTATGGCCCACCTCCACTCCATCTTCTAGCATCCCGAGTCTTCTAGAAAAATAGGATTTTCCGTATATTTTCCTGGATTTTCTGATCTTCGCGAATTTTGCCTCCAAACAGCACCTTTTCCATCAGAATCCTGACTGCAGCGGTCCATGCTCCAAAAGTCATCAACCATGCAAAAATAGATGAAATAACATAAGTATCACCTCTCAATACGAAATATATCAATGAATAATAGTGAATTAAGACATAGAATAGTGATGCAAAATGGACGTATCAAGTAGCAAATATAAATGCATAGGATACCTTCAAAGTTCATAAGAGTGACTAGATACAAATAGTTTAAAACAAGCAATATCAAAGCTATGCATCAATCAACAAGTTTTGGGACAATGCGCATAGAACTAAGAATGTCCACTATGCTCTCAAAGTAGGTGCATAAAGATAGAAGGTGGAGATTCAATATAATGGTGGAAGAAGGGACTTCATAAAAAGGAAGTAGGGATTCAAGTTTCATAAAGAGCTTCCAAAAATTATGGTACTTATTAGCTTTCAGCTCTCATTGCCCCTATCATAAGCATCTTGAAGGTGATTAAGGTTAAAGTGACACGACTAAGAGGATATGCTTGATAAGTTATAAGCTGAAAATCTCATGCCCCTTACTTACGAGTACCGTTCCTCATGCTACTCAAGTTTAGTCATAGGTAAGTTCTTGTCATTGTAAGTACATGTGTATCATAGAGAAACACCAACGGGGTACCCCTTGCCCGATGATACGGAAGATTCCCCATATCAAAATGACAAGGCAAGCAGATAATGAGCATCTCAATGATCCTTTTATTTCCTATTTGCATAGTTTTTTTTTCTTTTTTCTCTTTTTTTTCTTTCGTATTTGCATAGGTTTTTTTATATATAGAGGATGCTTCATAGATTGCTCACTATGGTTACACTGCAGGTTTCCACCATGATTAGGCATGGCTTAGACCAGCCACCTGGGCGTTTCTCTAACACATATACGAACTCCATGAGCCTTACAAGCTCCCCTTTCATTTCACACCGTTGGGATCCATAAGCAAAAGAACATGATATGAACTAAATAAAGTGCAATGTTGAAAGCATTCCCCATGATAACATGGTTCTGCTAATTCACAACTTACAAAACGCAAGCATATACGCAACATAGATGGGCACAATGGTTCAAGTTTATTAAATGCAAGAAAAGTAAAGTTCAAGTTCGTGAGAGCTTTAGTCACTAACTTTCACATAACAAGTTTAATTCAGAAGGTAGATAAAAACATGAATATACTTGGAATAGCAAATGTTAATAGGTAGGTATAGTGGACTCTTTGGAATAACTTGGTTTTATTTGGAGTTGGATGCATGAGTGGAACTCATACTTGGTACATGTGGAGGCTAGCAAAAGACTGGGAATGACCAACTAAGAGAGCAATAATGGCCATAATCATGCAAAGCGACAAAACATTATTAATTAAAACAGAAAGTTATATTACAAGTCAAAAACTAAATGATCATAGAGGCTATGGTGACTTGGTATAGTCTTAACATGGCGTGAGCATGCGCCAAGTCAACCCAAATAAAGCATCAAAGGAGAATACCACAATATTATGCTTTTATATGCTAAAACAACACATGATTCTTTCAAGGCACATTAAGCAATCTCAATTGTTTGTAACAAGTCATGCTACAACAATAATCACTAAGCATAAAGTCAAAGCAATATCAAACATGACATGTTAAAGTCTAGGCCACAGTCAAAACAAGCTTCCTTTTGTACCACTATAAGCATGAAATTTCCAGCTCTTTTCCAACACCAATCAAAAACTAAAGCTAAACGCAGTGCTAGCAAAGGAGAACACTCGCAGAACAATAAGAGCGAAAACTAGAGTGTTCTAGGCAACCAACTTATTTAAGTAAACCAAACAAAATAAAACTAAAAGCAAAAACGAAGACGCTCCAAGAACAACACAATTGTGCAAGAAACAATAAAAATGAAGTGTTTGGAAGAAAAACTAAGATTTTTATTGATGAAGAAGGGGATGCCTTGGGCATCCCCAAGCTTTGACGCTTGTACTTCTTGAATATTTCTTGGAGTGACACGGGTGGCATCCCCAAGCTTGAGCTTTTGTCCATACTTCATCTTATCACATTATTCTTCCCTACACTTGAAAATTTCCTTCATATAAAACTTCACAAAATCTTCATTAACAATATTAGTGTATTCAAGATAATAAGTCTTTGGGTTTAGTTTCAACACAAGTGAAACTTCCATTAAAACCAAGCTACTGTAGCAATTCCTTCTAAAAGCTCAAGTGATCAAAGAGAACTCAAAGTGAAAGAGATTAAGAGGCAAATGCAAATAATGGCAGAAATCTGTCAAAACAGACCAGCAGGTAAAAACCGATTTTTTTGAAGACCTTCTATTGCTAAAATCGAAAAGTGATAAACAAAAGAAAGTTAGATAAAAGCATGGGGAATAAGCACGGAAAATTACAGCTCAATCCGACGTATAGAGGTTTTTCACGATTTTTTACAGTGACGCGCAGAAATCTGTTTCGGGACAGCAACTTCCCCATATCTTACTTTCCTCTCATTAGAGGTTTTTCTTGGCACAAAAACCAAACAAAAAGGATAAGGAGAGGTTATTACAGAGGCAATAACTTCCAAGACTCAACAAAACAAAAATAAACTGAAAGTAAAAATATAATGGGTTTTCTCCCAAAAGCTCTTTCTTTATAGCCATTAAGATAGGCATGATAATTTCGATGATGCTCACATAAGAAATATGAGTTGAAGTAAAAGAGAGCATCAAGAAGCAAATATGGAACAAATTTAAGTCTAACCCACTTCCTATGAAAAATAATTTTGTAAAGAAACAAGTCATGAAAGCACAAAGCAACAACCATAAGAAAGCAAAACAAGTGCAACTTCAAAATTTTCAACATAAAGAGGGGAAACTTAATATTGTTGAGATACATAAAACCATGTTTCCCTCTCTCATAATAACTTTCAGTAGCATCATGAATAAAATTAACAATATAAATATCACATAAAACATTCTTATCATGAGCCACATGCATAAAAGAATTAATACTCTCCATATAAACATAGTCATTCTTATTAATTATAGTGGGAGAAAATTCAACAAAATAGCTATCATTATTATTCTCATCACCATAATCATCAAATATAGGAGGCATATTGTAATCATAATTGATTTTCTCCTTAATAGTAGGTAGACTGAAAGCATCATATTCATCATTGTATTCATCATATACCGGAGGTATAGTATCATCAAAGTAAATTTTCTCCTCCGTGCTTGGGGGACTAAAAATATCATACTCATCAAAACCAGCTTCCCCAAGCTTAGACTTTTCCATAGCATTAGCAATAATGGTGTTCAAAGAATTCATACTAATAACATTGCTATTAGCATGCAAATAAAGTTCCCTAGGTTTTTTAGTTTTCTCTTCAGACACTTCATGTCCTAACTCAAGATAAATACTATAAAGCTCTCTAATTTTGTTGTTGTTTTCCATTAAGCATAACTAGTGAAAATAAAAACAAGAAACAAAAAGATATAATTGCAGAATCTAAAGGAAATAACTTCAAGCACTCACACACCAGCTACAGTACTAAAATATAGCTTAGTAGCCAGAAGATGTGAGTACCTTTTACCTTACCTCCCTGGCAACAGCGCCAGAAAATAGCTTGATGTCTACGCACGCTTCTATTCTTGTAGACAGTGTTGGGCCTCCAAGTGTAGAGCTTTGTAGAACAGCAGCAAGTTTCCCTTAAGTGGATCACCCAAGGTTTATCGAACTTAGGGAGGAAGTGATAAAAGGTATCCCTCTTAAGCAACCCTGCAATCAAGATACAAGAAGTCTCTTGTGTCCCCAACACACCCAATACACTTGTCAGGTGTATAGGTGCACTAGTTTGGTGAAGAGATAGTGAAATACAAGTAATATGGGTGATTATAAGCGGTAATTGCAATCTGAAATAAGAGTGGCAGCAAGTAAACATGTAACAAAACTGATTGTAAATGGTGTTTCAATGCTTAGAAACAAGGCCTAGGGATCATACTTTCACTAGTGGGCACTCTCATATAAATATCTTCTCTTCATGATGCTACCCTAAACTACTCTCCGGTTGGACGATGTAGGGCTATAGCAGCACACCTTGAAGTTCGCATTCCCCATAACCCCTCACTGTCACCTTGAGCGCTAGATGGTTCCAACAAACACAACAATATCATAGAGACATCCAACTCAAATTATACTCATGATAAGTATTTATATAACCTTAGCCTAAGTGCCACACGATGTGCACACTGTCAACTTCACGCACGTGGGGATAGCAGAGATTAATTAAAGCACTTTAGTAGTGATTACCCACAAGTATATGGGGTGTATCATAGTATTTTCGATAAGTAAGAGTGTCGAACCCAACAAGGAGCAGAAGGTGTTGGCGAATGGCTTGGAGCAGGAATTCTCTGTAAATACTTAGCAAACGGATTTTTAGGGTTTTTTGATACTTCAGGTAAATAAAGTAGGAGTAAATAAAAGATAATAATAATAAATGCAGCAAGTGGCCCAATCCTTTCTTTAGCAAAGGGCAAGCCGGTTGTATTACTTAAGATGACCAAACGTTCTCGAGGACACATGGGAATATCGTCAAGTGCTTTCTTCATATAGTTGATTAATCTTCTTTAGTTTGCTAAGTGTTGTGTGGGTGAACCTATGCTAATGTACCGACCTTCCTAGGACTAATACATACTTATGATTATACCCCTTGCAAGCATCCGCAAGTACAAGAAAGTAATTAAGTTAGAAACCTAACCACAACTTTAAACTCTAAGACCTGACATCCCTTGTGCAAAGGTTTCCTAAGGGGGGTTTAGGTTTCTGTCACTCCGGCAACCCCTACGATTAGTAGCCAAATACACAATGCATTCCCCTAGGCCCATATAGGTGAAGTGTCATGTAGTCGACGTTCACATGGCACCACTAGAAGAAATACACCACAACTTAAATATCAAACCATTGAATCTTTCTCAACACAACTCCACTACTAACAACATGACTTCTCCCATGTCCTCAAGAACTAAACGAACTACTCACAAGACATCATATGGATCAAGATCAGAGATGATATAATGACATGCAACAATCTGAACATAAACGATAATTCAATGGTTCACTCAATAGCATCAACTACAAGGAGTAATCAACACCGAGAAAGTTTCCCCTAAGAACTATGCAAGATTCAACCCAATTGTTACAGCGGAATGGAGTGGTGATGATGGTGGTGATGGAGATGATGGTGGTGATGATGATGATGATGATCTCGATGAAGTCCAGCTTGTTGGTGGTGTTGATGGCGATGATCTCCCCTCTCCAGGAAGGAATTCCCCCGGCAGAATTCTGTCTGCCGGAGAGATCTTTCTCTCTTGGTGTTTTCCGCCCTGTAGAGGCAGCGGAATCTTTCTATGGTTGCTCCCTGAGTCTTGGGGTTTCGGGAGGATAATATACACCAGAGGGGAGAGCCTGGAGTGGGCCAGGGCGGCCACACCACCTGTTGGCGCGACCTACACCAAGGGGGTGGTGTGGGCCCCCTGTGGCCCATCTGCACTTCCCCTTCTAGCAATCTTCGTCTTCTGGAAAAATAGAATTTTCCATGTACTTTCCCGGATTTTCCGATCTTCGCGAATTTTGCCTCCAAACAACACCTTTTCCATCAGAATCCTGACTGCAGCGGTCCATGCTCCAAAAGTCATCAACCATGCAAAAACAGATGAAATAACATAAGTATCATCTCTTAATATGAATTATATCAATGAATAACAGTAAATTATGATACAGAATAGTGATGCAAAATGGACATATCAACTCCCCCAAGCTTAGACTTTGCTTGTCCCCAAGAGAAAACTAAGCTCAATAAACATGACCTCAGGTTTATGGAGTGAAGAGTCGATAAAAGAATATGGACAAGAAGCATCACATTCATCAATACATATATCATAATAGAAGACAACTCACTATTATATAACTTAACTTGCAATAATTAAAGGAAACACAATAAAGATGTATAAAGTAAATCATAATTGGTAATGGCAAACTTAGCTTTTGGTCGAAGAATAGTTAACAATTTGCAGGAGTTCATAAATAACTGGTTTTCAATGATAGCTTTCAAAGTAGTAATCACCAAAATAAGAGCAATGTTCAAAACAAGGAACATGAGAAACATGATTGAATAGATCATCATATGAATGAATGAAACATAACAACTCAAAATACTTGCTGAGGTAGAAGGGAATAGGTTTACTGACTCAACTAAAAAGTAAAAGATAGGCCCTTCGCAGAGGGAAGAACGGAATTCAAGTTTCATAAAGAGCTTCCAAAAATTATGCTACTTATTAGCTTTCAGCTCTCATTGCCCCTATCATAAGCATCTTTAGGTGATCAAGGTCAAAGTGATACAACTAAGAGGATATGCTTGACAAGTTATAAGTTGAAATCTCATGCCCCTTACTTACGAGTACCGAACCTCATGCTACTCAACTTCAGTCACAAGTAAGCTCTTGTCATTGTAAATACATATGTATCATAGATAACCGCCAACGGGGTACCCCTTGCACATGATACAGGAGCTATCCCATAATCAAAATGACAAGGCAAGCAGACAATGAGCATCTTAGCGATCTTTTTATTTGCTATTTGCATAGGTTTTTATTGAGGATGCTTCATAGAGTGCTCATTATGGTTATGCTGCAAGTTTCCACCATGATTAGGCATGGCTTAGGCTAGCGGCCCAGGAGTTTCTCTAACACACATACAAACTCCATGATCTTACAAGTTCCCCTTTTATTTCACACCGACGGGATCTATAAGCAAAAGAATCATGATATCAACGGAATATAAGTGCGATGTTGAAAGCGTTCCCCATGATACATGGTTCTGCTAACTTCAACTTATAAAGCGCAAGAATATACGCACCAAAGATGGACACAATGGTTCAAGTTTATTAAATGCAAGAAAGTAAAGTGTGCCATCAAGTTCGTGAGAGCTTTAATCACTAATTTTCTCATAACAAGTTTAATTTGGAAGGTAGATAAAAACATGAATTTACTTGGAATAGCAATAGTGCTAGTAGGTAGGTATGGTGGACACAAATGGCATAGGTTTTGGTTTAAGGATTGGATGCACGAGAAGCATTCCCTCTCAGTACAGGGTTTTGGCTAGCAAGGCTGGGTAGCAAGCATAAGAGTTGAAGGAAACAAACAAACATACGAGTGATAAAAACAAACATGCAATCTTCCATGGAAGCAAAAAAGATCTTAACTAGAGAATACTAAACTTATGAGCAAATCAAGAAAGAAAGATGATGAAATTATATTTCTTTAAGAGTACTTTTATCTTTTTCATTCAACTCTCAAAAATAGTATTGCTACTGACCGAGCCAGGTTTGCCAAAACCAACTAAATTAACTCAATGATCTCAAAGTGATACCAATACTAACGACAAGATCAATCATATAACCATGAATTGAAAACTAATATAAGATATGCAAAAGAGTAAATGATAGAACTTCTCATTAATATTCCATAACGGCAACTCACACCAAGGGATACATAGATATCTAATGAGAGGGGGGACACTTCCATAATGCAAACCATCCTACATGATAACTTCTCTATTCATGATATAACTCTACTAAAAAAGGTAAAAAGATAGAAGATAGTTATATGATACCGCAGCACTCCCCCAAGCTTGGAACAAACCAAGGGGATGCCAAAACCTGATGACGAATTACTCTTTCGGTGGTGGTGGTATTCTCTCGATGAGCCTTTTGATTAGTTTACCCAAGTCCTCAATCTCGAAGGTGAGAGTACGAATCAACTGCGAGTTTTTCTCAATGCGGCTCATGATCATGTCGGGTTGCGAATTCCAGCTCTTGCGATTATTTCCCCGCTCTTCCTCCTTGAAGTCTTATTTTCTTGCATGGTTAGAACGAGGTATATCCCAATTGGAGGGTAGTTTCTCCTTGGGGATATTCTGGAACTGATGCTCATGGATAAGGGTATGGAAGGGATTCTTGGTGCATGGAGGAAGTGACCATGGAGCCAAATAGTGATGCGGAGGCTTCCCTCTAGTTGACATCCGTGCAGTCCTTTTGATCTTGGTAGGGTTTGCCAACACTCCAATGCCTGCAATGGTAGTGCCGGTGTGCGGATGCGGTCCTTTCTTTGCCTCCTCTTCATCTTCACTCTTGATCTCCTTCTCCTGCTCGGGGTCTTGGAGATCTTCCTACATAGGCTCCTTTCCCTTATCATTGGCGGAGACCATTGTGCTTGTAAACTTTAAGAATAGTTCCTAGCAGAAATAGCTCGAAACGAAAAAACAACGAGAACACGATATACGAACCTCTGGGGATCCGGGGGATTATATATTACGAAGTCTTACAACAAAAGGAAGGTACTGGGAGAAAACGGGTCGGAGACGGAGGCCGAGGTGGCCACACCACTGGGCCGACAGGGGTGGTGTGAGCCACCCCAGCTCGCCTCCCTCTTTCGCTTTGTAGCTTTCCTTGTTGGATAAAAACTGCAAAAATATAACTGGACAGAATTTTCGCGGAACTTTTCTTACCAGAACTGTTACTTATTCGAAAAGGGACTCTACAGGTCTCTGAATTTGGTCTTTGATAGATTCTTCCGGGTTGTATAACATCAATATCTTCATCTTCATACTCATATTGCTTGAGTCATGAAACCTTTCACTTTCTTATTACACCATTTTCTCCACTAACCTGGAAATTTCTTTCACACAAAACTTCACACAATTCTCATTAGCAACATTAGTGTAAGCGAGGTAATAAACCTTTTAGGTTCAATTTATACTTAAATTCATCAAAACATAAGCTACTGTAGCAACTCCTTCCAAAAGCCCAAAAAAGAATTCAAAAAGGAAATCGATTTAAGAAGCAAATGCAAGAGTGGCAAAATCTGTCAAAACGGACCAGCAGGTAAAGATCATTTTTTTTCGAAAATCTTCTGCTGCTCAAATCAAAAAGTACAAAACTAACGAAAGTTAAATAACAACCTGGGGCAGAAGCAAAAACAATTATAGCTCAATCCAACATACAGAGATCTCTCACGAATTTTTACGGTGAAGCACAAAAATTTGTTTCGGGACAACAACTTCCCCAAATCTTACTTCTCTCTCGTTAGAGGTTGATCTTGACACAAAAACCAAACAAAAAAGGATAAGGAGATGTTATTACCGGAGTAATAACTTCCAAGACTTAAAGAAACAAAAACAAACTGAAAGAAAAATAAATTGGGTTGTCTCCCAAAAAGCTCTTTCTTTATAGCCATTAAGATGGGCATGACAATCTCAATGAGGCTCACATAAGATATGAATTGAAGTGAAAGAGAGCATTAAGAAGCAAAAATATACATGTTTAAGTCTAACCCACTTCCTATGCAATGGAATTTTGTAAGAAAATAAAATTTTGAAACCAGAGGCAGCTAGCATAGGAAGGCAAAACAAGTGCAACATAAAAACTTTCAGCATAAAACGAGGAAACTTGATATTATTGAGATGCATAAGAACAATATTCCCTCTCTCATAATAACTTTCAGTATCATGCATAAACTTAATGATATAACTATCACAAGAACCATTGTAGCAATGATCACTTATCCTAACAGAAAACACAGGGACACTAGCTCTCATAACACTACTTTGTGAAACAATATTAGAAGTATCCTTATAGAGGATAGTGTGTTCATCTTTGAAAGGATATTACTTTCTCCTTATGTTTTTGGTGCTGATGACAACTTCTCTTGTGGTTTAACTATATGTCCAAGTTGCAGGGCTTATCTATGGACGTGCTTGTCGATGGACTTTTCTCTAGGAAGAGCTTGAATACGGTGGCACTTATTTACACTTTCTCTTGTTTTATGTTTTAGGCTACCGTACTATCAAGAGGGAGTCCATCTTGGAAGGTTGTGGGAAATCACCATTTCATGCATAGACCCTATATGCACTTCCACATCCATCCCAGTTTTCATGTGATAGAGTGTTCCCTGCAGCTTTGGTGGGTTTTCTGCCCTAACCGGTAGTACCGGCCAGGTGGCGGTAGTACCGCCCAAGGAGTTTCTCAGGGCTATTCGGGCGGAACTTCCGGCTGAAGTTCTGGTCCTAATTCCGACAAGCCATATTCTGGTTTAGTAAGACTTCTGTCTAGTTTTGCGTATTTGTCGGAATTAGAAACGGAATTTGGCTCGGTTGTACCGGCCTAACCAGCGCCTGGCTCCCTGAGAGGTAGTACCGCCACAGCTGACCGGTAGTACCGGCCACCTTCTGTCACCGGTAGTTCCGGGTCCAGTTCCGGACCTAGTTCTGACACTAGGTTGTGCAGGTCAGATAACCTTCTGCCTCGCACTGCCTATTTGTTGGTAGTAGGGCCGGAACTAGGACCAGTACTTCCGGCCAGCTCTACGGGCCTGCTAACTGGTCAATATGACTGTTGCGTGGCCTCTGCTGGGCCATGGGTGGCTCGCTTACCGGTACTACCGGTCCGTCACCGGTAGTACCGATGGTGTCGGGACTGGGCAGAATCTGCCCGTTTGGAGGTGGCCTTTTTAAGGCCCCTTCTTCCTCCTCTCATCTTATCTCTTCGTTTTTCTCTCTCCTCCATTAATACAAGAGCTTGACTTGCCTAGATCTGTCTTCCTACCCACTCAAATCTCTTGATCTTTTGAGGATTGGGAGAGATGACCTAGATCTACACTTCCACCAAAGGAATCGTATTTTCCCCCACTCATCCTTCGTGGATTTTGTTACTCTTGGGTTCTTGGAACCCTAGACGGTGTAAGGCATCCTCGGAGCTGGGGCATTTGTTGTGAAGCTTCGTGCTGTTGTTGAGGGTCTCCAATTGAGTTGTGGAGCCTCCCCTCAACCTCGTTGTAAAGGTTTCGGTTGGCGCCTTCAAGGTCACTGGTTAGTGGATTGTGAGGCCACCTTTGTGGTGGTGCTCACCAGAGAAGAAGGTGAGGCCTTTGTGGCCCCGACACCTCTCCAACGTAGACGTAGCTTCCTTGGAAGTGAACTACGGGAATTACATCTCCGTGTACCCTCTCCGGTTCTTTCATTCCACTCCTTTACTTCTTGCATTTACCGTTGTGTTTCCTTGTTGTGTTGCTTGCCATTTAGGATATTCATCTAGTTGCATCTCTAGTGAATTTTACTTTGTGCTAAGCCATAAAATTGCAAGAAAAGATTAAAAATTGGTAGTCTCCCATTCACCCCCTCTAGTCGACCAAAGTTGGGCCTTTCAATCTTCTACATATTTAGTGACAAAGTCTTTCACATTTGCTATTATAGGTTCATCATTTTGTTCATCAGGTTCAACAGCTTTATTTGTACTTTCATTAACCATACTAGCTATCATAGAATGTTCCTTTATCTTAAATGGGACAGGTATTTTCTCAATGTAAGGTTCAGGTAAAACATGATCAGCAGTATAAACTTCAGTATTTCTTGCAGGAACACACTTAGCAACATCTTTATATGGTTCATGATACTTATTCCACTCCTTTTTAGGAACTTCAATATAGGAAGCAAAAGCCTTAAAATAAGTTGCAATAGCTTGAGAGTCTAGACCATCAGCATTTTTAATATTTTGAAAGTCATCAGTTCCCATAAAAGATTTAATGCATTCATAATCATAATTTATACCTGACTTCCTTCCTTTGTCATTCTCCTATGCTTCAGCATTGTCTTGAATACGGTCTAGAAGATCCCATTTAACTTCTTCTTCCATGCGAGTGAATAGTCCAGCACAAGAGGCATCCAATAAATCCTTATCATGAAGAGAAAGCCTTGCATAAAAGTTATTGATAATAATATTGTTGGGGAGCTCATGAATGGGACATTTGAGCATTAGTAACTTCAATCTCCCCCAAGCTTGAGTTGTACTCTCTCCATCAAGAGGCCAAAAGTTGTATATTTGATTCCGATCTTTATGAATCTCACTAGGAGGATAAAACTTTGAATAAAAGAGTGGCACTATTTCCTCCCATTCAAGAGCTTGACCATTCTTTAGCATCTTATACCATTCCTCAGCTCTTCCTTTTAGTGATAATGAGAATAACTTCTTCTTAACTTGATCTGTTGTAATACCTGCACACTTAAACAACCCGCATAATTCATGTATAAAGAGCAAATGATCACCGGGATGGACAGTTCCATCTCCAAAATAGTAGTTATCCATAACACGGTCAATAATTCTTGTAGGTATTTTAAAAGTATCATTCCCAGCAGGTGGTGGTTCATCTACTACCTTAACAGTGGTAGTAGCATTACAAAATAAGAAACTCAGCGAATTATCCATATTGAAAATAAAGCAACTAACAGAAGTAAATAGTACTCACAGTAGAAGTTTCCTTTACCAGTTCCACTCTCCAATAGTTTCGGCCTTCGAGAAAAATAGTCTTGATGACCCACAAGTATAGGGGTGTATATGATATTTTAGATAAGTAAGAGTGTCGAACCCAACAAGGAAGCGAAGGTGTTCATGAATGGCTTGAGCAGAATTCTCAATGAAGCAAGGGGTTTTTGATAATAAAGCATGGTAAATAAAGATAATAAGAATAAACAAGTGGCCCAATCCTTTCTTTAGCAAAGTTCAAGCCGGTTGTATTACTTAAGATGACCAAACGTTCTCGAGGACACATGGAAATATCGTCAAGTTCTTTCGCTTCATATAGTTGATTAATCTTCTTTAGTTTGCTAAGTGTTGTGTGGGTGAACATGTGCCACCATAGGGAGTGGCCAGCCCCTGGCCCTCCTTCGGCTGCCCTCCGGACTCCGTGTTCCTTCTGGTAAAATATTGACTTTGGCTTTTGTCCCGTCCAATTCCGAGAATATTTCCTTACTAGATTTTCTGAAATCAAAAACAATGTAAAAAACAGCAATCGACACTATGTCATCTTGTTAATAGGTTAGTTCTAGAAAATATATAAAAATACCTCAAAGTATGAACAAAGCATAAGAAAGTTGATATAAAACAAGCATGGAACATCAAAAATTATAGATACATTTACGACGTATCATACATTAGCGCAGGTTCACCCACACAAGACTTATTAAACTAAAGAAGATTAATCAACTATATGAAGCGAAAGCACTTAACGGTATTCCCGTGTGTCCTCGGGAACGTTTGGTCATCTTAAGTAATACAACTGGCTTGTCCTTTGCTAAAGAAAGGATTGGGCCACTTGCTGCATTTATTATTATTGTCTTTTATTTACTCGTACTTTATTTATCTGCATTATCAAAAAATCCTAAAAATCTGTTTGCTAAGTATTTACAGAGAATTCCTGCTCTAAGTTACTCGTCAACACCTCCTGCTCCTCGTTGGGTTTGACATTCTTACTTATCAAAAATACTGCGATACACTAGGGCTGGAATTCGAGCCGAGCCGAGTCAGCTCGGCTCGACTCGGTAAAGCTCGTTCAACTAACGAGCTAGCTTGGCTCGGCTCGTTTACAAAACGAGTTCATATTTGAAACTCGGCTCGACTCAGTAAACTCACGAGTAACTCGCGAGTAGCTCGTTTAGCACGTTATGAGTTACAAACAAGAGCACATATAATAAAAATTAGTAATTATCCTACTAATTAAGAAATAGAACAAAGATAGTACTTTTATAATAACACAAAGGCAAGATCAAATGGAAAATATAGTAGCTCTACACCATTACAAGTACAAGAAACATTTGTAGTATGGAACTTATAAGTGGAAAATTTCAAATTCTATATTTGAACGAGTTTAACGAGCTAAACGAGTCGCTCGCGAGTAGCTCATTTAGCTTGGGTGATCAAACGAGTTAAAATCTAAAACTCGGCTCGACTCTTTAGACACCGAGTTCAAGCCGAGTCGAGCCAATTTACGAGTTACTCATTTAGCTCGCGAGTTTTGAGTTATAATTCCAGCCCTACGATACACCCCCTATACTTGTGGGTCATCAAAAACTATCAATAAAAACCATAAAAATGTGTTGAATCTCACAGCTATCAGTATCTCCGGAAGAAGGAGTGGAAATCCTAAGGGAAATTCACGAAGGCGAATGCGGTCATCATGCTGCAGCCAAATCTTTAGTGGCAAAAGGTTTTAGACACGGATTTTTCTGGCTTACAGCCAAGGCAGACTCCGAACGGCTGGTCAAGACGTGCAAAGGCTGCCAAAAGTACGCCAAACAAGCTCATGTTCTAGCTGATCAGTTGCGAACAATACCTATAACATGGCCTTTCGCGGTCTGGGGGCTTGACATGGTAGGGCCGTTTAAACAGGCTCCAAGTGGATTTACTCACCTCTTAGTGATGGTGGATAAGTTCACAAAATGGATTGAGGCTAAACCCGTCACAAGTTGTGATGGAGCAATAGGCAGAAGATTTGTCGAGGATGTTATAATCCGATACGGTTATCCGCATAGTATTATCACGGACAACAGGAGTAATTTTTCTACGGGAGAACTTGCCGAATTCTGCGATGAACAAAAAATTTGGCTTGACATTGCGTCAGTCGCACATCCACAAGCTAATGGACAAGTTAAAAGAGCAAATGGTTTAATTCTAGAAGGCCTCAAACCAAGACTCGAAGCACCACTCCGTCGTGCTACGAGGGCTTGGGCAGATGAATTACCGTCTGTAATATGGAGCTTAAGAACAACTCCGTACAGGTCAACTAGATACACACCTTTCTTCTTGGTCTATGGCAGAGACGTAGTTCTTCCTAGTGATTTAATTCACACTTCCCTCGAGTTGCTGCGTATATCAAGGAGGATGTTGAAATTTCTCGACAAAATGATCTCGATTTAATCAAACAAGTTCACATTGTTGCTGACCAGAGATCAACAGCCTATCGGCAGAAGTTACAGAAGTATCATAGCTAGAGAGTCAGAAACCGGTCTTTTAATAAGGGCGTTTTGGTTCTCTGGCTTGTGCAGAAAAGAAATCACAAATTTTCCCCAGTATGGGAAGGACCCTTTTTAGTTAGCTGAGTATTACACAATGGTTCTTACTATCTAACTAATATGCGGCCAGTCAAAGAAAGACCTGCTACTAAGAAGAGAAAGAGAGATGGAGGCAGTACAAACCTGGAAGAATTAGACAGATCATGGAATATTGCTCAGCTATGTCCCTTTTATTCATAAAATTTATTTCTTTGTAATCATATATGTGTACATGTACAATGAGAAATAAAGTATTGGCTGCCTCAAAATTTTCTAAGAAGTTTTATATTACCATCTTATTTTCGAATGATCATGTCACAATCGAAAATCCCAAAATACTTGAAAGTACTTTATGCTCATGTTTGTTCTGGTTAGATTGCCGATTCTAAAAATGCTACCTTCGGGTATAAATCTAAATTTCCTAGTCTATACTCTGGTTCTTTATCTGATTGCCGGATGCAGGCATTTTCCGAGTAGTGAATTGTTGGTACTAGAAGCCGGCTTTGTTTCCGAGTTTAAACTGGTTTAGCAATTGAGCTCCATTGCTCGGCAGAGTTTCCGTGTTGAAGGTTGGCCGTCTCATGAAAGGGACGAGGCGGAAAGCCAAATAAATGATAAGTATAGACAAAACAAAAGTGCTTATGTAAAATTTCAGGCACGTCAAAATAGATCCAAAAGTGCTAAAAATAAATCACAGGCATCGGTCCTTGCAAATATTAGCACTAGCAAAAATATTACACTACTTATTACAATCCGATTGTTTCAGAATAACACATTGTTTTTCTGGTACTTTATGATGCAGGAGAAGAGGCAGGATCTGCCGGCTCACTAGAGACATCGCCTTCGCCTTGGTATCTTTTCGAGACATGCAAATCGGATTCGGTTTGCTCGTCGTCGGAAACTTCGTCTGCTTCTTCGGCAGGCGGAGGAGGCGTTTCCACACGAGTGAAGAATGGAGTGTCGTAGCTGGTCAAATCAGCTATGTGACATCCATAACCGGCACAGGAGTCCATGATGGCCTGGATATCTTGCTCCTTCTTGTCTTCATCCATAGTTGAATAACCCCTGGTTACTTGCCAGATCTCCATGCTTCCATGGTGGCTCATAACCATGGTAAGGGCATTCTGTGTCGCGATTCGCGCGTACAACATATTCCAATCTTGGATGAGCTAGGGCATCTCCTTCGCCTTATATCGCACCTTAAAGGCGGATATTCTGTTCATGTTTAGAACTTTTAGTACTTCGCCAATATCCTCCAATGACTGGCGAAAATTGTGAAGCAAGTCACCAACTTTAGTAAGCCGGCTGGTGCGAGACTTGGTGGAAGAAGAATCCAGTAAGTTCAAAGGAGCTGCAGATACAAAAGCAAAGTCAGACTTACATCCGGATTCATAGGAATCTGAAAGAAATAAAGGTCAGAGATAGGAAAGTTACCGAATATGGCATCGTCAACTTTGGTCTTCTCCGTCAAGACTCTAGAGTTCATCCCGGAGAGCTCGGGTGATGTCCTTCTCCCTGGCCAGCTCATCATTGACATCCAAGATTTTCTTATCCTGGATTGCGATCTTTCGATCACGTTCTTTGTTGGCCATGTTAGATGATTCAAGAACGCTGGCAATGTTGCGCTCATGATCCGTCTTAAGTTCATTTAGCTCCCGCCGTAAGTCGGTGTTTTCCGCCTCCAGTGTTTTGAAATTCTCGGCCTCTTCAATCATTTTACATGACTACTTGACTAGTTTTGTAAGCAAAAAGAAAACAGTTGAATAAGAATTCGACTATGAAAGCAAACATAGCAAGGATAATGACTAAAATGATTACCTTCGGCCTCATCCTTGGAAATCTTCAGTTGAGAATTTTCAAGACGGAGAGCTCTGATCTCTCTCCGCTTATTGCAAATATTCTTTAATAATTCCTGGTTATAAGCATGAACTTTCTGTAAGTCAGAATAGTAACTAGAGTCAGAAGTCTACTAAAGACTTGGGCTAATATTTTAACTAATATCAGCACGAGCCTTGGGGGCTACACTAGTTCGTTCTTTGGTATCCTATGAAAGCATAAATCCAGATTTTCTATCCAACTTCATGCCTGGGGGATAGAGGATATGATATGAAATAAACTAAAAGAGAAAGTCAAAATCTGATTTACATATTGTTCATGAGTAAGCTTGCTTAAACTCATGTTCACCTCAGAAGTAACCTTCTCGGTGAGATTCGGCGGGATTACTGGTGATGGTGGAACCATGCCAACCTTCATCTTTTTGTTGCGAAGACGAACTTGGTCAAGAAGCTCGGAGAACTTGACGTCCTTGGATTCTTGCGCCTCTTACTCGGCAGTAATATTCTGGCTCTCCAAGCATTGCTGAGCCAGTTTCTGGATCTCTTATGTAGTTTTTCGAGTAATGCCAAGTTTGGTAATACCTGAATTACTGAGAAGGTTGTCTGTGAAGATCTCTGCCAAGGGATCATTACCCTTTGAGGGTTCACCCTTATCAAGTGCCGAGTCACCTATGGTGATGTCGGTCTGCGAACCAAGGTTTGCTGGCTCAGAATGTTGAGTCGGATCTTCCGCAACATGCGGAGATGGAGTAATCTCTGGCGTTGTAGAAGACATGGGGGCAGGAGTCGGAGGCAATGTGGCAGGAGAAGTCAAATTTAACTTTGACTGGCGCAAGGGCTTTGCCGGGTTTCCCTTCCCCTTGCCCTTGGTGAGCTGTTTAGCTCTAAAGAAGTAATAGAACAAGATCATTACACTTCAAAAAGAATAACAGATAAAATACAAAGACCTTGTGAGGAAATTACCTCTTCACAACGGTCACTTCTTTTGTGCCAATGGAAATAGTCGGAGTCTTACGCTTTCGGGTAAGCGCCTTCGGCAATGCAATAAGTTCTCCATCATCTCGAGAGATCTCAGGAGGATATCCCTCAAGAGGAGCAAGCTCCGACTCGGGGAGGTCAGCAAGCTAAAAGAAGAGTTACCTCAATATTGCAAAAAGATACAACAAAGTGTAGATGAACACATATTCGAGTAATTGCTGGAAAACTTACTGGTGTCACGGGATCGTCAGCCATATGCATGTCCAAGGAAAGATCCGGAATCTTCCTCTCGATCCGCTCTTTGATCAGCCATTTGATCTAGGACTCATAGTCCTTGTCAAAATAAGATTTTGAGCAGATCCGGAGAGAATCTGTCTTGCTCTTGGTGACTGAATGCATAAGCTGGTCACCATGATGTTGGAGAGGCTGGATCTAGCGCGCTAGCCAGTAGTGGATCAAGTTGAATCCTTTCATACCCTTGTGCTTCATCAAATATTCGATCCGCCTCTTAGCAAGAAGCAGATCGTTAGTGAGAGCCGGAGCATCCGCGTCCTAGGACTCTTGGGGCATGGCAGCACCATCAACAAAAGCCGGCAAAGCAGTTGCTTTGTCGGGAGCCGGTCAGTCCTTATGGCAAAAGAATGTGGATGGCCATTTCTTCACAGACTCGCTGGCCTTAATCCTAGGATAGACTCGTCCTCTCCTAGCAGAAAACTAAGAGTCCCGTAATATAAGGATTACCGGAAGTGATGGAATTTCTCCAGGTATGGAAATAGTACCACAAAAGAACAAGACTCGGCCTAATTCCGAGATACCCCTCACACAAAGATGCATAAGCACTCATTTCTAAAAGTGATTTTGGGGGGAGATTGTGGAGTTATACTCGAGTGATCTATAAACTCAGAGAGAAGAAATGAGGGAGGAAAACTCAAACCTCTCGAGGTGGGTGTCAAGTGCACTCGCTGACATTGGGGGTGGGGATGGTTGGCCAAACCGCTTCCACCAACCAAGATGGATGAGGCCTTCCTTCAACGATGCAGCATATGTCGTCAGGGGGCGAGGGATCCAAACCCCGTGGAAGTTCTCCTCTCCGCTGCTGCAGGGGCCGTCCCGTTGTCGCCACCTTGCCGGAAGCCTCAGCCATTTTTTTGGGCGATGGTGACCTAGGATGGGCGGTGCCGTGAGCTTTGGGGAGGCAGAGGAGCTTTTGTGCAGAAGCGTCGAGAGGAAGGAGATGCACTGACATTGGTAAGGAATAAAGAGGAGATCTTGACCCCTTATATCCCTTACCTGCACTAAGATTCGTGCAAGATGAATAGTAACCATACCACACGTCGTGGAAGGAGCTAGGTAACCTCCTCGCGACGATTACGCAGCCTCGATCTCCGTGCAAGCATTAAAACGACGCCTCGGTTCCACAAAAGGCGGACCCACCAACGGTCATGCTGACAGAAATGTCTGCTGCTGACGGATTGACCTTGATCGATGTCGTTACGTACCAAGTTCGCTTAAGTTTGAATTTCAAGCTGGAAACCCGAATAATGTACTCATGGGTCCGACTCGCTTTGAGACTCGGATCCTATCCTTTCTTTGAAGTTTTAGGAACCCTTCAAGATTCTGCAAGCTGAAGATAGATCAAGCTAGACGGAGATGAAATCCGACTCTGGATCTGGGAGGCTTCCGAGGACTACTGGTTGAGATATACTTTCTGGGTATCCTCACTGTGCCTCACTAACCAGGGTGTCCCACTGGGTTAGAGATTTGCTTCACGGGCAGCCCAGTTAGGGAGAAGAGACGGAGTCTAGTCCGGCTACGAGAAGGCCTAGAAGACTTACCGACATAGGCCTGTAGTGTTGCTTGTAGTTTAAGATGTACTCTGTAACCGACTCTTAGTCGTAGCCAGATAGGTCTCTCCTGTAAACCCTAGGCCGGATATATATATATAAGTCGTCCTAGGGACCAGCCTTTAGGACACCCCACAATAGTCTACAATCTCAACTCACATAGGGGAAACCCTTGTAACCCATATCCGACTCTATCGTACATGGATTGCTATCAGAATATGATCCGGCCCAAAGTTTCATGGATTCGAATCAGTAAAGTTGTGTGCTCACCGTCTTGAACACCGTATGTCGAGGTTTAATCTCGACAATGCCCATTGTTATGGACTTGGGTTTTGGAGAAGATGGGGATGCTGGAGATCATGGCACGTTAATGACAAGCAAACTGGGGGACACGAGATTTACCTGTGTTCAGCCCCGAGGGAAAACCCTACTCCCGCTTGTTCCGCTTTTGATTACGGGCGAACTGGTTACAGGTGCGTGCAGATTCGATCCGGCGTGGAGGCGCAGCGAAAGTATATGTCGAGTTCCCCAGACGTGCCCTCCTGGCCTTTATATAGATTTAGGCAGGTCCCGGGCGTAGTCCTAGTCGGTTACAAGTTCTAGGGTTTTACCCCTTTGAATTTCCTATCTCCTCTAGTCTTGCTCTCCAAGGATCTGGAGACGTCATGGGCCTTGGTCACCCAAAAATCTTCATGGGCCAGTGTATGTCTGCCGTGGGCCTTCCTTGGGCTGGACTAGGTATGCTGAAGTTACGTACCCGTAGGGTATAACCATGTCAAGAGGCCCTCGAGTGATCAAATAATCGAGATTCGGCCGAGGACTCTTCCATCCTTCGGAGCAACTATATGTTAATAGTATATGTGTGTAGGGATTGTTGATGCGTAGTTCGACTCACCCGACGGATCAGGGTCGCTTAATCGCCTTAGGACAAACAACACGATCTTCTTCAGTTCGGGTCCCTTAACCCGGCCGAACATATATGTCATGTAATTCAACTCAGGCATGGAGGACTTATAGGAGGAATTCAGTGATTTTAATTGGTGTACCCAACGCGTCTGTCAGATTTTTAATCGCACTGCCGTACGGATTCATACTAGCAGCTAGCGCAATAAAAAGTGCCATCGATGATATCTCAGAGGTCTTATCTTTGTGTCGCAGACGCAGCATCCGAACATTTATCACCTCGGAGGTGTTTCGGGTGGCCAAGGAGATTGTCGCTCACTCAGCGTTTTGTTGGGGCAGAGTTGCCAAAAAAGTTTTTGCATGCGGATCCGGAAGACCGTAGTCGAAGATTTCATAGGGTGCGCGACCAGCGCTCCCTATGGGAGTAGCCCCCAAGTATCTGTTCGAGTCGTAGACTCGAACGGAGACTTTTAGTTCAAGCATTGTTTCAATCATTAGGTCTGCAGGACTCGAATTTTTTTGGATGCTTAAATCCATCCTCCCTATGGGAATAGCCCCCGAGTCCGTAGTGGAGTCGTAAACTCGACGTAGGACTCAGAGAAATAATTTTGTCCTCATTTGTCTGTCGGGTGCGCGGCCAGCTCTCCTGATAGGAGTAGCCCCCAAGTATTTAGTCGAATCGTAGATTCGAGTGAGTACTTTTAGCTGTGGAGCTGAAGTGGTGCTAGTATAGCTTTTGATGACGTCAGTGCTTACGATCGATGACCTGCCGCTCGCTACCAGAGATGACTTGATCGGACGAAGCGGGTCCCACTTGTCGACTTTTGAATTGACCGTCACGCTGGGCGGAGATGATTACGGCGCTCCTCGATTTCCGCGACGAGTGGACGGCGTGGTAACGACGGTTCGCTTTGGTGTCGACACGGTACGCCAGATCTACCGCTACGTTAGGGTCTTCTCGATGGACGCGCCAGGCGTCCGCCTTCGCCGTTATAATCCCCGGTGAAATCGTGGTTTGTTTTTCACCGCAATTCATCTATTCACGCTTCGTTTGAGCTATTCTGTGCGCTAAGAGTTTCCTCCACATTTCTTTGTCTTTCTTCATTGGCAACGCCACCACCGCCAGAAGCGCCATGGGGAAATCAAAGAAGTCCTCATCTGCAGTTGGGACCAGCGCCACCGAGGCAAGAAGGGCACCGCCATCGCCACCGACGGTGGTCGGGCGATCGAACGCTGGAGAGCGATCTCCGCAAACTGCGGAGCGGAGCCTCGATCCCGCAAGACACGACGGCCGTGAGACTCCCGCAATGAGGTAATCCCCGCCCCCATCTGGGTATCGGGTTATGTTTGTTGCCTTCATGATTCGCGGGTTTTCTTTTCCGGTCCATGACTTCCTTCGTGGATCGCTTTTTTCTATGGGGTTCAACTCCATCATCTGCCTCCCAACTCCCTTCTCCACATTGCGGTTTTATCACGCTTATGAAGTGTTGGCTTGGCATTGAGTCAGACTTTGGCCTCTTCCGGAAGCTTTATTCCGTGGAAGAGGCGGTCTGTTCGGATGGTGTATCCCATTGGGGTTTCATCATCTCCTCACCCCAATGTGCAATTCTTTTCCTTTTCCATGTCCGAATCTGTCCAAGATCAAGGAGGAAATGGTTTTACATCCGTGACTCGCATCGCCTGGGCAAGATTTTTGGTCTCTGCCTTTTGACCTCCCAATTGATTAAGAAGAAAAGATCCTGAAAACCAAATCTTAGACGGTGAGGTGGCGGAGATAGAGGCCCTTTATCGCCGGGTGGAGGATCTCCAATTGATTCCGAGAAGGAGGTGAACGGTGTCGCATCATCCGGACGCTTGAGCTGCCGGTGCAGCCCCTCCAAGCGAGGGCGCACTGATGTTTCTTTACTCTGCGCCGTGATCCGATGAGGGTTTCGAGGAGAAAATCTCCGAGGTGGAACTTGACAAGGCTCTTCGCTGTTGAAGTTCAAGGTCGACGAAGAAATCCCGGAAGTCGCCGACCTCCCTTTCTTCGACGCTGGTCGATCAAGGTGTAGATTTGCCGCATTTAGTGCTTCCCTTTGTTTTTGTCACCGTGTACTTTTTCCTTTGTTTGCTAACAAAGTTCCTTTTCCTTTGCGTAGCTTCAAAGTGTCGGGCATGGCACTACCATTTTCGAGAGGTATCCGAATGCCCCGGATAATGAAGTGGTGGATTCCGTGTCCGAAGCTGCCACGATCCCCAAGCGGAGGATGCCGATGAATCGAGTGAGGACCATTCGCAAGCGGTCACGGAGTTCTAGCGAGTCGTCAGATGCCTCGATTCGATTCCTGTAAATCCTCCGCCTTGAGCCATGATGATGTTCATGGGGGTTCTTCCTCCCCTTCCTCGCCATTCCTTGCGGGCGTTGTTCCGCACCGCCAAAGAAAGCGGAAGAAGGAAGAAAAGAAGGAGGAAGAGGGCCCAAGGGCTTCTCCTATCTTCGACCGAGCGCTGGCTCGTAAGTTTTCTTGCCGCCACTGTTGTCCTTTGTTTCCTTGTTATTTTTGCACCTGTTTTGATTGGTTCAGATGTCTGAGCAATCCTCCGACGGTTCTAGTGATGGTGCATGCGAGATGATGGGGAGTCGAACATTGCGCCGCCTCCTCCTCGACGGTGGCGACTTCGTGACGCTATGGCGCTTCCCAGGCAGGAGAGGCTGGTGGTTGCGCTGTAATTTCGCAGCGGGCTCGGGTTCGCCGAGCACGAAGTTTTTCCGCTTGATGTTACGGGGAGCCCCGAGTGTCTTCGTGATGCTGATGTTGTTTATGCTTCTTTGTGTTGGGCGAGCCCCAAGTCCCCGCTCTACTACTATTGTTTGTTGCGTACTTTTTGTCCAAGAGGCCAAGCTACCGGTGGAGGAACGCCGACGCCGGAGGCTAAACCGGCAACTTCAAGGTATTCGCCCCGCCTTTGTAGTACTTCTCTTGCTTATCCCGGTCCCGTTCTTTGACACTTGCTTGTTGTAAATGCAGAGGAGCATAACGACTCTCTCTGAGGTCGATGTTCAAGAAGAGCCTTGGCCAATCGGAGCAAGGCCGAAGCTGCATGGCGTATTGCAGAGAGCGCTTGAGCTGAGTCGACGAAGGCGTACCAAGCGAAGAGCGTCTGAGCAGAGGCCGCAGAGATCGTGAGGAGCAGCTGGCCACCGCTATGGCCGCCGTGAAAAAGGGGTGGCGAGAAGCTCATGGTCAGCCGCCAAGGCTATTTCGTGAGCGCTAGCTTTTGTACTTGCTTATTTTCTACGGATCTTCTTCTATGTTGCCTTTCTTCATGTTTTCTTTTTTGTCTCGATGCCGCAGTATCGAAGTTTGACCAAGGTGCTCGAGCACGGAGTTTCTAGATGATGCCATCAGAGCGGTGTCAAGACCGCCGCAAAGACCGCCAACTCCCTTGCCAAAGTGAAAGAGGTCCTTGGTCGCCTACCAGAGTTTCTTCAAGGGCGATCCTCAAGACGTGGATGCTCGGTAGAGGCTTTGTCACCGGTTACCGCGCTGCGGCATAAGCGCAAAGCGTATGGGCATCGGCGTCTGGCTGGCCGGGCGATGGTTATGGCGGCTGGGCGGAGCTGGACCTGCCCCAGATTACTTCGGATACCTACAGCTGCGGATGGATCCGAGGTAGCCTTCGCCGCCTACTCCGCTGCGCATTTATATGGGCCCAAGCTCATTGAGTTGTCAGCTCGAGTATGCATTGCGGCAGCAGGGCGAGGCCAAAGCTAGGCATTCTGGTTCTGAGGCGACTCAGTGTCCTCCGCCTTAGGCATAGTAGACGTAGGGTAGTTTATAGTCTATTTTTGTTGTAAATATCTTTTGTAGTATCCTTGTGCCAATGAGTGGCCTTATATACTTAATGAATTCCTCCGAGTTGTGCTCTATCCTTGGCTGAATGTCTGTGCCTTCTTTTTCTCGCTATAGGTTCCTTCGGTGTCTTCAGCCGATTGACACTTCATCCGAAAGGCCCTTATGAGCATCATTGATGATTCCTCGCAGCTCGCTTTCTTTGAGATCGCGGCGCAGCTTGAGAGAGATTTGCTTACGGTCGCAATCGACGCTTGGAAATCCAAAGCGCACCGTGGTGCAGCCAGAGAGGAGTATTTGATGGCGGAGCTGGTCGGCTGTCCCGAGCAACTGCAATGTAAGTTGATCCTTCTTTCGGGTCAGAGCTCGCCTTCGGTGAGCCCGCTGGCCTTACTCTTGTTTTGTGCGGTTGTCGCAGGTGCCAATCTTGCTCGAGGGAAGAAAAGGAGCGATGTGCTGTTCGAGTCAATTGCTTGACTCAACAGACATGGAGGCTGGCGGCTTCTTCCGGATGGATCGTGATCGCGCCATAGTTCCGGGCGACGGTGTAGGATCGTGGTCTACCAGGTTTCGCGGGTGCTCCGCCAGTGCATATCGCTTCTGCCGCACGCCATGTTTCCGTTGGATGCGGTGCCAACGACCCTTGCGTGTCTTCCGACGAAGTTTCGAGTGCCAAAGCAATGTCAAGGAGCTGGTGCGGCAAAGCTCATCGCAGGGTGAAGGCTGCCTTGTCTCTTGTGAGGGTGCACCGCCCACGAGATTTGGTCAGATGACCGGGCCACCTCCTCGACCAGATGGTGGTGAGTGGAATATGCGTCTGCATTACGGGCTGTAAGGCAAGATGTCAATGTGATTGTAGATTTGTTTGAGCAACGTGCTCAGTTATTCTTCGTAATAGGTAGGACCAAAATAAACAGACAGATGTAAAATTTGTATATTGCGGTCGGTATGTGCCCTTTGTTGTAAAGGTTTGTTTGTTTGCGAGCACGCAGTGCTTTGATTTAGCACGTGTCCTTTCGCTTGTTCGACGTGGTCACTACTCAGTGTACACGCTTTGTCCTCGCCGAGGAAATCGTGAGGTGGGGAGCCCCGAAAAGCGTATGTAGCATGTAGTAAAGTTGCGTAAAATAGTCAATCGAGGGTTGGGGCAGGTACTTAGCTTTATTTATATCGTAATGGAGGAGGTACATGATTCGCTGAGTAGCCTTGGCTAGAAGCCTTATTGAAAGTAAAAGGGGGTAGGTTGCGGGCAGAATCGTCACAAAAAGTAGACGCTCCACAGGTTGGAGTATGCGACCTGACTCCACGTGCTTGAGGCGATAGGCGCCACCGATGACTTCGTGATGACATATGGTCCTTCCCATGGTGAATCGAATTTGTTCGGCCGCTTTTGCTTGAGTCGCAAGATGAGGTCTCCTTCACGGCGACCTTGGTGTACCGGGCGGCCAGATAGGCGGAGACTCGCCGGTACACCGCTGATCGAGCGGCTGCTATATCCCAAGGCTTCATTGAGTGTGTCGACGGCATGCCTTCGAGTGCAGTGGATTCGCTTGCTGACGCTGATTTACTCGTGGAGCCCGATGGCGCATTGGCCGGTAGCACCGCTTGCCCGTGGTACCATGAAGAACGTGTAGCCGGTGGAGCTGTTTGGTGTTGTCCGAAGCTCCACAGATGCACGGTAGCTCTTTCTGGCCCGCTTCAGCTTTGTGCTCGAGCGAGCTCATGAGGCGCTTGATGCTGGCGCCATTAGCCGCTGGCCTTTTCCACTTGCCCGCTTGTTTGCGGGTGTGCCACCGAGGCATACGTGATATTGATCCCGAGGCCTTCGCAGAAGTCCCGGAATTCTTCGAGATGAAGTTCGATCCGCTTGTCGGTGATGATGCCGCGGGTACGCCAAACCCAGAGACAATGGATTCAAGAATTTGACGGCGGTTTTGCCCTTCCGGTTGGTGACCGCATGGCTTCGATCCACTTGGTGAATTTGTCGATCGCTACCAGAGGAAGACGGTCCTCCCTTCGAGGATTTTGGCAGCTTGTCGATCATGTCGAGGCCCCATTGGGCAAAAGGCCGCTATGGGTATGGGTTGAAGTTCGACCTGTGTGCGCATGGTTTGTCGGGCGAACCGCTGGCACCTGCATCTTCGGACGAGCGTCTTTCGGTTGCTTCATGGCTTGGCCAAGAGAACTCGCCATAGAGCTTACGACGTAGGAGTGGCTACCAAGGTAGGCCCTGATGCCCTCGTGGATATCTTGGAGTATGGCCTTGCTGGCCATTAATGGTGACGCACCGCTGTAGTACGCCCGTAATGCCGCGCTTTCAGCTCGCCGCTGATGATGGTGAAGGCTGACCGACGATACGCGCCGCATATGCTCGGGCCGTCCGCACTCCGCTTATCGTGAACTCGGAGGTATGGACGCTTCCAAGTTTCGCTGACGCCATGACCTGCATCAGTCGATCATGGTAACTTCAGTATCCAACTTTTTGGGTCCTTCATGACCTTCGGCAGCGTGAAGTCCCCGAGTGTTCTGCTTCGGGTGATCCTTTGGGGAATTTTTCGCTGATGGATGGCACGCAGATCTGTTCGAGGAACACACCCGATGGTACCTTTGGCGCAAGTGGAGCCGATGTTGGCGAAGTCTATCGGCTCCTCGCTCTCTTCCAACGCGGCCGGGTTCGCAGCCGTCAATTCTCCTTCGAAAAGGCGTTGTATAGCGCCATGCACGCGATCATGTTTTCGGCGGTGTCGACTCATTCATCGTCACAGACGACAAGGTTGGAGTCACCAGATGACCAGCGCGCTGGCGCCAGATATTTTGCCATCTTCATGCCATGGATGAGGGCTTCGTGATTCGGCCTCGCTGTTGGAGGCTCAATTTCATCCGGCGACGTGATTTCATCTTGTCACCTTATGGGAGGTTAGTATGACTCCTGCCTCGCCCGCTTCGCTTGGAGCCACTAAAATGCATTGTCCAGATCGCACATGTCTGGGTGTCAGTACCGCAGCCCATCCAAAGGCACTGAAGTCCGGCGACTTGAGATTTGATTATGCGGTCGCTTCGTAGATGATGTCCAGGTGATAGTTCAATGCCCCCCCAGGCCACGCCGCTCGTGGCCTCCGGGTTATTCAGATGCCGTTTAGGGTGCTCGCTGACACCATCACCGATGCCCCGAAGTAGTGGCTCGGCCGCCGCTGCCATGAACACGCTTGTAGGGCCAGCTTCCGTAGTGCGCGGGTACCATTGTTTTGTTGGAGGAGAACCTCAACAGGTAGTAATTGTACCCAATTTCGTGGGTCTTGGTTTCTTCGGTCGTCGACCACAAGTATCGTGGTCGACCAATTCGCGTGTGGGTCGCTATGTACAAAGAATAGGGGGCTCACGCCTTGGCGTGACCAAAATCGGGCGAGGTGGAGAGGAGCCGCTGAGGCTTTCAACGCGCTGCTGGCTTCGTGTCCATCGAACTTGTTCCGCTTTATGCGCAGAATGGTAAAATGGTAGGGCCTTCTCGCCATGCGGCCGATGAACTCGCTTAGTGCCGCCACTCGCCATGAAATACCGAACGCCTTGAGGTTTTTTGCTTCCATTGTCATGATAGTTTTGATTTTCTTCGGTTCGCTCGATCCCTCGCTGAGAGATGAAGTACCGAGCAATGACCCGAGGGGATCAAGGCGCACTTTTCGATTGAGCTTGATCCTCAGAGGATCAAGGTTGTCGAACGCCTCACTGAGATCGCCGATAAGCGTTCTTGCCTCCTTGGTTTTTATGACTATGTCGACATAGACTTGGACGCTGCGACCGATCTGGTCCCTGGAGGCAGCCTCGCATGCATCGCTGGTAATCGGCACCCGTTTTAGCCGGGCATTGTGTTGTAGCAAAGATACTCCGAACGTGTGATGAATGCCGCTTTTCTTGATCTTCGACCTTGAGTCGACCGTTATAGCCGAGTAGCGCGAGGAAGGAGAGTTTCTCACAACTCAATGAATCGATGATCCGTCGATCCAAGGAAGAGGGAAGTGGTCCTTAGGCGTTGTTTATTTAGTGACGAAGTCCACGACATCCGCAGGATGTCCGCGGTCCTTCGACCATCACCGTTTGCCGCCCACCGCTTCCTTGATTTCCGGATGAAGTCTCGCCAAGTAGTAACTGCTGATCTCCTTGCCGATAGCTTCGGCTCAGGGTCTGGATAGCCGGATGGACCGCTGACCGCTTGGTGTCCGGAAGACATTGAGTGCGGTTTCGGCGAATTTCGAACTCCTGCATGTTCGGCAGGACACCAGCGAAGATTTCAGCGCCACGGAGGAATTCGACGAGCCGCCTTTCCTATGCGGTGTTGAGGTCGCTGGTATCAACGCCGTTTTGGAGGCATCCGCTGGATGGACCTGCACTTTCGGTGTTGATGGTGGAGTCGAAAGACATGTCAAAAAGGCTCGCTGGTGGACTGGGTAAATTTCATTGTCCGTCACCTCGCTGGAGCTTTGCAAGCTCGCCTTGCATGCCGAAAAGACCGAGATTTTGTTGAAATCCCCGCTCGCTTGGTCCGATCGGTGAAGCTCCCTGCGGACTGCGATGACGCCTTGGTCCCGCATCTTGAGTAGTAGGTATGCGAGGTGGGACGGCTAGGAACCTTGCGAATGCTACCATCCTGATGGCATGGTATTGCGATGACTAGTCCACCACTTCAAATTCTAGGCGCCCTCGCCGAAGTTGTCTCGCTTCCCAAGATGACGCCGAGCCCTATTTTGCCTGGGGAAGATGCCTTCCTCGACAAATGTCGTGGAACATTGTGTCCGATTGTTCCAGTTGCATTATGGGATCCGATAGCTGCTAGAGTGCTTGGCGAACATTAGGTTGATGCTGCCGCCGTCCATGAAGACGCGACCATCTCAAGCCTCCGACCAAGGGGCTTCCAAAGACTGTGGCAGCATGACTGGGCGAGGATCCGCAAGGTGATCCGCGAGTGAATGTGATGCAGGACTCGATCCGCCGAGGTACTGTGGATTGCAGCGGAGTTGCCAGCTGCTGATTTGCTCGTGATTTTCTTCGCACTGCTAGGGGCGCCCCTTCGATCATATTTAGCGCCCCTTTGGTGGGGGTATGTGACCCTTTGATTGTTTTACGCTGGTGCGATCTGTTGATTTGGGCCTAATAGGCGGCGTGGAGGCTCCGCAGCTATTTCACCGGGCGCAGCGCTTCCGAACGCAGAATTGGAGCTTGTTGCTCATTCATCATGCCTTCGCTGAGTTTCGGAACTCGCGCAAATTCTTGAGCATGTGGCTAGCTTTTTTGCCATCTTGTTTGTCGATGTAGAAGTGGATGGTATGGACCCGAAAGTTTGTCGACGCCGAGGGTCCGGCGGTCGCGTCGCGCGTTGTCAACACGATCGCTGGTCGTTCGCTGTCGCGAAGTTTCCGCGGTATCCTCCGCCGCGGCGGCCGTTGTCGTTACGGGCGGTCGGCGTAGCCGGCCGCGACTATGTCGGGTCCGCCGCGTCTCGTGAGACGGGATCTCCTCTTGCTGCGGGCGTTTCGCTCTTCGCCAGAGTCGCCCTTCTTTCATGATTATACCGATTATGCCTGGGCTGCGCTCGCCGGATGCAATCTTCGTTGTCCGCCCAATCGCTGTCGATTTCATGAGGTGGTCGAGTGTCTTGGGCTTTACACGCCCAAGTTCCTCCAGTTCGGGCGCCGACGCCGCCTCAAGGCGCCGATGGCCCTTTTCTTCGAGATGTGGCGGAGTTCTTGGTTGTAGATCAACCAGTATGTACGAGCGAATAGATTCACCCGTTTTCCGAGTGCGTGCTCAAGAACTCTTCGATTGAGGCGGCCTCTTTGCTGGTGCCTTTGAAATTTCGGATGAAGCTATGTAGCCTCCCAGCTTCGGATGGATCCCATGATAGTCGCTAAACAACACAATAAGGCCGTCACCGCAATGGTCAAGGCATCAAGATGTATGGCGGTTTCTTTGTTGCTCCGGAAGCTTGACGGATGATGTATGATCACCGAGCCAGACTTTGATCTTATATTGCCGTACGTTGAACTGGAGTATCCGGCGAAGCTTGAAGTTACGTTACGGGCATCTGTGGTTCGCCGAACGGATTGGCTCAAGCATCGAATCTCGCCAAGTAGAAGTTCCCTTCGGCTCTTCATTCTCTATCCATCTCAGATTCAGACGTCAGCATTAGCGCTGCGCTGCGGTTTTACGTCGGATTCATACAAGCTTGCCTCCGCGCCGTAGTCACGCTGCTATGGCGGTTATAGCTCTTCTTCCTTCGGAGGAAGATCGTGTCTTCATCTTCTGGATGAGGAGCTGGCCCGGCCGCTACCGCCTGGAAGCTTTTCTTCTGGCTCAGAGGGAGTTGCTTCTTCGTGGAGCGCAATTCCCATTAGTCCTAGTCCGTGAGCTGCGGACTGTGCATGGCCCTTTTTTGGGTCCCTCCGGAGGTGGTGAGCCGCGAGATACGCAAAGCGGCTCAGCTTATGATCGCAGTTTGTCAGGCGCTTTTCGGGATGATGTTGCCAGCCGGGCGGCCCATATCCATGAACGATGTATGCGAGAGTTCGGCTCACGCCTACGCCGCTTCCTTCGTATCCATATGTTTTCCACCCCGAGAGCTGGTGCTTGTTTCCTGGTTTCCGCTTTCAGTGCTAGAGCCGGGTGTTATGGCGAGAGCTGCACTGTTTCGTCCGCCAGGGCTACTGGACTCCCGGGAGGTCAGCAGGTGCTATGCGCTTGTCGAGCGCCTCGTGATCTTGATTCGAGTTTTCTGTGCTCCTCGAAGGAGGGGAGGTAGTGGTATGCCATCAAGAGGGTCAGCGGAGGAGTCCATAGGTAGGGACTATTTCGCCGCTGACGCACATGGCGTAAGTCAATTCCATCCTTCTTGCTGTTGGGATGAGGTGGCCCCTGCTTCTCCCTGGCCGCTTAAGCCGTCTCGCCGGGTCCTGGGGTCCGGCATGGCGGGTTAGGCGCTTCTCGCTGTTTGATGATCA